>OU015523.1:122996022-123746022 GCA_907165065.1 Caprimulgus europaeus
CATCTCCAACCAGATCAGGTTGTTCAGAGGCCCATCCAACTTGACCTTGAATGTTTCCAGAGGTGGGGCTTCTACCACCTCTCTGGGCAACCTGGGCCAGCGTCTCACCACCCTCTGGGTGAAAAATGTCTTTCTTACATCTAATCTGAATCTCCCATCTTTTAGTTTAAAACCATCTCCCATTGTCCTATCACTACAGGCCCTGCTATGAAGTTTGTCCCCATCTTTCTTATAAGCCTCATTTAATTATTGAAATCATAGAATCACAGACTGGTTTGGGTTGGAAAGGACCTTAAAGATCAATCAGTTCCAACCCCCCTGCTGTTGACAGGGTTGACAACCACTAGATCAGGCTGCCCAGGGCCCCATCCAACCTGACCTTGAATATCTCCAGGGATGGGGCATCCACAGCTTCTCTGGGCAACCTGGGCCAGTGTCTCACCATGCTCTGGGTGAAAAATTTCCTCCTAATATCTCATCTAAATCTCCCTCTCTCAGTTTAAAACCATTTCCCCTTGTCCTGTCACTCTCTGCCCATGGCAAAAGTCTCTCTCCCTCCTGTTTCTAAGCTACCTTCAGGTACTGGAAGGCTGCAGTGAGGCCTCCCCAGAGCCTTCTCTTCTCCAAGCTCAACAAGCCCAGC
Organism: Caprimulgus europaeus; assembly: GCA_907165065.1. Next base: position 122,996,666 of record OU015523.1, read on the forward strand.
TCCCTCAACCTTTCTCCAGCACAGAGCTGCTCCAGCCCTCTCATCACCTTCCTGGCTCTCCTCTGGCCCCGCTCCAACAGCTCCACATCTTCCTTGTGTTGGGGGCTCCAGGCCTGGACACAACACTCCAGCTGGGGCCTCCCAATGGCAGAGCAGAGGGGGACAATCCCCTCCCTGTCCCTGCTGCCCACCCCTCTATTGACACAGCCCAGGACACAGTTGGCCTTCCAGGCTGCAGTCACACACTGCTGGCTCATGTCTAGCTTCTCATCCTCCAGCACCCCCAAGTCCTTCTCAGCAGGGCTGCTCTCCATGAGGTCTTCCAATCTGTACACACCCCTGGGACTGCCCTGACCCAAGTGCACAACCTTGCACTTGACCTTGTTGAACCTCCTGAGGTTCTCGTGGGCCCCTTTTCAAGCCTGTCCAGGTTTCTCTGGATGGCATCTTCCATCTGCTGTGTCAACTGCACCTCTCAGCTTGGTGTCATCATCAAACTTGCTGAGGGTGCCCTCAATCATGCCAATAAGGTCTCCCCGGAGCCTTCTCTTCTCCAGGCTCAACAGCCCCAACTCTCTCAGCCTGTCCTCACAGCAGAGCTGCTCCAGCCCTGGCATCATCCTCGTGGCCTCCTCTGCACTGGCTCCAGCAGCTCCATGTCCTTGTGCTGTTGGTGGCCCCAGCACTGGAGGCAGCACTGCAGGGGGGGTGTCAGGAGAGTGGAGCAGAGGGGCAGAATCCCCTCCCTGGCCCTGCTGCCCACGCTGCTCTGGGTGCAGCCCAGGACACGGTTATTGGCTCTGTGCTGCCAGCGCACGGTGCCGCCTCATGTGGAGCTTCTGGTCCCCCAGCACCCCAAGTCCTTCTCCTCAGGGCTGCTCTCCAGCCATTCTCCTCCCAGCCTGGATGGATGCTGGGGGTTAACCATGTGCCGTGCACACTCCTACGTGTGCAGGAAAGAGAGGGAATGTTGCAGGGAGCAGAGTGAGGTGGACTCGCTTCAGATAAATGAATTGTGTACATACTGCCTGGGTAAACAGTGTCCTGTCAACACTGATGCTTCATATGTGGTCTCCTAACTGGGAGGGATGCACATAGCCCTGACCCACAGGGAACGGCTTGTTTGATGCGAGCAGCGTGAGATGGTTTGGGGAAGATGGGAAGGATGCAGCCACATGAAAAAGAAGCTAAAAGTGACTTTGAGATTGAGGCTGGAGTCTCTTTAAAAAACAAAATAAAACAAAACAAAACAAAACAAAACCTTAATGTCAAAAAAAAATTAAAACCTCTAGCTCAGAACTGGTATTTTAAAACTCAAATACACTTCAAAGTCTTCTGGGTGTGGGGTCCCAGTGCAGCTCCCAGCACTTGGTCCTTTTTTCAAGCACAGTCGAGTCTTTGTTTTGTGTTTGGTGAAAAAAAAAAAAAAAAGAAAAAAGTGACAAACCACACTGTTTGGAGAGTGCTGGGGTTTGCTGCCCTCCTGCTTGTGGGGGATGCATTTTTGAAGGGTGTAAACTTGCCTCTGTGTGTGTGACAGAAGAGAAACACAATCAATTTTTGCACTGATTTTAATAATTACCCTTTTTAAAAATAGTCCTCTGCTATCTCCTGGGAGTGGAGGAATTCCCTCAAGTTTATCAGCCATCTGGGGAAGAGGCATTGTCCCCATCAGCAGCAAATCCCTTTGTGGAGGATGCACCTCATGTTTCTCAGTATCAGCCCCTTCCCTCACCCCACATCACTGTGTGCTTCCTACCAAAAACCAACCGCTCCAGCATCCAGTCTCATTTTTGGGGTGAATCCAGGAGATTGAGTTATGATTGCAATGATCAGCTTCACTCCCCATTAAAAATCTCGCTCTGTTTAGTAACTACCATGGGGCAGAGGCTGTTATATCCCCTTGGCTGCTAAGTTTGCTCTGTGCAAGCTCAGGTAGATACAAACCTGGCAGGAACGCAGAGTTATACCTTCCTTTACATCAACTAAAAGTTAATTTTTCCCTGGGGCAGAAGCTTTTCCAACACTTTAAATCACATCCACCTTGGTTTTGTCTCTCCTGCTTTTATTTGTTCAGCAAAACGTCCGTCTGTCCATCCCCTCCACGCTGCCGTACACCTCTGCGAGTATCCAGCGAGCCGAGGGAAATCATCACCCAGCGACAGCCCCTGTGCAATGAAGTCATGGGCTATATCTGGCTGTGGGTCCTCCTTCTCCACCTTCCCCCCAATAATACGTTTTGTGATGTGGATTTCTGTCGACAGAGCGAGACGCCCGGCTCTCTCCTCCTGATGAACACGTCCCGCGAGGACAATGATGGAGTTCCTGCGAAATTTTTACCGCTGACCTTTTCTCCGCCGTGAAGCGGGAATGCATCTCCCAGTGAAGGCTGGGGACAGCAGAGAACATGTTATAATGCTGGAAAATGTGACTCTGTCTTTGTGGAATGTCATTTTTTTTCTCCCCCCCCCACCCCCTTTCTTTCCCTTTTCTTCTCTCCCCTCCCCTATAGAAAAATGCAGCGCTGAAAACTTGAAAATTTAAGGCAAAAAATCACCATCTGCTCAGCCCCCCCCTTTCCCATCCCAGCTCTGTCTGAACAAGCAGCCAAGCTGTTAAATGCTTTTACCTGCTGTGTCCAAGTCAAAAGTTAAATAATGTGTGAACGAACGTGGAAGGAAAACAAGAGGCAGAGAGGGAGTGCGGGAGAGAGCCCCTCTTACAACAAGATAATTGTTACATTATGAGAAACAAATAACACGCTGCTCCTCTCCGGGTTTGTGTCCGTGACATCTTGACAGGTATATCTGAAGTTAATTACGTGCCTCTCGTTGAGTTTCACTCCGTCATTGAGGACAGATCCTTCAAACACATCATGCCCTGGCAACCAGCGCTTGCTTTTCAGAGGTCAACAGGTTTGCAGGGGGTTTGGTTTGCTTTCCATGGGCCATTGTGGCTGCAAAAATGTCTTTGCCAAGAGGCTGGGGTATCCCTGCATGGTGGGTTGGATGCTAGTGTTGAGGAGTCTGGGATATCCCTGCATGGTGGGTTGGATGCTTGTGTTGAGGACTTTTCACCCATGTCCAGAAAGAGAAGCTTCTGGCTCCTCCCAACAGGAGAGAGGTATATTATTATTTTTATTGCAAACTAAATAGTGCCATTGCCACATCTTTTCTTCTTGGAGCTTGTTTGCTGGTCCTTGATGCTGGAAAGCTTTTGCTGTCCAAGCCGATGTGTTCCTGTCTGCATAGAGATGCTGGTTTAACCCTACATGTTTCTACCATTGCAGCGTCTCCTTCACCACATCTCAAGTTTGGCACTCCCTTCTCCTCCAAACCCTCCACTGGATTGCCCATCCCACCTTCAACCCTGCAAAGAGGTGTCCTGAGCATCTATGTAAACTTTTAAGTGCTAGTAGTTGGGTTGATGTGATATATTAAAGGTCTCTTGATCCTTTCTGAACATTGATTCATCTTATTTGCATCAGTGATCAGATGTCTCTGGTTTCCCTGAGCTGCCTTGGTGTTTGATGAAGAGTTTCTTGGAGAGCAGTTCATCTGTCTTCTCCCATGGCTGCATTTAAAAGAGGTACACCAAGGTGTCCCTCTCTCTTTGTTGACTATAAGGGAAGCTGGACCTGACTACCTAAGATGGAGGAGATATGCTGATGGTCAGATGTCTCCTGCTCCATATGTAATGTGTGGCACACTCATTAAGGATGCTAATTTAGTCTTCTCTTTGTTTTAATATTGTTTTTATTGTGGTTCATGTTCAAAGAGATGAGGAATTTGATGAGCAGAGGAGTGATGTGGGTTTTCCTTCAAACTCTTCCCCCAGACCTTTGTTTTTCACGCTGGATATGAGTTTCTTAAAAGAAGGGAGCAAAGAGAGGAGACTGCACATGCATGGTACCAAAGAGGCAACATCTCTTCTCCTACTCAGATTAGGTGGGAAAAGCCCAGGACCACACAGGACAAGTCAGCAAAGAAGGTTTGTCTGCACTGCTGACCAGGAGCCCACCAGAAGAAGAGCTCGAATCCATCTGGATGGTCCACACTGCTCACTCCCTGCCCCATGCCCAGCCTGGGATGAGCTTACTCAAGAGTCCTCATGGGCACGGAGTGTAAGTCTGAACCTGTTTTGGCCCCTTCTGTCCCATGCATGGACCTATAGCACTGTGGAAGCCTTAACAGCCACAATTCAAAGAGGGTGTTTTTTGTTTTTTGGGGGTTTTTTGGACTATCTATACCCTGGTCCTGTGGACCCACCCTTGCTTGATGTGTGGTAGGTGCTTCCCTGGAGCAGGTCTTCTGGTTTGGGTTTGTTGTAAAACAAAACATCAGTCTAGACTCATGCCCTCCCCTTGGACAGATGCAATAGTGAGGAAGACCATGAAAAGCTTTCCCCCCACCCCAAGTCTATATTCTTTGACTTTTGCTTCAACTTTGAAGTTCAAATAAAACTAGAAACTTGAAAGAAAACCTCATCCCAAAGCTTCCCAGAGGCAGCTTCAACCTTGCAGGCATAGTGAGACCACAAGCTGTTTGCTCGGGGCTGGCGTACCTTGCCCTGCTCTTTCACAGACACTCAGCAAAGTTTCACCTTCATCTCAAACCCCAAGTCCAGATGATCTTCATCTGCCCAGAGTTTTACTTTTTATTTGCAACCCTCTAACAATAATGTTACTATTCCCCTAGGCATATCCATCAATACAAATGAACATCTATGACTTTTTCTCCGAGGATGAATTTTGATGGGTTCCTCCAGCTATTACTTTAAGGTACATTATGGATTTATGATGATCAGTATTTTCTGACTTGGTTGTAAAACTCCCACAAAGAAAATAATCAATCGTGAGTAAATAAGCATTGCCACAGGCTCCACAACAAATTTATGGTCTGGATACCCTCAAGACTTCTAAGTAAAGACCACATGTATTTTCATTTTTTTTCAAACATTTTATTTGGCAGTTGTTCCTGGAAGAACAGGGCTCAGTGGTGGGGTTGGGAACTGACTGAACAAGACTCATAGCCATGCTTATGAGATTGCAAGCATTTTTAAGGCTTTTGGAGAAAACACCAAACAAAATAGTTTGAAATTAGGTTGAAGGTACTTTCTCAAGATATTTTTTTTCCCAGAGGCAAAATATATCACACAAGACTCTTGTCTTTCTATCGCTCACTGATAGAAAGGAACGTAACTCATTTGATATTCAGTCCTCTGAGTAGACCTGCCTCTAGCCTACCATGCATTTTTAATATAAGTCCTAAAAACATTCCAGGTACAGTTCTAGATGCTGGAGGGATTTCAGAAATGCTTTTGTGCTGGATGCCAAAATGCTAAAAGCAGGGCTAGACTGTGTCATCAGTTTTCAATCAAGCCTCTCTGTGCTTCTTTTTGTAAGTTGCTAAAAAAGTTGCACTTAAAATGGTGAGTAAAGACTTTCCACATAGCTTAAAAAATGAGGTTCATCATTGCAAGTGCTGTAGGTAGTTTGGGGTGTTCTGCTGAAGGACCTGGTCCTGTCTGGGTTCATATGGCAGTGACAAGGAGAGGGGAACACTTTTGCTTGGCTTTGTTTGCACATTTGCTCTGCTTTGCACCAAATTTGATCACCATATTTTACAATTCCACCCCAAGCAGGAAATCTAGACTATGGATCAGTGGCTGCCCTAATTTTTATTGGCAAATCATGATCTTTATTGGTGGAATTATGAGCTAGCTGGACTTTACAGTCTTTGTGTAATGAAGCCAATATATTACGACCAAAGTGATGTTTTAAATTTAATGTAGCAAAGAACAAAGGTAGCTTTCTTCTTGCTTTCCTTCTCTTTCTCTCTTTCCTTCTCTTTATCTTTCTTTCCTTCTTTCTCTTCTTTCCTTTTTCCTTCTTTTCTTCTCTCTTGTTCTTTTTCCTTCCTTCCTTCCTTCCTTCCTTCCTTCCTTCCTTCCTTCCTTCCTTCCTTCCTTCCTTCCTTCCTTCCTTCCTTCCTTCCTTCCTTCCTTCCTTCCTTCCTTCCTTCCTTCCTTCCTTCCTTCCTCCCTTCCTTCCAACCATTTAGGTTGGAAAAGACCCTTAAGCTCATTGAGTCCAACCATTAACCTAACACTGCCAAGTCCACCACTAAACCATGTCCCTTCTGTATTGACAATAGGTCAGTCACTTCAACATGGACACAGTTCCTTTGACAAAAGAGCTTGGTATTAAGAAGAACCAATACTAGTAAGGTGAAGTGTTTCTGCTGGTGCAGCTTGGTCCCATTGATACGTGAGATGGAGCCCTAAATACAGAGATCACAGATACAAAAGTCACTCTGGATTTTTCTGTTCTTTTTTTTTCCAAACTGGAGATCCACATTTCCAAAAGCAAACTGCAGTGCTGGTGATTATACTGGTCCAAAATAGGAAAAGTTTATTCAAATCCCACCTAGAGCACTGTTTGGTAGGGATGGCACAGTCCATCACCTTCAGAAGAAGCAGAGCCAGCTGCATTAGACACCTACCTTCAGGAAGGCTGAAAAAAGGTGACATGAATCAAAACTTTTGTGGGTAAGGTTTTGTGGTTATGGTTGGATGGCACTAACATCAGCAGCTCCCAACCAAAATGTCAGCACTGACCTCAGCTCCAGCGCTCCCAGTTGCCCTTTGGAGAATCCTCTCTCCCTCACTGACTATGGAAGATACAAAGGATCTCAGACAATCACTGTAAGTGCTTAAAGTCATCCAGCATGAATAACTCCTCTCCTTTTAGCTTCCCTCAAGCTCTGCCCCAGAGAGTTGGAATCAGGATGGGAAGGTCAAGGAGAAGAATAGGGACATGGGGTGAAATCATGGGCTTTGCAACACCTCCTGGTCACTGCTGGAGCAGGGAATGCAACCCCAGCATCTCCATTTCTAAAACAGGATCAAACCCACCAAATTGCTCAACAGTGATAAACTCTAGCAGGACTTCGTGTTTCACTTCCAAAAAGTAAAAAAAACAACCAAAAAACCCAGCCCTTTTTAGCCCTTTTTTTTGGTGTGTTTGGGTTTGTGGGGTTTTTTTTGGTTTTTTTTTTGGGGGGGGTGGTTTGTTTTGGTTTGTTTTAGGGTTTTGTTTGTTTGATTGTTTTTGTTTTATTTTCCCGAGACTTAGAGGTGGGAAGGATGTGAAGAATCAGGCCCTCAGTGCTGTTGGAGGTGGTGCTAGAGCCAGAGGAGCACATCTGGCTTCTCAGATCCTGGGATGGGTTGGAAGCATGAGCAGCAAAAAAGAGACACACTTCATTTGTAAAATTTGTGTGAAGCTACAATGGTGTCACCACAGCACAATAAACATCGAGTCCCACGATGCCAATTTTCCAACCACCATCCAGACCAAAGCATTGCTTCAATATTGCGTACACATCATCTTCAGTTTGTAGCATTTACTTAATTCTTTATTGCTAAAAACCCCAGAGGAAGGCTAGGCTAGTCCTAACCTCTTCTGGACCACAGTTCTGAGCTATTAATCTGTCATGTCAGCATATTTTATTAATACTGTTTTCCTGCAGACCATAGGTAGAACACATCCTAAGTCACTTACCATCTGCTGTGTAAGTGTGTTGTAAAGTCTCTTTCTTCCATAGATTATTGCTTTGATAGATTAGGGGTTTGTACAACCATGATACCTCAAACCATCACTTTTAAGCTCCCAAGAGAGCTCTCGTGGTTGAAGTATCTGATCAATGCAAAAGTCTTTAATGGTATCTCAGTGTCCCCACAGGATAAGAAAGTGCTATTACACCCACTTTCCAGATGAGGACACAGTGTCCTGGTTTTGGGCTGCATTGCTTTAATTAAGAGTGTTTTTTCCTTCTCCTCTATCCCTAGGCAATGAGGAGAGATAAGTAGATCTAGAAAGGAACAGCCTTTTCTCCAGACTGACTGAGGGATGGGTCTGGAAGCTCCCTGGTACCTTGAAGCATCCCAACCACCAAGCCATCTGCTCTGCTATTTGGAGCTTGAACATGTCTACACCACCAGTTTTTATGGGCAGAGATGTATCAGTGCAGGGGTGACTTATAGACCACCCCAGGGCAGCAGAATCCATGGGAGCAAAGCTCACCTGCTGCCATCAGAATCCACCTCACATTGTTTTAGCTGTATTTAAATAAGTATGAAGAATTGTGTTGAGATAAAAAAAAAAAACAAAACAAGAAAGAGAGAGGCACTACAAGAGAGTTTATTTCCAGCCTGAAGAAGGTGTCTAAAGAAGGTATGCTGAACTGGAAGTGTGCTTGCTACATCCCACCACAGCTGCAAGATAATGTCACTCCCCTTCATTGCACTTTTTTCCCCCACATTTGCTGAGATGAGGAATTTCTGGGCAGCTGATACATCAGTGGTTGCCATTCTGCCTTCCCTGATGCAATGTGTCCCACTGGTGGCTATTCTTTTTACCCAAGTAAATCCTTGTCCGTGACACAGCTCTGTCTGTGCTGTGCTCAGCTCTACTGAGTCGTCACCTTGGTTTCATAGAATCATAGAATAGATTGGTTGGAAAAGACCATTACAATCATCTAGTCCAACTGTAAACCTAACATTGCCAAGTTCACCACTAAACCATGTCCCCAAGTACCACATCTACACGTCCTTTAAATACCTCCAGGGATGGGGACTCCACAACATCTCTGGGCAAACCCTTGCAATACTTGACAACTATTTCAGTGAATACCTTTTTCCTAATATCCAATCTAAAACTCCCCTGGTGCAACTCAAGGCTGTTCCCTCTTGTCTTATCACTTGTTATTTGGGAGAAGAGACCGACCTCTGCCTCGCTACATGCTCCTTTCAGGGAGTGGGAGAGAGCCAGGAGGTCTCCACTCAGCCTCTTTTTCTCCAAGATCAACACCCCCAGTTCCCTCAGCCGGGAACTCAGCACACTTGTGCTCCAGACCCTTCCCCAGCTCCGTTCCCTTCTCTGGACACGCTCCAGCACCTCCAGGTCCTTCTTGGACTCAGGGGCCCAACACTGAACCCAGCACTCGAGCTGCGGCCTCACCAGTGCCCAGGACAGGGGCAAGAGAACTTCCCTGGTCCTACTGGCCACACTGGTGCTGATCCAGGCCAGGATGCCCTTGGCCTTCTTGGCTGCCTGAGCACACTGCTGACTCATGTTCAGCCACTGTCGACCAACACCCCCAGGTCCTTTTCTGCTGGGCAGCTTTCCAGCCACTCCTCCCCAAGCCTGGAGCCTTGCATGGGGTTGTTGTGATTTAAGTGCAGGACCCAGAACTTGGCCTTGTTAAACCTCATACAAACCTCAGCCCATTGATCCAGCCTGTCCAGATCACTCTGTAGAGCCTTCCTACCCTCCAGCAGATCAACATTCTTACCCAGCTTGGTGTCATCTGCAAACTTAGTGAGGGTGCACTCAATCCCCTCATCTAATCATTGATAAAGATATTAAAGAGAGCTGGCCCCAAAACTGACCCTGGGGAACACCACTGGTGACCAGCCGCCAAGGGGATTTATCTCTGTTCACCACAACTCTCTGGGCTCGGCAGTGCAGCCATTTCTTTCACCCAGCAAAGAGTAAAGTCCCCTTACCTGTCTAAGCCTTGGGCTGCCAAGAGATGACTTTCTCCTTGAAGAGATGACTGAAGAGCTCCCTGAGCTGGTGGTACACTTGAGCCACTGAATGAATGAGTACTGCCCCAGGAACCAGTGGTTTCTGGTGGGCTGGAGCTCCTGTCAGACCTGAAAATAACATGAGCTTAAGTGGTCCTTTGTGGAAAACTCAGCCTCTCTGTAGGAGAGCTTGGAAAAGAAGGACTGATCAAAGGTCTGATTCAGAGCAAGGGGGACAAAGTGCTTTTTAGTGGCATATGTCTGGTAAAACTTACTGAGTGTGGGGTTTTTTTGTGTGAAAGTAATTGAGTGTGTGAAGAGCTCAGCAACGGATCAGTCATGAGGCACCCACAGAAATGTCCGTCAAAGAAATAAGGCATATCAGCTACATCTATAGTCCAAGAGATGCCAAGGAGACCATGGCAGTTGAGATGTGGCATTGCACAACTGGATTTTCCCTACATCTTGGTCCCCAGATCATAGAATCACAGACTGTTTTGTGTTTGAAGGGACCTTAAAGATCATCCAGTTCCAATCCCTCTGCCATCAGCAGAGACACCTTCCATTAGATCAGGTTGCTCAAAGCCTCAGCCAACCTGGTCTTCAACGCTTCCAGGGAGGGGGCATCCACAACTTTCTTGGGCAACCTGTTCCAGTGTCTCACCACCCTCACAGCAAAGAATTTCTTCCTCATATCTAATCTAAACCTCCCCTCTTTCAGCTTAAAGCCATTTCCTCTTGTTCTATCATTAACTGCACTTATAAAAAGTCCCTCCCCAGCTTTCTTGTAGGCCCCCTTCAGGTACTGGGAGGTTGCTAGAAGGTCTCCCCGGAGCCTTCTCTTCTCCAGGCTGAACAGCCCCAACTCTCTCAGCCTGTCCTCACAGGAGAGGTGCTCCAGCCCTTGCATCATCCTCTGGACTCGTTCTAACCGGTCTATGTGATACCCCAGATCAAAGTGGACTGCCCCTCCTTTCTACCCCTATGGACTTGTCTCCCACACCTTGGCCTGCTCAACACCCCAAAACCCTCATCTACCTGAAAGCAGTTCAGCATCCTCAGGGTTAAAGCAGATTTGGTATCCAACCAAGACCTGGCAGTTGAATTTCAGCCCAGCATGAGTTTTTACGATCAAATTATAGACCCCAGAAAAAGAAAAAAAGATTAAAAAAAAGAAAAAAAAATCCAGTTCAAGGTTTATAATGGAAATCATGACAGAGCCATGATTGTAGTAGCAGGAACAGCATCACTGTAGCACGGTCATAAACTGGTACTGTCCTGTGGGGTATTATAAAAGGAAAAAGAAAAGGCGTCTGAAGTGCACTTGGTACCACCAAAGGGTCTGAGGAGGTGGGTGCCATGACTGGATGGGAAAAGGGCTGCTTGCCAAGATGAACTTTAAAGGATTAAACCTCCTCCCTGGTGCAAAATGGCATCCACTGTGTCTCCACAGCCCTGTGTCGAGGGAGGCGAGATGCTGAAGTGGCCCCTCCACAGGGCTCCTGCCAACTCTTTGCACCCCTGAGATGGGGGAAAATTAAATGTGTCTATTTCCAAGATGGTTGATTGTCTATATATGGGAAAACTCAAATTATATTGGGCAAAGTGATGCTGGATTGCTGTGATTTTTCACAGTGTGAGTAACAAGGTGGAGATGCAGCCTTTTCCAACATTTAAGTAGAAAAAAGGTAATAAAGCTTCTGGATCTCATCTTTATTATTATCTGGCTGTAAAGGGAGGCAAAGCATTTGTGAGCTGCTTGCAAATCCCAGCTTTTGAACTCCTGCTCTAGATTCTGTGTTTGCAATGAGTTTGGTCCATCCTTTCCAGGACCTTTTAAAAAGATGGAGTAGAAATGATGTTTGGCTCTGGCAGAAAGTGAAAGCCGAGAATGATAAAATAAAGAAACAATGGTCACATTTTATTGCCTTACTCACCCATGGTTTCTTGAATATGACTTATGGAAGCTTTGATTTACGCTGGTGCAAGCTTTATCTGCTGCTGTCTTGGCCAGCTCATTCTTAATACTGAGACCTATGGGCCTCTGCTGACTTTCTTGGTTAAATAAATTAAAGCAAATATAAACGTTAATGGAAGCCACTTTATTTATGGCTAGATTGGAGCACTGTCTCTTTACGCCATGGGTCCAATCCAAAAGCCATTAATCCAAAGCCTACTGACATCTCTGCATCAGGCCCTATCTTTGGGCTTTTCCTCCTCACTATGAAAAGGGGCAGCTAAAGAATAATTTGAAATGAGATTACATTACCCCTGCCGAAGTAATTCTGCACAAAACTTTCAACCCTTGGCACCTCTGGGGAGGCAGAGCATTCGGGATATTTTAGTGGCTGTTGTTTGAAGGCTGAAGATATTCCTCCCCCAGCAATGCCTCCCCCCCTTGTTTCCTCTCCATGCCAACCATCCCACCCTCTAAATATCTCCTCGTGAAACATTTTGCAATGCATCACGCGCTGTTTGTGGCCAAACACATTTTTGGCTCTTCTGTATGATACAGAACCTACTTCCAGCTCTTCAGATGCTTTCTCAGAAAGTGTTCTTGCCAAACCTTTATTTTTTTGGCCTGGTTGGATGGGAGAGAGCTTTCTGCTGCTTTTATTATTATTGTTATTATTATTATTTTATTATTATTGTTTATTCAGAGATGTTTTCTTCCATATGTACTTGGATAACTGCTGGCTGGCCATACTTATGTCTGCCTTAACGTGCTCTGGTATGCTCCTTCCCTTTGCCCTGATATTTCACCTTCCCCAGTTCAAAAAACAAAAAAACCCCAAACCACCACAAAAGCAAGAAAACAAAACAACACCCCAACAACTGAAGAACAGTTGTGTGTTCTTTTGGTGCTGAAGAGAAGAAGATCAGAAGAAAGCAACAGCACAAAACAACAAAAAAAGTGGAAAAATGTGGGAGTTGTCCCGGGGAGTATTAGAATGAATTAGTATTTGGAACTGGTGTGTTTTCAGGTGGAAGTAGCAAGTTCTGGGTTATTCTTGCAGCATAAAGTCTTACTGTTATCTCAGCTGTGGGAGGGATAAAAGGAGGAGTGAGAAGGAGGATCAGCTCCTCAGTGAATATGAATTATTATAATTTATCGAGGCTGCGGCTTTTCACATCTGATCGAGTCCTGTGGATATTAATAGAGGTTTTCCATCAAGCTGATTGGACTCAATGATCTTAAAAGGTCTTTTCCAACCAAAACAATTCTATGATTCTATTATCCTGTGGATTCAGAGGGTGAAAGGGAAGAAGAAAGTTTGCAGTCAGACCTCCAGCATGGACAGGGATGGTGAATCTCCCCAAAACCATTATGGTATCAAGTCCCCAACCTCTGTGTGAGCACAAGTGCATCCTTCAGGGCTCACTGGGTTTATAGGCAGCGTGGTCCTTCCCAGCTGTGACTGTTCAAGGACATGCACACTCAGACATGCTATCCAAGGCTCTGCAGGATTAAGGAGCTGACAATCCAACAGATCAGGATAATTCAAAGAGTCCTGAGGCCTTTGTGTCCATGTTTAAAAATAAAGAATCTCATTTATGTTGTAGCAGCAGTATTTAGGAGCCCTGGCTTGCTTTGTGCCAGGCAACTTGTGTTCATGTAGTAAGAGGGATTTTGTGCCCATGACAACCCACTGTCCCCAGGAGAAGGATGGAATAGGAAACAGGAGCAGTGGAACTACACACAAACAAGTGGAGAACTGAGGAAGTCATAAACTAACCCATCCATTTCTCTCAAAGAAATGTCATCCCAAACATTTCAAAGACAGCATGCCAGCACTGACTCTCAGTACCACCTCCACATCACCACATGCCTCCAGCAGCTAATCTGGCAGTTGGTTGGTGAACCTCAAGTCTGGCAGCTGCTTGGTGAACCTCATGGGTTCTTGAAGGAGGTTCTACCAAGATGGTGTGCCACAGTCCTATAGCCCAGCCTACAGGACAGATTTGCAGTTTGGTTGCACTGTTTCATAGTGGATTTAGGATAACAGTCCTGTCTTCAAGGGAAAATGATGTGTTAGGCAGGTGGAGTGGGATGTTCCCTGTAGGACACAGGTTTCTAAGCCTCTGCAAGCTGATGAAGCAACACTATAATCCCAGCTAGGTCGTGCCAGCATGGCCACCTTCTGCCAGGCATTCTGCCAGAATTCTCGTCAGACCCATCTCACAGGGTTTGGTGGGGACCAGAGGTGGAGATGGAATCAGAAGAGGGGGTTTTTCATGCTGTCTTCAGACTTTTGTGGCTTCTTCGTATGCAGCTCAGCCTGGGAAAAGTCTGATGGCATTTTGCCTTCTTTTTTCATGCACATCAACACTGGTGGGCTGTGGAGATGTGCCCTGGCAAGGTGGCTCAAACAGGACCCCATTTCTCTTCCTCATTATCTCATCTTAATGCACTACCTAGAATCACCCTGCCATGTCCTTGGCTTTTTGAGCAAAGTGACAAATGGCTTTCAAATCCACCCTGCATTTCACTGAGGAGAGAACAACCTTTGTGAATATTTACCTTGCAGATTTCCTCAATTAAAATAACTTCATGAATATTTGTTCTGCAGATTCCATGCAATTAAGTTAATAAGTGATACGTAACAGTCTGTGCTTTCCAAGAGCAGGACGGTGTCCAAGCGATAGCGCAGCAATGCTACGAGGAGGCAAAAGGAACAAATGCCTGCCTGTGTTTTTATGCTATCCCATAATTAACCCCTCAAATGGCTCTGGAATAAAATTCAAGTAACTCAGTGCTCAGTCAAGCCCTGAATCCATACTACAACCTCAAAAGTGCTTTATTTTGCTCGGCATCTACTTCCACTCCATCATGGAAGAGGAACCAAAGCTTGTAATCAGGTGTTTGTAGGTAAAACAGAAAGCCTAATTGAACCATCGAGGTGGAATCAGAGAGAAATCACATCAGGATCAGAGAGAAATCATCCAGGAAAAAAAATCACTGCTGTCAACAACAACAAAAAATGATTAATCTCTGAAATTTTCCTGGCTAAAACAACCAAATCTGGGTATTTCTGGGAAAGGATGAAGGGTTTTCATAGCATCTCCTGCAAGACCATTCTTTAATAAAACCAACTGGAAGGAAGATAACTCAAGTTGAATGTCTTAAGAGTGTCTTAAGAATGTCTTAAAGGTGCCTAAGAAAATCTGAGACCAGGTTTTCAGAAGCTGGGCTGCCAGTAGACCAAGTAAATGAGCAACTCTGAGTACTCCCAGCTGTGACCCAGCTGGACAAGTTTTTAGGAGAAACCAGCACTCAGATTTGAGAGAAGAACCATATATGAGTGGGGACTAAATGGGGTGTGGATGCTTGAAAATTAGACCTGAACTGTCCAGAGAAGCTTCAAATTTACATCTCCAAGCCAGGAAAGGGGTGAGTGAGATGGATGTATGAAATGACTCCTGTGAAACGCAAGGAAGTTTTTAGGTAAAAATATAAAAGCCTGGTGTTACCTATGATTTATGATTACATAGAGCAGAGTGTATCTGGGAGAGGTTTTTCTTGTCTGAGTGGTTCCAGACTGAGTTTCAAAGCATGGAACCTTGTTTGGTACCTTGCCAGCTCTTGTCAAGTTAGGTCATAAGGTGATTATGTCATTAATCTCCTTGCTGTTCCTAATCTCCATCAAAAAGCAGCTTTTTCTCACAGTTGCAAATAGAAATACTTGGCTAAGATGGAGCACTGAGGGTTGCTTTGGGATCCTTCTCCGGTCTGGGGGTTGTATGTTCTCTACTCAAGGCCATGAATTGCAACTAACCAAGGTGGCCCATGTCCCATCTTGGTTTTGCTTTGTTTTGCCTGGTCTGAAAAAGAGTCCTTTCAGCAGAGCAAGTCATGTCTGGATCTTCAGAGATGTTCAGCCCCTTTGGTCACAGCTGGGTTTGCAGAGATGCTCAGCTCCCACTTAGGCAACAGAAATCCTATTTTTGAAGGATGTTCATACAAACAACATTGGAATATCTACCCAGGATGTGTGACAGCAGGAATAGCTGCCTTGAGCCCTACAAAAAGTCCACCTTCTTTTCTCCAAATCAATCTTGTTTGAAAACCTCTCCACAAGCCCTTTGGATAATCTGAGATGAGCTTGGTCCATGAAATGGTCCCAGGACCCATTGAGTTAGAGCAAAACCTGGCACAGCTTTGTCCTGGTCCCTGTGTCCCATCACAGAGTCAGAATGAATATTGTGATCAGGGACTAGATTAAAAATGGGCAGAAATAGGGATGTCTAATAAATATTTTGCTCACAGATGAGGTGTTTTTACTCTCAGCCAGCGTTTGTAAAGCCAGGACCATAATGGCAGATGCTCCCCTTGAATATTTTATTTTATTCCTTGTATTTTAAAAAGGCTATTCAGGCATTTTATCCTTTCCAGTTGGTTTCCATCTCTCCACTCTTGCAAATCACTGTTATTAATTAGGCACCCACTGCTAAGCACCTCTGCGAGGAGGTCTCCAGCTCCAGCAGCGCAGCAAAGGAGGGGTTACTGGACTTCTTTGTAGGGAAGAGAAAGTGCTACCCCACCCTGAAGGGATCATTCAGCTTTGGAGAGAGGAGCTGACAGCTGGTTTTTATTAGGACAGAGGCCTTTAAAAGGTAGTGTTAGGGTAGGGGTGGGACCTTTGGTCTGGAGGAGAAGCATGTTCTGCTCAGTCCCTGGGCTGGAAGGTCGGGCTTGCATGGTCTCCAGCCAAATGGCACAAAAGTTGAGAGGTTCTGCTTTGATTTTCCTTTGGCTGGTGATGGGAGCTGGGCTGGTGCAATGGGAAAAGAGTTGGCCACTGCTGTGCCTTGGACTGTGCATGGACTGGGCACTCCTACAGCATAGGTGATGAGTGATGATATTAAAGACAAGGTGAGGGAGACAAACACCACTGAAATTTAGGGAAAATAAACTGTGGCTACAGCTCTGAATCCTGCCCCTTTACAGGCAGGTAAGCAGGATGTTAGTGCACAGAAATATCTGTTATTTAAGGGCAGGGTAGGGGAAGAAAAGAGGCAGAATAAGGCAGAACTGTGAAGCTTCAGGCTTGCATTTCCCCCTGGAAAATTCTATAATCTTCTGCAAGATGTCTGATGGGGGAAAAATCTCAGGTTGCTGCAATCATGGATGGCCACACATGCCAGAAGAAGGACAAAATGTGGCTTTATCCCCTTTTAAAGCTACCCATGCTATAAGCACAAGGAAATCTGCATATGGCCTCTGTAAGATCTGATCTCCATCACCAGGGTTGTGGCACTACAAGGATAATAACAGAGCTCTTATCTCCCTCTGATTGTGCCTTCTTGGGTTAAAAACCTAATTTCTATTATTTACCTTACAGCTGCCACACAGCACCAGGGCATAACTGGAGCTGCATCCCCTCCACGCACATGGCAGGTGGAGTGTGGTAGATGCTCATACATTGCTCCTCTGCACCCTGGTCCCTGCCAAGGCATATTCTTGTTTTAATCCCCTGTCTGGCTTCAGAGCAACCTCATATTAAAAAAAAAATAAATCCATGTATCCATCTCCTCAGGTGCTGTACAGACCAGGAAGGACCATCTCCAGTCTTGGACCAATGTATTTACCCCTCAGGAGTATCAATGCTTGCTATGAAGCAGTCTAGATAAAACACTTCTTAAGTATATGCCCTACTCTTGATTTAATTTGGAGGAACCTCAATTACTGAGTTGTTATTTTTATATATGCTCCCACTCTTCAGTGGGATTTTTTTGTTGTTTTTTTACAGATTTAGCATCAAACAGGCCTTGTTTGTTCTTCTTGTCAGAAGAAAAACAACCATGTGGGTGAATATTCAGAACTCATATGATAATAATTTGCCTTTTTTTTTTAGTAGGTGGAGGAACCTTAAAAGAAATTCCCTATCAGTGCTTGAAATTGAAACTCAGAGTCAGTGAAAAACAATCTGCTTAAACTAGTAAATAAATATGGTCAAGGCACAAACCTGGTCAATGTCCTATAATTTATTATTAATTGGCATTACTCACTAAAAAAAAACACTCATCAAAGTCTGGGCAGGGCTTGGAGGATTTGAGATTAGAGATTTCTGGAACACCAAAAGCTCCACACAAACTTAAGGAAAAACTTCTTCACTGTGAGGGTGTTGGAGCCCTGGGACAGGCTGCCCAGAGAGGTTGTGGAGTCTCCATCTCTGGAGATGTTCAAACCCACTTGGACACTTTCCTGTGCAACCTGGTGTAGGGAACCTGCTTTGGCAGGGGGGTTGGACTGGATGATCTCCTGAGGTCCCTTCCAACCCCACCATTCTGTGATTCTGTGAGATGTTTCCCAATGCAGGGTGTGGAGGTGGTCACCCTGTTTTGGGTAATGGAGCTTGGTTTTACATGCCAGTTGTGTATTGGGCCAGTAAATGGCCACTAGCCCAAATTTATTTATATTTATTGCTGGAGCCCATGTCTAAAGATGACCAGAATACTCATTTAAAATGGAAAAATGACATCCTGTCACAGAGAGTGCTGTCACATGCCCTGGCACCTTCCAGCCTCCAATCCCAACTAAATAATTGATAAAACCCCCAACTCTCTAGAACATTTATAAATGTCTTCTTTGAGTGTCACATGCAGAACACACACCAATGCTGGGTGAAGTGCTGTCCTAACCTCTCTGTGGGTGTGATGGCTTTCGTAGCTCATTCATGGCACGCAGCATCTTGAAACTCACTGATAAAACCGTAATTCCACACCCCACAGTATACATAACTATGTCATATTAATAAATATTTGCAGAGTGCCATGACTTGGCACAGAACTCTAGATATTTTTTAAATAAAAGAGGATGGCCCCCTTCTCTGAGAGAGTTTACACTTGGGTCCCAGTTCTGCATATGTTTAATGTTATTCTGAGTCATCCGCAGAGAGTCTTCTCCTCTTGGTGGGGAGGGGTAGAAGAAGAAGAGAGGATGAGGAGACATATGCATAAAAATGAATGATAAATGATGCTACCGAAGGCAGCATGGGTGGGCCTGGGGTATTAGTAACAGAATATGATTTTTTTTTTTTGCATTTCTGTGGTTGGTTGAAATCCAGTCGGGCTCCTCAGCACTGGAATGGTATCCATCTCTCAACAGCAGTGTTATGGTTTATGTAGCATGAGTCTGGTGAGGTCTGCAAAACAGAATCACAGAATTGTAGTGGCTAGAAAAGACCTTTAAGATCATGGAGTCCAACCATAAACCCAACACTACCAATTCCACCTCTAAACCATGTCCCTAAGCACCTCATCTACACATCTTTTAAATCCCATAGGGAATGGTGACTCCACCACCTCCCTGGGCAGCCTGTTCCAATGCTTGACAACCCTTTTGGTGAAGAAGTTTTTCCTCATATCCAGTCTAAACCTCCCCTGGTGCAACTTGGAGCCATTTCCTCTTGTTCTATCAACAGCATTAGGATTTTGGAAAGGGTTTGCAAGACTCACCCTCTCTTGCCTCTCTTACATGTAGCTGCAGCCTGGTGAAGGAAGTCTCACCTGTGCTGTCCATGATGGCTTTGAAGGGTGATGTCTCATAGCTGTACATGCTGCTGGTAAATCCTGCAAGGACTTGTGCATGTGTGTGTGCACACGCAGGCATGTGTGTATTTCAGGACATAGTTTCATGGGCATGGTGGTGTTGGATTGATGATTGGACTTGATAGAATCATGGACTGGTTTGGGTTGGAAGGGACCTTAAAGCTCATCCAGTTCCAACCCCCTTTGCCATCATCAGGGACACCTTCCACTAGACCAGGTTGCTCAAAGCCTCATCCAACCTGGCCCAGAACACTTCCAGGGAGAAGCAGCCACAGCTTCTCTGGGCAACCTGGGACACTGTCTCACCACCCTCACACCAAAGAATTTCTTCCTCATCTCTCATCTCAATCTCCCTTCTTTCAGTTTAAAGCCATTAAACTGAATCTTGAGTTAAACTCATTTAAACTTGATCTTGGAGGTCTTTTCCAAACTTAATAATTCTATAATTCTATGATTCTATGGCTTGCCAGCAGAGAGTTTCAATTTTTTGGAGGTTACCACACCTGCTGCAACAGATGACAACGACGCCTTATTTTCCAGCCCAGCACCTTTCTGACACGCTAAAAAATTTCTTTGTGCTACCCCAAAGATATTTCTAGAGATTCACAAGAAGATGATTTTCCAAATATTTCTTTCAGTCTAATAATTAGGTCAGTTAGGAAATGCAATCCAGAAAATACTGTCCCACTGTCTCCATTTCTAATAATGGGTGGATACATCCATACTCTACGTAAAGACTGTGTCTTTGCAGGCTGCAATGCCAAAGAAGGTTGTTTGCTTAACAATCACTTGCTTCCCATGTGGCTTAAATGCTTTTGAAAAGTCCCAACTCTGGTTTATTTATTGTCACGCTGGTGTGGCCAGTTCTCTTTTATGAAAACCCACGGAAAATGGTGAATCAGGATGTCTTCTGCTGATGAAAATGGTAATAGCTTTGACCCTGAGAAGCAGTAGGAAAGCTAATGCTTGCTAAACTTTTAGATTTAGGCCCCTGGTTCAGCACTTAGATCTCATTAAATAAAACTCCATACTCACATCGGGGCAGCTCCCCACTTCCCAGGTGCCCAAAAAGCATCTGGTTGGCCACCAGACCCACACTCCAACGTGTGCATGAGGAGCAGGAGACAAAGACCTGCAACATTTCAACAATGATGTCCCTGATTCCATAAAGCACTTGGAGAACAACATGTCACATAAGATGATTTAAACATGTGCTGAAATATTTTGGTGTTTCAGGGCCTAGGGTCTTGTCTACGCATGAAATTGTCTCAGATTAAAGGTTTGAGAGAGTTTTAAAGTTCTTAAAGCTCTTCCTGAATAACAACCTATATGCATGTGATTAATCCAGAGTGTATTTATCTTATATCCTTTATGCACACATCCTTTCTCACTAGCCTTCTGGTTTCTTAGTCTTCATCTCACCTTTTGACTTCTGTCTCCTATGTCCTTCTGTCTTGATGAACATCGTGGACAAGCAGCTCTCATGAATGCTTCAAGTAGATACTTGTGCTCCCAGTGCTGTTTTTTTTAATGACACCCCAGCATGTTATCCTGTTGTAAAACACCTTAACAAACTGTTAGGGCTCAAGAAAACCACACAGGGACCATCTCCATTCCATATTCCTCCTCCACACCATCATCTTTGGCCATTCAACTCTGGTTGCTGCTATTTAGACCATAAAGGTCTGGTGGTAGGATGTACCTTGCTGTGTTGTGTTTGCACAGCTCCAAGCACAGCAGGTGCCTACTGCAAAATGATGAGTATTATAATTACTGCTACTTACTACTGTTGCTCGTATTGATTAATAATGACTGCATTTTCCCAACAGCCCTTTAAAAAATTAAGGTAATTTGGAAAAAAGTTATTCGCCCAGAAATCAGGACATTTACACAGCAAAGTTGGACTGGGATAGATATTCCAGGCAATTTCCCCATGTAAATAAGTCCTCCTTGGAGAACCCTGACAAAACCTCCTCCTTGTAGATACACATTTCTGGGGAGCAGTGGGGTGGGAGGAGGGTTGGGGAAATGGGAGTCTCGAGCAGTTTGAACACTTATGGGCAACTGTCACACAAAGAAAAATGGACATACTGTGCAAAGCTGCTGGCAAAACTGGGTCTTAAACAAATAATATAGCGGCTTTGGGAATTTGGGATTGTGGATACAGGGTTCTTTGCAGTTCACACAGGAAAGCCCATTAGTGACCTGTGTATATGAACACAATCTTTCCGGCACAGGGACACATACATACAAATATTGTACTATATAAATAGCTGTTCTGAAAATAGACCTTTAGGAAATTTGTTCTGAGTCTCTTGGTCCTGAGACTAAAGCTTTTATTTTCTTCTTTCCTTTCACCTGAAGCCCGCGATCAAACTGCACGAGCAAAGCAACACAGTTAATTTTGCAGCCATGTCTTCACAGTCCACAAGTGACACAGACATCTGAAATTCAGATTCATGAGGCTTGAGATTGAGAAGCCAGTTGTGCTTTTCTTTCTTAAGAGCTTTTCCTTTCCTTTCCCTCTTTTCCTTTCCCTCTTTTCCTTTCCCTCTTTTCCTTTCCCTCTTTTCCTTTCCCTCTTTTCCTTTCCCTCTTTTCCTTTCCCTCTTTTCCTTTCCCTCTTTGCCTTTCCCTTTCCCTTTTTCTTTTTGCCTTTTTTCTTTTTGCCTTTTTTCTTTCTTTTTACCTTTCCCTTTTTTTCTTCTCTTTTTCTTCCTCCTTTTCTTTCTCTTTCTCTTCCTTTTTCCCTTTTATTTTTCATTGCCGAGCAGGCAGTCACCACTCCTCTATCCCCAATACTGACATGAAAGCAAAAAATCAGATCTCAACATCTGAACTTTCCACCAATTAACGACAGATCAAAGAAAACAGAGGCTGTGAAACCTGAGGGCTGGCAGCAGGACTCGATGAGGCCGGAGTTGTGCCAGGCAGGGATTTCTTAGCCTTGAAGGAGAAGGAAATCCACCTGACAGCCCCGTGTATGAAGAGTATTCTTGTCATAGAATCCCAGACTGGTTTGGGTTGGAAGGGACCTCAAAGCTCATCCAGTCCCAACCCCCCTGCCAGCAGCAGGGACACCTTCCACTAGACCAGGTTGCTCAAAGCCTCATCCAACCTGGCCGAGAACACTTCCAGGGAGGAGCAGCCACAGCTTCTCTGGGCAACCATTGTCCTTTAATTGGGAACCCGGTGCCGCAGCCCGGTGAGCACTAATCCCTCTCTGGAAACCCAATATTTAAAAGTTTCCGGTGAAAACACGAACTAGCTTTTTTTTTTTTTTTTTTTTTAGTCGCTAATCATTAACCGCTCATTAGAATAAAACCTTTAACAGTTACAGCACCGAGTCCAGCCCAGGTCCCTGGGGGAAGGGGGTTACGAGGGGTACCCCCCTCCCAGCCTGACCCCCCCCCCACTTCCCCCGGGGCATCCCGGTGCTCAGAGCCCTGCGGAGCCCCGGTACTGCCCGCGGAGGGATGCGCAGGGCGCGGAACTCTCCTTTGTTATGCTAATCCCGGCTGACATCACACCGCAGATCAAAGCCGAAGGGGCCGTATATAAGGCGGCTCCGTGAGCTGAACCGCCCCGGACCCCGCGCAGCCCCCGGACCCGCCGCGCCCGAGCAGCCCGGGCGGAGGTAAGGACTGGGGACCGGGTCTGGGGACCGGGGACCGCGACTGTGGATCGCGAATCTCTGCCGGGAGCTGCGGGAGGGGACAGTGACCCGGCGGGACCAGCACACACATACACACACACACCCCGCGCCGCGAAACGCTGAAGGGGTGAGGGAGGGGATGGCCAAAAGAAGGGGGGCTGTGGGAAGAGGGGAGATTTGGGGAGGGTGTAGGGAGAAAGGAGGGTGCGAGGGAGAGGGGAGACCCCGAGGGAGAGGTGAGACCCTGAGGGGAGTGCAGGGAAAAAGGGGAGACTCAGTGGGAGTGATGGAGAAAGAGAGAGGGGAGACCCGGGTTGGGGGGTGAAGAGAGAGACGGTTGACCCCAGGGTGGGGGGATGCAGAAAGAGAGAGGGGAGACCTGGGGGATGCAGGCAGAGAGGAGAGACCCGGTGGGGTGCAGGGAGAAGGGACACTTGAAGGCTGCAAGGGAGAAGGGAGACTCAGAGGGGATGCAGGGAGAGAGCGGAGACCTTTGGGGGGAAGAATACAGAAAGAGAGAGGTGAGACCTGGGGAGATGCAGAGGGAGAGAGGAGACCCAGTGGGGTGCAGGGAGAAGGGACACTTGGAGGCTGCAAGGGAGAAAGGAGACTCAGAGGGGATACAAGAGAGAGGAGAGACACAGTGGGGTGCAGGGAGAGAGGAGAGGATTCAGGGAGACCTGGTGGGGTGCAGGAGAAAGGGTAGACCTGGAAGCTGGAAGGGAAGGGGGAGACTGAAGGTCTGCAAAGGAGACTCAGAGGGTATAGAGAGACCTGAGGCTCAGGAGCTACAGGGGAGAGGGGAGACCCAAGTGCTTGAAGGGGAAACTGGACACCCAGGGGCTGAAGGGAGAGGGGAGATGGAGAAGGGTATAGGGACATCCAAGATGCAGGGGGCTGCAGTGGAGAGAGGAGACCAGGAGGCTGCAGAGCAGCAGGGACACCCAGGGGTTGTAATGGAGAAGGGAGATACAGAGAGCTGGAAGGGATTGGGGAGACCTGGGAGCTGCTAGCGAGAGCAGAGGCTGCATGGAGAGGGGAGACCTGGGGGCTACAAGCTATCCTACCACGCCCATGCCTTGTCCCTGCTCCTCATCTGTGCTGCAGGGCACTTGGGGATGCACCACCCTTAAACCAAGTGACTGGGCTCCCAATGAGAGCTGCAGGCTGGCAAGGGGTCAGGTGGATGGATGTCTTTCCTTCTTGAGTGGGAAAGTTGGGAAAATATGAGATGGATAATCACACATTTATATATAATTGATATTGCTTATTCCCATCCTCGGGACTGGACTCTGGGAGGTGTCAGATGGGAACATTTTCTGTCTGCAAGGGCAGGACTGGCTGCAAACAGCCTCAGGGTGAAGAGAAAAAGGAGCTTTGAGTTAAAACCAGCTCCGGTTTTTAGGAGACCGCAGGCTACTCACTACTGGTTTGATCAGTGACCCAGAGCTCTCCAGAGCTGTAAACATCACGTCTGCCCCAAAGAGTCTCCCTCCCTCCCCTCCTCTTGCAAATTCCTCTTGCAAACGTAACCTGTGCTGGACTGAGTGGAAAAAGGTGTTATTACCTCCCCAAATAACAGGGGGGTGATTGCAGGCCAAGCGTGCAGCTCTTGGAGTAGGTTTGGGGGGTTAGATCATTTCAATTCCTCTCCGGAATGAAGAAAAAAAAACCCCCAAAACACAAAAAACAAACCCAAAATGTGATTTTTTTTTTCAAAGCAGGAGGCAAAGAAGAGGGTGATATTGGCTGGTCAGGGTTTTAGACCATCTGAGACATTTTACACCCGACTCTTGTGTTGTTCAGCAATTCACAGGAGGGAGATAAGGGGTCTGAAATATCTAAATGGATCCTAAAAGGCACGGGTAGGATTAAGAGCTGAAGGTTTTCAGTGTACTCATGGAAAAGGGTGGAAAAGGGGGGGGGGAAGCAAAGAGCTTCCAAAGATGAAAAGATACAGAAATGCCCTGAAATAAGAAGTAGGTTTGGATGCTTGTGGGAGCACTGCCTTCAAGGGACACATCAAACCTCAATCTGAGCGGGCATTAAAGAAAAACAACCCGTGGTGATGAAATCCTGCCTCTCTTGTAGTCAGTCAGAGTTTTGTCTAGGACTTCAAGGGAGCTGGGAACTTGCCCCTAGAGGTTATTAAAATCCTTTGTAATAACAGCACTTTACTAGTAACCGTTTACACCAGGCGCTGGGGTTGAGATAGCCAAAAAGCAGCCAAAATGGAAAAATACACTGCAGATGGCAGAGAAAACACCTAGAAATATTCCTTCCCCCCATCCCAATTGCTTCTCAAATGGGGGTATTGAGACAGAAAGCTGAAGTTGGGACAAATCCAGAGCTGGGAGTCAGGTGGGATATACTTTTCCCAGGGTAAGGGGTTCCTCAAAGTGATGCCAACTGCTCCAGCTGTTCCCAGTCCCATCCCCAACCTCTTCAAGGGGGTGATGCAGGGGGGGATGCATTTTCAATGTGCTCACATTTTCTATCTGCTCAGAGATATGGTTTAGTAGTAGACAGGCATGGACTTGGTTGGACTTGATGATCTCAAAGGTCTTTTCCAATCAAATTATGATTCTATGATGCGTGGTCACGGCTCAGGGATGCCGGTGTGCCTTGTGATAGGCTGTGAGACTCCAGAGGTGCAATGTGACAGGCGGGTTTTTCTGTTTATTTTATTATTGACTTTCTTGTGGGGTGGAAAACCACCGCAAAGACCACAAAGAGGAGCCCGGAGCGGTGTCTGAAGTGAATAACTGAAGGGAAACACATTTACTACTATTAATACCACTGCTAAAATAAGCAAGTCATGCCCTGGGGATACAGAGGACCCCTCTAAGAATTTAAATCCTGCACCTGGTTTGTTTATTTGTTTGGACTGAAGAAGGGGGGAAAAAAAAACGAGGGGGAGGGAAGAGCTAGGGTGGGGAGGAAAATCCTTGAGACGTTTTGTCTTGTCCTGGCTGCTCCCCGGAGACAGAAATGTGATTTTATGTTTACGAAGTTGCAGCCCTTTCCGTGAGCTCCAGGTGCCCGAGGAGTTGGAAGAAGTGAGAGGCAGAGTTAATGAGGTGAGAAGGAAAGCAGAAGGGAAAGAGCAAAACACATTTGTTGTAACAGATCAGAGCGAAACATCTGCAGGGCACGGGCACCTGCGTGAAGTCAGGAAAGGCAGTTTTTATAATTAGTCAGAAAATAGAGGGGAAAAAAATAATCTGAAGAGGAGGAAAAGAGAAATGAAAAACTGAAGATTTGGACTTGGCTAAAGATTTATCTTTTTTTTTTTTTTTTCCCCTCTTTCCGAATAGTTGTAGAGAGGAGGGGGGGGGAAAAAAAAAAAAAAGAAAAAGAAGGTAAAAAAAAAAGTGAAGCAGCAAATGAAGTCTTGCCATGTGCAGGGTTAAATGGAAACACACAATCAGACCATAAGTCAGGGTGTAATTCAAGCCATACGGTTTGTCTGTCTGTTGACTCGAAAGGTTGTATCAAGGCTTGGCGAGGGAGGGGACTGAGAAGGGATAATCCAAACTTTTTCCTGATTCATAAACCACTCCTTTGCAATTTGGATAATAGATTGCTCTTTCTCTCTCTCTCTCTTACAACGACTCACTCAACTTCAGAGTTAACCATAGCTCGTGCTCTTTCTTTCTCTCCTTTCAGGTTGTTCATCCC
This sequence comes from Caprimulgus europaeus, assembly GCA_907165065.1. Next base: position 123,023,145 of record OU015523.1, read on the forward strand.
CAAGGAGGAGCAACACCCAAACTGCAGGGAAATACGCCGTGCAGAAAATTAGGAAGACCAGTTTGTTTTGGTTTTGTTTTTTTTCCTTTGGAGAAGCTGATTTCTTTTAGCAAGTAGGAGATGGTGAAGAAAATGAAGCCGAGTCCACGATTTTTCTTAGCTGGTTTTCTGTCTTTGATTCTGCAGATGGGGCTTTGCTATGGGATAAAATGGATGTAAGTACCTGGCTATCTCTCTGCATTTTATAAAAAAAATCTTTGTAGGCATTGCTGGTCTCTCTCACCCGTTTTTTTTTGCAACTGTTATTTGAGGCACACTGTAAAGCCATTTAAAGAGCAGTAAACCCTGCATTTCTCTGGGCATTCATTGATTTCAAGTGTGTGTACTAGAGGCTTGTGCTAACAGTATGTCTCCACCTTCTTTCCAAAATATGCATGACTTAGGCTTGGTTTTTTATTCTTCTTCTTCTCCTCATTGATACCAAAGGAAAGGCACACACTTGAACGCTCACATGAGCCACTTAATGAAGTTTCTAGCTTTAGCCATGCTGAGAAACTCTCCCACTGGGACCACTGGTCATGCTGAGTAGGAGCTGAGAGCAGTAGGGACAGCAGCTGAGATAATGCCGCCAATCTCCAACCGTAGAGGATGCTTGACAGATAACATGTTTTTTTGGTGGACCTTTTAACCTTTGGATTTCATGAAGGGTGTTAAAAATGAGGTGGTGGTGGGGGGGAGGAGGAGGGTGAAGAAATACCAAGGAGTGTGGTCAAGTCTGGATCGAGTTTCCTTGGAGGTAATGTCACTGCAAACAAAGTGAAAACATCACTATCTCATTTCTTTGCTTAAGCAAGCAATCAATTAGCTGCTTACTGCAAAATAAACAAACAAGCCCCTCCAACACCCATCTGGTTTCATGTCTTTGATGAGTGATCTGTCTTTCCTACTCTGGTTTGAAGCTGTGAGGAAAATAAATACGGGGATGTGGGCTAACCTCAAATGAGCACCTTCTGTAAAGGAAAAGGCACAACAAAATGCAATGCCAGGGTGAGTCTGTACAGGGTATGGTGTGTTGTGGTGAGGATCTTCTGGTTAGGCAGGGAAATTGGGACAAGAGGTTCTTGTTTTCCTCCTCCTTCTGCCACAAACCCTGTGCTACATCTAATTCCCATTCCACTGTCCCAATGGTTGTCATTTAAGGTTCTCCCCCTGCCACCTTTTGTAAAGGTTCTGTTAAATTTGGATATCTGCAAATTAAGCTGTCTTGTTGGAGCCAATGTTTTCAGTGCCCTGCATACAACCAGGGGAGAGAGGACCTTCCAGATGGTGATTCACCCTTTCCAGAGAGAGATATCCAACACAAACATCAAGAGATGCCTTCTGGAGTTGCCATGGACTGTAGGAAGCTGGTTGAGACAATACATCCACCTTTTATATGCACAAAGAGAAGCAGAGTGAATCCATCCATAGGGTGTTTAAATGCATATGGTCAGGCAGGAGGAATAGTAACCTATTTTAGGGTATCTTTCACTTGCTGTCTCCATACCCTAAGGACCATCTTGGAAGTAGAGGAGAGTCAGGATCGGATTTGTTCTTCACCATCTTGGCTTTACACCTTGTAGAAGTCACCACAGCTAAATTACATAGCCCAGCTATTTCTTTCTGCCATGTTCCTCAAGTATTTAGGCTCTCAGCTCTTTGTATATCCATTACCTTACACAAAGGGGAGCATCTCCTCTCTGCAGGACATTTAGCAACATGCCTATGGGCTGGCAGAGCCTGGACTCTTTTGCAACTTTTATTTCTGTGCAGAACAGATATATTTGGACTTGATGATCTTCTAGGTCTTTTCCAGTTGGGGCGATTCTGTGACTCTGTTTTGTGGCACCCTGAATTTGCAGGACATTTAAATACAGACCCATAACTGAGTGGAGGAGCTTGCATACGTGCTTGGCACTAGTGTCCTGCTTAAGCAAGTTGCTAAATCCCCAGCCAAGAGCCTGGGTTCCTGCAAAGGCTAGGAGCAAGATGAGTTTCAGAGTGAACCTGATAGCATGGTGACAAGCTGTAGACATGAAAAAAGGCTGGAAGGCAGGGCAAGGTCCCTAATAGCTTTGCTGACAAAATCAGCCTTTTGGTTGGTAAGTGGTTAAGCTGCGAGCGTTGCTTTTGGGGATGGGGTGGAGGGGAAGGTGGTTGGAGGAAAGATGCTGTTGCTGTTCCAGCAGACATATCCCCCCTATCGAAAAGCAAGTGGGGAAGATGAAAGCTGGGATTAAAGTGGCATTTGAAGCATGAACTGCATCCAGATGTGCCGCCGGGGCTCCCCTCACACCTGTTTAAAACCTGACGGAGACCTGCACTCCTTGTCCCAGGGCACTTCACAACTGGGATGCTGCCAGCTGGGATTTCAGAAAATTACTGTGTTGGTTTTCTTTATTTTTATTTTTCATTTGCAATTCCCCTTCCCTTCCCCACCTTTGTTTTTCTATGGAAACACAGGCCAATGTTACCCTCCTCCCCATCACCCTCTTTTCCCTACTACAGTGGTGCTACCGTTCTTGGGGCTGGGAGACCATCCTGGGAAATCACATGGGTAAACTCTTAGCAAAGGGAGATTGATGCTACCAAATACCAAGCAGTAATTTTGGGCTGCAATCCCACGCTGTACAACCAAACCCTACCCCTTTCTTCTTGTGAATGGGGTGGGGGTGGTGGTGGTGGGGAAAGGATGGGATGAAGAGAGAGGAAAGTGCTACGAGATGTTTTCGGTTGTGGACTTGTCTCAGCAGTCTGCCCGCTGCGCTGTTGTTGTAGGCACAGTGCCAGAAGTGAGCTTCAAAGAGGATTTGGGATGGGAGGGGGGGAAAGATAAGGAGATGAGTTTTGCCAGCCTGGCAGGCTGGGTTTGTAACTCTGAGGAACAGGGAGCGACTGACATGAAAAGCAATAGGAAATTCAAGTTTGATTCTGAGTGTGATGTAATCGCAAGGGGAGAGGGAGAAGAAAAACACACTTTTCAGCCATTTAGGAACTTCCCTGTAACACGAATATCCCCTGTAAATTAGCAAAAGCGGGGAGAAGGTAAAAGGGAGCTATTTGTTTTATTTTATTTGGCTTATTTTTACAAGTTCTGTGGTCCAGCTCCCCAGCTGTTGTAAATCGGCACCGTGCCCTTCTCTGCTGCAGACGCGTGCACCGTTGAGCATCCAGCTTGGTGTGTGGATGGTCAGCAACTCATAAACCTGCTCTTGCTGCTGGAGAAACTTCTTATTTTGACCTCTTCCATCTGAGCTAAAGGGAGCTGCTTGGGTATAAAGACAGGGTAGGGACAGTTCTTTGCAGGATCAGGGCTGTTGTGGAGAAGCAACCCTTCCATTCGATGTTTATGAAACCCTGAGTCTTACTTTGGTGTGCTGCTTTTTGCAAACACTTTCTCATCCTTAGAGCAGTTTTTTTTGCATTGCTTTGTGGTCCTCAGTGCTTGTTTTGCATCACAGTGGTTGGGGAGGTGAGGCAACCATCAGTTTCAATGGGAGATATCTTAGGGCCAATGCATGTATGAACTCTATCACCTCACCCATCTCCTTTTGCACCCTCTTTAGCTTTCCTAAGGGAGCTTGAGTTTGGCCAAGCAGGTTGTGGAAGCAATTTGTTTGGGTAGAGTTGAAAAATAGATGAGCACTAGAGGGAGCTGCAGCCAGATGTGCATGCTGCAGATGTCTGCAGAGGTTTGGATGTGGCTTACAAGGCACTTCTGCCTCCCTGGGGGTTGGTGTCTCCTCTGTGCGGGTGTCAAGACACAGGTTGGGCTGTCCCTCTATGTTGAGTGTCACCCTCAACGCAAGAGTGGTTGCAAAGAGGCCAAATGCAGCAAGTGGGGCTCGTCAGTGTTGGCTTAATGATTGGACCTGATGATCTTAAAGGTCTTTTTCAACCAAAGCAATTCTGGGATTCTGTGGAGTGGGTTTTTTTGTGTGACGTACAGGATCAGCCCATGACAGCAAGTGTTGGCATTAGTAATCCTATAATTTTTAAGTGGAGCTTGGTCATTTTGGAAAGTCCCTGCCTGTCCCTGTTGCAATGTTTTGGACATGTCCTATGCTTTCTGGAGCCATCCCTATCTGAGTACCATCCCCAGCTTCAAGGATGGCTTTGATGCATAGTTCCCTTGGTTCAATCACAACCCTTCAGGAGCAAAAGATGGCTTGGCCATGCGTTTCGGGGTATGCAGAATGTCCCCCAACTCACTGACCTTGAGCAGCACCGCAACCTTTCTGCAGCCAGCAGAAAGCAGGGGAGAAAATGGAAAATATTTTGTGCTTCCCGGCAGCTCCTGCTTCTCTCCTTCAACCTGGACGAGGGGGAAGAGGGGACACTGGGGCACGGGCGCCTGCAAGGAGACCGTCTGCCTGGCAAAGGGACTGCTAGATGAGCTGCCGTGAAAGGACTGCAGGATGGGGACGGTGGGAGGGAGCAGGCTGGGGGCAAGGAAAGAGGGGGGGACACAAGGGCTTTGAAGTTTGCTCTTCACTCCATAGACAGCTCGGGAAAACTTGACAAAGCTCCATGGCCTTCCTCGGTGCTCAGTGAGCCAACTCGACGCTGGCATCGACTTCAGTCAAGCTTGGCCTGGAAGTCAATGGCCTTGTGCCCACTACTGCCAGCACTGGATTTGGCACTGTATCTGAAAGCAGCTTTTATTTTAAGCTTTTACTTCAGGGTTGGGTTTTTTCCCCCCATTCCTCTCCCTCTTCCTCCTCTTTCTTTCTTTTTTTTTTTTCTTTTACTATATAAAACCCACTTCTCTGTTTAAAAAGGCTTTGCAGAACCACTGGAAGCATTTACCAGGGGTCGTGGTGAGTTTCCCAGTGCTTATGGTCCCCAGACCAGGACTGATGCAGGGCAGGGGCATGGGCTACCTGTGACTACCAGGAGCTTAGACAAGGTGTTTATAAAAATCCTGTGAGCCTTTTCCAATTGAAAACTGAGAAAATGAGGCTTGTGCAGATTAAAAACCTTTAATGAATTGAATGCAGAAAAACCCCAATCGCTACCTCTCTTTATTAAAGTTCATTGCCCACTTCAATCTCTAGAGAAGTGTCATTTTGTCTAAATATTTTTATTTTGCCCAAATCCCTGCAAATTGAGGGGTTTAAGAACAGGCATAAAAAAGAAATCACCTTCACAGAAAGCAAAACAGACAATTTGGAGCAGAAATTCCTGGTTTCATCATCAATCCCTCTGTGAGACCTTCTTGGGTCTTATCACACAAAGGATGGTGGGGAGGTGCACTCCAGAGAGAGCCCACATCAGAAAGAAAGAAGATCCTTCCACCCTTTAAGAGTGATTTGAAGGGCATTAATACTTCACTCCTCAGTTCAAGGAGTTTTTCTCCTTTTGGCTTGTCCAGGAGCAGTGATCCTTGTAAACCAAACCGTGTACGGCTTTCATTGATGTCTGCTCAGATCTGAAGGTACTTCTGCCAAGCTGCTGCTCCTGTGAATGAATAATCTTCTCATGGAGCCCAGATCTACAGGAATGGGTCTATATATCTCAAAGGACCTAAGACTGTAGAGCATTCATATTTTCAAATGAATTTATTAACTGCCTGAGATAATTAAAAGAGTAAACGAAAGTCATGATCCATCCATGCATCACATTTTCTCTGTAATTATGTTTATGGTTTTCTGTCAGTATCTATAACTCCAACTGAAAGCCCAGCTATGCTATATATAAAGCAGCAGATGTTTGGTTTGGGGACTGTTTATTTAAAGGGATGGGTCAAATATGTAACTTAAAAAACCAAAAAAACCACAAAACACCCCTCAGTTGTCCTCAGCTTTCTGCAGAATGAAGGATGGGGCAGGAGAGTCAAGGGAGGAGAGCATGATATTAGCAGGAGGAAATGGTGAAAAGCAGCTTTTTTAGGGTGACAGCAGATAAAATCCCCATGTGATGCTTCTCAGACGAAGGGTGTGAGTCCAAAGAAAGTTGTTTATCAGGGACTTTTTTCCCAGATTGAGGACTAAAGGTTGTTCTTCCCTGTGGGCTGCTTTATTCAGGTTGGCTGTTTCAATTTCCAGTGCTGATGGTCAATGGAGACTGAGTAGAGATGGGGTAGAGACCCACCATCAAATCCCACCATGGACAAGATTCTTGTGGGGGAAGGTGATTTCCTTTGCAGTGCCTCACAAATGGTCCTTGTTCACTGACAATGGCCTTTGTAGGTGGTGGGCATCCCTCCCTGGTACTTCCAGAATCTGGGGAGCAGGGAGGTTTGGTGCCTTTCCATGGGCAGATCTTAAAGTGACAAAAGGTGGAGAAGACATTTCTGAATGTAGGACAGAGACTGAGCAAACCTGGGCTGTCATGGCATGGACTAGATGACCTAATAAGCCTCTCACATTCCTGATCTGTGATTTATAAATGCACTTTTCGGTCTCGACAAGTGACTCCAGTAACTGTGAGTTTTCTTTTCCATCTCCATTACCCTTTACTTTTTCCTCCCAATGCTTGGAGATGTTTCCAATTATAGGTTCTCACAAGCAAAGGCATGAAGTTCAGGCCTGGGAGATGTTCAGAAAACACCTTATTGCATCTTGCATTTTTATTCTTGGCGGGCTCCCTGGAGCTCAGCTCATTCGACAGGAAACAGCCATTGCTGCCATTTACTGAGTTCTCCCCAATGGGGCCACGGTCCTTCTTCTCTCGACAGTTTGGCAGTTATTTTTCCCTCTTCCATGAAGCAAATTTCTTTCTCATTGCATTATAAATCCATTTTTCTAATGGTGATCATTTCAGGCCATCTGTAATAACGTGATCTCATTGCATCACATACTTTTTCACAATGGTGGTGAGTTTCAGTCTGAATTCAGCTCTCATCCCAACTTGTAGGTGGTTATTTCTTCCATTCTTGACTTGTCTGTAATGACTGTCTAGACATAGTGCTTAGGGACATGGCTTATTTGGGGACTTGTCAGTGTGAAGTTAAGGACTGGACTTGATGATCTCAAAGGTCTTTTCCAATCGAGGCAATTCTGGGATTCTGTGATGAGATGCAAGTGCTTCAATGTAGGCTTCCAGATCATTTAAAGATGCTCAAGACCTCTATACAGGTTTAGATGGTGTGTTGGGGGACCTATGAGATACATGCATCCTTCTGGAGAGCCAGGTGAAGTATCCCAAGGCCTCTGAATCATCACTCAGCACCTCTGATTAGAAAACCCAGATGATGCCCCATGGTAGAGCATATCTCAGAGACTTGGAGCATCCTCATCTGCCTGAATCTCAAGCTGTGAACCTCTCTCATTTCACCTGCCTCACCCTGCCTGCTTATTTTGCTGCTGGGACATAACTGAGCTGGAGTATTTATCATTTTTACTCTATTAGTGACGAGCTGCTTTGGCCTCTTGCCTGATTTGCATTTCAGCCCATTCCTGAGAGCTGCTGATAGGCTTTCTGGGATAAGTTTTCACAGGTTTCTGGTGCCAAGTGCTAAGGGTTGGACTCATCTCACCCAGCTCTGTGCTTATACAGTCCAGATGTCTGCATCCGAGCTCAGTGCCTGGGTTCCCTCTATAGCCAGAGTAGAAAATTAGCACTTCTAGGGCATGAGTCATCTTATCCTACTGTAGATCTTAAAAGCACACCAGGCTAATTATTCCCTAAACATGGCTTTTTCTTTCCATGATCTGAAGAAAGATTCTGAAGGACTAGCATGAGGTCCACACTGTAGAGACCTGCAGTCAGATGATATTTGTACTGTCCCAAGACTCATGCCTCTACCTTCAAGGACATGATATATCTGAGCTACCTGAGCACCCAGAATATCAGCAATAGATTTTGTCTCCACCAGCTGAGGTCCAACCCTGGTTCACATCTAAAACAGAATGAATTGCCTACTGGAGATGCCCCTCTCCAAACAGGGAACGTTGCATGACCAACAGTGTGTAAAGGGACTGAGATGAACTACAGGGCAGAATTTCTGACAATTAAATACTACACTTTTTCCTTTCCCTTGAAACTCACTGCCCAAAGCTTCTGTTTGTTGTACATCTAATGGATGTCTTTAAATATATATATGATGTATATGTATATATTTACATAGCTAGCAGAGTGGTGGTTTCCCTTCCAATTTTGCCACTGATTATCTAGTGCCAGAAATGCCAAATTCCAGCCACTTGGGAAATTGTCAGTGCAGACATATTCTGCCCTAGCAAGGATCATAACTTTTCCCTGCTGGAAGAGCAGTTGGGGTTAGAAATTATGTGCAGCCTGGAGAAAGCTCCAACATACACAGCAGCTGGTTCAAGCCAACCTTGAGGGAGCTGGTGGAACATAGATGTGTTTTCCTGAAAACCAGAGATCAGAGCTAATACCCCCGATCTTGGTTAGGGCTCAATTTTAGCTCCGTTTCCATCTCATTTAACTTCTGAAGAATGTGGATGTTACAGTAATAAAGTGAAATGCACCCAGAAATGTGTCTGCTAATAAGCCAAACTAACCAAGATGGCTTAGGATGAAACTGAAAAGCAACACATTTAACAAGGAGAGAAGGAAATATGTGTTAAGGCAGTTGTGTTGCCAAGATCAGATGCCAGTTACTGATGCAGCCAGCTAGAAAGTTGTTTTATGGGAATGAATAACATTTATGACTGCCTTAAGCAGGTCATAAAGATACAAAGAGAGTTCCACACCAGGTTTCTGCTGATCGCTGTGGGTGCCTGGAGAAGAAGAGCACAGCCCCGTACGATGCATGGCATCATTTGCTTTTTTCTTGTTTTTTTTTACTTGGAAACTTCCACACTAGAAGAACCAATGGAGTGATGTTGGTTTCTTCCATGGTATTACATGTGCTGATGGATGCTAGTGGATCCCTTCTCAGTTTTGACCATGATACTCTGCACATGCTGTCACTACATTTTTGGAGACTAGAGAAACAGACTTATCTACGTGCAGCAGTGATGGAATTGGTGGAGGCCCTTGGCATTGACTCTAAAGGAAAGCATCTGTTTTGCAAACTTGGTGGCTTTTCTTTAGGCTTTGCAGGGGATTTTCTCTGTAATTAATTACATGACATTTAGCATAATCCTTCGAGAGTGTGTGAGACAGATGCTGAATGCAAAACACTGATAACACCAACTTCACTATTTTTTTCTGTTTTCTGAATACCATAGTCTTGGAAGACCCAGCTTTCTGTTATCATGGAAATGATGGGTCATTTTTCACTCTGTTGGGAGGTCCATCTTCTTCATTCTTTAGCAAAAAAAACCCATCCCATAAGGATTTACACATTCAGTCAACTTGGCACATGCCCCAGGAGCTTTGTCCAGGATGATGGAGAGAAATATGCACTTCTAGAAGGTGTTTCTTCCCACCTACCTTAAATACCTACTTTAGATAAGTCACTCTGCATAGTTGCCTGTCTTTCTCACCAGCTTAAACTAAGCACCTACTTACAGGTAGCTAAAATTAAGTCAGATTAACACAGGCCAAAGCATTTGCTGGACTGTAGGAAGTGGAGAAATTAATACTGACCTGAAGATTAACTTTTTAGTGGGTTTTAATGCCTTTTTTTTGTATGTTCTTGTCTCCTCAGAGCTCTGTCCAAGACTCCTTCAGCTTTGGCCCTGAATCAAACCCAGCACTGCAAGCAGCTCGAAGGGTTGGTGGTTTCTCAGGTTCAGTTGTGTCGCAGCAACCTGGAGCTAATGCAGACCATCATCCAGGCAGCACGGGAAGTGATAAAGACCTGCCGTAAAACGTTCTCAGACATGAGGTGGAACTGCTCTTCCATTGAGCTGGCTCCTAACTACCTGTTGGACTTAGAGAGAGGTAAACAGCACTGCTGGTTCAGCGGGGGACTTGAGTGAGTAGAGCCAGCCAGCGTTGTGTGTATTCATGCTGGGGATGGGAAGGGTCTTGCTGCCAGGGGGGATGCAGATGAACTGCATTGCCTAGTTGTCCTGTTCTCTGAGACTGTGTTTGTTGTTATGGTACCAGTCATGCCCAGGAGCTCTTGAGTCCAAGACCTGGTCTCCTACAGATCTTACAGAACATTAATCATAGAATAATAGAAATAGAATGGTTAGGGTCAGAAAGAACCTTAAAGAACATCTAGTTCCAACCTCCCTGTTGTGAAGAAGGTTGCCAATCACTAAATCAGGCTGTCCAGGGCCCATACAACCTGGCCTTGCATACCTTCAGGGGTGGGACATCCACAGCTTCTCTGGGCAATCTGTTTCAGTGCCTCACCACCCTCTAGGTGAAAATTTTCCTCCTAATATCTCACCTAAATCTCCCTTCTCTTAGTTTGAAACCATTTTCCCTTGTCCTGGTGTGCTTGCTCACAGGCATGGAGCTGCTGTCCAAGGCATGCAGACTTGTCAAGCAGCATGTGCAGTGTGTGAAGCCACACAGTCAACTCTCTTGTGTGTGAGAGCATCCTTGTATGCTTGGGCTGCAGCTCTCCAGCCTCCCACCACCTTGCCCAGCTCCATACAAGCCAGCTCCATGATCTGTTAGCATCATCCAGCACAAGGGCAAAAGGAGGCAGGAGACTCCATAGTGAGGCTTCTTCATGTGCTCCAAGAGCACATCACACCACACCAAAATGGACAAGTTGAATAAGTTCATGTGCCTCCTTGACCTGCTGGGAAGTTTCCTCATGTTGAAGAGCTCACTTATCATAGAATCATAGAATGTTGGAAGGCACCCCCAAGGATCTTCAAGTCCAACTCTTGCCCTAGCACAGGACAATCCCAAGATTCAGACCATGTGTCTGAGGGTCTTGGCCAAATGCTTTTTGAACGTTGTTGTGCTTGGTACCATGACCACATCCCTGGTGAGCCTATTCCAGTGCTCTTAGGAGATTTGCTTCAAGTTGGTGATGCCATGGGAGGTCTCAGTTGCAGAGAGTTGGTGTGTTTGCTGTTCTGTGGGGCACAGATTCTGTGGGTCTCTTTTTGAGGAGCGTTTAGCTGTCCCAGGAGGCTGAGCTCGAGTTCTTGTCTCTTCCAGGCACAAGGGAGTCAGCATTTGTGTATGCCCTTTCTGCTGCTGCCATCAGCCACACCATTGCCAGAGCCTGCACCACCGGGGACCTCCCTGGCTGTTCCTGTGGTCCCATCCCAGGTGAGACACCTGGACCTGGGTATCGATGGGGAGGATGTGCAGACAACCTCAACTATGGTCTTATCATGGGGTCCAAATTTTCAGATGCTCCCATGAAGATGAAAAAATCAGGATCACAAGCCAATAAACTGATGCATCTGCACAACAGTGAAGTAGGGAGACAGGTAACAAATCCACGAGAGTTATTGTCATTGTACAATCATCTGTAGTGGTCGGTCTCTCTGTGAGGTTCAGTGTCTCTATCAGCTACCAAAAGGAGTAGGTTTCTCCCAGATTGCTCTGAACTCCTTTGGCCTGCTGAAGACTGTGGCTATATAACTCATGCTGGGACCTAGGAGGTCCTGAGTGCTATTATCAGCCCTGTATAACCATGGGTGGGTTGTCTCATTGTCACTCTTTCCACAGCCAAGGATGGCTCTGGCTTGCTTACCCCAGGAGGTGTGGTGGGGATGGGTCTTGTGCTCTGCCAAGGGTGTTGTGCATGCCAAGTTCTGTCTAAGCATGGAGGATTCTCATCTGCCAGACAAGTCCAGCAGCAGCTGCCTCCCAGCCATCCCTGCAGCCAGGAGGGATGATTTTTCCTTTTCACACTGCTTTGCTAGTGATTATTCCCATATCTGCTAGAACCTGCTTTTAATGGCTTGCATCTAGTAGAGGGATGATGCTTACCATGCACAGTGCTTGGTTGGTGTCCACCAAGGTGCAAATCCCCATCACAGCCCTATGTGTGGCTGAAGAAATAGGTGGGGGACCCATCCATGGGGCTGCAGCGGTTCCCTAGGTTGGTCCCACCAGACAATTTGGTCTTTCCAGAGCTACCTGTGCTTGGGCCCTGGAGCAGATAAAACATGGAGCATGTTGAGCTCATTGGCAGCTTACTATGTAGTTATGGCCTGAATTCACCTTTGCAGAGCACAACCATGCTGAAATTGCCACCCTGGGTGTTTTGCTCCATCACTCCCATCTGTTTCTTTTTATTTTCCTAATATCTAGAGTTTTTGTTTTAATTGCAATGGGCAAGTTTTTGTTTGGGCCATAGTGTTGCCATGGCTGGTGGATTCACCCCTTTCTGGCAGTGTCCTACCATGTTCTACAGAAATGAGAGTAGGCAGAACCAAAGTAAAAGGCTCTTTTGGCCCCATGGCCAGCAGAAAGGTGGGGTGAGCTTACCCTGAATTCGTCAGAGCCTTGACATCTCTGTTAGCCACAGCCCAAAGCTGCTGGAGGCAGAAATGGATGTTAATTATCTCTTTAGGAATTGCTTTGATTTTCAGCTCCTTAGGAATTTAGAGGGTGGAAATGCAGCTCTGTGTAGATATCTGATCAAAATTCAGAATAACTCTCTGTCTGCTGGCTGCAAAGGTGCTTTGATGAAAGTAGTCCTGGGCTGATAGTGATCACCAAGGGGCTGTAGGATCTCATTCCCTTTGCACAGTAGCTACTCTAGAGTGACTGTGCAGAAATCAGAGCAGCAGTCCTTTTCTACAGCTGTCCCCACTAAGAAAGTGCCTTCTTTAGGAAGCTTGTGGGATGTTTGGAAGTAAGAGAAGGGCATTTCCTAACTCCTGCATTCCTTTTTTGCAGGTCTTGAAAGCCTCTCTTGAAATGAAATGTAAGTGCCATGGAGTTTCTGGGTCATGCTCTATCAAGACCTGTTGGAAAGGCCTTCAAGAGCTGCGAGATATTGCACTGGACCTCAAAAACAAGTATTTATCAGCCACCAAGGTCGTTCACCGGCCCATGGGCACACGCAAATACCTCGTGCCAAAGGATATTGATATCAGGCCGGTTAAAGAGACAGAGCTGATTTACCTCCAGAGCTCACCTGATTTCTGCATGAAGAATGAGAAAGTGGGGTCACACGGGACCCAGGACAGGTGAGGTTTCCTGCAGTGGGTGCTGACTGTACTTTGGGCCCCAAAGAGAGAAGGGGAAGAGGGGAACATGTTTGAATAAGAGGCAAATGATTGAGGAGGTAGCACATGCACGCAGATAAAGGACATCTCTAACAAACAGTACACTCTACAGATGCCCAAGCCTTTTAGTGGTGGCTGTGGCCAAGAAAAGGCTGCAGACACCTTTTGTGTTATCTAGGCAGGGACATACACCTTTTTAATTTCCCTAGACCTCACCTTTGCAGGAACTTGTGATGATCACGCAGCTGGTTTTTATTGTGTTTGGTCTCTCTGAGTCTTTTGTTGCAGTAATTGCTGATGTGTTGAGTTGTTACTCTATTGTAAGACTCCTCTGAGTAGGCAAGTGTTAGCCCAATTAGGACCAGTCCTCTCAGTCAGCCTTAAAAAAAGCCCTGTGAACTACAAAGATGAATTTTTAAGATTTTTATTCTACTACCTTTTAAAAATACAGGTGTGTTTCCATTGCTCATGTCTCTGAAGAGGAATTTCTTCATCTCACTGATATTAGTGATTTAAGGTCATCATACCCAAACCTCTACTGGGCACAATGCTGTCCCTTTCACAGGCAGCAGACATTCTTGTCTCCTCCCAGGATCTTTTTTAATTCCCTCTAATAAAAACCAATTTTATCTTTCAGCAATCTGAACATCTCTAGAAGGCCAGCAGACCCTTTGACAGCCAAATAATTGTGTATTTCCAGATTATTTGTTAGGTGGTTGCAATGGCTGGATTTCAAGCTGTCTCATTAGTTGCTATCTGCTGGCCTGGCTTTCTTAGGGTAGTTCTCATAATTCTTCTTTGCTCTTTGTGTTACTTTGTGGTGGAGACTGAGACAGTCAAGTTGCAAGATGCGTGTGCCTGCCCTGTTGTGGGGTGTCTTCATTTTAGCTCTCGTTGCATATAAAGGTTTTTGAACCACTTTGGTTCAATGAAGAGAAGGCTTTGCTGTAATGGAAATGAAATAAATGACTCAAATGCAGTAAAGATACTCTTTGAATACCTTTGATTCATAGAAAGTATTTGGTGAGGGGACTTTAGAAGATATCCTTTGGCAATGACCATTTAATCTGGAACCACAGCTCTACTGACAAAATATCAGCATTTAACTGGTGGAACTGATCAGGAGATGACAAAAGTTGAGGGAGACAAGTGTGTCCTTTCTGTCCTCTGATGTTTTGTGGTGGTTACAGTTTTGTATCCTCCATTAGGACCAAAACCAATGGCTGGACTGCTCTACAACAGCACTTATCCATCATCATTGCTGTGGGAACACCAGGCTGATGTTCATCGCCAACCCAGTGGTGGAGCAGTAATTAGCAAGTGAAGACTTTTATGGGTCACTGCAGATTGTAGGGAAAAATCATGTGTTGAAACTGGTTTCTGAGGGGAAACTATCATTTGAGTGGAAGCAATGTTTTTGTGGATTTGTATGGATTTTGACAAATTTGTGTCTTGATAAAGACCTCTTTGTTGTGCCACTCTGTTTTGCAATGAAAAAATTGTGGAGCTTATTTGGAAATTAGTTTTATAGGAATTGCATGAAATCAACAGGTTGTGTCAAACCCAAACTGAATTCATTACAGATTTGCCAAGTAAAACATTTTCCATCCGCTGAAATACTTTCAAGGGGGAGGGAGGCATGACTTCTTCTTCATCTAATTTCATTTTACAGCAGATTTTGCCTTTTTATCCCAGCTAGGGATGAAAAATATGTCAAGGTCTTGAATGCCTTTTTTTTTTGTCCTTCTGAGGATAGGAAAATGTGTATTGCAGGCGTCCGTTTATCCTGAGCTGGGCGACAGCAGTGATTGTGAGCCTGCCAGGCGAGGGTCCAGGGGAAGTGAGATTGAGTGGGGATTTAGAGGACTGAGATATTAAGGCAGGAGGGGATGACTTTCAAAAGGAACCTGTCAAGAAATACTCCTTATTCTCAGATGTGCAAGATGGTGATGGCCGTGGGAGGGGAGGAGGGTGAGATAGTCCCGTGTTGAGCTGCAGGCATCTCTCAGGCCAAGTTTTAAGGTCATGTGTAGTTACACTCATTTTCATCACAATCCATCTGCCAGCTCTTGAGAAGATGCTTGGTGTCTCAAAATTGGCACGTCTAACACAAGCCATAGCAGCCCCTTTTCTGCATTAAATTAGCAGAGGAAATCAGTGTAAAATGCATACAATGTGTTTGCAGATGGGTCCATTCTTCCCAAGGGGCAGCAGGGAAAAGGAGGAGAGCTTCTCTCACCTCCTCCTCCCATAGATGCCTTCTTCCCTTCTCAATTTTTCTCTCATGGACACGACATCTAAATGTATTTTAAACATGATGGCTCTGTTCCAACCGGCCATGGAGCTGCAGAGATAGTGCCTAATGACAGGGATGAGGGAGAAGGAACACAAAAGGGATGCTATTAGAGAGGGCAGGGAAAAATGTGGTTCATGCTTAGTCTACAGAGATGTAAAAATGTTCACATGGAACTTGCCCAAACAGGTTTTTATTTTATAAGTCAAATCCCAGAGCCATCTTAACACTTTAGCCTTGTACATGTCAAAATTTTCTGGGGGGAGACCCTGCTGTTTCCTACTAGATGAATTTTTAAGGTCTTTTATGGCAAATGCATTCAAAAAGGGATTTTTAGTGGTGTCCTTCAGTTCATTTTTCTCTTTTCTCTTCTTCCACGACCTGCCTATTCTCTCTTTAGCCGTTTTCTGGCCACGAACATGGGTGCAGGGATCAACCCACAGGGTGTTACAGTGCAGACTCCTCTCACCACACTCCAGAAGACCTTGTTCTGGCCAGCTTCAGCAGTTTTCCAGCCCCACCTTCAGCCTCCAAAAGTGTGCAGAGGGGAGGGGACCCCCTTAACAATCCCTTTTCCTACTACTGGTTTAAAATATCAGATTGTAGTATTTTTGCTACAAAAAATTAGTAGTTTTGCATCATATAGAGAAAAAGTCCTTTTCCGCCCTCCCACTCCCCCATGTCTGGTGCTTGCTCAGAGCGTGCTGGAAGCAAGACAGAAGTTGATGGCTCAGTTGCAAGACCTTGGATGTATTTGGTTTCTGTGTATGCTGTAGGGAACAATCCTGCACTGGCAGGTGGGTGGAAGGGATAATCTAATCAGTCACTTCCATCTCTCTAATTACCCCTCACATTATGCAGACTTATTGTGTGTTTTTCAGGCAGGAATGGGAATCGAGTTACCTTGTAGTGGAAGTGCGTGAAAATCCACTCAGAAAATGTGCACCCAGTTACTCCAAAGCCTTTCAGAACTCTTTGCTCAAAGGATTTCAAAGCCTTGTTTTGAACAAGGCTGAAATGTTTTCTAAGTCTTCTTAGTTTCACGTTGAAATTAGAAATAGTTTGGAAATCTACCTGCCTCCAAGCATTTGGGGTGTATCCAGATTTCAAAGCCATGGAGCTGAACCTGAACCTGAGATTTGAAGCCTCTTTGTAGTGCTCAAAATCTGATTAAGGAGCTGAGTTTTGCAACTGTTGTCCAAGGCTCCTGCAAACAAGCTTGTTGCAACCTCAGCCCTCACTGACACCAGACAAACTTTATGTACTTGTTTGCCACCATCACACTTTCATAAATGATAAAAAAAAGGTCTGGAGAAAAATCTAAATAAGTTGATCTGTGGAGCAGCAAGTTAATTGTACAATTTTCAATACAAGAAACTGGAAAAAAAAGGTATATATTTCCATTTCAGAGCTTTCTTGGACAAAAGCACCTTATAGCTCATCTTTTAACAAGGTAGTTCAGTTTCTCCTGCCTGGAAAATTAATTATCAGCTTCAAGTAAATGATAAATAATAGCAAATTAGAAAGATGAGATCTCTTTTATGAGAAAAGAAGCAAAAGTATTAACCTTCTTTATCAGTGGGGAGCAATGTATCATATTTCAAAGGCTGTTTAAGGTCCCTTAAGGATTCCAAGGAAAGGGAAACTCTGCCATGCATGCAAAATCCTCCAGCTCCTGAAACCTTGCAGAGATAACGGAGCTGTTTATTACTGATTTTTCCCAGAACAGCCTTGGAGCCAAGCAAAGCTGCACCCTCCCTGCTGAAGATGGGAAGGAGCTTTCTTATGCTGCAGAAATCAGGCTGCAATGTTGTGCTGCAGCTAAGCTGGGTTGATCAACCAACACTCCTTAGATGACTCATTTTGGCAACAAACATGACCATTCTTTGGTGGTTCCTCCTTGCTCATGTATTCATTCTTTTCTGCAATATAATATTAATATAATAATATAATATAATGTTAGTTTTAAGAGTCTCTCAAGGTGTCTTAGCTAGGATGTTTTCTTGGACAGGACCATGCATGAAGTTAGCTGTGGTGGTGACTGCAAAAACTTGATGGCTGGTGGTTACCTCTTTGGCACCTTGGTGGTCCCAACAGCAGGGCTGATCAAATGCTGCAAAGAAAGGATGCTTTGGTTTTCAGTATTCAATTACAGTCCTTGGCTTTGATACCATTTGCTTCCTGTCACACCAAAAATACACTTTGCACTGTGTGATTATGTGGGCAATGAGATGTCTTAGCAGAAGCACTCGTGTTTAGATGGGAAAGAGTGGTAGTTAGGGGTAGACAACAGCATTTGGTGTTTGGTTTTTGTCTCTTTAAGTTTCTGTCACTCAGTAAAAGCACAAGAAGCAATATTATCAACTTTGACTTTGACTTGCTTATCATGTGTTTGATGACTTAGTAATTTTTGGAACTGTCATAGAATCATAGAACCACAGACTGGTTTGGGTTGGAAGGGACCTTAAAGCTCATCCAGTTCCAACCCCCCTGCCAGCAGCAGGGACACCTTCCACTAGACCAGGTTGCTCAGAGCCTCATCCAACCTGGCCCAGAACACTTCCAGGGAGGAGCAGCCACAGCTTCTCTGGCCAACCTGGGACACTGTCTCACCACCCTCACACCAAAGAATTTCTTCCTAATATCTAATCTAAACCTATCCTCAGAGTTATGCTTTTCTTAATCTAAAATTAAACTAAGAATTTCTTGTCCTCTTTCCTCAGCATATAAAGAACATTTCTTCTCTCTATTTTTTTGCATTGAGCTTTTATAGATGTGAAGACAGCTCTTACAAACTTCTGTAAATCAGTTCCTTCAACCTTTTCTACTTTCTGAACTGTTCCTCTGACTCTCCTGGGAACATTCCCACGTTTATTTGGATCTTTCTCATAGTGTATTGCTTACTTTGCATTTTAATCCACTCTCACAAAATGCTCACAGCTCCTTATGCCCTGGTGTTATCCACAAATTTTTAAGCTCACTCTCTGTTCCTCACTAATGAAAATACAGGCTGGTTCCAGGATCTCCCTTGACATCTCCTCGCTGACATGCACTATTGATAACTTTCTTATGTACAGTTGTTCAGTGTCAGTCTCCAGTTGTTCCTTGTAGATGAGAAAGCAATTTAAATGTAGTTAAGATCCTGCCTTCAAAATCTTATATGAAGTTGTACACTTTGATGTATTTTTAGCAGTGTCCCTTGTGTTACATACTTCCTGGGGGATTTGAACTATTTTTTTTTCCTTTCTTTCTTTTATATACTGCTCTACAATATCACATTATTGGAGCAAAGGACACTGAAGAAATAAATAGGAATTTGATTTAAAAGAGAGAAAAAAAAAATACTGTCCTCTTGGACTTGTTGCTGCTGGAGTTCATGCAGGCAGATGGTTTCCATGAGGTCAGAAAGGGATGAGACAAACCCATGGCCAGAATGCCCACAAAGGGATGCTGGGATGTCTAGGCAGAAGCATACCTTTTGTCATCCCTAATACAACAGCCCAGGTGCTGGTGGGGTATGAGGGGATGGACTACAAAAAGTGGCCAGGTTTGTGTTTTCCTCCCTGAAGAGCATCTCCCACAGCCATTGCAGAGTAATGGGCCAGACAGGTGGTTGCAGTGACCCAGAACAACTTATCTTATGTACCTATAAGCAGTTTCCATTAATAAATAGGACTGATGGAGTTAAGTCCCAGTGGGCATCTGGCCCATCCCTGTCGTCATCTGTCATTATTGTGGGTGACACAGTACACAGTTGGCCTCAGTTTGGCTCTCAGATGCCAGCTGGGAAATGAAAAAATCTATCCTTATATCTGCTGATGGGAGAGAAGTGAACTGGGATCCACAGTGAAATTGTGACATCTTAATTAATTAAGCCCTCATCCTAGTCCAGAGGAGGCCACGAGGATGATGCAAGGGCTGGAGCAGCTCTGCTGTGAGGACAGGCTGAGACAGTGGGGCTGTTCAGCCTGGAGAAGAGAAGGCTCCAGGGAGACCTTCCAGTGGCCTTCCAGTACCTGAAGGGGCTACAGGAAGGTGGGGAGGGACTTTGGCCAAGGGCAGGGAGTGACAGAACAAGGGGTGATGGCTTGAAAGTGTCAGAGGGAAGGTGGAGTTGAGATGTGAGGAAGAAATTCTTTGGTGTGAGGGTGATGAGACAGTGTCCCAGGTTGGCCAGAGAAGCTGTGGCTGCTCCTCCCTGGAAGTGTTCAAGGTCAAGTTGGATGAGGCTTTGAGCAACCTGGTCTAGTGGAAGGTGTCCCTGCTGCTGGCAGGGGGGTTGGAACTGGATGAGCTTTAAGGTCCCTTGGGTTTGGACCCAAGGGCCACAAAATTGCTGAAGGGCTTAGAGGGGAAGTCATATAATGAAAGGCTGAGGTCGCTTGGATTGTTCAGCCTGGAGAAGAGGAGACTGAGAGGAGGTCTCATCATGGTCTGGAACTTCCTCCCAAGGGGAAGAGGAGGGGCAGGCACTGAGCTCTTCTCTCTGGCCACCAACGCCAGGAGCAGAGGACATGGCAGGAAGATGTGGCAGGGGAGGGTGAGGTTGGCCATGAGGAAAAGGTTCTTGAGGCAGAGGGTGGTGGAGCACTGGCACAGGCTCCCCAGGGAGGTGCTCATGGCACCAAGGCTGACAAGATTCCAGCAGCATTTGGCCAAGGCCCTCAGGGACATGGTGTGAATGTTGGGATTGTCCTGTGCAGGGACAGGAGTTGGACTCCATCATCCTGCTGGGTCCTTCCAACCCACAACATTCTATGTTTCTATGAGTCTATCTCCCCATAGCTTTTAAAATTACAATCCCTCAGGAAGTAACTGTGGGATGGCTTAACTTCTCTATCTGGGGAAAGACTCTTAGAAGTGCTGAGATGTCCTTCACCATCCCTGCGGAGCAGCCACCCCCATGATGAAGCTGTTTGGGGTCAGGGAGCAACATACTGCAGTGTTTCTGCAAATGAGGGCTGGAAGGGGGGAGATTTTGGACAGGGATATTGAGTAGGATTTGTCCAGTCAGCAGAGCTGACCTCCTCCCTTCTTGCATAAAGGAGGAAAAAGCACTGTGACAATGTGAAAGCCTGTTCCTGAGCCAGGACCTTGGCTGGGATTACAGTTGAAGCATCATTTTTCACCCGTCTTCCAAGTGCTTCTAGAGGTTACGGTGTTGTGTTAAGATGCAATCTCCTGCTTTTGTATTTTCTCTCCGAGATTCAGGAGGAGGGCACTTCTCTAAGTTGCTGGAATCATGCTGGACCCAGCCCAAAACAAATGAGATTGAACTTAACCCATCAGCAGGGTGCTTGGTGAGATTGCAGCCGTGGGCTTTGAAAGCAGATGCTGGGGGGCAGCTTCTGTGGATAAACTCTGGTCTTTGGGCTCCTTTGTCTTCCCCCACTTGCTTTTTGTATATATAGATACAGCTGAGAAACTACCTGTTTCAGGTTGCTTAAAGAAAAATAAAGATATTTCATCCACTTTAAAACATAAAAACAAAATCTCTGGTTAGTGACATTGTCAGGAAAGTTTTATAGAAGCCCATTTAGATTCAGGATGGGGTCAAAAGCTTTGTTTTGGGTATCCAACCCATCTGTCCAGAATGTCCCAGTTCTTTTATCCAAATATCCAAAACTGAGAGAAGCTTGAGGATTTTTTCAATAAGATTTTTCTTTTTTTTCCCCTTTCTTTATTTCAGGCTGAGTGGGGTGGGGACAGCTGTGGGAAAGCTTTATCTCCATTCTTTTTTTCAATTATTATTTTTTATTTTTTTATTTTTTTGCAAACCACAGCAGTGGATGCAAGGAAAAGGAAATTCCCAATATATCAAGTGGAAAGAGTTTTGCTCTTTATTTGAATGGAGTAAATTTGACTTTTTGGTGCTTTGTACATTTGGGGAGTGAATGTCCTCAGTGGTGAATTGGAGTCAGAGTGGACCTATGCTCCTTTTCTCAGCCATTTTAACGGGCTCTCAGCATGAGGTGGCACAGATGCATTGCACATCCATCACCATGCTTCTGCAGACTCCCCATCCTCCCTAGGTGAACCTCCAAGCAACAACCTTTCCATCCACTGGTAAAGCTGAGTAAGGTTGTCAAATATCCTCCCTTCTTCTAGTGTCAACATGCCTATATTTGAACCTTTGCTTCAAATATTTAATACATTTACTAATACATTTATGAGGAGTCATTTGGAGGTTTCCTGGCAGAAGGACCTCAGCTCACAGGGGCAATAACAACGCCTTTGGTTCAGCGTTAGGCAAACACGCTCAGCGTGGTGGCAGACTTGGGCTTCAGCAGAGGCTTTCAAAGGTTTGTAAATATTTACACACGCTCCTGAATGAGGGGGAAAGGGGAGGGTCTTTAAACACTGAACCTGGAGAGGAATGTGAATGAGAAATAACAAACAGGAGGCCCTCCTGAGTCAGAAAAAAAGAAAGGAAGAACAAGAACAAAATCTCAACACCTCATTAATCCCATAGCTTCTCCTAAAGCATTACCTCATGAGGAATTCCTATAAATCTCATGGATTTGTTTTCATCTATTCATGGAGTCAGCTCAAGAGTCTGGCTCATGCTCCTCTCTCCTTTCCTTGCCCCAAATCAGCCTTAGAGTGTTTCTGTCCAAAATAACAATGCAGAATAAGATTTAGGAGAGATATTAACATTTCTCCTCAGTCTCCCAACTGCCTGTCTTACAATAGTTTCAAGACTTCAGCAAGTTCACAGCCCCATGGTGCTGGGTGCATGATAAGATCTGAATGCTAGTGTCCAACCAAGGATCTCATCACATATGAACACTTCCAACCTGGGCTATCTTTATAGCCCATGGAGAAATAGCTTCTCTATGACATGGTTAATCTCACCCAAAAGTCAATGTGGGCTGCACTGTCATGTGCAGTGACCCAACTGAGAGCATTTTAGGAGAATGAGTTAGCTGGGTTTTTTTGAGAATGACTGGGGATTCATGATCAATGGATCAATGACAGATATTCCCCAGTTCATAAGTTACTTCTGAAAACCTCAAGCCAGCCCCTTGCAAGCAGACAAAGTGAGAGAACCCCACACAATGGCCAACTTATCCCAATGAATCTGTCTTTAATTAAAAGCAGAAGCAAAACAAGCAGTGGAAGTCCGTGTGATATTTGGTGACTTGTCATCCTACACTGTGCTCCTGCTGTGCTGCCTGCTCCTGGGTCAGGACTTCAGGTGGTGTAGGGCCAGTCCCCCAGCTGCTTATGCTGTGCTGGGAGACACTGGGAGAGAGAAGTGCAGAGTCCAGCCCTGCTAGTATTGGTTTCCTGATAGGGTCAGGGCTGGATTGTGGCTGTAACAACCTACTCAGATGCTTTCCCAGCCCAGGATCATTGGCACAGAGCCTGTGCAAATACTCAGTGGCTGCAGAGTTCCTCCTCCATCCTTTTCAGGTTAGGTAGTGTTGGACAAACACTGGTGTTTATTCGTTAGGGTATCATCTTCTTCCAGCTCCTTTCAGACAACTTTGGAGCCTGCCTGGGAATATAGGTTGTTTTGGACTGTGAGCTTTTGGTTTGGTGGAGGTATCATGATAGCTTTTCATGTCTGCTTGTATGGGAGCTTGGTCCTGTCTGCCCAGCCTGACAGCAGCCTGAATGCTGCAGAGCCTGAACTGAAAGTCAGAACAGTGCTCAGTGTTCATCTTTGGGCCCCTCACTCCAAGAAGGACCTGGAGGTGCTGGAGCGTGTCCAGAGAAGGGCAATGGAGCTGGGGAAGGGTCTGGAGCACAAGTGTGCTGAGTTCCTGGCTGAGGGAACTGGGGGTGTTGAGCCTGGAGAAAAGGAGGCTGAGGGGAGACCTTGTGGCTCTGTCCAAGTCCCTTGGAGGAGGGTGGAGAGAGGTGGGGGTGGGTCTGTTCAACCAAGGAGCAAGGGACAGGACAAGAGGAAATGGCCTCAAGTTGCACAAGGGGAGGGTTAGATTGGAAATTAGGAAAAATTTCTTCTCCAAAAGGGCTGTCAAGTATTGGAACAGGCTGCCCAGGAAAGTGGTAGTCACCATCCCTGGAGGTACTTAAAAGACATTTAGATGTGGTGCTTGGGGACATGGTTTGGAGGGGGACTCAGCAGTGTTAGGTTAATGGTTCAACTTGATCTTAAAGGGTTTTTTTTTCCAATCAAAATGATTCTATGATTCTAACAGGAATTTAATGTTATTTTGGGTGTCAGAGGAGGTGATACACGTGCAATCCTGGACATCAGAGCAGGTGATGAGAGTGCAACCCGAAGGCTTTCCCCATCTCCATTGCAGGTGTAGAGAGCTGCTTGTCTGGGTGCTCACCCCTGCCATGTGCTTGCTGCAGCTGAGATGCAACCACGCTTCCATGCAGAGCTGCCAGGCTCCACCACCACCACAGGACATTGGTTTGGAAAGCTCTGTAGGGATTTATTCTTGCTCACCACATTTCCTTTCTTCCAGGCAATGCAACAAGACCTCCAACGGGAGTGACAGCTGCGACTTGATGTGCTGTGGCAGAGGCTACAACCCCTACATGGACAAAGTGGTGGAGCGATGTCACTGCAAGTACCACTGGTGCTGCTACGTGACCTGTAAAAAGTGCGAGAGGACTGTCGAGAGATATGTGTGCAAATGAGAATCCTCCTCTCTCTGCCCAGGAGCTGAGACACCAGTGGAACCCCAGCACTATTCAGAGAAAAGAAAACATTTCCCTCACTAGACATCATTTATCTTGTAAAGACACAGACTTGATGAGAGGTGGTAGGAGGGATAAAAAGCAATCACACCAGTAAAAATCAGACTCCAAAAAAAACCCAACCAAACCCAAACCCACAAATGTTTCTCCTCCGCCAATAAAATGCTCTCTAAGAAGACAAAAAACTCATTTCAGATGGTATCTTCTTCCAAAATATTTCCTGTGGTTACCAGTGATGTCTGGCCATCAAGTGCCTTAGTATTTTGAGGAACAAAAGTAGAAACTTTTCCCAGGGAAGAAAAGCAACTCCTGTTTGAAAAGAATGAAGGCTCACACCTGCCTTTGCCTTCTAGCACAGATACTGAGTCTGCATTAGGACCATCCCAGAAGGGAAAATTCTATGACTTTTCAGCAATAACTGCCTTTGTTGCCAAAGACTTATTTTTTAGCACGGAAGCATGCACTCCAGATGATAAAAATGGGAAGATTTCAGGTCAATTCCCTGAAATGAACAACTCATTTTAACCTTTCTTTTACACAGCTCTGCGACTTTGAAGTTACTGCTGCAGGAAAAGCTGTCCATGATTTTTCCAGGCTGGATGGGATTTCAAATTCAGTCATGCAAAAACCCTCATGAGATCCCAGAGGCAGTGAGAATAGGGTACCTTGAGAAGGGCTTTATGGGCTCCATGAGTTTGTAGTGGAACCATTAGCATAAAATAACAAAGTGAAGTAAAAATCCAGTGGGAAAATAAATAAAAAAGCAACCAACCAACCAAAAAACACCCCCCCCCCAGCTCCTGCTCTCTTTCTCTCTTGCCCTTTGGGTGTGATGCCCTTAGTCACCAATGTTCTGCTGCTTTGGGCCATCAAGTCCTTAGGGAAATATGATTTTGCTTCCTTTTTTTTTTCTCCAGAAAAACTATCAACCCAGCCCCAAGAAACTGCAGAGAGCAGAGTGGGTCCAGTCCTGGCTGTAGGGAGTGCAGCCATGCAGGGCAGCAGCTATTCCCAACAGAAAGGAGTTGGAATGTGTCAGTCCTTCACATGCCCTGACACAACAGTGAACCACTATCTGTGGATGTACATATTTTCTTTATATAAGGACATACAGAAATATTTATAAGCTATATCTCACTCTTCAGTCTACTCTACTTCCTACATAAATATATCTATATATTTTAAACAAGCATTAACAATAATATGAAATAAATGCTGAAGTTACTGGTGCAACAGCAAAATGTTAGATTATTATCTTTCACTCTCCTACTTGGAAAGCAACCTTGCTTTCCCTCCCAAGGATGGGAGAAGAGCATGGCTTGAGGCACTCGCTGGCGTGGGATAGATAAGTTCCTTTATTCCCTGTCTCCCCAGCCTCTTCATTTTGAGCAGAATTAGCCAAGATATAGTCAAGACAACGAAACAGAGCACTTTTAGAGACAGGAATAATCACAGTTCTTGTTTTGCTTTTTTATATCAGTGTTCACTCTCATAGGGAAAATATCCCAGTGACCCCAAAGAGTTTAATAACAAACAAGACTAATACCTCTCATGGGTGGTTTGCTCCTCGCTCCTGCATGTGGAGAGGAGTTGTGTGGAGTGGAGGTTTTAGCTTAGGTTAGGTTCCCTTTCTTGCTCATTTTTTTGCAATGAGTATCCATCTCTGTGTCCCTGTTATGAAAGGTGATGTTGGAGAAGGATGTCTGGTCCAGGAGCAGAAAGCAGCAGAGCATGTGATGTCCTTCAGATCATTTTTGGGCCCCCCATTCCTCAAGCAAAGTGCTCTAAGCAGCCAGAAAAATAATTTCTACACAAATGGGGGAGGACACTGCCACTTTCCTAGGGGAAAACATGTCCATAACACCACAATCTTCCTCCAAATCCCTTTTTTTTTCCTTACCCAGCCACTCTCTAGGAGGCAACTGCCTCTGACATGTCTCTGAGAAGCCCTGGAAAGCTGGAGGAGAAAAGCATTGTGGACTATAGAACAAAATTAGAGATATTTTTTTATTCCTCAGCTCCTTTTCTTTGCTGTAATGGATTCGGTCTCCTCACCTCCTTCCCTCCCCCAGCCACGAGCAGGCAAAAAGAGGCCTTTGGTAGTTTGTCAGTGGTTTGTGTTATTGTCACCCCATAAAAGCTGGTGGACTAAAACATCTCCGCTGTGCAGTGTGATGAGCGGTGGGTGTCTTTAGGCTGACATGCAGACAGGCTGGTGGCACAAATCCCACTGCTCTCCAAAGCCAGAGTTTGGCTTCATTTGTTATGTAAAGAAACGGTCTACTTTCAGTCTTTTAAGGAATTTTATTTATATTTCCACTTTCTGATGAAGCCAACAAGGCAGGGATGTTCTGACCAAAGAAAAATTTGAGCATTTCAATGCTATTCTGTAATGACTCTTTTTCTTGCTCCCTTGCTGATGTCCTGAGTCTTTCTGTTTGGCAAAGAAATACTCTATATGCACATTGTTTTTCAGCTGCATTTCACTCCTCTGGTGTAAGGCCCATGTTCCTCAGCTGCTTCTCCCATGTCAGAATAAACCATAGCTTTGCAGAGCATGAAAAGATGTGAGTAAGCCTTCCAGGCATCTGCAGGTCCATTAGGTAGGAAATGACCCCTCAGTAGAACTTTAGCCATGGTGGTACTTCACACTTTGTGCCTCCCTCTGCCCACAGCTGTCTGTTACTGAAGATGTTGAACTGAAATGGCTGCAGTGTTTGGAGGTTTGCAGCTTGGGGCATTCAGGCTCAGAAACTTTGCTAGCTCCTCTAGAAATCCATCATGGGCTTTACCTGAATTTTGCTTCTTTGAGCTAAGAGTCCATATGACCCCAGCCCATGTCATAGAATCATAGAATGGTTTGGGTTGGAAGGGACCTTAAATCTCATCTAGTTCCATCCCCCTGCCATCAGCAGGGACACCTTCCACTAGACCAGGT
The DNA here is from genome assembly GCA_907165065.1 of Caprimulgus europaeus. The sequence continues at coordinate 123,050,107 of OU015523.1, forward strand.
TGCTCAAAGCCTCAGCCAACCTGGCCTTCAACACTTCCAGGGAGGAGCAGCCACAGCTTCTCTGGACAACCTGGGCCAGGGTCTCACCACCCTCACATTGAAGACTGCTGGTCTATGAATTAACACTGTTGCACCAGTTTTGCTATGACTTCTCTGTTTCAGGGTCCTTGCCTGTTTCAGGGTCCTTCCCTGGAGTGGCTGCATCCTGCATTAGCAATGTGCCCAGAGTGATGTGTCTTAGTGAGATTACAGTCATGGACAGGGCAAGGTCTGAGAAACTGCAGCCTCCCTTGTTACACGGCTTCATCCAGCAAATTAACTCCACCTCCCTCCTGATGGTCTTGGCATTCTCTAATTTTTCAGAAAAAGGCTTTCCATCAGAGGGAAGCAGGGCTTTGTCTTTTCCTCTTAAAACAAACTAGGAATAACAAGTCTACAACATGCCATACTGGTGGAACAGCTCATGGTGCATCTTGTACCTTGCAACCTGGCTCTGATGTTTTTCTCCTGCTATCAGCAGCAAGGCGTGGAGAGGCCAGTAGAGAGAAGAGTCCTTGCTCTCAATTGCAATGCTCGGTGTAACAGGAGTCTAAAATGTAGCTGCCAAATTATTTTCTGTTCATGTGTGGCCTGAAAAACATTTGGGAGAACATTTGTCATAAACCAGTTTTGCAAGGAAAATATATTCCTAACAGCAGAGCAAGACCTTAATGCACCAGTCTCCTTCCTTCCTCCAACCCCCCAGCAACCAGTTTTCAAGGCTTTGCTCCAAAACACTGAGGTCTTTCAGATTCTGAATGAAATGGCTTTAATGATTGTGAATGTCTCTGTCTGGTGATGCTACAGTTCCTTCTCTCATAACATGCCCTGCCAGATCTTAACAGCTGGTATAATTTGGCCCAGCTCCATGTCCTACTACACAGCTCTGTTGATTTACACTAGCTGGGAAAATACAGCTGATATATTCCCATAAATACTATTCTTTCAAAATATTACAATATCACCCCTGAGGGAAAGGGCAAGAAAATTATTATGTCAATGGCTTTGTAGCATTTATTCATTTGAAAAAATATCCATGATTTAATAAAACAGTTTGGACTTCATGCTATTTCCAAATCTGAGGATTTAGACCTTGTGTGCATCTGGCTGGCTTTATATTTTTTGATTAATTCCCCACCATCTTCACCCCTTTTCCCATTTTATATCATTTAGGTTGCTCCCTAAGGTAAGCAAGTGACATTCATTATAGAAAACTCCCATCTGATTGTTTATTTTAGCCTGCAAAATGGAACACATGTTAATCATGCTAAAGCAGGCAGCCCACAAATGTTTCATCTGCAGCTGCAAGGGTAGCCAAACATTGGAACAGGCTGCCCATGGAGGTGGTGGAGTCACCTTCCCTGGTGGTATTTAAAAGATGGGTAGATGAGATGCTTAGGGACATGGTTTAGGGGTGGAATTGGTAGTGTTTGGCTTATGGTTGGACTCGATGACCTTAAAGGTCTTTTCCAACCACTATGATTCTATGATTCTATTCAATAAAAGCTCTTGTTGAGGGGAAGAGGGTGGGAAAAGCAGGTAAAAATCTGAATACAATTAACAGTGCCTTTGTCAGGAAAGTGATGAAAGAGTCCCTGAGGGACCATCCCTTTCCCTGCTAGAGAAGAGATCCCTGTAGACAACCACTAGCATCCTCCAAGCAAGCCAGGCTTGTGCTGCCCATCTCTGGGCTACCTGCTTGGGGAAGATGCTGGGAGGATGCTTTGGAGGTACTCAGGAATGTGGGGAGCAGGAGGAAAATTCAGCCTTGGGATCGCTTGTCCTTAACACCCTCACTCCACCATGAAGGATTTGCCTTCCCTGCATTGGGCAGAGGGTCATGAAACACCATCACTTCACTCCCAAGGGCAGATGGGAGCCAGCACAGGCACGACTTTGTCCTCTACATGTGGGAGATGAAGCAGAAATCAAGATTTGGGAGAGAAGGAAAAAGAACAGGAAACTTAAAATCCACCTGAGATTAATGACTTTAACATGTACAACATGTTTTGTTTTGTTTTGTTTTACCCTCAGGACCAGTTTCATCAGTCAGACAGAGTTTGATTAAATATCTCAGCAGAGCCATGGTTTATTCATCTACAGCAAAAAGTTACCCCCTGTTCAGGGAAGCAGCATTAGCTTTGTTTTCTAATTATAAGAGCAACAATAATAATAAAAATAATAACAATGGTATGCCTTGTGGATGGTTTTTATTTGCTTTTTGTTAAGAGTTAAGTGGACTGTATTTTGTCTGTATTGTTCAAGATGAAATGAGTTATTTTAAAGATCCTTTCTGGGTTGTGTGGTGTTTTTTTGCTCTTTTAAGTAGAATTTTTCAAGGTATTCATCAGAACCACATGGCCTTGAAATTTCTCTTAGAAAAATAAAGAGTCAGAAGAAAAGTATCATGTAATTGCATGACTCTAGGAGCTGGGATGTGAAGGGAAATGCTGCAAAGGCTGCAGAGCTTATGAGAAAGCCACTAGATGGGTAATGCTATGCTGGGACTCATGCTGCCATCCACATGGGAATGAGCCTCAGCCTTAAAAATTGTCATGGGTTGAGTTACTTTGAGAGTTTGCCCACTCATACAACAAGAGTGACAACTCAAATGAGGACAACTCGCACACTTGAAGCTAAACATGTGTATAAGTGGTTTTTTGGATCAGGGCAAAGTGCTGAAAACCTTGGAGAATTAAATCCTAGAAATGCCTGTTATCGATACCTCAGATCTCTGTAAGTGGTAACCGCTGACAAACATGAGCTTTTTAAAACGGAGACTTGTGTTTCTTTCAGATTTTCTACTGCTGGGCCCCAAATTCACTCAGTCTGGGGTTGGGTCTGTAGTGTTGCTCGGTGGTGATGAATGATGAACCCAGGCTGGAGTGAAGATGTGACTGTAAAATAAAAACAAGTAAAGTTGGGTGCTCACAACCCCAAGTTTGTCTGAAGCTCTAGCGGTGGGTGACAGCTCTACCTCATCCTCCTCGAGGATTGCCTGCTTTCTCAAAACTCATACTGAATTTCAGAGGAAAGAGAGATTTTAAGCCTGTCATTTTAAGGGGCTTCCTTCCTTCCCTATTGTTTCTTATTCTAAATTTCAAGATATTTAGGATTATAGCATCTCATCCTAAATTTCAAGCTATTTAGGATTATTCTAAATAACAATGGGCTTAAAAACCCTCTTTTCTCTGAAATTCAGTATGAATTTTGAGAAAGCAGCTGATCCTCAAGGAGGCTGAAGTTGAGCTGTCACAGAATCACAGAATCACAGAATCACAGAATATTAGGGATTGGAAGGGACCTCGAAAGCTCATCCAGTCCAATCCCCCTGCCAGAGCAGGAACACCTAGATGAGTTCGCACAGGAAGGCGTCCAGGCGGGTCTTGAATGTCTCCAGAGAAGGAGACTCCACACCCTCCCTGGGCAGCCTGTCCCAGGGCTCTGTCACACACCCCTAGAGATTCAGACAATTAGGATCATCTTAAATAGCTTGAAATTTAGGGTGAGATGTTATAATCTGGGTCATTATAAAGTCATTAACAGCAGCAATGGCATTACCAATGAAACCAACTCGTGGGCACATCACAAATTGAATGCCCCCCAGGTCCAGAAGGTTGATCATGCAAAGGAGGATTCAGACCTTTCTCTGATGCATGCAGATACAGAAAACATGCACCATCTGCTACCATGCTTCCATCCAGCTACCTGCTCAATATGCAATTAATTTTACAAAGTGCTGCACATGTTGACCAGGGCCAGGCTCAGACAGGAAAACTGTTTTTTTTTTTTCCCTAAACTTCTGCTCTGTCTAAGGCTGTTCTCCTCATCTGGCTCAGACAGATTAAAATACCACCTCAGTGCTCACCTCTGCAGGTGCTTCCTTCCTCGCTAAAAGCAATGTGCAAGCTGAGGGAGGTGCAAGCTGGAAGATCTTTGCATTTGGGGAAAGTGGAAAATGATGGTTAGAAACTCCCAGTATAACCACGCTTGAGGAGCAGCCCTCAGCATGACATTAAAGTGTCAAGCTGACAAAGAACTGGCTGATTTAAGGAAGCTGCAACTCCCCAGCTCGCCCTGACCCCCACACATAACTCATCTTCCACTGGACATAGGACTTCTTTCAGCAATCTGCAGTGAAGCATCTGGTGCCATTCTAGACTTTGCATAGGATGTCAGAGTGACCTTGGCTCTGTCAAAGTCCCCTGCCCACCAGAGCTGGAAGAACATCAAGGGGACACCCAAGGGCATTTCAAATAGTATTGGCATTTAAGTGACTGAATTGCACACCTACATCTGTTGTGGTGGTTTCACTCTTTTGGTTTGCAGCCAAACACAGTCACTCTCTCACTCTCTCTTCTGCCCCAGGGAGCAGGGAGAAAATCGGAAGGAAAAGGTCAAGGAGACTCATGGGTTGAGATAAAAACAATTTACTAACTAAAATAAAATGATGATGATAATGACAGTAATAACAGAATATACAATTGAGTGATGCACATTGCAATTGCTCACCACCCACCAACTGATGCCCAACCTGTCCCAACCAGTGATCCCAGAACAGCGAGACAGTCCTGAGACTAAAACCCTGGAACAGCGAGAGCCCAAGTGACCCCTGAGAGAATATCCCTGTTTCCCATCAACCCTGGTTAATATACTGACATGACATTATATGATAAGGAATATCTTATTGGCATACCCAAATGCCAGTTTTGGGTTTTGTTATTTACTATGCTTCTCCCCTCCCAGTCCTTTGCACCTGCAAACTACCCAAACAGGATGACCTTGAGCTCCAGCAGCATCTAATAACATTAGTACCTTATTAGCATTCTTCTCATAACAAATCCTACACTGAAACTAAAACATAGTTATTCTAATTACTAAGAAGAAAATTAACTCTATTCTAGTAAAATCAGGACAGTAGTGATGCAAGGACTCAAGGACATTTTCTTCCTTCTACAGCACTTGTCCCAAGGGCTCTTCCAGGTCCACTGTGGATCAACAAAGTGGGTGGCACGTAAAAATGAGCTCTGCAAAGCCATGGGACTGATCCTAGCATTGACACACATAGACCAAACCAGATCTCCAGATCTGGTCCTTACAGATGCAAATCACCAACAGGGATTTCTGAGATAACGTGATCTCAGTGAACAGTCTCAAGTTGTTGAACTAATTACTCCAGGAGGAATTCAGCTCTTACATTGCACAGGTAGTGGACCAAGCTGTCCTCAGCTCTCTGTGCTGTCAATAAAGATATTTCTAGAGTGCTAGAAACCTGGCATGCCTCCAAAGATGGGATCAGGAGAAGATGAATTGTGTCCAATGGGAGCTAGTGTGACCCTTTTCATGTAGACATCCATGGAGCAGATGTCAGAAGTCAGATGAGATTTATCCTTAGCCTGATGCTTGTCGTAGAGGTCCTTCTGTGTTGATTTTTGATCTTGTTATAAACCAAGCTAATCAGTTGTTAAGCACAGCTGAGCCATTAGCATCAGAGCACGATCCTATAAAGCTCCTATGCCCAACATGATTACAGCTGGCATCTATTATATTACATAAATTGCTTAAAGACACTTCCAAATGAAACGACAGAACTCAATGGATGAAATCAAGCATTGTAAACGTGTAAATGGAGCTGGTTAGATTTATTTTTTCCTCTTCTCTCCATTAGAGGGAACATTTTCATCTTGAGATTTGCACATAATTCCAAGGAAACTAAAAACAAAAAGTTACTTTTTGTGGAATTTATAAAGAAAATCAAACCATTCAAACACAATGTCCACTTTGCCCTTGCAATCAAATATCAGACTCAAGGCCCCTGAACTTGACTCATATTGTTAATTGCTCTGGTACAAAGTAACTTTTTTTCCCCCCCTCCATCCCCCAACCATTAAAGAGGTTATTCCAGATAATAAAATGTAAACAAAGAAACTTCAAAGAGCAAAATGAATGCCATAGAGTAACTGTGTTTTACATGAACACTGAATTGCTGGGAGAGGATTTCTCCTTGTTAAATATTTTCCATTACTCTGTGTAGTCTGGTTAATAACCTAAGTGTCCTGGCTTACCTTTAGGAGACTTAGATAAGCTGAGAGATTTTCTTGCATAGAAATATACAAATCATCCTTTCAACATCATCCTTTTTCGCCTCAAAATGGTCTTGGCCAGTTCTAATGAGATTGACCTTCTTTCTCATTGCTGATATCCTGCTGGTACTTTTGAACGCTTCTTTCAATGGTGTGTGCACTGTATGAAATATATGAGAATAAGGGAATCATGGCAAATGAGCTGAAATACTCTAAAGCAAAACAAAAATCAACATTCAGGAGGAAGATGCTCCAAAGTGCCTTTTAGGTACTTAAATTCAAGAGTAAGAATTGAGTGCCTCAGTGACTAATATATTATTGTCTATCTTGTCCTTTTTTAGACCAGATTAATTATTCCTTCCCAGATTTACAACTAAGGTGGGTATATAAATAAGATAGATATAAAGGAATTTGGCACAGGAATTCACTAATATTTTTCTTAAACATATAAATTTCATTTATTAAATAAATAAAAATTAAATATAGTTTATTTAATAGTGTGTACTCTGTTAGCACAACCAAATGCAACTCCACAGATCTCAAATCCCATCCAAGTTTTCTTTTTGTACCATACCTCACATTTTTTTCAGGTGCTCTCATGCAGACAGACAGCTGGGGAGAGAATCATCTCATGTAGCTTCAGGTGATGGTGTTGATGATACCTACACCTGAGCTAACCCAACATCATTTTCATGATGGATGGGTGTGAGGAAGGGATGAACTGGCTGTGTCTGCTCTGTTATTCTGCCTTTTAGCCTGGATTGAGGTAGGAATATATGATTAGTGTTTTACCTGGTTTATCTCCGAGATCTGGCCAACCTCACCTAATTCTGGATGATAATTGAATCCAGGATCATATCTCCTGGGTTTCCTGGTAAAGGACTTTTCACTGCTCTAGCTGGGGCTAGGTAATGGAATTATGTTATGTTAGAAATCCAGTGAAGGTGGGTTAATATTTATCATCACCTTGTAACTAGGACTGACACAAAAAAGATTAAAGTCATAAACCCCAAAATAGAACATCTTGTTGCAGGTTTGGGGTTTTCTTGGCTTTTTTTTTTTTAAAGGCCCAAAGTTTTCAACTAGGATTTGCCTTGACATGATAAAGTACATTTTCAGACTCGGCTTCTTAATGGACTACATCTGCTTAATGTAATTTTGCATCTGAACCGTGTGTCTTGTCAGATGCAAGCAGAGTCAGAGCTGCATTCAGCAGTACTCACTTTCCCTGGAATCAGATAAACTCAGCCCAATAAATTAGTTTTACTGCTCTCAGTATCACCCTGTTATCATTGTGAATGATTTAGTCTGAGCTTCCCAAACTTCCCCATTCTTTCCCAATGAAAGGAACTGAGCTCCAAAATAATAATAATAATAAAAATATTTCTTTCTCTCTCTTTTTCTTTCCCTTTCCTTCTTTCTTTCATTTTCCTTCTCTTTATTTTTCTTTCTTCTGCTCTTTCTCTCTTTTTCTTGCCTTTTTTTTCCCCCTCACTTTCTTTCTCACTTTCTCTCTCCTTCCATTGATGGGTTATATAAAAGTAATTCACAGTTACACTTTTTAAAAGTATAGCTTTTTGCTCAAAGAAAATTCTATTTAATTAGCCAATTGTGACCTGGTTCTCAGCTGGTGTAAATCAGCAGCAATGATTTATACCAGCTGAACATATGAATTTCAGGTTTTAGAGGGTCTGCCTTGTAAAGTGTGTTGGACTGTGTATTATATTAGCTACAAGAACATTTAGTAAAAATACTGTCGTATTTTATGCCATCTTTTTTTCATATCCTTTATATTCCCATGTTGTTTGAATGATTAAACAAGAAGAAAGATGGACTTGTCATTGCAGAATAGACCAGGAGCTGGGTGATAATAGTCTAAGCTCCCTCTTACATCATGGGCAAGTCACTTGAAGCTGAGGTGCTGAATATCCCGTATGAGGTATTGACAGCTTGCAAGCCCCGCTGGAGCCCACAGTGCTTTACAGGGATCTAAGGGGCCTCTGGAGGCATCTGGGGCTGTGATGGATGCAGCCCACAGGTTGGATGCTCAGGAGGGAAGGAGGTGGGAAGAGATGTCCGCCCACCACAGCGATGAAAGGGTAGGACAGTGCAGTACGAGGGAAAATAGGAAGCAGTATTTGGGGTCTTTTTAATGTATTTTGTTTTCTCAAAAAGGCTGATGGAACTTTTCCAGGGATGAATAAGGAGTGACAACTGATACACAGACCTCTGAGGAGGAGCATTTGAGAACTTAGTGAATATCTGCTCCTCTCACAGGGTTAGCTATGTGTGACAGAGAGTTAGGAAAGGAATGAACAGAATCACAGAATTGCTTCAATTGGAAGACCTTTAAGATCATTTAGTCCAATCATTATCTTAACACTGACGAGTCCTTGACTAAACCATGTCCCTCAGCACTATGTCTACACGACACAGAGAGGGCAGTGAATAGCAATGTCCTAAATCACCTAGAAAACTTGTCCAGGGTCTGTCTATCAGAGCTGAGAGCTGTAGAAGTGGCAAGTTCTGGTAAGCTGGAGTGACTGTGGTTTGGACCCTGAAGGGATATAAGCCTTTTGTGACATTCTTCTGCTGCCTTCGTGAATGTCTGTGTGTCCATCCTCTGTCCTTTCAGATGTCTTCTGCTCTAGGTGGCCAGTTCCAGCAAACTTTTGGAGGGTGTTGAGGTTTGAAGAGCATCAAAGGTGGGAGAGCTTTCATCTGCTTAGATATGCCAACTCTGTTGCTGAACTAGTTTATCCTGGACTCCCTCTATAAGCAGAGATTAGAAATTGGCATCAGGGACATGTTTCATACTTGTGTAAAGTAGCCCAGAACTTCTCTGATTAAGGTAGAACACTGCCAAGGTAGTTCAGCATAAGAGTCTTAAATGATCAATAATATTTGGTATACTTAGAGTGAAAAATAAAGTAACTGTACTCCTTGTAGAGCTAGGTAAATTAATTTAGTGATAATAATCCCACACTCTTAGGGCTGAGTTCCTGTCTCTATTCTGGCTAAATTGCCTTTGAAACATGATAAATCTATGGGCATAATAAGTCAAAGAAAGGCATTTCTCCGTGAAATACCAATTCATTTTCCTGCTTTCTTTTATACTTGGCTATAACTGGGATGTCATAAGAGTCTGCTTGAGAGTGGAAAACTGTATTATCCTTTAAATATGGTGTCCCAGCTATGGCTGAACTTTCTGTTTGGATTTTGACCAAGCTGCTGGGCTTAAATCCCAATTCTGGAGCCACCAGATGGACCACGTTATTCTCACTTGCAGAAACCCTATCAGACAAACTGTTTCAACCAGAACAGGTCTGCTGCTCATGGAAGGTGTGAGGTACTAATGGGACATTGTGTTCCTGCCATGGCTGCCATGCTCTTTCTGGTACCCATCCCAGCTTGCATCATACTTGTTTATTAAATTTTCCTGGGTCAGAGGAATGGGGAAAGGTCTAGTGGAGACACACCCTTGATAGCAGATGGGGCATGGCCAGATGGACATGCCTAAATGAGGACCACTGGCATCTCAGCATTACAGCAGCCTGAAGTACTTCACAGGGGAATGTCTCAGCCCAGCCAATAGTCACTGCCAAAGAGAGAGACGTGTTGGAAATCACACTTCTTTCTTGGACTCCAGTACCTGTGTACAGCTCTGAGATACCTGCTTCTTTGGCTGCATTTGACTGGTCAATAAACCATACTGGAGCCTGTTTGCTGGTTGCCCATGGCAAGTGGCACAGCAGAACTTGCAACCAGATGGTTTTTATTGCCCAAACAGATGATTTGACCCCTACTGAGTTTTCTCAATGATCCTTGTCCTTTGCTAGGATGACCATACCTGGATGTTGTCTGGACTCACTACCTGCTGTGGGCCTCAAACATGATAGGGAGTAAGCTAGGATTTAAGCAGTCTGGATGATCATGGAACACAGCTGGAGCCATTGTTTTGGCTCTAGCTGGCTCTTTAATACTAACATAGCTTTGGAGGTTTAAATTGTTTCGTAACCTTTTGGTTTCCCTTTTCTGAAATGGTATATTCTTCCCTTGAGCTCCTGTCAGCTTTTCATATTCCAACAGAAAGTCCTGAAGTTCACCTCTCTATTGGCTGAAGACCTAACTCCCTCTTTTGTTGTGAACCTGGCTCCCAACAGCTTCATTTGGTGTCACTTAGTCCTCCTTCTACAAGAGGACATGTTCAAGTATCACAAGATGAGGTCTGCAGGGGAAGAAAAGGCTTCCCTGTCTCGAGAAAGTAGGCAGGGAGCTGGTGAACCAGCACACAAGATCTTCATGGCACCACTACACCTCACCAGTGTCCAGCATTCTCCATTCCTGGTGCATGGATAGGTGGGTGAGGAGTTGAGCTCCACAAGCATCTGGGGAAATGAAAAACCAACTGACTTTTCTGGCTTCATGTCAAGATAGAAAACAGATGGGATCCTTGTACTGTGGCTTTCTTCCTCCCTGGTGAGCAGATGTAACCTTTTCTGGAGTGGGCTGGAGAAACATGCCCTCTTCTCCGAGAGCTGGCCAACTTCTCCACCAGGAAAAGGAAGATTAAGAGATACAGACCTCTTCTTGGCCCAGCTCACAAGACTGGCCTGCAAAGAGAGAGCAAAAGAGTGTGCATGGGAGCACTGACACCCGCTTCATCATTGCTTTGCATCTCTGGGAAAAGAACTGGAAAGAGAATCAGGAGCATTGGTTGGCTGAAGGTGGAGTTCATTGCACAGCCTGTGTGGGGGTTTTTTTTTTAAGCATATGTAGTCAATTGTGACCAGGTTGTAGAAATGAGTGGGAAGTCAAGGGTCTTACATGACTGGGTCCTTTGTGTACATGAAAAGGCAGGTAGTACGTTCAAGGGTGGGCTTGAAAACAGAGAGTTGGGAACCATGGAGAAAAAGACAGTGCAACAATCAAGGAAAAGAAGGGAATTAAGTCACTGATTGCTTCTCAAGGCTGTATTTTAAAATGTTACCTGATTGGTTTTCAAGCCAGAAAGGTTTCAGGTCCAGTGGGTTTCCAGTAATGATGGTAAAATAAGGAGGAGCATTGAAAAGAATTTGTAAGCTTTGTATTTCTTTCCCAGTTTTATAAAGTTTCATGAAAAGGACTTTTGTCTTTCCTGGCTTGAAATCAAACTTGGGAGTAAAAATCTGTCTATGTTCACCAAGAGAAAAACCTTTTCTCAGCAAGATTTGCAACATTTGGATTTGTGACATTGGAGGCTTTTTGTTTTTAGGAAGAAATGCTTCTCTGTGTCAATGTTTTGCAAAATTTCATGTTGTACTCACTTACCTGTGTGGAAACAGCCTTTTTCTAGGCAGAGTCCCTAGAGCCAAACTGTTCCACTCCCAGGAAGGGATTGAGACATTTGAAAGGAAACTCTAATGCTGCCACCTTGATCATTTTAAGATGACATTGCAAAGTGTGTGGTCATCTTTCAGTTGACCTGTGCTCCATCAGCTAAAGCAGCACAACCAAAGGCCAAGGGCTCTTCTGGATCTGCTCTTCTCCATCCATAGCTAATGTTAGAGCAACCCACAACATGTGCAGTAGTGAGTTTCTGGAGCTCCCATTAAACCATATCATTATATCAAACCCTTACACCACAGAGGGGAGACAACTAGAAAAAAAAGAGGATGAGTTAGTAGGCATCTTAGCTTACAGGTAAGTAGGGAGCACCTGGTCCCCACTAGCACTGCAACAAACATTGGGACTGTGTCCTGGTCTAACAACTTGTTAAATAAGTCATAGTCAAGCCTGGGGTTCCTATGAAGTTTTCTTTCAAGAGAAGGTATGATTTAATCATGCTAGCAAGAAGCAATCACGCACCCAGGGTTCCAGGGGAAATATGCAAAGCCAGAGTCAAGGACAGGATCACTGAAACAGGGAAAGTTGCTTAACTCTAGCCTAGCAGCTTAATCCAACCTGAGTCCTGGAGACTCACCTGCAAACCAAGCTGAGCACCAGCAGCTCGTGCAGCCTTTACAGAGACCCCAAAACAGAGAGAGACAGCTCTTTAGTGCTTAGTGTGGAATGGCTTGTGAGGGATTTGGTGAATCCAGCTTAATTTCCATGTGTCTTCTGATGAGAATCTGTATTGAAATCATTATGATAGCATGGGCTTTTCCAGATGTGACAGTAAATGTCTGCACTTTTTAACAGTTTACAGGGTTAGGAAGACATTTTATGATCTAGGTGGATGAGGCTGTTTAATGTCTGAGTTAAAAAAAATAATAATAATGGCAAAGAGCTGTCTAACAAGCCTTTTTCTGAGTGATTGCTAGCCAGGCTAATGTGTATTTGGTCATAAACCAGCTGGGACATTTGGGATGTATTAGCCAACTTTTACATAACATATGCAGGAAGATGCTGAGAAGATCTAACTGGTATGTTATGAGGTTGTACAAAGCTATTGAATTACATGGTAAAAAAATTGAGTTTCTTTAACAAGGTGACCCTCATCACTGGTGTGGACATTGTTCACATGAAAGGTGTAGATTTTTGGTGTGACATTTTCTTACGATATTTCATCTATATTTCCTTTTTTTTTTTTTTTTCCTGCAAGATAAAGTCTTTACTTTCCTATCAGCTTGAGGATCATTCAGATATGACACTAATGAGAGACAGATACTTACTTTCAAGAAAGTGGGACCACTTGAATTTAGTGGCAGAAGATCAGTGACTCTTTCTCATCGTCTGGGGATGATGAGTTTGTTGCTACCATGTGGAATGACACTTTTTAATAGTAGCCTTGTTTGGTAATGGTGTTGCCTGTGTGAATAGCCTATGGAGAGGGCAACAAGACATAGAATCACAGACTGGTTTGGGTTGGAAAGGACCTTAAAGATCATCCAGTTCCACCCCCCCTGCCATGGACAGGGTTGCCAACTACTAGATCAGGCTGCCCAGGGCCCCATCCAACCTGGCCTTGAACACCTCCAGGGATGGGGCACCCACAACTTCTCTAGGCAACCTGGGCCAGTGTCTCACCATGCTCTGGGTGAAAAATTTCATCCTAATATCTCACCTAAATCTCCCCTCTCTCAGTTTAAAACCATTTCCCCTTGTCCTGTCACTATCTGCCCATGTACAAAGTCACACTCCCTCCTGTTTCTAAGCTTCAGGTACTGGAAGGATGCAATGAGGTCTCCCTGGAGCCTTCTCTTTTGCAAGCTAAACAAGCCCAGCTCCCTTAATCTTTCTTCAGAAGTGAGATGCTCCAGCCCTCTGATCATCTTCCTGGCTCTCCTCTGGACCTGCTTCAACAGCTCCACATCTTTCTTGTGTTGGGGGCTCCAGGCCTGGATGCGATAGTCCAGATGGGGCCTCACAAGGGCAGAGTAGAGGAGGACAATCATCTCCCTCGCCTTGCTGGCCACCTCTCATGTTGGTCTTCTCTTCTGGAGTATCCTTGCACTTGGAGGTGGACAACACTGTTGTGTTTGATGAAGAGGTGGGCAACCATGTAATTACAGGCTGCATTATAAAACCCTAGCAGTCCCCATAACAAGTTTCTTGCTGCTTCTAAGCCATAGAGAATCTGGTTTAATGATCTTTTAAATTATTCCCAGGATCTCAGGAAATATCTTCACTGCTAAGTAAGAGAGGTCAGGTCTTGGAGCACTGGTTGTCCATGCTGCTTTGCCATTAGCTCAGTCCCAAACTCTGCTCACAGGCAAAGGAGAGCCGAGGTGTTTGGATACAAGCCATGCTGTGACATTTGGCCTCAGGGCCAGTGAATTGGCCCCAACCAGCTTTATTTAGTGGAGTAGGTGTTGCTGATGAGACTGTACCGCTTTTGGCTCCCTCTGCCCTGTACAGTCCTTCAATACTGTCCCGGCAGGCTTTGCACCTTCAAACACCCCCACAAGTCTTTATGCCACATCTCAGAGCTCCTAACACCTACCCTTAGTTTCTTGCTATAAAAACATTACTCTGGCAGGCTGCAGCACAGCCCACTTAATATTTCAGACACTTTGAACTGAACCCCCCCATCCCTCCTCCAATAATTACTATGAACTAGGGCCATGGGGCATCACATAGGACCCAGAGGAGGCTGAAGGCCAAATGCCATGTACTGTGGACCAGGCAGTCTGCTGGCAGCCCCAAGCTGTGTGCAGCGATACAAACCAGGCTGTGTGACTGGACTTCAAGGCTAGATGGGAGCACAACCCTCTTTGCTTTAGCACTACAGAGGAAATCATTGTGGATTTAGGGGAACCATGCCCTTAGAAAGCAAAAAAAGACTTTTGCCAGTGCAGACATTGGAAATGGGGAGATGTATGTTCATCTGACTGAATTTCCAGCTCACTTTCATGTGATGAAAATCATGGCTCAGAGAAACCTTCTTTTGGGAAGAGACATGGCAACACCCAAAACCCAACAAGTCTCCATAAATACCCCTGGTTAAGTCGTCAGCACAACAGAGCAGTTTAATAGGGTTATCAAATGCAAGGTAATCCATGACAGCCAAATGTGAGGTCATTCACATCAACTCAACTTACCATGCAGAAGTGTCCAACTTCTGCTTTCCTTGCATGGAGAATATGCACTGGGATAGTTACTACATCTCAGCCAACATGTGGCAATGCATTCAGCTGTCATGACTGGGTTGTGTGTTTGAGTCCTGGCATCCAGCTGTTCACAGGCAATGGGTTGCATCTCCACAAAGGAGCAGCAGATGTGGTCTGCTCTGTGAGAAGGAAATCACAGCTTGTCTTTAATCCAGAATGAATGGGTTTGACATTCCAGGCATGTCTTGACATTGCTGCAGATATTAGAGCAAACCTCTAGGTCCTCATGCAGCATGAGCACAGATATGTAGTTATATATACAAAAGGACCTTGTGCCAAAATACTTGTGGTCTAAATCTATCTGATAGCCTTGGTGTGGTCTACAGGAATATGGGTGACTTGATTGTGTAGGAAGAGGTAGGTAGGTAGGTAGGTGCTCAGGTAACGACTCAGCATGAAATCATGGACACACTTTGGGCTCTGTTTGCTCAGTGAACAAATGTCTGAAATGTCACTACTGAAAAAACCTTCCTGCCTTTGGCTTGAGGAATTTGCATCTCTTGACATAATGACCTTGCTGTTGACTTGGAAGAGCCAGCTTGTGGAGGCATGAAAGCCAGTAGCACACCTCCCATCCAGTCAATGCCATGAGCTTTTTCCTTCACCCCTGAGTGTACAGGGATGCTGCTGTCCCATTTCTGTAGGTGTTGGGGGAAGATTCCTTAAATTTTGCATCTGAACAACCTCAAACAAGATAGCTGTCCCCATATTTTGTCTTCAGGCATCATTGTATGAAGTTGCTCTGCAGATTCCAGGTCAGGTAGGGTAAATGAGGCAGACTTGCCAGCTGAGATACCAGTTCATCTGCAAGAGTGGAAGTGATATGCCTTGGTCAAACAACATAAGAGGCTTGATAGGTCTTCAAAGGTAAAGTGGAAGGGAAAACATCTCTTTCAGTAAGCCTGGAGGAAGAAACAACTCCTTCAGAACCCACCTCTCTGCTGACAAGGAGATCACAGGGAGTAGATGTGGCTTTTATATGGACACATATCTACTTGCTGACTCCAGGCAGTGAGGAGAAGGCAGGTTTTCACTGCTATCACACCAGGCTGAACTTGATTAAGCATCCAAAACATATCCTGGCAGGCTTACATGCCCCTGAATGTCTCCTCTCTGTACAGCACTCAGCTCTCAGAGGCCACGGGTGTTATTGCTATAATAAACATTGATGTTAGCTCTCTATCTGCCAGGTATGTTGCACTTTAGAAATGCCACACGTGCTTCCAGCCTTTAGGAATTTCCTCAAATCCTACCTATTCAAAACAGATCCCACAGCTGCTTCTGCTGCAAAAATCCAGCTGCATCTTCTATTGTGCCTTTACAGTGATTATCAGAAGACTTTTCTTCAGTTTAGCAGAGCTGCAGTTTATACAGTGTTGACCTCTGAAGCACAAAGAGAACGAAAAAAATATCAGGGCACAATGTCTCCTTTAGCTATTATCCCACCAGGGCTAGCCAAGCTACTGAAAGGGAAATCCCTGCACAAATTAAGGAAATTCAGATATTTCTTTCATTCTAAGAGGCATTCCCGACAGAGCCAGGGCTGGTTTCCAAAGACATGGCTGCATTCCAGCATCAGAGAAACTTTATTATGCAAATATTGACCAGTGTTGAAGGAAACAGCAATAAAAAACTGTCAAAGGTGACAAAAGCTATTGTGCTGCAGCTGTAACATCTGAAGCCAAATTTTGGGAGCATTGTTTCACTGAGGAGATGGCTTTTGCAAGTAGAGGGTAGCAGTGGATGATCTGTCTTAATTTTCCTTTTTTATTTTTTCTTTTTACTTCATTTTAATTTGGGATATTTCAGTCCTGGAAATGATGACAGAAACACTAGTAAATGCATAGAATCCTATTATTGTCCAGGACTCAGTTGCACAATGATCCAAACAATGATCCAACACGTAGACCAAAACTAATAAAGACCTACCTGGCAGGAACATGAAGAGGAACATTATGCATTATGGACTGGTCCCAGGAATGAGAGAGCTCAGTGGAAGAATATTGGAAAAAGATGGGAACTCCACCTCCAGTGAAACTGATGGAAAAGTCCAAAGGAGGCCCAGGAATGATGGGGCAGGAACTCAGTAATGATATACAAGTTGTAAGGTTTGAGGCAAAAGTCAGGGGTCACACAGATGAGGGTTTAAGTTTCTCATTGGCGCGGGAGAGCCAAGAAGTCTAAATATTTGCAGCTTATGTGCAGAGGGGCTGGAGAAGACATGAGGATATAGCTCAACCCCTCAGGCTATGTAGGTGTGAGTTGGGGCAACATCTTGCCCTTAAAATTACTTCATCGGCCTCCACAGAAAAACTGAGTTAAATCTTCACAAGCTGGGGAGACACACTTTAAAAAGTCAACTCTACCCATTGTTTGTCCATACAGAAGTAGCAATAAAGGATTGACTACATTAGACCTGGCCACAGATTGTGTTCTGTACTCAGATGTAGTCAGAAACAAATGATGTTTGAATAAGTATTTAAAAAAACAAGTAATGACTCCTCTTTCCTTTGCAATACTCTCCTAGTTTCTGACATAGATGAGTCAAGGGTACAGTTGTGTGGTAATCAAATGCAAATGTATTAGACCCACATTTCATCCTCAGGAACTCTAGCTGAAGCTGAAGGAGAATTTGGCCCTGAGATAAGAGCTGTTTCAATGGATATTGTATATTCACCCACTTCTTCTTTTAGACATGCCAGCTCTAAGTTACATTTATATCATCAGTATGTAGGCAATTCCCAATGGCTCTGTAGGATATCCTCATTTATTAAAAAATTATATCTTCTTTTTTTCCTTCAAGCACCCCTCATCATATGTATTATCAGCAGTATGGACAGTGTGAAAAATAGAGTTTATACTCCATCCTTCAGCTGACATGTGAATCAGAAGCCAAGGATGGGCATTGCTTCTCAACACTGGCACCTAGGTAAAAATGGTTGTCCATGTTCCCTTAATAGCAACAGCTCATCCCCAATATCTGACCATGGTGAATAAACAGCTCCTCTTGAGAAACTTGTGGAAGTTCCACTGCCTATAGGTCCATTGACTAGATGGAAAGACAGTGTAGATGGCACTGCACCAAATGCTGACTAATTTGTCATGACAATTAACAAATTGGTCCAAAAGTTCACAAAGGGCATGAGTTTTCCATGACCCTGCTGCTCCCTGCATGTACATGGGATCAAGTGTTTGTTCAACCACGTGATGTCACCTTGATCTACACATGACATTGTTCTTTTGAGTTTGACATCTGGGAGTGTTTTAAGTGAAAAAAATCTTAATTGGGACCATTGGGAATGTCACAGGTCCTTCAAAAACAACCTGGTGTTCATGGGGTCTGGCTGAAACTCACAAAATGAGGCACCATATTTGCTGTCCCTGCCCAAAAGCCCTATTAAGGTGCAAACCAGGGGTTTACCCCTGGAAAATCCTGGTCTAATGATGTTCTGCTGCTATATGTTCAGTTTGCTTAATAAAGAAATTTTTTTCTCTGTCTGAGCTGATGCTGATCCCTGTGTCTCTGCACAGGTGAGATCTGTTTCTTGCAGAACTGGTTACCTTATGGTTCAGGAAAAAGGGGGTGAAAAGGTCTAACACTGCGTCCCTGCAAGTACAGTGAATGAAAATAGATGTTGGTGCTTCTTTTGCAACTTTCCATGTTTCTCAGTGCTGCATTTTCAGAGCTGGTGAGGGGAAAGAGCATGCCAGCTCATCTCCCCATGTCTCTCTTTCCCCTCCCCACCTTCTTTATTTAGGTGTAAGAGGCTGATCAAACTCTGAGGAGGACTCTGTCTAGCCTGACATAGTCTCAGAAGAAGTAGAGATGGGCAAAATATTTTACTTTGATGAGAGGCAGGCACCAGATGACACCTTCTCCAAACAGTCTGCAATGAGAGGGCCCCCTAAATCTCCAAGTGTACCCCCAGAAATATGGGATTTAAAGGGGGAAAGGTAGTAGTATAGGGATTGCTTCTTCCTATGTACCAGGCACAAAGTGGTTCAGGGAGTTTTACCCGTAAGAATAACACACATGCACACACACAAAGATACAGAGGAATCCAGACTTGTTAAAACCTTTTCCTTGCTGGCCCTGTCTGGCAGAGCATATGTTTTAAAATAC
This sequence comes from Caprimulgus europaeus, assembly GCA_907165065.1. The sequence continues at coordinate 123,068,943 of OU015523.1, forward strand.
CAATTCTTTTCCTTGTCACTCTCAGCTTTAATTTCTTATTTTTTTAAACAATAAATATCCCTCCACTCCTCCATCTGGAGGATTCCTCCTTCATCCCACCACTGCCAAGCTGATCAGAGCCACCTATGCAATGCCATTTGATCCAGAACATATTTCAATCTTGGCCCGTTCTCAGCCTCATAAATTCCTGACATGATTCGGGAGGCGTTTCTGTTGGAAATAGCTCTCTGCTCCACTGTCGTATTTATAGAGATCGCTGCTGCCTCTGATCTGAGGCCAAACATTAGGAATAATTGCAGCAGGAAGCAGGAGAGAGCTCAACATATTGTTTGTCTGGATTGTTTTAATTTCGAGATCATGGAAGTACCCCCACTTACTGATGTTAGGAGTGAAAAAAAAAAAGGAGAGAAGAGAAGAGAAGAGAAGAGAAGAGAAGAGAAGAGAAGAGAAGAGAAGAGAAGAGAAGAGAAGAGAAGAGAAGAGAAGAGAAGAGAAGAGAAGAGAAGAGAAGAGAAGAGAAGAGAAGAGAAGAGAAGAGAAGAGAAGAGAAGAGAAGAGAAGAAGAGAAGGGAAGAGAAGAGAAGAGAAGAGAAGAGAAGAAGAAAGAAAAGAAGAGGAAAGAAGAAGAAAGAAAAGAAGAGGAAAGAAGAAAGGAAAGGAAAAGAAAGGAAAAGAAAGGAAAGGAAAAGAAAGGAAAAGAAAGGAAAAGAAAAAAAAGAAAAGAAAAGAAAAGAAAAGAAAAGAAAAGAAAAGAAAAGAAAAGAAAAGAAAAGAAAAGAAAAGAAAAGAAAAGAAAAGAAAAGAAAAGAAAAGAAAAGAAAAGAAAAGAAAAGAAAAGGAAAGAAAAGAAAAGAAAAGAAAAGAAAGAAAAGAGAAAAGAAAAAGATAAAAGAAAGCATTGTTCAGGAATTTGCTATTTTAATTTTTTTTTATTGCTTTTGTTAGAGGCAAAGAGGGAATCATTATGCTTGCTGCTGAGGACAGGGAGGTGAATTAGATGTTGGTGACTTATTAATTCAGGAATCCTCTCCCTGCAGATTAGACCAGAGGTTCCCACTTTTTTTATTTTCTGCTTGTTGAAACAAAGCCAGGAAATGTACATGGCTTTGTGTACACATGTGTGTGTCTATGTGTGCCTGATGGGAGGAAGGGGGTGCAGAGCTGTAGGTGGGCCCCCAGAAACATCAACCACACAGCCACACCAGTCAGGGCTGAAGCTGTGCATGGACAAGGTGCTAACGTTGGCAGTGTGGAAAGAATCTCACATCCAGCCAGGCAATGGCCCATACTCAGGGCGTGAAGTCCTTGGCCATGTGTCTCAGAGCTGAGTAGGAAAGCTGCAGGACATGGATGCCAGGAGCTTTCAGACACACCGTTTCTGAACTGGAGTAGCCATGTTTGGAAGTGAGAGACACATTCACACACTGAGAGCCTGAGCTGAAGCCTGTTGAAGTCGATGGAAAAACATTTTTCACTTCAGTAAGCTTTGGATGACATTGGAGGTGCAGCTGAGAGGAAGGATGGAGAAAAGGACAGAGCAAAGTCTCCCCAGCACAGGGATGCCAGGCAGTTTACGAGGTGGACCCATGGGGCTCCTGGTTCTCAGAAACCCCATCATAAACATCTCCCACCCCTGTCTGACCATCAACAAAACTGCCAGGTTGTCTGGGACATCACTGAAGCACAAAGTGAGCTGATGAAGTGGGTCCTCAGAACAGAGAGTTTGTTGTCTTCTCCTCCTACTGCTGTGTTTTCTGGGTAGCGTCACTCTGATACAACAGGGATTTACCTCACCTCAATCTTACAGCCTTCAGAGGAGAGTAATTAAAAACTTGTTTAAGTACACATTTATTTTTGTTTTAGAAAACCCTCACAGTCATTCTTAGGTTCATGTTGAAATATGTTCCTGAGTAGGGATCCTGAATTTGAGCTATTGCTTCTTGAGAAAGAAACTTGACTGTGATTTCCTTGCTGGTTAATAGCTCTGGGAAAAGAAGAGATCTCTTCTGCCAAATCCTGGGTTGTGTTGGTCCAAACCTACTCCTCTTGTCGTTTAACCAAGAGCTCTCTCTTAATTGAGCATTGATATAGGGTAAGAGCTGCTGTAAGTTCAGAGGAGAAAACCGTCCATGTTTCCAACAAGAGCTACAATCATATTAGCTTAACACAAGGGAATAATAAAGGGCTCTACTCAGAGAAAAAAATAGCAAGAGCCAACAGCTGGGAACTGAAGCCAAAAAAACGTTGGTTACAAGCAAGTGAGCCTTGTAAATTGAAGGGGGAGGTTGACAGCCTGGGGCAATCTATCAAGGAATGGTAAAAGGGTTGGCCAATTGTTAGGGTGCCTTCAGGAAAAGATACTTTAAACAAATCCAGATCACTGGGCTCAGTCCAGTTTCGAGGTGAAAGTGTCTGTTCTGTGCTATGCAGGAGATCAAATAAGGGGTTGGATGGTTTCTGCCACCTTAACACCTCTGAATGCCAAGAAGCACTCTTGCACTTCTTAAGCTGATAGAGAAAATGGAAATGAAGCCATCTCACATTGCTTCTTGGATAATCAATGATATTGTGTATTTGCATTTTACCCCCACTAACCTGCCAAATAGTTCAGACACAGTTTCTTAAAAATATTGCAGTGGTGAAAGAGAGACAAGAACCAAACTGTGCTGTGTGTCTAGCTTGATAGGGACAGAAAGCTTCATAGTACAGTACCTTGATATTCTTCATTACATTTCTAACAGCAGCACCCAGCAGCGACATTGCCTCAATGTTGAGTCTACTGCTTCAATAAAAAAAAAATGCCAGAAACTAAAGGAGGATGGAAAATAATTGTCTTTTAAGGTCCTGGAACAAAATGAGGGCAGAACCAAAATAGGTCTTGCTATATTCAGGCTTGATCATTCTTTCCTGAGCTCCTGCATCTTCTCAGAGGCAGGATAGAAAGGCTAACCCGGTGCAGCCTTTCCTACATTATTATATGCAGGAAAACTCACAGACATGCAGTAAGAATTTCAGATGAAAGGGTGGAAAAAAAGATGGATTAATTCTGGTTTTTAATACAGGGAGCTGAGGCAGTGAAAGATATAAAGGAAGGCTACAGCAAAATGGGGAGTTAAGCAATTATTTTGAGTCTAGCCACATCTATGTCATTTCAGTAGCACCTTCCCATGGAGTTGACCACCTCAACCCATAACTGTGGCTGACAGTTATGTTATTCTGGAGTCTTTGCCACAGTTAAGTCACAATAATCTCCCTCTGGGAAAAGAAGTAGCCCTGAAAAAATTAACAAGCTCAGCATTACTTCAAATCTTTTAAGTGACCCTTGACGTGCTTCAGTCTCCCTCAAAATGTGATGCTAGTAAAAAATATTCCTTTTATTTGAAAGAAATTAAGGATAATAGAAAAAGGGACAACATAAAGTAGATGGAGAGGAAGACTGGGACAGATGCCAGAAGATCTGATGCTAATCAGATCCAGATAATGTCCAAGTCCAACATTGCCTTCCCTGGGGATGGTACCTAAGACACAGTGCCAGGAGGATGTCAGTGCTGAGACTCCAGCACTTGCCTACACCACTGGGGAAAAGGGGGGAATCTGCAAATATTTAGTCTGCTAGAAAGACTATTCCAATTAGTGGATGTCAGATCAAGGCCTAAATGATTCTGAAATATGTGAGGGTTTGGACAGGGCTTACTCAAATCACACAAGGGTTGTCACTTACTTAAAACTATTAGTATCTGACAAACATGTGCATCTCCAGGCACTTAAAACAGAAATTTCTTAATTTACACTAACCCTCGTGGGATGGGTCCCATTTAACATGAATCCCTGAGTTCCCAGAAAGCTGAGCCTAGGCTGATTTCATTGCTTCTCCTGGAAATTTGCTTATTCATACATAAAAAACACCATCATTTTCTGAGATGAGGGAAGGAGCCTTTGTCATAGCAGATAAAGTGTCATCACCCAGCTGTGTTATTGATAGCTTTAGTCTGACCATTGATCCTAATATGGTGGTGGTTAATGCTTACAACAACAGTTGCAGACAAGCAAGGACTTCTTTTGGAAATGAAGAGAGAGGAACCACAGAGCCCCACATAAACATCCAAGTGAAGAAAGTCACATCAGCAGATGCAGCAACGCTGGCATCACACTAGTTGTGGGAAGGGTGCACCCACCTTTATTTTTTCACACTACATCTACTTTTTTTCTACAAATAAGGGCAGGAAAATCTAGCAGGTCAAGACAATACACAACAAAGAGACCAAGAACAACAGACAGGGTAGAATTTAAGGCTTAGCCGTAAGTGCAAACTCTGGTTTAATTCTTGTCCAAGCTCCAAAAACAGTCAAGTTGTCCTCAGCATGGTGACACCTGGCCATCCCCTTCCAGAAAGGCACCAACATACCAACAGCAAGTCCAAGTTTCTCTCCCAGAAGGGCTTCTCCAATTTGGGTAGTGGCTAAAAATTCAGAAGATGCATTTTCAGCTCCTCATGAGCCCTTCTATGCAGCCAAGTTGGTCATGAGGGTCCACATGCACCTCTCCCAACTCTTGCTGTCTCTGAGCTCAATGTCTGGCCAACACTAACCATCCAGGCAGCATCTGAACAAGTAAGGAAAGTAAACCAGTTTTGATCTCAGATTGTCACATCCACACAGTTTAAATCCCTTTTTTTCTGCCCCAAACTGTGCATGGTGAATAGTCTCTGGCCCCAGCACTCAGGCAATGTTGACAAAACCATCCTAGGAGTGTGCTAACACTAAGCCAACCTCTACAGGTGAGCCCACACACTGGATCTGGTGACTGTGTAGATCCCAAAAGCTTCTACAGTCAAAGCAGACAAGCAGGCACACTCTTTCCATCCAAAGGTCACGGAACAAACTCCAAACAGGAGCAGACCAGGGTGTAGCTCCAGGACTGGACCTGGCTGCACATATCTCCAAGGTAGAGCTCCATAGGCAGCAATATAACTTCCCTGCTTTATATAATCTGGGATTTTGGTTCAACTACAGACCTCTGCAGGTGGCCACAGTCAACTTCTTCCATCTATGAACTCCCTAGAGGGATTGTCTTAAACATCAACAGGGGTAAAAATGGACCACAAAGGAGTAACTTAATTTCTGCCTGTGTTTGTGTGATGAGTAAGTCAAAGTTATGTGCATGTGCATGTCTCATGTACTCATGGGTTCTCTTAGAGTGACCCTCTGGCTTTGGAAAGCATGAAATTTATATGCTGGAACCCACCAGGGTTAGAAAAAACAGAAGTCAATGGATCCTTTGTGCCAGATGATGTTTCAAAATACTGCACTCAACAGAGTTGCCCAAAGTAAGTGTTGAAATGTTACACATGGGTGTCATTTGAGATGATCTGGGGACTCAGACACACAGAGCTAGCAGGGACAGTCTCTCTGTAAGCATAAGGAAGGCCTAAAAGCATCACAGGAAACCTTCCTATACAGAATCCATCTAGAGAAAACCAATAAGGGAAGGAGAACAGCTGAGGGATTCAGTTTTACCCCAAATCAGTGAATAAGCAGCAGGTGGGAAACTTGAGTTTCAGTCTTTGTTCCATTAAAGTAAAACCAGGCTTTGCTGCTATCTCTTGTGCTTCATCAGTGCTTGCTGCCCTCAGGTATGCCTTGCCTGTGTGAAGCAAGAAGAATTTTCAGAAGACCCATTTTAGGTGCAGGGTTGCTTAATTATGTGGGTTTAGTTGAATGAGATGGGTAATGCCAAACCAGAGAAACAAAAACGCTGCTGATTGAGAGTGCATCAAATTTCAGAGATCAAGACTTCTACTTTGCACCTAGTGAAAATCAAAGGTTCTCAAATGAGCATGCAAACTCATAAGTCACATATTTGCAGCCTTTTGCCTCTTTGGGAGAGTATACACAGTCCTACAGAGGAGGACTTTCAGAGCACACTGTTTATTAATGGAGCTCATCCCAGCTGTGCAATCCTCACGTCGAGTAACAGCAGGAGTTTCTTCACATCCTCTCACTGGAGGTTTTGCTGTTTGTGAAAATGAGACATCCTGAAGGGAAACTTTCATCTGAATTTCTCAACAGGTGAGCTCCAAATGTGTTTTAAGTTCCATTACTACACATTACACACACAGCCTGATGGATTTGATACCCTTTCTGGTCTGTCAATCTGACAGATTGGAAGGGAAAGGGATTTTTTTTTTCCAATGCCATGTGAACTTTCAGTGCTTTGCAGATGATCACTTTCTTGGTGCACCCCGACCTCTGACTTGAATAAGGAAATAATGTTTAAACATAAAGACCATGATTGACAGTCAAGCAGACAGATGCATTTTCTAGTAACAAAAGCCAGATAGTTGGACTATTTTTCTACACCAGCCTCCAAAAACCTGTGTTTGGTGTAAGGAATCTGTCAAATCTCCTCAATCTTAAAACACTAGCAAGAAATTACTCCCAGCCCATACATCTTTCCTCTGCTTTTGTGCCGTAACCCTCTTCACTTTCCCTCCAGCAAATCTGCTGCACCAAATGCCAGAGTTCAAGCATAAATAGGGAGTTTCAATACTCAGACCTGATCCCTTCCTTTCCCATTGCAGTCTTCCTCTATTGACCATTTCCCACAATTAGGGGTCCCTCTATTCCCAAAACTGCTTTAAGTATCAGCATGTTATCATGTTACCTCCCCCTGGGCAGATGCTAACTCTGGTAACATCCCCTTTTACATGTGGGGTTATTTTATTTTTCCTTTTCTTTTTTTTTTAAGAGGAAAATTGAAAACATAAATAGGTAATAATAATAAATCTCTTTCCATATTTCATATTCCACCATGCTCCCTTTAATATCTCTGTTTATATTATGCATTGTTTAACACCATTTCACAACACCTTTTGGAGGAAGATTAGCCAAGTATTTATTGTTTTTGAAGAATCACAAGACTAAATGTTGAGTTCTGAGAGGTTTCTTCATCTCATCTTGGTCTACAGCTTAGCTACAGAATGTACAGATAATGTAGGGCCCATAGCTGGCCCACAGAGTAAGAAAAGAGAGATAAGGTATAGCAGTGGGCTGGACCAAAGATCTCACCTCCTGAAGCAAAGACCTTGACTATTTTTAAACTCTCATGTATGTCTTGCCGTGAACTGGGGCTGACCTTTGTTTTTAGAACAGGAAACTCTCCAGAATGTATTTCTTCTGGGTGTATGTGATATTTTGCATCTATTTCTGTATCTGCTGCTAGCTCATGGCCTGTATTCCTTCTGTGTCCCTCTGGTCAAGTCTCAGCAGATCTGTAATCTCTTACATCTGCATCTGTAGCTTGTAAAAGCAGTGGGCAAATATACTTGTGGCTTCAAAGAATTGCTTTCTCTTATACATCCCTTACTTCTCAGTACACAGAGCACTCTTACATGTTTATATTTTCTTCCAAGAAAATAGTCTGGTCCTGGAAAAGACCCCAAAAAGGTGTTCTACGAGGTCTGCAGCCTGTGAGAAAGGTAAGCTCTGCTCTTCAGCTGTCTTCCTTCTCATCTTGTTTTTTTTTTCCACTCCTCTTGGTTCTTTCATGCTGTGCAACTATTTGGACTCTGGTGCTTGAATAGGAGTGTCATGCTGGTCTTCAATGAGAGTATTTCTCCCTTAGAGAATGACTCACCAGACACTGTCTTTGCTTCCTTCAGTACAATCTGAGCAAATAAAACTGCTGGTTCAGCTTTGCTGTTTGGTCACGGTCAGAGGGTGACATGCTGGGACAGGATTTCTCTTCCTGGGTAAATCATGCAAAGTTACTGCAAGTCAAACAAGGTGCCTGCTGAAATGCTTCTTTGCTTTATTGCATTTCATCCAACAGTTCATCTACCTCCCTTCGGTCTGAACACTTGTCTGCAACGATGAGGTAGTTTGTATGGTTTTGTGATGAAAAGGTCCTTTCCTAGTTTGTTCCAAAATCTGCTGGGGATGCTGTATATTTTCATTGTCTCTGTTTGTTGCTTGGCCAGCATTTCCTTGCCTGTATAACATCTGCTCACCAGACTTCAGATATCCTTGATCGCATTTGGCCAGCATGAGGCACTTCTAGCTTTCTGGTGTGTTCTTGAGAGTGCATCTGTTCCCAAAAATCTGGGTGTTGTGTTTCAACTGCATTTCTGTCTGGGATGTCTATCCCATGCAACTAGCTCATCTCTGTATTTCCAGTTAGTACTGTCTCTCTGTCTTTTTTCCTACAGCTTTTTGTGCAACCTGTTGATATCAAGTGACCTTTATGTCTGCTTGGCACTTTCACATAAGTAGGAGCTCACTTGCTTTTCCTACATTCATAGCTCTTGGTAGAGTTCTTATGGGAGCATGAGGGTTGACAATCGGTTTGAACAATTGGAGGTGGCTGTGAAGAGTTGTTTTTCTCTTTATCCAAGGTTTTATTAAAGAAGCTTTGCCTCCTGCCTCCTTCACTCCCCATCCCCGTTATCATCCTGACTTTGACTTCTACTCTAACTTTCCACTTAGGACTTCTACCTGCTCCATCCACTCAGTGCCCACCTCCATCTTCTTTGCTCTACCTCCACTCCTCCTCTAGTCTCTTAATGTGCAGATATTTAGATCTTTTAGACCTCATTTTATTCAATCTCAGATAGCCAACTGAGGTCAGGAGCACCCTTGATTAGTTGCAATCAATGGAGACAACTTCAGAGGGCATTTCAGTCCACTTCTTCTGGAAGTGCCTCTTTCTTTCCACTGACCAAAAAGGAGAGTCTCCAGGGAATGCATTCCTACATGCTTTGCTTCAGTGCTTAGCATCACCCAGTACAAGTCCAGTCTATAACCTGCAGTGGCTGTCAGATAGCCTAGTCCTTGATGCAGCACTCAGGGTAACTTCTTTTGGTGTCTCCAAAGCACTGTCCTCAGCTTCTTCAGTGGCTATTCATATTTCCAAAACCACCTTTTTTCCAAATTTTACATGTTAGGAAGCAATAATAAAACCTGCACAGGCCAGAGAAAAAATCTGACAGCTTCTAAGTCTACTGAGACTTTTCATTCAGACTCCCATATCTTCTATTTCTGTTACAAATTTTGTGTAATTTGGTAGCTGTCTGATCTATTGTTTCTCCAGATTTTTTACCTCTGTCACAAATCTTTCATACTTTACATTTTCTGTGGGCTGATAGTGATTTTGAAATACAATTAACATTTGTTTGGATCCTCTGGTGAGTTGTGGATGCATCACATGAGGGGTGAGCATGTGGCAGCCACTGCCTACTACAGCTCATAGAGCAGCAGCTTGTATTTATCTTTATTTTTTAATTATTGAAATGCCAGGGCAAAAAAGCACCAAGCTGCTAAGCAGGGTTTGGTGAGGGCCAGGGCTGTAATTTAGTACCAAGGATGTGACTTCTCTCTGACTTTTGTTCCTTTTTACAGTAGTGTCCACTCAGATTTTCCTAGATTTACTCTTAGGACCATGGTCATAACCTAAGTATTAAAAAGCAACCCCAAACTCTGATACAGTCCTGTTTTATTCCTTGAGCCAGAAACACAAACCCATCCCATGAAGTGCTTTCCCCAGGTAGAACTGCCTGCATACCCAAATGCTGTTGAGCATCAATATGCTGCAATACCCCACAGGGGAAAACACACTCCATAACCCTCCTGAAGTGAATTTTCCTTGTCTGGCCTTCCTTACATCTTGACATCACTTCTCCTCCATGCACAGCAGGGACTGCAGTGGCTCCCAAGTGCTGGGAGTGTGTTCAAGTGGATGCAAATAGATTTCCCAGGAAACAGACCTGGGTTCTGGTTGGAAAGCCAGTCTATGGATTGGCTTGTAGTTCTTCAGAGGTGATGAGGGAATGCAGTTGCTCCCCTCTGTCTAGCCCTCTACCAAAAAGGAGAAGCCATGAGATTGGGTAAGTTGCTGAACTGAACTCCAGAGGCCTCATCTTGTTGTTTGATCTAAGATCAAACAGAAACAAAAGATGAGAGCAAACAAATCTCTTCCTCCCTTTTTTCCCCACTGCTGATAGTATGTCTTTTCCATTTTGAGATGATCTCTCACTATGTGTATGTGCAGTGCCCAAGAGGCCCATGCTCTCCACTTCCAAACACTGCTTAAATAGAAAGGAAATAAGAGGAACCATTATTTGGTGCCTGGGGCTGTGTTGGTATGCCTCATCACCTTCAAAGGTCTGATCAACAGCTTGTATTTGGGGTTGAAGCCCTTCCTCCTTCATTTTGCAATACTTCTCTTTATGGGATCATACTTTACTGCTTTCTTTCCAAGTGTTTCATTACAGACTCTGTTAATGAACCACTAGGGGTAGCCAAATGTGTTCGGTTGCTTGCAGGACCTTCAGAAAGGATTATGGAGCAAATTCACTGCAAGCAGCCTCAGCTTGCTTGTAAGGGTAACTAATTCTCCTTCCTGCTCCAACAGATGAGCTCTCAAGACAGAGACCTCCATGAACTCAGGACCTTGAAGAGACCTGGATGGACTTCAAATGCTCCAGAGCTAAGAAACTGCTGCAGCAACCTGACCCCATCCAGATCCAGCACACATCCAGTGAGATAAACAAATGATGCTTGCCACATGGCTGTCACACATCTTAGCACTAAAACCACCGTGTCCCATTGGGGCTATAAACCACACACTGGAGAATACTGGGAATGAGAAACCTCTCCCCTGGGTCTAAATGAAAATGGTAGGAGAATCAACTGCAAAAACTACTGATGTGGCCATATCTCATGACAGCTTTCCCTCTTGGGAGATAGCAACTTAGGAAGAAGAGGCAAAATTTTGTGTAGCTCTTTGTCTTCTATCTTCACCCTGCTCCAGGCTCCCCTGCCTGCCTCTGCTATTTATGTACAGTCATTAACTGCTGTTAACGACAGTGTGCAATAAGGAAATAGCACTGCCATAACATTGATGGGGAAACTACATAAACTTAATGATTTCTCAAGGTCACAAAGGCAGCCTATACTTCGGGCAAGAGATGTACCAAAGTCCTGCATCCTACTTCAGTACCTTGGTGGGCTTTTTTTCCTACATTTCATTGCATGGATGTAACCCAGGAGACTGAAATAGAGCAAACATGACCTTGGTTTGCTGGAAAACCAGACCAAAAGCAAGTGGCTGTGATGGTTGAGGTCTCAGTGGACTTGCATCTGCTTGCTATTAGGCTGGAGGTGGCCTGTGAGATATCTTCACCACACCTCAGATGGGGTTGTAGTTTTTGCACAGAAGATGTGCTGACCTACTTCAGCATGAGTTTTACTAATGCAATTTGGAACTGAAAGCCTTCCTGTGATGACATGGGTTAATTACAGTGTCCCCATTCCTGCTAGAAACTGAGAGCTTAACACTCCTCCAGATACAGCTCTGCCACTTCCCTGCTGTTTCAATTAGTTTTTCAGGAACCCACACCGTTGACTGGCAGGGTAAGAAATGAGTCTGGTCATTTTCTTGGGATCTGAAAAGTTATGAGAGAATATGTCCTCAGTACAGCAAAGATGTGGACTCACTGGAACGGCTCTAGAGGAGGGTCACAAAAATGATCAGACGGATGGAACACTGCTCCTATGAAGAAAGGCTGAGAGTTTGGGTTGTTCAGCCTGGAGAAGAGAAGGCTCCAGGGAGACCTTATTGCAGCCTTTCAGTACTTGAAAGGGGCCTGTAAGAAAGATGGGGACGGACATTTTAACAGGGTCTCTAATGATAGGACAAGGAGTAATGCTCATAAACTAAAAGAGGGGAGATTCAGACTACATATAAAGAAGAAATGTTTTACACTGAGGGTGGTGAGACACTGGCCCAGGTTGCCCAGAGATGTGGTAGAAGTCCCATCCCTGAAATATTCAAGATCAGGTTGTACAGGGTGCTGAGCAACCTGGTCTAGTTAAAGGTGTCCCTGCTGATGGCAGTGGGGTTGGACTAGATGACCTTTAAGGGTCCCTTCAAACCCAAACTATTCTACGGTTTTATGATTCTATGATTGTAAGTCCAACACCAGACAATATTCATCCAAGGCTCTTGAAGAAAGTGTCTACCAAAACTACGCAGCCTCCTATAAGAGCCAGCTTCCAAACTAGCAATTTGATGGTTTGATAATGCTGTGTCTGGTTACTTAAGATATTTTACTAATTGAAGGACAGGGATTTCCCAGGTGCAATCAAACTTTGAGAAGTAATATTTAAAATAGTTGGTAGAAGACCAAGAGGGCAAACTGTCATAATTTCCCTTCAGAAACCATCCCAGGTCTAGTGGAGTTCTCAGTTCATGATACTGAATAAGGAGAGGGGTATGATTGATAATGAGAGGGTAGATTTTAATTAAACTTTGATGAAGTTCATCACTAAAGACTCTTATAGAAATGATACAGTTATGATAGGAGAGTGGTAGCTCTATTAAGAAATGGGCCCATGTAAGAGACAGAAAACTAGGTTTAGGAAAAGAATATCAATTTTCAGCTTGCTGGTGACGTTCCTTGGGGCTGATATTGAGTGATAAATGATCTGGAAAAGAATGACGTGACAAGCAATAAATGGTAGATGATTGTCCAATACTTCTGGGACTCCTGCAGAGGAGAATAGAAAGAACTCTACAAGAAGCTTCCAGAGGTCTTTGGAGGGTCAGTGTAGTAATACTACCTGGATATAGCCTAAAATTGTTAAAGGAATTTGCTTTCTTTAAAAACACATTTGTCCATTTCCAGATTCTGTAAGTACACCAAGAACTGTCTGTCCTACCCACTTAAAAACATGGCTTTGACTCTGAAATCCTGAGATTCTACAATATAATACACTTGATAACATTTTCATTTAACTTCTTGGATTTGAGCCACTATGGTTGATCTTCTGAAGCTTTTTCTTAGCAACCACGAGGACGATAATCTTGGGAAAATATGACTTGATGCTATCAGAATTGCACTTCTCTGGGAAAGAGGTGACAATTCTGTGGGAGGCGTTGCTGAACGTGGCTGTACTTGTTTCACTGGGTTGCTTTAGAGGCACAGCACACTGTGCATTGAACAGCTTGATGTAAGACCACGCACAGAACACATACTTTACACTTGGACATATGTATTTCCTCCAGAAACACATGCTGCTGATCAGCCCAGCAAGGGAACAACCCCTCTTGATTTAGCTGACCGATGGTAACAAGAGTAGAGCAACTTGCCTTTCTGAATCCTCGTCATTTACCTCTTGACACGACACCTTTCTCTGTTCCTAGCCCCTGGGTATGTGAGACATGGTTTGCATCCAGATCCAAATCCAAACCCCTCCAAGGTGTGTGAGAGTTCAGATTTCAGCCTGCGCCTATCTTGAACATGAACCCTTTTTAATAAAGCAGAAATCTCCAGATGCACCCAAACAGCTGAAAACCATCAGCAAGGATAGTGCCATTTCAGCTCTTTCAGAGGAACCTCTATGCTCCCCCTTACCTTCCACCTCCCCTGTCTCCATCCTATCATCTGTTAACCCACATAACTAGTTCTTGCTCATGCCCTTCATCTGGTACAGCCCATTCCCCCTTTCCAATAAAGGTAGAAAAACAGAGGATGTGATGTGTGCACTAATTCTGTTTCCAACCCATCCCATGCTGGGGGCCCCATGCAAACCACACTATCAATCTGGTGGTCTCTGATGATGGAGCCCACATGGGGACCTTAGATAATAGATTACAGTGGAGGACGTGTATTTTTAACTGTGTTTAAGATGCCTGGCAGTTTCTTAAGAAGCAAAAGTGAGAGAAAAATGAAAGCAATTTAAGAGAAATGTACCCCAAATCAGTGAGAGATTTTTGGAAAGGGGACAAGGAAAGTCCTCTGTCATGCCCCACTGCTTCACCCATCCCAACACAGGAGGTGAATGGTGAAAATATTCTTAAAGCAGAACTCCCATAGCAAAGGGCAGGGAGGCAAACAAGTAATATGGTAAACATTGCACATGGTTTAAATTATCATTGGTAATAAAACCATTCATCATCAGCCTCCATGCTGAAGACTGAGATAGCAATTGCTCCCGAGGATTGAGTGTCTGAAAGAATGAATCATTTGCAGTTCTCTTGTTCTCTTATTTTCTCTGACCTCCAATGGCCTTGGCTCAAGGTCTTGCTGCAGAATGACAGGTCAGCTGCTCCGAGCTCAGTATCCAAAAATTATAGCCTAGGATTCAAAGGAAATCATAATCATTGGTGTATCTCTCTGCTCACCAAGACAGGGTCTCCTATGGCATGAGGACTGCATTATCTCTCTGCCTCAAAAACTAATCACTCAGTATCGGAGCTGAAAGAGTGGTAGAAATGTCCTATGTGTGACCTCCCCAAGGGCTGGTGGTGATGGCAAGTCCCAGCCAGACCCCAGAATGATGGTACTTTGTTGAATTTTTTTCAGTTGACCCCATTAAAATTCTGCTTTTTATGGTGTCTTTGTGTATCACATACAACCTCAGGATTGCAGTGCCCAGGAAACAATGGGAGCTTGCCTCCTGCTTACCTCTGAAGATGGACACAACCATCTTCTGCACATCCCTGCGTGGTGCCCCAGAAGCACAGAAAACAAGGCAGAGTGTGCTGTCCTCTCCTTAAGATTACAACTCAACAATGAGCAATTTAAACCAGCACCCTCAGAAGCAGATAGGGAGAGTCTACAACATTGACCCCCCCAAAGCAATGGATTTTGGCATCCCTCTCTAGCAGTGTCCAACTCCTCACCTCCCTGACATTCCTTCTATTGTTTCTCTTCCAAGCAAAATCTCCCCATCCATAAATCTGTAGATTCACTTCTCCTTTCAGCCTGGCAAACCTGTGCCTCTCTCCACATAGGTCTGCTCAAAGCAAAATTCCTCTGGTGCAGCATAAAGTGCGCTCACAGCTCTGCCCAGTTCATCAACCCAAAGTTGAATTGGGAGGGTTGATGTAAATTTGGTCGAGGCTGAAAAGGGAATAAGATACTTCTCTCCCTGTCTTGACCTCACTTGTTGCAGAAACCATAACAGGTTTCTCAATCCATGTTGTGCTTTTTTTTGGTGTTATCAAGCTGTTTGAATAATAACAATAACAGGTTGCCCTCCTAGACACAATTTTTCTGCAGCCAGCAATGCTCTTTGGGGTCCCCTTACTTCCTTATCCTCAGAAGAGGGACACATCCTGAGACATACCACAGAAAAAAAGGTGAAAAATGTCGTATTTGGTTGCACCATGCAAGGGTTTGGGTGTTGTATAGCAGCAATATTGGGTAAAACTGGCTAAGAAGAGACTAAATTCTATAGGTATCAGTGACTTTAAGCCATTTTTACACATACTGAGTCTTGTGTTACAGGATATTTTATTGCAGATGAGGACACCATACAGCAAGAACTACTTCTCACACAGTTGTGTTGGTTTTGAGGAGTTTGGGGTTTTTTTTGTTTTGGTTTGGTTTTGGTTTTTTTTTTCAAATAGCTGCACTTAGTTCTTTATTTGGACCAGTTTTACACCTCTGCATTTTTACCAGACCTGAATATGCTTTAAGCCAGCAACGATCACAAACCCTCAGCTGCTTGGAGAGTCACAGCCCTTTTGAGGTCAAGGTTGTGCCTGTTTCCTTCAGCTAAGAACTTGGCCTAAGGCCATTACAGAGGTCTGACCCTCGGATGAGTAAGGTTGGAAAAAGGCTCATTATCTTCCAGGGGGCCACCCCAAAGCACAGCTGGATTTCTGCAGGACTATGGTCACTTGGAATATGGATGGGGATGCACATAGATAGCCAACACCAGGAACATCACATTGTGAATTGCAAACTCACTCTGTCAATGCTGTAAGAATGGAGTAAAGCTTGGGCTTCAAGTGGATGCAAGAGGACATTGACCACGTCACATTGATGGAGAAAGAGAAGGACAGGAGGAAGGTAGAATCTACCATGGTGTTCTTCGTTGTCACTAAACTGATCTATCCAGACCTGCCTGGAGATCTGTTCTGTGCTCATCACTTCAGTGCTGGAGCAGAGAGGGAAATTAAAAATAAGATGATGGCCATAAAGATACTCAGAAGTACAATGTGGTGGCTGGTCTCTGCCCAGCTCATTAGCTCTACTGTAAAACCACTTGCTGCTCTGACAGAGTCAGCAGGTCCCAGATTTACAGGCATCAATGCAGAGCTCCTGTTTCAGGGCTTAATTTACTATTGAAATAAGTGAGAAATCAGGTGCCTAAACAAGAAGTTAGACACAGAAACGCCTCTGTGGAGTTGGCCATGCAAATCTGGCCAATAAATATCTGAAATGTCCCATTCCCTGTTGAGATTCTGCTCACATGTAGGCTCTCCGAGCCCTTGGTTGCACTACTGTCTGCAGCAGCAGGGTCTGGGTATCAGGGCAAGGAGGACCATCCATAAATCTGCTGCTTAACAAGATACAGAGATATTATCTGTCCCCCTCTTTATGATTTGTGGATTTGTTATTATTTAACATACATTTTCAATCCTGCTGCAAAGTCCACATGGCACAGCAAGGTTTGCAGTAAATTTTATCTAGCGAGTGAAAAAGCAAGCAGGGGGGATAGCTGGTTTTCCAACCATAGCTGTGGAGTTTTTGGTGGTTTACATTTTGCTCTTAAGTCAGGAGGGTAGACTGAGGTCCTGTCTGGCTTGTCTGGATGTCAAAAAGTTGCAACAGGGAACATTTTTCCCTTGGATAAATATGACTGAAGCAATGACCTCAGCTCCCAGCAAGGACTGCTACTGTATTATCAGTGTTAACTTTTGGAGCAGATACAAAGCTAAAATCCTATTCTTGAGGTTGTATGGAGTCTGTGTCCCTGCCAAGATATGGCAGCCAAGCTACCACTAGGATACAAACATACCAGGCCTTGTTGCAATTGAGAGATATTCTGCTCCAAAGCCCCCTTTTATTGCTACTATGGTTATATTAGCAACTACTGAAATTTAAGGGTTGAAGTCTGACAGGTCAACCCATCTCCCCTACTTTAACCTCCTCTCTGATGCTTTTTTTTTTGTTGAAAAAAATCAGGGCTACATTTGCAGAAGGACAGGAAACAAAAGAACTAATGAACAAACCATTTTCCAGCTTGTAGGGTGACAAATCTGAAAGTGTTTTCCTTAGAGTCAACAGCAAAAGTCCTATAAACTCCAATGGAGACTATCTCTGAAGAAACAGAGATTCCTGGAAAGAAAACAGCCTCAATGGACCTCTTATATTATCTTTATTCTCCTGAATTTATATGGTGTCCTCTTAAGTCTGTGTCACAAAACAACTCACTGTTTTGCAGAGATGCCCATTCCTGTTCTAGCTCCACTTTTGATGCACCCTAGTCATCTACTTGCTAGACCTGAAGGTGTGTTTCTTCACACCCTCACCACCACCTCTGTGGCTTTCTTCTCCTCACCTCCTCCATGAGTTTTCAACCAGTGCATTATCCCATGTGCCTCCTAGGAAGGAGTCTTCACTTTTGGATGAGAAGGCAAGACTGCCATCAATGTGACAATCTTGGTGTTCCCTTAATAAGGACTCAGAGTTTCAGTATTAGCATATGTGGTCTTTGCTGTACCATAAACCAATATTTTGCAGCTGCAGATTACTTGGGGTAATGAAGGTTTTCTTTTTCCAGTTTTTATTGCACTGCTCAGCATCCCATCAGGAAGGAAAGGAGAGCAGAAGAGCAGCACTAATAGATCTTTGGGGATTGCTCAGATTTGGCCTAAACCTCTGGCTTACTAGTGGAAAGTCTTGGAGGACTCTCCCATCACATGTTGGCATTAAAAAAAAATAAATAATAATAAAAAAAGCAAAGCTCCATGAGGTTCAGAATAGTTTGGAAAAACACTTTAGGTAAAGTCAGAGATCAGAGACAGAGGTAGAACATGGGATCTCCAAATGTTTTCTGTCTCTCTGGGAAAAATACTTGTAAAGAGTCACTCTGGAGCAAGGGTAGCATTTTGTTGGTGATGAATCCCAGCCCAGTGGTCAAATCTCCATCTCCACCACCATTCTTTTGACTTCAATAGCCCTGCTTTTTCTTGCAGCCATTTAGTCAAGCTAGGTATTCCAGCAAAAAACCACTCATCAGAAATGCAACATAAAGTGGAAGTGACCCCTGACACTGGCTTAAAATTAGACTCGATGAGCCTACAGCCAGGAAACTGTTCCCCCAGCCCCCTTTAAAATGTAACAAATGAAAAACATTTGGTTGCTATTACCGGTGATTATGATAAGCTATGTTAAAATATGAAGTGGGGGAATTTATCTTTATTTCCTGGGATAGCATTGATGAAAAATATGTGTCTCCATCTTGATTTTCAATCACTTGAATGAACTCTGTCGTGCATTTATCTTTATTTGGCTTGATGTGTGTAACTGATCTGGGGAGGGAGAGAGGGCAGGGAGAGGGAGGGCAGGATTGGCAATTTAATCTGATGTGGATAAGTTTATTAGCTGCCCTCAGATCTGTTCCTGCCTGAACACAACAAGCAAGGCTGCCTGTCGGATATCTCATCATACTCCTTTGGGGAGAAGGCACAGCCTCTGTCGCAGCATAACCTTCAGCAAATGGTTTACATCAGTTTTCATTACGCTTCAGGTCTCCCTCTAATCGTCTTCTGCCAGAGCCTGGGGGCTGGGTGAGTTCTTCTGTCCATCAGGACTGCAAAATGAAAGCAAAGACTTGGACAAGGAACGAGGTCAAAGCTAGCATCCCTCCCCACCTCTCCCTTTAGGTGAGATTCAAATAATACCTTTTAGATTTCTTGCACCTAAAGCAAGGTTAGGAGACTTTAGATTTTGGCAAGATGAGATGGGAGAGGGTTTGGGTTTTTTTGTAGTGCAAAGTTTTGGCAATATTTTTTGTAGCACAAGATGGTCACTGAAATGCAGTGCCATGGCTTGATGTTGCACCAGGGACCCAGTGAAGACTTAGTGGAGGTTCACCTATGGAAAATGTACAATGGCTTTCTAGGAATAGCACTAAAGCAGAGGCAGCATTTTCACACTTCCAGGCTGCCTGTGCAATCAGTAGCATTGTTATCGACCTCCATGGGAATAGCCTGCAGTTAATTGCATATATATGTACATATATATATATTTCTGACTCAGAATTGCTCTTTTTAAGCATTCAGGGGTGAGCATTTTTCAGCTGGTGCAAACTAAAAATTGTGCTGTAATCCTGAGGGCTATATTGAGTTTCACCAGCTAAGAACCTGACTGAGAGCTTTGGGGAGTCTGTGGCTGAAAAACTCAGAACCATCAGAAGAATATTATGTCTCTAAGCAATTAGCACTCATTGAGCTGTCCTGAAAAACATTTCTTTCTAATAACTCTTGTTTGTGTTGTAAAGAGCTGAGCTGAAATGGGGATGTTTCTCCTGAAGCAAAGCACAACCCAGTAGAGAAAAAATCAGTTCAGCCTATTTTCCCCCCCCGTTTTGTTTCAGACACTTAAAACTGAAGTGCATTACAAATTATAAATCACCCAGCCAGTTCACTGCCTTCACTGTAGTATATCCTGCTGGTCACACTGCTCAAGAAATCTACTCAATTTTCTTTTGTGTTTTTTTCCTTAAATGAAAAAAAAAAAAACCAAACCCAAAACCCAACTCTCAAGCAGTACAGCTCAATTTAACAGATGTTTGCTCATTTACGACAAAGTCCTGGTTTCAAGATGGGGTAACTCATCTGGTTATTGAACAAAAGCAGCTATATTACCTCAATGCAAAACCCTGCCTCGTCTTGGGAAGAGGAAACATTAGAAATAACAACAGGTGAGACCTGACAGAAAGGACGTAATGGCTCATTTTGCAGAACGTGTCCGAAACCATTTATTGCCTGTCTCTCTCAGCAAAGAGGAAATTTCAGGAAATATTTCTCTCACTTGTTCTCTTGGTTTGTGTTTTTATAGGAGGTGTTTTTATTTCTGCTGTTGGATATTTGCCCCATTTGTGCCAGTTCTGTGCAGGAGCTTTTCTTCTCTGGGGTGTGCTTCATCTTGTGTCTTTGCAGATTCCTTCTCCCATGCAAAGAGGAAGGAATAGCAGGTTGACTTCTGCAGACAGACCTCAAAGTAGTGCAGGAAGGATGTTATCTCCATGAAGAAAAGAGGCACTGATGCAAGAAGAGATTAATTTGAAGTCACTAGAAGGCTGAGCACCTGTGTTGCACATCATTTGGGAACAAATGTTTTAGTAGGGCCTGTTGTGATAAGACAAGAAGTAATGGTTTTAAACTAAAAGAGGGGAGATTCAGACTAGATATAAAGAAGAAATTTTTCACAATGAGGGTGGTGAGACAATGGAACAGGTTGCCCAAAGAAATGGTAGATGCCCCATCCCTGAAAACATTCCAGGTCAGGTTGGATGGGGCTCTGAGCAACCTGATCTGGTTGAAGATGTCCCTGCTCACTGCAGGGAGGTTGGATTAGTTGACCTTGAAAGGTTCCTTCCAACTCAAACCATTTTGTGATTCTATGGTCCTCATGTAGGAAGATGAACAGATTTTCCAACTACAACATAAAGTGCCCAGCTCTAAATCACAAATTCCCTTTAGCCCAAATTGCCTGCAACAGGGTCTAAACTCAACCAGCAAACTCAGCATCAGTTGGCTTCCATGAGGCTGTGCATGTGGAGCAGAGATGTTTTCAGCCCCCACCACACTGATAGAGGAATTTTGATGGCAACGAATGTTCCTGCAGTGAGGACAAATGTGCCTGGTGAAGATTAGGGGTGAGGGGCTGGGAAAGCAGCAGCCAGTTTGGTATCAAGAACACTGCTCTGGTTAGTGTTAAATGTCCACCTCGGGTGGAAAGTGCCTGCAAGCAGCCGGGACGATGTCTGGGGAGGGATTTACCACGTTTAGTTTTCCAGGCAGAGCCCAGAGACTATCTGGAGTACGAGCCCCCAGGGAGGAGAAGCAGAAGCTGGAGGGGATAAGGGAGAGCATTAGTGCACAGTGATCTTGCAGTGGCCTCTCCAGAGAAGTTATTATCATCTTGTGCAGTGGTAAACCCACAGCAGGTGGATTAACCTGCTATGTGCGTGCTTTTGTTGGTGTTTAGTTTTTCTTTCTGCCTGTACTTGGAGATACACATGTGCACATTTGCTGAGCTCCTTTAAAAATAAGTAAAACCCATTAAAGTCAGAGCATTGATTTTCCCATTTCTCTTTAAGTTGTTGGTATATTCAGTGCCTCAGCTGCAGTCTCCAGAGATTTAAAACTTGCAGTCTGCTGCTTTCTCAGTCTGGCTTTCCATGCTAATTTAATTGCAGTATTTTATGTTTAAATTTTAGTCTTGTTTTTTGTTTGTTTGTTTTCCTCCTGTTTATCAGGGTGTTTTTAAAAGGCTACAAGTGTCCCAAGTGCTTATCAGCAAAAATAATATCCAGAAGACTTAACCACAGGGATGTGATCCATGCACCCAGACTTAGATTTAGATTAAGATGTCACAAACTCTGAGGGCATCAACTCCAGAGACACAGATTTGGCATCTGCTTTGCAGCCCAGTGGCCAGAGTTTAAACCCAGGTGCAGGTAGGACAATACACAACATCTCTCCTCCCTGTGCCCAACCTCATGGTGCTGGAGGGCTGGGAAAGTTCCTTTCTTCACCCATCAGCCATGCTTGGGAGCTTGCTTCAGGGTGAGCAGGACTTGGTAGCCCCATCTTGTAGCACATAGGAGACAAGAGGGAGTAAACCTCCCAATGCCTCCCCTTGACATGGCCCATCCACCTGAGTGCTGTTGTATATGGTGGAGAAGAGATAACCTGAGAAGGTTCAGCCAGGCACTAACCATCTGGCTGGATTTCAGGAGTCCACACAATGCCAATCCCTGTAAAACAAGAGTGCTGCAGGGCTCATGCCCAGCTGATGCACCAGGTTTTTTATTTAAAATAAAGGGACTGGTGTTTTGCAAGTCTGCAGCCTGCCCTGATCACATCTCTCCCTCTTACCCTCCTGGAGATAAATCATTTCCAAAAAGGCTCTCACCCAACCTCACCCCACTGAACTTCACAGGTCTCTCATCCAGCTGTGGGCTGGGTTGCACATTCTGGGTCCAGCTTTTGTTTCCACTCAAACTCCCTAAGTTTTCGGTGTAAATAAGGACCCCAAATCCTTTATTCCTCTGCCTGCTTTTTCTATATGAAAGTGAATGACCAGAACCAGTGAGCAGCACCTCTGTGTCCTCTGTACATTTCAGTGGAGGTTACAAA
This sequence comes from Caprimulgus europaeus, assembly GCA_907165065.1. Next base: position 123,091,104 of record OU015523.1, read on the forward strand.
GCCACCAGAAGTTTCACCAGCTGCAACAACTGGAAGCAGAGACGAGATAAATTCAGAAGGGTGATAAGGCACGTTTCTCTTTTCACAAGAAGCATAAAGAACCTTTCAGTGGCTTATCTAAAGATGTGCTGAGTTCTTCACCATGTGAAGTCCCTAGATCAAGATTGAATGCCTTTCTAAAAATAGATGTTAGCCAGCAAACTAGTTGTAGGCTTGGTACTTCTGTCTGTACTAACAGGACACAGATGAGGTAACTGCTGTGATCCCTTGTAGGCATCTGATTTTTGAATATGTCAATGTAGCTATGGAAAAAAGATCAAGCCTATATGCAAATATGAATCAGAAAAGAACTAAATCCCATTCTTGATCTTTTGGTAGAAATCACAAAACTCCCTGTTGGTTTGGAGGTTTTTTTGGTTTTGTTTTGTTGGGTTTTTTTAGAGGGAATTTGAGAATGAGGAAGAAAATTTAACTGCATTTTTCTATCCCTTGCTTTCCGCAAATAATTGTTCTTTGTTGTTCTTGGAGTATAGTAAACTCCAGAGCAAGGACCTGTAAGCAGGTTACTGATGGGCATATACCAAAGGCAATAGTAATACTGGTTCCTCTGAGAGAGCAGGATGGACATGGGCATCTCCTCCAAGAGGCACTGGTCCACAAGAACTACACAGAGCCATAGACAGGTCCAAAAGCCAGGAAGGGAACTTCACCTGAGGATCTGCCACAGAAACGCAAAGGGCAGATGAGAAACAGAGGCACCAAGAGAGACCTACGTGTGGCAAACTGGGGATAGATCCAGATTTCCTATATTTCCAGCCATATCCTGAAGATGCAACCAGCATTTTAGAGCACTTAGAGGACAGTAATGACCCACCTTCAAGAACATGAGGGTTTGCACAGGAGAGCTCAGTCCCTCCATGATGCACCTCAGTTGAGGCCCCTCAATCTCTGCCTCATTGCTGACTTACCCCAAATTTGCCCACAACAGACAAATTTCCCAAACCCAAATTGCCCAAATTGTGTTGTGAAAGACAACAAGAAGCTACCACAAGCAGCAGAAACTTGATTTTTTTTCACATTCACAGACCTACAATGTACATCACACTGATATAACCACTCAGAGAGGAGGTCTTAGCCTGATGACTACCCCATGTGGGTAATTAACACATTACAGCCCTGACCCCACGACTGCCTTTAGAAACTTCCTCGACTGCAGTTAATTCTTTACCAGGTCCAGTCATTAATGCTGTTATTTGTCTTTCCTGGAGTGTGTGAACTGAACTGACTGACCTTGCATGGGATACGGGGATTTTAATAGGAAAATCTGCTTAATATTAGCACATTTTTCAAGCCCTGTGCAGGCCTTGACAAGATTATTTTTAACAGATGACACACGGCTATTTAAAAAGAAGATGAATGTTTTTTTGGCTTCGCAAACCAGAGTATCTCATTTGGGTTAGTGGAGGGAAGAAAAGAAAAGAAAAGAAAAGAAAAGAAAAGAAAAGAAAAGAAAAGAAAAGAAAAGAAAAGAAAAGAAAAGAAAAGAAAAGAAAAGAAAAGAAAAGAAAAGAAAAGAAAAGAAAAGAAAAGAAAAGAAAAGAAAAGAAAAGAAAAGAAAAGAAAAGAAAAGAAAAGAAAAGAAAAGAGAAAAGAAAAGAAAAAAGAAAAAGGCTGCTTGGGAAAAGCAAACTGGAAATTCAACTGACATTTAGGCAGTTCTGTCACCCATGTGCAAGTCCTAATTCTGGTGTCAGGGGAGCCATGTGGAAGTCTGGATTTGGCTAATGAGACACATCTTCCCTTGCAATGATCTAGGCTGACTTTCCTCTGGTGTCTGGGAGTTCACAGTACCTGGGCTGAGAAACCAACTCTTGGTAAAAATATTACACATCACCTTCTGGGAGAAAAAGCAAGATACTTCAAATGAAAATTGCAAATCAAAGGTGTATTTGTGGAGAAGTCATTTAGGTGAGACACCTCACTGTCTTTGAGATGTGGAATATCATGCAGAAACCTCCAAGTTTAATCAGCATTATCTTTACTCTATTTGTCCCAAACCTAGGTCAGATATTGGCACATGGTGTTCCCCAGCTCTCAAGCTTTGCATCACACAACATGGACCTAAGCTCTCTGCAATCATGGCCCAGATGAGTCTTGACTCACAAAAAAAAGAGAAAAAAAGAGCTAATGCCTTAATGAGAATTTACAGTACCATGAAAACATAAAGCTTTCTGCACAGCTTGCAATTTGCCTAGACAGCAGCAGCAGCTGGCCTAAGCACACAATAGTGGTGAACTGTAGACACCAGCCGAGAATCTGACCCTGTGAATTAAAAAAAAAAGGTTAAAAAAGAAGATGTTGGCAAAGCCACTTAATGTTCACAAGCTGAGGGACGGGTTTTGTGAAAGCTTCACACCAAGAAACCAGCCCGAGGCATAGGAAATGTCAAGTTGAAATGCTGAAGTGTGGCAAAGTCACATGCAACTTAAAAGAGGTTTGTAATGGAAAGGCAGAACAAACTACACGCTGTGTGTTATGCTCCATCGCCAAGGAACAGTCTGAGAGACCTCTGAATTTGGGCTCAAGTGCTCCAGGGCTACAGGGAGCTGTAACGTAAAGAAGGGCAGCAGTCTGTCTCCTCATCCTGTAGCGTTGTGTGGGTGATAGATGGAGCAGTGCTAGGAGGGAAAAGATGATGGATTTTCCCAGCCTACCCAGTAAATCCACTCTTACACTTACCAGCATCTTTTCAGAGACGTGCAAATTCCTCAAGGCCCCAAAGCTGAGCCAGGACTCCTGTGAGGGAAAATTTCTGACTCTCTTACATCGCCCCTATCTTGGCCCACCTTCCTTCCAGATGAGATTTAAAACCAGAAACACTGTGAAGCAACCAACATGGTTAGACACCTAGAGTGCAAGACCTACAAGGAGAGTTTGAGGGACCTGGTCTTATTTAAGGGGGAGATCTAAAAGCAGCCTCCAATTACTTGAGGAATAGCTATAAAGATGAGTAAAGCCAAAGTATTTTCTGTAGTGGCAAATACACCAGGCAATAGATTGTTCTGCTTTCATGGTTGGGTGGATGAGGACCTCCAGAGGTCCCTTTCTACCAGCACTTCTTCAACTGCCTGAATCATATTGGTCTGATTTTGTTTTGTTTTGAAAGTTAAGTGAACTTTTATTGAACATGCCTGAGAATTACCCTGTCAAAGTGGAAGTGGTTTCTCAGCTGACCTTATTTCTCTACATTTTCCATGCTATTTATTTCTTTGATTGATTTGATTGAAGTATTTTCAATGCTAATTGCCAGCATCTAGTCCTACAGAGGTTAATTACTACTGATTAATAATAAAGTCAGAATAATCATTTGAGCATGCATCTAGCCAAGAGAGATGCTAGGCAGTGGTGTATCCTTGAGAACCAAAGGCAAGGAGATTATGGTCTGGCAGGGTATTTTCAGGTGGAGGAGGTCTGGAACCAAAATAGTAACCTATAGGTATTCAGATTCAGGAGGACCCAAGTGATGAATAGTCTTCCTAAACCCTGTGAGCTATATTTCTGGTGGCAGAGAGGAGATAAGATGGTCTGAGGTGTCCCCTGTCCCAGCCACCAACAGCAGTACATCAGGCCAATATTTTTGGCTGTGTGACTTTCACCCAACAAGTCAAGGACCAGTCAAAAATACCTCTAGTTGGGCATGAACAATCTGGGACTAACATAAAATGATTAATTTGACTCCATCAGCAGGATGTGGTGAAGGGGTGGACCATGAAGCCCTGAGATACCACATTACAGAGCCACACAGGTACCATGTGCCATTTCTCCTCCTAGCTGACTCCTGCACAATGTCCCAGGTGAAGCACTCACCACAGCTTGAAAACTGTGCTTTGTGAATGTCTGGCATGGGACCTCATGCTGCAAGAGCAGATAAAAGAGTTGAACTTCTTTTTGTTATTATCCCCACGAGCCAGCAACAATAAATTATTCCAGTGGAGTGATTTGGTTTTCATGTAGCTTCCCCGCAGCTGTTCAGCTTGGCTGATGGGCCCAACCCCTCCTGTGATGTTTTGTCAGATTTCCACCCAGATGGCAAACCTCTTCTCTTAGAAAACCTGTGAAAACAAAAAATGAGGTCACTTTTTATTCTTCACTTCTTTTGTGCTTCTTAATGCACAAAAAGGCCATGCCTGCAGCAAAGACCTGTTGCAAAACTTCTGCTAGGCAGGATGCAAAAAAAAATGAGATAGAAACTGCAGACTGAATAAAATAGATGTGGAATAATATTCCAAAATATCCTGAAAATGTTACCAAACTCTTTCCAATTCAAGCCTGGCTTTTATCCACCTGACATGCAAACGTGACAGGAGATTTTGGATACCATACTGAGGCACAGAAGAATTACTGTAACTCCCACCATGGAGACCCAGGTCAAACACCTAGTCTTTCTCTTTGCTTCATCTCAGCTGCTTCTTATATTCCATTGCAACCCTGCCAATCGTGCAGAAATGATGAATCAGAAGCAGCAGGCTCATAAATTCAGAGACTGGCTTAGAAATCATGAGAATTGATGTACTCTGGATTCTTTTCCATTGGTTCTTTAGTTTTGGCACATTTAGGCACACTCAGGATATATACTCTGGATTTTCCAACATTCATGAAGACTAAAATAAACTCTTTTTGGTTTATTTTGGTTTATTTTGTTGGGTTTTTTGTTTGTTTGGTTTTTTCCCCAAGGGAATGAGAAATCAAAGCCTAGATATTCAGCTTCTGGAACTGGGGCCTTATGAAAAACCATAAACATCATGACCCAGACAATGAAATCATAGGAGTTGACAACTGTCTGGACTTGATGTTTCAAAAGTCATTGTTCTGCTCTCATTAACTTACACTGTCTAGTGTGGGTCCTTTGGAAGGGAAAGAGAAGGGAAGCTAAATATGAGGGTCCTTTCCTCCACCATAAGTCTGTGTTCCCAGACAGACTGCTTTGCTAATGGCTCCTTCTTCTACCTTGGTTTGAGGTGTTTGAGGGCTCTGGATCAGCACTGATGGTAGATCAGTGTTCACAGCTCATGTTCCTACTCAGGAGTGATGGGTGATACTGGATTGCAGGACCCAAGTTGCTCTTACTGCTCCAGGTCTCTTGATACTCTGCATCTTTGACAGGATGTTGTCCTTGGTTTGGAAGAAGAATGGATATCACTGAGCTCTGGACTGAGCTGCATCATCTGGCTTAAATAAAACAATACTCCAAAAAACCCAACTCATGTTCCCATGATAGAATACAGTGAGATTTACATCAGATGACGAGATGACTCTGCAACACCAAAGGCCCAGAGCCACTCAATATTAACTCGCTTTCACTTCCATGAGTGCATTTGACTTCAGTGGAAATCAAGAGCTGAAATACCTTCCTGGAGGTGGGCCAAAAGGGCTATTTTATCACAATCCCATCTTGCTTGTCCCTGTAGAACTATAGGATTGCTGGGGGGGGGGCGTGGAGGGGGAGGTGACGCATTTTCTTGTCACTGATGAAAAAGGAAATTATTTTAACTGGGCACAGAGAAAAAGAAAACTCTTTTCTCCCTGTGGTAACAATAAAAAGTTCTCAGGCATTTCCTCATTGATACAACAGCATCAAGAGAACATCGGAGGGGCTCCTTGGGTTCATAACCTGACAACATTTGGCGTCATGCAGGTTCTGTGGATCTCTTCCAGTTTTTTGCTACCACAAAGAGTCAGATCCCAGACCCAGCTGCAAGGATGGTGATTAAGGAAACAATTTCCTAAAAGAGAATATATATTTCACACCTTTCTTCCTATAACTTAGCAGATCAACTAATTCCCTCACCCAATTCTTGTGCATTGCTGATCATACATGTCGTTTACCAGCTGGTACATAAGTAGCTGATCAATGTACGTTCTCATTACTTGAACTAATGTTTCTTTATGCAACGAGGGTCCCTAATATGTTGCATGTGGTTTCCATTTGGGGGTTTTTGGGATCTTTTCCAGGAAGTTTCAGGTCATTACCTCAAACCTTCCTCAGCTGAAAAAGGATTGAGATAATAACCCACAATATCCTGGAGGAGACAGGGAGGGGAAAGAAAGAGAAAGAGAGAAAGAAAAACTTCTATAATGCATTGAAGACAAGAGAATGAAAATTGCATGCAAGATAGATAGAAGGAATGTGACCTTTGACCCTCCAGCAGAGGTGTCATAAAATGTGCTGTATTGAAGCAATATGTCAAAATGCAAGATCTTGGGCAGGAAAAGCAAACTGCACAAAGCTGAAACTGCTGGGACCACCACAAAGTGCTGGGCCTGATCTCCAGCCCCTCATTGACTTTCACCCTGCAAAACTGAACATTAATTAGTTAAGAGATTTCACTGGAATAATGTCTGGTTTTTTAGGATGAAAGAGAAACAGAAAGTGCTGTGTGCTGAGAAACCCTTTAAAAAGCTTCCAACATGATGGGAGTGGGTCAACAATTTACTAAGGAGTCACTACTGAAAGAAGGTCAGTGTTAAGTTTAAGTCTAACTTATCATAGTATCACAGACTGGTTTGGGTTGGAAGGGACCTTAAAGCTCCTCCAGTTCCAGCCTCCCTGCCAGCAGCAGGGACACCTTCCACTAGACCAGGTTGCTCAAAGCCTCATCTAACCTGGGCTTATCTGACTTTATTCTCCACCTCAGATGACACTGTACCTCACTCTGCTATTCACCTCTTTTTCCTCTCCTCCTCTGAAAATTGCCTTGGCTACAGAAATTACCACTTATGTCTACTTTGTGTTTTCTGGTTGGGAGACAGCTATCTAGTGACAAAACCAACTGACCCCAGGCTTCAGACAAAACTGTTCAGCACCTACAGCTTTTTTCAAAGAGGGGAAAGGGCTGCCTTGCAGGACCTCAGGAGTGGAGAGTTGTGTTTATAGCCCCAACACAAGCAAGTGACTTTAAAAGTGGGATTTTTCAAAGTACTGAACACTGCCTGCTCCTCCTGCTTTCTCTTGGAGTTAGGGGCTCTTAAGGGCTTTTAATGACTGATGGTGGATGTCACAGATGCCCTGAGTAAATTGTGAAGCTTTAACTCAAAAAATATCTGCAAAGCTTTTTCAGATGAGAACTGAAATTACCTATTTGAAATGGTAGAAAATGAATCTTCCCTGAATGAAAAGCTCTTGGTGGCACTCTGGGTGGAAAAGGCCATATCAAAGCAGCTTTGGAAGTGGCTTAAACTACTGATTCTGCCAAATGATGGATGGACTATTCTCATTTGTTGCCTTGTTTTCTTGTTGCTAGCTTGATGGAGTGAAAATCTTTTCCTTTAACATCAAAGATTGAGTTGGCTGGCTGGATATTGAGGGATATGACAGGAATTGCCAAGTCTTCTTCAATCCATCCACAACTGGCATGCTCCAAGTGTTTGTTAAAGCACTAAAACAACATAATGTCAAAAAGTAGAGGTGGGGACTGTTTTTTATGTTGTAAGTCTCAGATTTCCAAAATTTCAGGGTGACTCAGTATACACATCAGAAGACTTTCTGGTGACCTTTTTTTTCAGAAGGTGTTGAATAATCCATCTTAGAAGTAGGTTTCTCAATGCCTACCCCCTCCCCCAACCAAATCAGTCAAAATTCAGTTTGAAATCCTTTTCCTCTGTTTTTGTAAAGCAAAATATCACATACAGCCAAGCAATGTTATCTTGCCTGTGGCTCTGAAGAGATGAGAGGAAGCAGCACACAGAACTCCAAAGCACTAGTTAAATGTTTGTGAAGATGCCTCTCCCTTCTCCACTCTTGGTCCACACTATCTTCACAGCTAACATATTTTCTTAACATCCACAAATAACTGATAAAACATGCCTGTACAGCAAGGATTAACATTTTAGAGCTTTCTAAGGCTTGAGACAAAAGACAATGTTTTGTATCCAAGGACAGAATGCATTTTCCTTCCACTTCTCATTCCTTCTGTATTTCAAGGCGCTGGTGTCATCACCTGCCAGTATTATCCAGCACAGCCATCCAAAAAATCATGAGCTGATTCTAGGAAGTAATGAAATCAACACAAGATTCAGGAGGTGTTTCTGGGACAAGACACATCTTTCTTTTCTTTGCCTTCTGCTTTCTACAGAGCATCAGCTGACTGCAGACTGTGATTCTGTACCTCTGGCATTTTGACTGCTTGGACATCCATTTCTGTCTTGAGTGATGAGTGATTCCTACAACTAGTTACATTGATGACACCTCCAGAAGATACTTTTATTGACAGAAAATCTTTTAAATCACTCCTTGTTTCTCATTTAAGGCTCCTTTCCCCAGAAATGAAGGTCTGTATTCTCCTTAAATGTGTGGTAGATTTACAGGGTATCTCTCCACTTGCTCATCTTGGGCTTCAGAAACACTACAGGACAGCACTAAATTCACACATCAAAAAATTCTGAAAACAGCTAAAATCATTTCCCAGATTGAGTACTGTGCTTTGTACATTTGAAAATAGAATATTTTAGGGGTGTGGGATATTCTATATTTTGGAGCAAAAGGAGGTTTTCTTGGTGTGTGCTACACGCTTAAAAAAAAAATAAAAATACTCTATCTCTGGTTCTGGTCCCTTTCAGCAATCATAATCAAATCCACACGCTTTGGACTAATATCCAAACCCAGAAACATGCCAAAAAGCCTGCAGACAGACCAGTTTTAGATTAATAAACAGTTTTAGATCATAGTGTAACTCCAGGAGGGACTATTAGCTCATCTGACCTGTATCTTGCAGGCTATTAATGTTACCCAGTTACCTGTATATTAAGCTCAATAATTTGTGTTTGACTGCAGCTTGTCTTGAGTAAAGGAACCTGTCTGTTTTCAAAGACACAAGAGATATCTTCCACTTCCTTTGGTGTCTTTTCCAACCACTAACTGCACCTACTTCCACACTTCTACACTTTATAATTTGAATTTGTCTATGAGACGGCTGCTCACATCAGCTTTGCTCTTTCTCCGTTGCATGAGAGCCCCTAGCAACCTATATTCTGCTCTACCTTACATGGTAACCAAGTCACATATCTAAGTTTCTCAATGTAAGGAGAAGAGGAGGCTCCAGGTAGACTTTCTAGCTGCCTTCCAGTACCTGAAGTGGGGGGATGGAATTCTGACAAGAGCAGGTAGTGATAGAACAAGGGGTGGTGGCTTGAAACTGGATGAGAGTAGGTTTAAATTAGATCTTAAGAAGAAATTCTTTCCTGTGAGGGTGGTGAGACACTGGCCCAGGTTGCCCAGAGAAGCTGTGGCTGCCCCCTCCATGGAAGTGTTGAAGGTCAGGTAGGATGAGGCTTTGAGAACCTGGTCTAGTGGAAGGCGTTGAGGGTTGGACCTGGATGATTTTTAAGGTCCCTCCAACCTATAACATTCTATGCTTCTATGATTCTGTAAGATATTACCTTTATCTCTTGCTTTTTCAGCTTCACAAGCCTAAATTCTCCACTAACCCAAACCATCTCTAGAAGTCAGGCATTTATACCACATAAGTTGTCAAGGACATTTTTGGACAATAGGATCATCTCCAAACGGGATGATTTTGGTCCTCTGTGAGTGTCTATATTTAGTTGTACAGGATGGAATATTTGCCTGCTATGTGACTGAAGTCTGCTGGCATTAAACTCACTCACAAGGCTTGGAGAAATGTCCTGAAGACTTAAAACAAACAGGTCATGAAGAAAATGCTTTGTAGTCAGAGATTTAAGTCATCGATCTGCTCAGCTCTCTAGTACTAACTCTCATGATGATCCTACAAATTTGGTGTTAAAGAAAGACAAACCTGCAAACAGAATCACAGAAAAACAGAATCACAGAATGTCAGGGATTGGAAGGGACCTCGAATGCTCATCCAGTCCAACCCCCCTGCCAGAGCAGGAACACCTGGATGAGATCACACAGGAAGGCGTCCAGGCAGGTCTTGAATGTCTCCAGAGAAGGAGACTCCACATCCTCCCTGGGCAGCCTGTCCCAGTGCTCTGTCACCCTCACAGTAAAGAAGTTCCTTCTCAAATTTAAGCAGAACCTCCTGTGTTCCAGCTCACACCCATTGCCCCTTGTCCTATCGTTGGACATCACTGAGAAGAGCCTGGCCCCATCCTCCTGACACTCACCCTTCAGATATTGATAAACATTAATGAGGTCCCCCCTCAGCCTCCTCTTCTCCAAGCTAAAGAGCCCCAGCTCCCTCAGCCTTTCCTCATCAGGGAGATGCTCCACTCCCTTCATCATCTTGGTGGCTCTGTGCTGGACTCTCTCAAGCAGCTCCCTGTCCTTCTTGAACTGTGGGGCCCAGAACTGGACACAACACTGCAGATGTGGCCTCACCAGGGCAGAGTAGAGGGGAAGAAGAACCTCTCTTGACCTACTGACTACATCCCTTCTAATGCACCCCAGGATGCCATTGGCCTTCCTGCAAAGCTCAAAGAAGTACACTCTCCATCCTTTGTGGAGATGATTTGCACACCAGCACCCTTCCAGTTCTTAGCTAGAAAGGAGTAAAGCTGTACCTTTATCTTCCCTTTTGTGTCATGTGCCACCATAGTTACTTCAAAGTGGTTATCTGAATAATCTCCAAAAATAGGAAATCATTTCTCCTCTCTTCCAGTCCTTCACCCCCGCTCTGTCTCCTCTGCACCATTTTCCAGTCTGCTTGACAGATGAGAGATTTGAAATAAAGTACCACAAAGACTTACACTACTTCTGTTGGAACCCCAGGAGATCTCCAGATAATAAAAAACAGTCCTGAACCCAACGTAACTGGAACCACAAGCCCCAGAAGTGCCTCAATGTGGCCTACTCAGGCCTTTCCTCATGAACAAGGCAGCTTTGAGATGAGGTCATGTATGAGGACAAGTGTGGACCAGGAAGGACTTTGTGAAGAGAAGCATTGGAACACTACAGCTTCCCAATGAATTTCTCCAAACATGAGGGGCTCAAACATCACGTGCTCAAAGCTACCCAGAGGTTTTGGTGCATCAACAAAAATTGCCTGCTGATAAAAGCAGCCTGTATAAAAGCAGAGGAGAGACATGGGGCTTTCCAAACTCATGATCCTGGAAAATATACCTTCTGGTGTATCCCCAGTACATGACTCACAAGGAATATCATTCTTCAATCCTTCCTTCACAAGGTCAGGCCTTGGTAAGGAGACCCCTGAAGCCATCTCAGGATCCCCTCACACTGAGTGGACCTATCCATCTGCCTTCACTCATCTTAAAATATTCTTAAACAACGTGTTTCCTTAGTGGTCTGTGGAGCACAGCATTATTTCCTTATTCATGTGTTTCTGCTCTTTCCCTGGTGTATAACTTTATTTGTTTATTGAATTATCCTTTGAACTTGCTTCTGCTTCTTTTCAGAGACCTCCAAATTATTCTTCCTATGCTAATCTTGACCTTCCTTTCAGGCCCCATATTGGCCTGTGCTGCCCTTTAATCCTACTGAGACTTAACAACAATGAATTTAAATTGCAAACCCTTCCAACTATTTCTAGTTTTCTGCAGTAAAATTCTCCATGCATTCTAAGATCACAATCATGATTCCTCTGGGTGTTTTATTTTCCCTCTGAGTCAGCTGAGTGGAGGTCAAGAATATTTAGCATTGCCTCTTCCAACAGTTCGTTCCTCCCATGCCTTGCAAATCCAGCAGTGTTGTGATCCTTCTTTGTCTCAGATGCTCTGCCTTCAGGTCTTCCCTTTTGCTCTTATCTACAGTTCTATACCAGACCTTGGCTATTACCCAAGTGGCACCATGCACAACTGCTTCTACTTCTCCACACTCTTGCTAGCAATCAGCACCCTCTCTTGCTCTCTCCTGAGTTTCAATTGATTTAAGTCATTCCGTTTTCAGTCTTCTCTTATACTTCCTGTCATCTGAGTGCCATTTTCTTTTATGACTACAATCTCAAAGGAGATTAGAAATAGGCCATAAACCATAATTTTTGGCACTTTGGTAGTTCCTTCCATCCAAGTACTTGGCAAACAATAATTTAAGCTTTACCATGAATGTCCTGTCCACTTATGTCAAGCAGAGATTGCTGCAACATGAGCTAACTCTCTGCTGTGGATATTTCAACCCTATGTTTTATGACAGGAGCTGGCAGAAGCTATCTGTATCATTTAATATTTATACTGCTGCATTGGCCAGAGGTCCATGTTAGGACCCATCTATGGGGTTGTTTTGAAAACTTGGGCTAATCTGAAGCTTTTGAACTCAGAGACAATCTTCCAGCGGAACTGGACAGGTCGGGTCAATGGGCTGCAACCAACTGTATGAGGTTCAACAAGGCCAAGTGTTAGGTCCTAAATTTGGGTCACAACAACCTCATGCAACGCTACAGGCTTGGGGAGGAGTGGCTGGACAGCTGCCTGGTGGAAAAGAATCTGGGGGTGTTGGGCAACAGCAGCTGAACAGGAGCCAGCAGTGTGCCCAGGTGGCCAAGAAGGCCAAGGACATCCTGGCCTGGGTCAAAAACAGTGTGGCCAGCAGGACCAGGGAAGTGATTGTGCCCCTGTACTGGGCACTGGTGAGGCCGCAGCTCGAGTGCTGGGTTCGGTGTTGGGCCCCTGACTCCAAGAAGGACCTGGAGGTGCTGGAGCGTGTCCAGAGAAGGGAACGGAGCTGGGGAAGGGTCTGGAGAACAAGTCTTATGAGGAGCGGCTGAGGGAACTGGGGTTGTTTAGTCTAGAGAAGAGGAGGCTGAGGGGAGACTTAATTGCTGTCTACAGCTACCTGAAAGGAGGTTGTAGTGAGGTGAATGTGTGTCTTGTCTCCAAGGTAACTAGTGATAGAAGAAGAAACCATGGCCTCAGGTTGCACCAAGGGAGGTTCAGACTGGATGTCAGGAAGTAATTCCTTCACTGAAAGGGTTCTCAGGCACTGGAACGGGCTGCCTAGGGAGGTGGTTGAGTGCCCATCCCTGGAGGTATTTAAAAGACAGGTAGATGAGGTGCTCAGAGATATGGTTTAGTAGTGGACAGGTACGGTTGGACTTGATGATCTCAAAGGTCTTTGCCAACCAAGTGATTCCGTGCCAGCTCCTCAGATACTATAAAGCACAGTAACAGATCCAGGATGGGATGCACAGGTATAGATGCCCTTTTATTCACTGGTCCCTAACTTTCATCTACAAAAGAACAATAATATTGAGCAGATAACATCTCATCCAACATAGTGCTTTGCTCTTGAAGGCCATCTGCTATAAGGTGATTCAGCCATGAACATTGAGATGTCAGCTTAAAGTAAGAGTTGCTGAATCTGGTAGTTCCACAGAGGTGACACTGATGCAACTCCATGTCTCCATGTTCCTCATGTCCAGTACACACACATATGCAAAGTACATATGGGTGTTTATACACATATATAAACAGGAAAGACATGGACCTCTGTAGTAGGTCCAGAGGAGGGCCACAACAAATGATCAGAGGATGGAAGAACTCTGCTGTGAGGAAAGCCTGAGAGAGTTGGGGTTGTTCAGCCTGGAGGAGAGAAGGATCCAGGGAGACCTCATTGCAGCTTGTCAATACTTAAAGTGGGCCTATAAGAAAGATGGAGACAGACCCTTTAGCAGGACCTACTGTGATAGGACCCATTCTCTGATTCTATGATAAACATGTCTGCCATATAGATCAACACAGATGGAAAACAGCACCCACACTAACAGATCTGGTGCCAATGGCCTCATCTTCTCTGGCTAAACAGGGTGAATGCCCATTGGTGGAAAATATACACATATATATGCATATATACTGGCCTTAGACTCTCGGTCTGCCCAGTAGCTGCCCCAGTCTCACGGTTGCTTCATGTACAGACACAGGTATGATAGTTGGCCCAGATCCATGGCCTTACCAGCAGCTGACCACCAGACATGGGGATCTGTCCTGTAGCAGGCTTGGATTCTCAGTTACCTCCAGTAGCCAACTTGAAGACACCTTGATCTCTCCAGAATCTGGTCCGGCACTATGACCACTGAATACTTGGCTCCCAAGACTCTCCTCTCCCTTTCTCCATCTTTGGTGTTTCCCTTAAACATGAACAATCCCAAAGTGTTTTTTCCTTGGTATCTAATGAGACCCATACACTGTAAGCAGCAACCTCCCTGAGCCTGCAAGGAGACCTTGTGTGTCCTCTCTTGGGGGTTTCACATCAGAACCATGGGTTTCACATCAGGACTGTGAGTTTCACAGCAGGAACAAGGGCTGATCCTTCTCCTTTACTAATCATGGGAGTAGTAAACAGAGTCAGACTTGGTCTGATGGGGGATCCTGAGGTTCCTCCATCTGAGATGGTTCATCTCCTCTGAGCTTACAAAGATGAGCACAGACTAACAGAGATGAATGTGACAGGTATGTGGGTCACTGGTGGACCTGCAGAAGTTCATGGGGATGGGCAGACAGCAGGAAAAAACCTACCTATGTGGGACAGTTTAACTCAACTAGGACTGCATGGTCGTTCTTGGAAGCAAAGCTCTGGGTACAGTTTGCAGCCAACACTCCCCTCACCCTGCTGTCAGTGGTGCCAACCTCCATTGCATGTCTGGCAACTGCACTGATGCAAATGAGATTTCTGCACATAAAATAAACTGAGCCAGAGATCTTCACTGTTGATAAAAACCCCAAACAAACAAAGCAACAAATCAAGGGAAAGAATTGTCTGGAACATCTGAAATGCAAGATCTTAGTCTTCTCTTGAAACTAAAATTTCCAGCCTTGGAAAAATCCAACAGAAACAGAAAAATTCCTTTAACCTTTGCAAAAATATGTTCCCTTTTGCCAGTAAAAGCCATTTCTTTGCAACACCATTTGGATAATTTGCCTCTACATCTTGTTCATCTGTCACCTCATAGGCTTTAGATTTTTTTGTGTTTTCATCACTGGTCTGTATATAAGAAAACGAGTGGGGGGAGAAAAAGGAGGCACAGATTTTGGCAGGAATCCCTGCCTGGAATGAATATAAAACTTTGTTTTATTTAAGTGATCTGGTTGTGTGTGTGAGAGAGAGAGAGAAGGGAAAGAGAGAAAGAAGGGAAACAAATAAAGATAGGTTTTTTTAAAAGTGAGTGTGAAAGAAATTCCCCAGAGAGACAAATAAAAGACTTTTTTATTGCTAATAACACATGTTCTGGCATGTGCTTTGCACGTTGTTAACCCACCTTGAAACTGGTGAGTTTAGTTGTTGTTGCTTTAGGTTTGGGTTTTTTAGGTTGTTTTTTATTTGTTTTTTTTTTTTTAAATCTTTCTTCTGGTTTTTGAATTGTTGCAATAAGGGAAGAAAAAAAACTAATTTAAAAAACCCACCCAAACACACACAACAATTCCCCATCTTCCTTCTTGCTGTTTATTTGGAAACCCTGAAGGATGATGGGGTGATTTCATTCCTTCCCTTCGTTATATGACTAAATATCCCCGATGGAATGGGGTGGCTTTAGGCCAGCTGATGCATGTACATTTGGGCTGGACTAACAGGATGGATGGTTTCAGCTGCTGTCATCTTGGTGGTTGCTGTTCACTTGACCTGGGTGGATCTGATCTCAAAGAGCAAAGCAGAATTGAATTTTATGAAAGAGGGGAATAAAATTGTAAAGGAAATTAAAAAAAAAATAGGAAAGGTCCAATGCATTCTGACATTAACTACAAATAGTACACAACGTTCCAATTGGAGAGAGGAATGTACATAAACCTGCACTTTGAGCACGCCCTGGACCAAGGAAGGACCAGAGCACATGGCTAAATGTTTTTCTCAACATGGCCCAAATGCTTGTGACCTATTTTGAGCCAGTTGTTGTGGGATGTGATCACGTAGTCCCTATATGGGGCTGTGGTCGGCTGAGGACCCTCACACGCAGTCCAAATGGATGTCCAATATTAAAATAAGGAATAAATTAAAACTCTGCCTTGCTCCTCGTGGTAGGATTTTCAATATTATGGTTCTGAAAAGTGATTCTCTGTGCAGATTGACAGCTAAATGGTAAAAAAAAAAACCCAAATGTTTCTTGTATTAGTGTTCTCCACTCTTTTGAAGTGTAGTCTTTGAACAGGACATTACCAGTCCCTTCCCACAACAAATATAAGTCAGGTCTTCACCCAAGCAGACCTCACCAAGCACCTCTGCACCTCCCAGAGCACAGTCACGCTGTATTCACTCCCACCTCCCTTCCTCCATAGCTATGTCTTTTTCTGTCACATTGGGAACATGGCATCCATGCTTCTCATTGATGGTGACCTCAGGTTTCAAATCTAGCTCCCAAACCACTCTTCCATCTGCTGATCATCTCCTTGCTGGATGTGCAGGTGCCCTTATACAATCTATAAGGTCTCAGAGTGGGACTTAATTACATCCATCTTGGGAGCAACTCCTGCCCCCTTTTTTCCAGGACTGAACATATCAAGTCTCACCAAGAAGGATGTGGTCACCTTTGTCCCACCCCATGCTCTCTGGAGATTCTTGGCATCCGAGTGAGTAGTGTGCCAGGCTGTGGACAGTGTCTTGGTTTGGAGAAGCCAAGGATGTTCTCATGCCTTTGCCCATTTACCCAAAAGTTTACAAAAAGCCAGTCCAGGTGAGCTGTGCAGCTGGTGGACTCCAGGAGCCTCGTATTCATTGCTCAGAGCAGAAACATTCAGATAAATATACAGGAGGTTTTAGTGCTTTTCTGATCCGTACTACTTCCCTTCAAGCCTTTTTGAGCTTTATCCTTTACTATTTCACATCCTTCAACCCCACTTTTCCCAGATCCACAGGGATTTCCCCGAGCAGGAGCTGCCAAACGAGGACAGTGTCTCTGTGATGATGACAAACATCTGGGAGAGCACTAAGGGAAGAGGCTGCCAAATTCTTCCTCTTGTGATTTAAACAAGACTTGGCCTTCTCCCTACCACAACCCAGAGCTTTCTCTGGGCAGTGAAAGTAACAGCAGACATTCAGACAGGACCATGTCCTCCCTTCCCCCAAAGGTACCCAAACACTCAACACTCTGTCGTCTGATTGAGGTTGAAATCACAGAAAAACTGAACCCAGAGGTATCCAGCTCTTGTACAGACCACCACAGACCTAAGCTGCATGAAGAACAGTGACACTGATGTGCTGCCTAAGGGGTCTCCATCCAGAGATACTGTAGAGCCCACCTGTGGCCAAGAAGAAGACCCTATTCCACCATGTCTCCCAGTCCACAACCTGAGACACTGCTGTCTCACATGCTGGACGGGGAGTTACCAATGAATTTGAGGATATAGGAACACAAGGTAGAAGGGAACTTCTCCTCAGGAAGAAAAGGGAGAGGCACATCAGCCTTTCAACTTAGCTCTCCATCTCACAGAGCACAAGAACAAAGGAGACATGGTGTAGCCTCTCCCACACTTTGTACAACCATGTTTTATAACACGGGAAAAGTACAGCCAAGAGCACGGCACTCCTTCACTCCAAGGGGAAATCCTGGGGGCTGATTTGTTGTTGAGACAGAGTGAACCAGAATCAGTGACTGTTCTCACTTTGATGGTCTTCATTCTTGCATGGTTTTAAGACAGTTTTGGTCAAGGGACACCTCTATCAATTAAGGCATCAGTTGCATGTAACAGCGGACACATTTTTGTGGGCATCACCTTTCACTCCCCCAACAAACACTATCCCATAAACGTACCAAGAGCTAAATGCAAACAGAGGAAGATTTTAACCTAACCCACCACCAAACAGCTCAGTCCTTGAACTGAAGAAAGGATTTAGGTTAATTGGGTTGTTCCTCAGCCCTTCATCTGCAAAGAGATTTCTCACTAATCCCTAACCTGGTATCTTATTCTGGGGCCTGAGTGATTATTCATGGCATTTTGTTTATTGGGCTGTTTGCAAAAGATTTTCTGGGGAGGCAAAAGTCAGAGAGAAAAATAATTCTTCTCCATTTCTCAGCAAGAAAAGCCAGACATGATCAATGGAGAAACCTCTGCAGCATTTTGTCAGGCTAGCTGAGGCTCAGCAGCCCCAGTGGATGCAGCACAGCTACTGTCTTGCTATGCCTTTATTTTCATCCTCCAAAGGCAGACAGAACACAGGGCTTTGCAAGATGACAACCAAAGTGTTGCTTCTTCAGCTCTCAGAAAAGTCTCCTTTTAAAGCAAAAGCCATAGGCTAGCCTTAGAAATTGTAACCATTTCCAAAACCCCAATATGTCCAGATCCAAGAGTTTGGCATGGCTTTTTAAGAGGTATGGCATAGTCATTTCATTTTTGACCTATCTTGAGACCTGATGTGCCTCAAAACTTTGTTGTTTTGAGGTCTGGAGATCATTGTTTTCTGCCCATCCAAGAGAAAATCACCAAAGTCTCTCTGTTTTGGTGGATTCCTCAGCATAGCATTGGGCAAATTGTACAAATGGGCCACAGATCATAGAATTATAGAATCACAGAATGGTTTGGCTTGGGTGGTAGAAGCCCCATTCCAGGAAACACTCAAGGTTAGGGATGGGGCTCTGAGCAACTCGATCTAGCTAACTGCAGGGGGGCTGGACTAGATGACCTTTAAAGGTCCCTTCCAACCCAAACCATTCAATGATTCTGTGATTCAAAGATCATCTAGCCCACTCCCACTGCCATGAGCAGGGATACCTTTCACTAGATCAGGTTGTTCAAAGCCTCATCCAACCTGGTCTTGATCACATTCTCAGCTGTCTAAGGTAATGGTCATCCATGTCTCAGGATTAGCCTCTCCTTTCTCAAACACCTTGCAAAGATTCACAATTTAGCAATGCTGCCCAAAGGGGACTAAGATTACCACAGAAAACCAAGTTACCTTTCATCTTCATGAAGTGTCCATGTTACTTTTCATTTGTCCCAGCTGCAAAATGAAATGTGGTAATTCCAGTCATGTGTTTTAAGCCACAAATGGATGCTGCAGTAATGCAACAACTTCTCCATTGCCACTATGCCACATGGGACACCCCTAAGGGATCTCTTTCTTACCATGACTTGCATCACTCATAGAAACATAGAATGGTTTGGGTTGGAAGGGACCTTAAAGATCATCTAGTTCCAACCCCTGTGCCATGAGCAGGGACACCTTCCACTAGACCAGGCCGAAAAGTGTCCCTGCTCATGAAGAAGACCTTGAGAGAGGTCTCCTCTTCACAGGCAGGAGCTTTAACTCATCACTGCCTGAACTTGAATTTTCCCTTTCAGTACATAAATCTAAGCCAAAAATGGGACTTGTCCCTTTCTTAAGATCTCATGTGCATCTCCTCACTGTGATCCTGTGGGAGAGCCAACCTTAATCTTCTTTTAATAACGACAAAACTGAGGCAAAAAAGGTAAAGAAATCTAAACAAATTCTTGGAAATGCTCTCGAGTACTTGGTTCCTATTATTTCATCAGAGAGATGCCAAAACAAATGAAACCTGCTGGTTACTCAGCTCCTTTGAAGTTCAAGCCATGTCATTGTGGAGGACAACATCTTAAGCTGCCAGCTTTGAACATTTTTTCTTCATTGACACATCCATGGCCGAACAGTTAACTGTGAAAGCCAGCAGGAGTTCCTGACTCCCAGCACAATCTTGTACGGATCAGAGCATCCTGCATCTATTCTCCAGCCAAAGCAGCACACTCCCACCACCCTCCCAGCTGTCCATCCCGTGCAAGGCAACAGGAATTGCTCGTAAATCCAAGCCTTGCATCTGGCCTCACCCACCTGGCTGACACCCATTGGACTGGAGCACTGACTCCCACACACGCTCTCATGGCTGGAAAGACAACTTTTGTAACCATCTCCAGTGAAGACACTGGTGAAAGCGAAGCTGAATACAAAGCAGATGCTGATCATAACTGAATTCCCCGAGATGATATTATTTCATCTCACAGCCAGTAGCTTTTATTTGTTAGTGGTGCTCCGGTGTTCTTCTCCTTTGTTTCCTTTTCCCTGTAGGTCCATAACCATGTCTTGTCCCTGGTTTCTCTTAGATGGAAGCCAGTTACCCAACTTCAGACACAAAATACGTTTTTCCATCTTCACCTTTCCCCTTTCCTGACTCTTGCCTATAGTGATCCTCCAGTGGTTTGGCTACTGCATTTTTTGATCTCCTCACACCACTGTGGCAACAATGACACTCCTACCACTAACAAAACCATCATGAAAACAATAGACAAAAGTCTGAAGGACAGCAGTGAGGAACTTCAGAAACTCATACAGCAAATAGAGGGGAAACTAGAGGTGTTATATCAGTGACTTAATTTCTTTAAGGTGAATTTGGCAAGTTTTTTAAGCCTACTTACCTGTGCACTTGAATTCTGGCTTTCTTCCTCTCTTCATGTCTCCCAGGTATAAATATCACCTCATAAACATCTAACACCACCACAAGTTTTATTTTCATACAGCAAAGCACCCTGAAGACACGTGTGACCTCACACTTCGATTTCTGCAGGATATTCATGCAATCAACTTTCTGTGCAGATTGAAGCAGATATCAGGATAGCACTTAGTGAAGTGCACCAGATACATCATCTCAAAGAAAAGACCATCTTTTTATCTTGCTCAGATATATTCCTGGGCTCTAGTCCCTTGTCAGAAGCTGCTGAGATGCTAGGAGTTTCAGAGTTTCCTAGCTGAAATTGGGCAGTTGGCAATACATCATCTGACTCTACAACATCTCCACTTATCCCAGATCTTCTGCTTTGCCTGCATTCTTTCAAGTCAGACCTGATTTAAAAATTCAAGATACAATTCTCTGTTCCAAACCTGTGATAGCCCTTCTAATATAAAGAGGGAGGGAAATCTCTTTGCTCTCCCCAACCTTGGGATCTGGGAAATCTTTGGCTGCTCTGGAGTTCTTCTGGCTAAAGTCCCTGCACTCCTCCATGTAGCACCCTACCCATGCAACTCTGGTGGTTATGGCATGGTTAAAAAGAGGAAGTTCACTACAACCAGTCCTGCACTTCAAAGAAGTCACCTTCTGGACCAGTTCAAGATGTGGATGGGAAAGGTCAGTATTATGTGCAGAGCAAAGGATGTCTCTGCCCATGGGTATTGCACTTCACCAGCTTGCTTAGGGAGGGTGATGATAGAGACTAGGGTTAAAGGTCTGGGCTGAAAATCTTAATTTCATCAGGAAGTCATTAATCAATAATAATTTGGAGGGAATTGAAGGAGATATTTTCAGCCAGAGCTTCAGGGAAACTAAGGCCCACGATACCCCTATGTAAGGAGAAGGGTACATCACCTTCTGTCACTATTAACAGCTGATTAATTTACTGAATGGTGAAGGTAACCCACTTGACTTTGGACTTTCCTTTGTCTTATCTGCAAATTCAGGGTGTACTAAAGGGGCATTGTTGTCTAACAGGGTTGCTGCAATGGGGGTCACATCTTACAGATGATGGTCAGAGGCATCAATGGAAGAGACACAACAAGAGGTCAGTGCAGGGAATATATCTGCTGCTGACACAGCCCAGCCAAAGCTTGTCTTCAAAACTTCACCTTCATCTACCAGACCTCTGCACTTCCCAAAATTACTGATGACATGCCAGTTTTGCAATTGATTTGCTGATGATTTCCTCTTGCTCCAAGCAACAAGAACAAATGCTAGGAGGAACCAAGTTCAGCCTGTATATATATGGCCCATCGCCTGCTTCCACCAGAACTTGTCCCCAAGGAATTAAAATGTGCAGAGGAGGCCAGCTGGTGAAAACAGAAAAGCTCCCTGGAGAACTCCTCCTGCCCCTCCAAGTTTTTGGGGGTTTTTTTTGCCTTGTTTTTGTAATTAAAGGTGCAATCTCATCACACAGTTGGTCTCCCCTAGCTGAGCCTTTCCTCCAGAGCCACATTAAGCTGCTCATGGAGAATCCATCCCAGCATTTTTTTATGACCCTCCTTTCTCAAGTTGTAACACAGAAGAGGTATGTAAGGAGGAGATTTCCCATCAAAATATCCTCTGTCAAATGCACTTCACGTATGACTTTGCTGACACAAATCAGAGCTGGAGGAATGTCGCTTAAGTAAGTCAACCCTTTTGTTTGGAAGAGGAAAACAAATAAATTCTCCAGCAGCTGGGTTTGGTCTTCAAGGATGATTTTTTTTCTATCTTTGCTTGAAGTATCAGCCACTCTTCCAACCCCATCCAAGTCCAACAGCAATTTCTTCCTTTTACACCTTCTACTTTTCCTTTCATGCTTGCTTTTGGAGGAAAAGACTAACAAACAAACAAACAAACAAACAAACAAAAATCCTTTGAAGTGTAATTGATAGACCCAAATTATTTAATTTGGTCCAGAAGTTTACTGAAAATAAAAGTTCAAGATAACCAAATTGGCGTCGACCCTTATAAATAGCTTAGTTGGAAGAAGGGCAAAGCATGGTTGGCAAAGACAGTCTCCTTGATGTTAGCTCATGTTTAGCGAAAAAAGGACACCCCCCTGCACAGAATAGCTCATTTTTTAATTACAACATGATAAGAGAAGTGACATAAGCCTATTATTTGATTTTAAGTTCCTGTTCCTATCTATACCAGATGCGTTTCTTCTGAGATGATTTGACTGTTTGTTTCTGTACTCAGCTTTGCCAGCTCCTCTTTGCACCTGGAATGTTCTTTCATTAGCACTTTTGAGACTTTCATTTACCTGAGTTTTGAAACTTCTCAAAGGGCCAATCTCACGACAGAAATGTTTTTAAAATAGATACCTTCTAGGCTATCAATTGTAGCACAGGAAAAATAATAAATGTTTAAATGTTAAAATATTCCCTGTGTCACTTTGCAATGCTTGTTTCACATTTTTCAGCTCACAAGGGGAATGCAGGCTGATCACCATCAGTTTTATGCTGGCCGGTTTCCAGTCGCCTTCACTTTCATTTATATTCAATTTTCACATTGTTTTCTACAGTTTCTCCTAGGCTGGCTTACTGAGGCCACAAACATAAGCTCTGAAACTGCAAACAGTGAAAAAAAACCTACTGATATACATGAAAAAATACAGCAATATTATATATACCTGATTTTCCTAGGGTTATAATGACTTTAGATAGTGCAGAAACACCTCAGACATTCAATGAACAGATGCCAGCACTGCCCTGGAGAGCAGCAGTCTTGTGCTCCTCATGCCATGGGTGCTTTTCCCCATCCTCTCCTCACTGGTTCCCTGGGGCCACCACAACCATTTGTGTCGTTGCAAGGATTGATATTCCTGCAAAAGAGCTCAGGAATAAAAGATTTCATTTAAATTCAGTTTGGTTGCCTGACCTGGTGTAACACCCAGAATTGCTTGTTCTGAGGCAGGAGGTGGTGAGGTACATTTTCCCCATAGTGGTGACAGCTTGTGACAGCTCATCATGTTTCATTGAAATGTGGCCTTAAAACCTTCCAGGATATGAAAGACTCTATTATCCTCGCTCTGCAGGACAATACAGAGAAAGGATCAGGTGATGGCTACACCATGGAGACCTTTAAACACAAGTTCACAGGGCAGCCCCTGAAGTAAGACACCTTTCACATGAATCAAAACTTCTCATATGAGATTCACCCTTCTCTACTGGGTTGTTTGAGGTAGGCAGGCAGCTGCTTGAGACTTCTTCTGGAGTGGCTGGGAAGAGAGAGCTTTCTAGAGGGCCTTGGTTGGGATGATTCTTTGGTTGGGATGATCTGAAAGGGTTATCAGGCAATGGAACAGGCTGCCTAGGGAGGTGGTTGAGTCACCATCCCTGGAGGGATTTAAAAGACAAGTAGATAAGGTGCTCAGAGATCTGGTTTAGTAGTGGACAGGTACAGTTGGACTCAATGATCTCAAAGGTCTTTTCCAACCAAATGATTCTATGATTAGCCAAGAGCTAATATACAAAGAAAAATAAATCTGATTTATTCCCAGATACACTGTAATTATCCTAAAAAGTGTTGCACCTGCCCTGGTCCCAAAAAGTATCTTCTCCTCCCAAACCAGGTCTGCCTATGGCTTTGCTAGATGAAGGATAAAACCTATCAGGGGAATCTAGCAGAAAGGTGTCATAATCATGTAAATACATGCATAAACCTATGTAAAGAAGCCACAGCAGTAAGAAATACCATAACAAGTCTCCGTAGCCAGCAAGCCTGTGATGATTCATATCCATCATTTCCCTCCCTTGCCCCACTGCCCCACAATTTGCTAAAGCCCCAGTGGTCATTATTCACTGCAAACTACACAGCTGGATAAACTCAGTGATCAGACAGGTCTTTCCTATTTCTAATGGGAATCCTGCCTGAACTTTGGCCTGCCTGGGTAGCCCTGGGAGAAATTAGCTGATTAAGAAAGTCCAGGGGGAGCTGCAAATGGGAAGAGTTTTATTCTCCTAAAATGCAATTGGCAATGCACTGTGTTTAGTGAGTTATCACAAGACACTGCATGACCAGAATATTTCATTAAGGCATCTCCTTTCTCCCATTCATTGTCTGTCCTGGGTTTTATATCCCCTGAGCTGGGGGGAGTGGTGTTTCTCCATCCAGTGTCCCTGGGAAGATCAGGCTGGGTTAACACAAAGTACTTTCTTGTTTTCTGCTCTAGGACAGTGTTTCCTTTCCTTTTGCCTCTGAGTACAGTGAGTTTGTTTTTATGTGTGCTGCCCCCTCTCTGCTCAGTCTTTTCTTCCTTTCAGTGCAAAGAATGCACTTAACTCTGAAAATATTAGAGCTGAGATCTGGCACGCTTCTCCAGCAAGCACATTCACTGTCACTCCAGGGGAATTCATCACGGTGAAATCCATCTTACTTGGCTTTCCAGCCCCGCGCCTGCAGACATCTCCATCTGAGCTGCATACCCCGTGCTCCCCAGACGTTAGAGTCAAGAGAGGAAAACAGGCACTTCTGAGGTGCAATTCATCTCAGCCTCATGTAGACATTTCTATTAGGTCAGAACCATGCTCTGTTTCTCTTCACTGACTATAAAGGGAGCCTGGGGTGACTAGCTTGCATGGAGGCCTCTTTTGTGTAGATGCCTATGTTAGGTGAGATTAATTTTGTCCTATAAGTCAGTTTGTATAGAAATCAGGCACCCAGATTTATGTCAGAGCTTTGATTTTGGAGCATTACCTGCACTTTTTTATTCTTTGTGCCTCTCTTGCAGCAGCTGCAGAAGGGCTCTGATGGAGGTTAATCAACCCACTGTAATTTTGATAAACCTTGACAGCATCAGACCCTCTTGACATCTGCTTTGGTGACTCATGGCAAGTGGGGGAGCCCTGTTGAATCAAGGAAAAGTCATGTTGCAGATGACTGCTGCAGAAAGCTCCTATGTTTCTCAAGTAAATCAGGCCATGCACAGGCAATGGGCATATTCTGCTTCACATGTAGGCATGTTGGGGATTCAGTGTCCTCTGCTGATCATGATGTATCATCAGCTCAGTAATCACAGAATCCCAGAACTGCCTGGATTGGAAAAGACCTTTAAGATCATTGAGTCCAACCATGAACCCAACACTGACCAGCCCCCGACTGACCCATGTCCCTCAGCACTGTGTCTACACGACTCTTCAATCCCTCCAGGGATGGGGACTCCACCACTGCCCTGGGCAACCCCTTCCAATGCCTCAGAACCCTTTCAGCAAAGAAATTCTTCCTCACATCCAGTGACAAGGTGTAAATGTTGACAGTCTACACCACAAAGCCCTGGGTCTTTTAAGATAACTCTAGTGGCCTGCAAAAACCAAATGGAAGAATGATGAGAAGCCACAGGCAGAGTGAAATCCATAGAGGCACAGCTTTAAACCAAAACACCGCCACGCTGCTAACGCAGATGTCAAAACAAAGCATGAGCTCTGGGATTCATCTTTTGCCAGTTCAGTGCAAACAATTTGGCTCATGGAAATTAAGCGAGGAAGTCTAGCTTCAAACACATCCAGAGAATGAGTGAGAATGTGGATGACATCCAGCTTTTTTGAACTTGGTTGATATTCAGAAAAAGAGGCACTGATAGTGACTGGTTAGCGATGGAGGACAGTGGTACATCTCTCCCAGTGCTGCTCATCCAGCAGGTCTGACTGGCAGTAAAATGTCTCATTTTCTCCTGGTGGTAAAACAGCAAATAAAGGAAGGACCATGAATGGGTGTTTAATGTGAGAATAAATGTCATCCTGATCTAAGTCTCTGATAGATGCACACCTTCAAGAACTGTGGTGCAGGTCATGCAGACGTGGTGGGGTGCACCAACACCTCTGCTCAGGAGCCCATAACTTACAGAGTCTCATGCAAGGAGACATGTTGAGACCCAAGTGATGCTTCTAGCTACCTAGAAGCCACATGGCTTTAGGAACTTAGAATCAAATCCAAGCTGATATATCCAGCGGGATTTACACTTTAATGTTTGGTTCCAGTTTAACTGGGTTCTTAACTGGGTTAGTTTCT
The DNA here is from genome assembly GCA_907165065.1 of Caprimulgus europaeus. Next base: position 123,117,470 of record OU015523.1, read on the forward strand.
GGCTCACAGTATCCAGCCCAGAGGCTCTCCAGATCCAGTTTGTACCTGCATGCCAAAACTCACTGCCAGTTGATGCATCTGTGTTTCCTCTGAGCCAGACACTTGTCCATTAGATGCTGGCCTGAAGCTGAACTCAAGAAGAGCACTTGCACTGTCTCCTGAGGTTTTTAGTTTCAGGTATGATCAAGGACAGCAAAAAACCCCACCTACTCTTAGGCAGCCCCCCAAAAAAATTAAGCATGCCTAACTTTGTACATCATAAAGACTGGGAAAGGCTCTCAAGGTGAGATGTTACCAACTGCAGAGCATGCAGATGTTCAGCACACTCAACATAGATGTCCAGCTGAATCAAAAAGACCTCCATTGAAACAAACCTGCTGTGCACTATCACTGGCATCACACAGACACAAAACAAGTGCTCTAGGATTGTGTTTTCACCTGCTAACTGCAGTCAAGTATTGCTCACTCAAGTTTAACCATGGAATATTTCCTAAACTGATGCTAAGTATCCAGAAATATGATAGTCTGAAGGACAGTGGTTGAGCACAACTTCAGCCAAAGACATATCCCAGAACCAGTCTGCATTCAAGTGATCCTGACAAAATCACTCCATTGCAGCTTAGATAACAGTTGACCTCCCTTTCCTGTAGCAGAAAGTCCTTTGCTGCCTGTCAAACTGTGGGACAGGTCTTTTACCAATTCAAATCCACTGGCTGCAGTTTGATCAGTCTGTTCTAAGACTTCAGTGTAAGAAAACCTTCTGGATAGAGAAGATTTGTTGGCTATTACCTCTTTCTTCCCATTACTTTTGACTCCTTAGTCTTCCTGACCTTGATTATTTTTTATGCTACTCTTCTGGGTCTTCCCCCTTGTCAGAGATCATGAGTGTCCCCCAGTACAGTCACAGCAACTTCAGTTCAGGAAAAAGCTTCTAGAGCCTTTGCAAACAGAGGTGATACTAAGGCAAAAGCCCTAGCTGTTGTGACTGAATATAGCTGTGCATTTCCACACTTTCCTGATGGTTTTCACAAGGATTCACTGAGGCTGATATGGGACAGGGGAAGAAATTGGTTAGGAGACCAGCAGGATTTGGAGATGATGTTGTAGCAGCCTGGTTGTCAATGAATATTCTGCCATCCAGTCAAGAAAATAGTTATCCACTGTAGACTGACAGAGCAAGTTATTTTGTCTTTCTTCTGGCCACCTTTCTACATGACAATTACAAAATACAATCCCTGTTCTAACACTCAAAAAAGGGGAAATTTGGGTTCACCCCACCCAACTTCAGATACTTACTGTGGAAATGGTCACTGAGAGCTATTGCTGGAGACAATGGAGAGAAGAGGACACTCTCAGAGTTGGTCATCGGATCAGTTCTCAAATCCTACTCTGATACAAGCTGCTATGGAGAGCAGTCAGCACTTTTAGCCCATGGATTGTCTGGCCTCTTTTAGGCTTCTGCTTCAGGAGAAGATGAATTTCACAGAAAAATTGATTGTCTCAGTTGTCTATAAGGAAACCAACTCAATCTGTATTTAGACATCTTAGCCATTCCCACTTAGGTATGGAGGCCCAGGAGTGTGAAGCTCTATTTAATCCATGATAAAATACAGGACAGTTTAAGGCTCTTTCCACATAGAAGCTTTTTTCTGTCAAGGAATGAAAGATAAACTTGGAAGGATCTAGTTCAAGGGAACTGCCCAGGGGATCTTGTTGAGTCTTTTTCCTTGGGAATAATTTTTTAATCTTGTTTCCAGAAGTGGAAAGGTGTTTGCCTCTGCTGCTGATGGTAGACATAGCTCTGGAGAAGCTCAGTGGGATTTTAGTCCATTGATTAGTCAATGATTTGGTTCAAAGCCCGAGTGATCATGTTGGCTCTTCTGCCTGGGACTTCAGCAGCTGTATCAGTGCTGCAAGTAACTCATTAAGGTGGAAATTGTCTAGAACTTGATCCCCTCTCCCACTAGTATAAGGACAGATATGAGGGTGTCCAAACAACAACTGACAAGTAAACCTCAAATGGACAAAATATTCTCTGGGAAAGTCAGGAATATGGGAAGAAGCTTTAAATTATGCTAGCACAGTCCTGGCGTTACAAAGCCAATCTGGCTTCTGTATCAGGCTTCTTGTGTGACCCTTGGAGAAGTCAATTAATCTTTCTATTTCTTAGTTCCCTCTATGCAAAGTGGAGGAGACTTTGTCTAGGCAATTGAAGGTTCTTCTGGACAAGAACTTTCTTCTTACCTGAGTAAGTTCAGGCACCATGGAGCCCTGATCACAACTCACATTTCTAAACAAAGTGGCATGCAAAAATCAAGAAGTTACATACCCAGGTAGCCCAACAATTGCGAAATACCTCAGTCTGAAGTTACAGCAACCAGCTCTTGCTTTAGATGTTAAAAAACAATTGCTGGCTGCTGTCAGACCTCAGTGCAAGACACATGTAAAACATAGGAAAGGAAAACCTGCCCTATGAATCCTTACTCTCTGTTTTTTAAACTTCTTTGTTCCTTCACCATTGGCTTGTAAGCCATTAAGTCATGTAGTAAAAGATACATTTTCTATCCTCTAGGCTTTTGGATGCTGCCATTGGAGTTGCAAGGTGGGTTAGTAGTAATGGGAACAGTGTCTTTCCTTTGTCACTGTACCATTTTCTTTTCACACTGGATTTAATGGCAGGAAGCCAAGTTTAAGTCCATAACCATTAGCTGAACACACATTGGCACTACAGAATAAATCAATATTGCAACAAGGAGCTGGCTGTCCTCATGTTGAAAGTGCACAAACTCCACTGGAACAACCACTGTCAGAGAATTTGGCTCAAGAGAAGCAGTTGCACGTGGAGATTTAGGACCAGATCTACTTGAATGGAGCAATCCCTTTTCACTGCACTGTTGGGAGGGTTCAACCATTGAAGTCAATACTTGTCATTCTAACCATGAAGAAGACCCCTTTTTTTACCATATAAGCATTATGACAGATTCTGTACTAACTCAGTGCCTAGCACACAACCTTGCAATCAAAGAAACAAAAAGTATGGAGGACTTGGTTCTTCTCCCTAAACTCAGCTCCATGCCTTGCATTCTGCCAGATGCTTTTCAAACCTGATATTAGAAGTTCTGACAAAGAGTTTACACCTTCTCCAGGCAAGTCACTTATTATCCTCACAGCAGCAGGTGCCTGGATGAGCTCTAGTGAGTGAATTCCTGGCTGTTTGCAAAATGAGCACCCAAGATGTGCAAAGACCCTCTGAACAAAATGAAATCTCTGATGTTTGTTGCTGGGGTATGACAGGCATGTTTGGACAAACTTGCTGCACAGTATGATAGCTATGTGCCAGCTGCAAAGGAAATTAGAAGTCTCATTGTGACAAGATATCTGTGCCCAGATAGATGTGTCCTCTTCTGTTCTCCTATCATCTGTTTTTCCTTCCTTTGGTAAAACAACTTTTAATCTTTCTGAGGACTGCCTTCAGCAGCAGTCTCTGCAAGGCTCAGCTTATTTGTAGTCATATCCCTGCTTAGGACTATTTGGTGCTACTGTAGCATAAATAATACACTCTTTATTAACAAACAGATAAGAAGTTCCCTAGGTCTTAGTTCACTTGGATTATATCCCAGTTCAGGAATTATCTCACAGGTGAGCTCCCCTTCCAATCACATGTGGCCCTGCCAACAACTCCCACAGTTACTTACACATGAAATTAATATTGGGAAAACATTTACTGTAAGCTTTAGCTTAATTTAGTAGAATTTAGCAGCTGGAAATGAGAAGGAGGAGCCAGCACCTTGCAAAGAGCCAGCACTGCACAGACCACCAGCAAGTGCTCCACAGACCTTAGTTTGGAAAGTGATGAGACAGATGGAAGTCATTATTTTGTTTTGAACAAAATACCATCTGGGGCCAACATTTGCTGTCTGTTACTTCTGAGTAAATCCAGAGAAACTCCATCGTGTTCCTTAATAATCAGTCCTGGGACCAATCTTATTAAATATTTTCCTTAATGAACTTGGCAGAAAAAAGTAGGTGCCTGGTCATGAGATCTGCTGATGACACAAACTTGAGTGACTGCATTGCTATTGCAGAGGAGGGTAAGAATATGATAGAGGTAGAGGTAGATGACTTTGAAAGAAGACTGAGTGAGAGAAATGGGTGAATTTTAACAGTAACAAAGAGTGAGAGACTGCACTTAGAGACTAGAGGTGGAAGATCATTGGTTCAGTAAAAGAAAAAGGACCTGAATTAGTCTATCTGAGTGCAGTGGCCTTAAGAGAACAACTGCAGTTGTAATGTATCATCTCAGGCAAGATGTTTCCAGTAGAGATAGGGGGGTCTTAATACCATTGCATAGAGAGCAACTCAGATATCATCTAAACTGCTATAAACTTCTGGTCACTCAAACTCAAGCAAGATGAGTCCAAAGTTGAAGAGGTGCAAAGGGACAAGAAACTACATCTCATGAAAAGCAGCTTAAGAGCTCAATTTGTTCAGCTGAAGAAAGCAAGCAGATTCATATACTACATCTGTACTAGTCAATTAAACATTCCCAAGGTGGTTCTCTGACACTGAGGTCCACCAGGAAGGAATAAACCATGTCCAGGGTATTTATATCCATTTTGTTGACTGGGCAGTCCATGATCCATGCTGACTCCATGAACATCCTGAGAATTGCTTGAGAGCATCCCAGTTGGTACAAGCTTAAACTTTGCCATTGCTGTTCCAGCAACTGAACTGTTGTGATGGACTGTTCCTGGCAATGTTTACATCAGGAGAGAAACACCAGCAAACAAGAAAAAAAAAATCAAGCTGAAGGAAAAGTTGGCTCAAAAAGAAGCATCTTCTACGTAGACCTGAGCATGTTTGGGGTAGATGTGGTTTTGTCCCCCTGTATTTAGGTGTGAGTGTCTGTACACATCTGCACTGGAGTGAAGGCAACCCACCCATGTGGTGACCATTTCACTCTAAGATGATGTTTAGGCTACACCATCAAGGCAGTTTCCTTCTGGAGCTGCTTATTTCCAAATGCCACAAGTGAGACTTACACATCACATTTATAGATATTTGTGCTAGGGGAAATTAATCCCATCCTAGAATTTTTCCAAGTAACCAAGGAGTAAATTCTGGAGCAGACTTCCAAGGCATTTAAGGAGCACATGGAGTCACTTGCCAGCATTTGTCTCCTAGAAGAGGACTGTGCATCAACACCTAAGTAACATAGTGTCTGAGACTGAGGAAGAGATCTCCAGTCAACGGAAACTGATATAATCTTTGGAGCTACACTGAATTATAACAGCAATAATCTTGTTCATCACTGTTTCTGTGAGCACAAACAATGGATTGTTTTTTCCAAAACACATTATCTGGTACCTGAGCATGACCTTCTTCATTTACACTGGTGCTACTCCATTGATTTTAGTGAAACTGCTCATTATTAACACTCAAATAGTAAAAAAATCAGAAATCAAAATTCACAGAATTGCCTCAATTGGAAAGGACCTTTCAGATCATCAAGTCCAACCATGAACCCAACACTGACAAGTCCCTGACTAACCCATGTCCCTCAGCACCATGTCTACATGACTCTTCAATCCCTCCAGGGATGGGGACTCCACCACTGCCCTGGGCAACCCCTTCCAATGCCTCAGAACCCTTGCAGCAAAGAAATTCTTCCTCACATCCCATCTCAACTGCCCTGGCCACAACTTGAGGCCATTTCCTCTTGTCCTGTCCCTTGTTCCTTGGTTGAACAGACCCACCCCCACCTCTCTCCACCCTCCTTTCAGGGAGTTGGAGAGAGCCAGAACGTCTCCCCTCAGCCTCCTTTTTTCCACGCTAAACAACCCCAATTAAAATAATTAACTCTAAAACACATTCTCCTGTTTAAAAACTTCTTGTCCAAGTAATACAGTGACAAAAGGGAAAAGTCCAGGAAGTCTCTGTCATGGATCAGAGAACTACTGGGATTGTAAAGATTCTGAATGATCTTCTCAGCTGGGACATGTGAGACCCTAAGTGATTGAATCTCCACTTCATATTTCAGGTTGTGGAGGGTGTGGGGTTAAATCACAACATGCACAAACAAGAGACTGGGACCAAGATTACCATGAGACACTGCCTCCTAAATCATGAATAGAGGTGCAAGGAAGAATTAGGGAGCCACTGTAGTAGTTCCTGCATACACACACACACACCCACACACACAACTTCTCCTTCCTGCCCATATATTTCTATATATGGCTGCAGGGGTAACAGACATAACACATGCACACAGATGTACACACACCCTTTGATCATCCTGCTTGCTTGTCTCAGAGCTATTCAGCCTCAGCTGCACTTAACTGCAGTCAGGCTCTAATGACGTGGACATTAAATCTTTGCCTTACAAGACTGGGGGAAGAAAGAACATTAATGATTTCCAAGCTGTACAACGTGATGGTCCTTCTTGTTTTCCAGTGATGTAGTGATGTACCCTCCTCATTTCAGCCTTGCAACATCTTGACTTTCAGACCTAACCCTTAGCTTGTTCCAGCAGATTGACTTTTTTTCATAAGTATTGCCAATTTATAATCAGGGAACAGGGGAGACAAAAGAGATGATGATGATGATGATTAGCACATGCACCATGTGCCCCAGTGCAGGAAACAGAAGGGATGGTGTGTTCATTGGTGCACCTTCTTAGTGTAACATGTGGTTCATCTGTCTTTTTTTTGCAGCACAGTTTCTTCTACTCAATCCTCTGTGCTTTGTCTTGGTTTTTTTGTGGTTTTTTGTTTTCTTTCCTGATAACTTTTCTTGAGAATTAGGATTTCCAGCTCTACTGCTCGTGGGCAGTCTAGCCACATGAACTGTTCAATGACAACAGTGTCTGGTTATGAAGACATTTTACTTTGAGGTAATACAGCTATAGGGGATGCCTGAGACAAGCAGCTTCATTTCCAGCTCTGGGTCTGATCCACAGCATGACTTCTGTGGGGCCAAGAGCTAAAGTTAGCTCTTTGATGTCCTACATGTCAAGGTTTGTAGTTCCTCCAGGCTTCAAGAACTGCTTAAATTGGACTTTGGAAATGCCTTCATACTGAGGCAAGGTGAGATAAGTCTTAGATTTGCAGATGCTTGGAAGGGAAGTTGAAAAGCTCATGATGTGAATTCCCAAGACTGTCTTGGGCCAGTCCTCCTGGACTCTAAGATACTCCTACAGTAGTATGAGAATCTTGTATTTTCTGGATTCAGGTTTTACAGACAATCTGCTACCATGAGACTTCCTAAGCTGCTCTCCACATCACTTCAGCCTTGGGAAGCCAACAGTCTCCAAGGCTGTGAAAGCAATAGTTTCTGACTATGGGGCAATTTGCGTGGTTGTGAAAGCAGCAAGAGCCCCTGGTAGATGAGACCCTTTCCAAAACACCTGTGGATTGGACTGACACCTTGGTGTGTTTGGGGACTTTGTTTCAGAGCTACTTTGCACAACAAATAAAAGACTCAATGGGTTCAAGCTTCCCACTAGCATAAACTATTTTCATGGTGTGCCAACAACAGCCTATCTGGAAATGAGCTTTGTGTCTCTCATTTTCTGGATCATCCTTCTTTTTATCTCCTGTTCACCAAATGGAAACACAAATGTGAATTTGTGACTGTCATTTACCAGAGTTTGGACAACATGGAAGGACTTGATACCTCCACTCCACCTTGAGAAACCTGCCATCTTATTTGACTACCCTAGCAGCAGTGGAACAAGAAGACCAGTGCCAAACTAATGCACTATTCCCACAATATATGGCTGCTGACAAGCCCATAGGGCTGAGTTGAAGATTTCAAACCCCTCAGTCTGGACCAAGGCACTGTGCTGAGGTTGAACAGTGCTGGCTAGACATCTGGGGATGCAGTAACTGGGGATCATAGTATGAGCCATCATCCAGTGCTCTCCAAAAGATCACTGAGTTAAATGTTTACCTTCTCTATCCCTAGGAACACTATTTCTGCACCATATTTGAGATGGTGAGTCCCTATTTCAGGAGCTTGTTAGAAGCAGGCAGACTGTTCTGCATTCCTGTAGTCCCAGAGGTCAGACTAACAGGAATGACCACACTGGGGCAAGACTAAGTCATCTGGATAGCGTGCATAAAGCTTGTTAACACCTACCTAGCACATTGTCTGTTTGCAGCTCTTTCTGCACTCTCCAGTCTCCAGTGCAAAAAAAAAACCCCAAATAAACAAAACCACACCCTGTATCATTAAAGCCTTGACAATGTCAGCAGTAACATCTCAGGACCTGACTGGAAAAGCTTTTCTTCTCCTATGGGATTCACCCCTCTGTTATATGTTACCCAACCTATAGTCCAGCAGTTCTTCAGAAGCAGGTTCACACTTTCTGGTGCAAGGGCCCATATCCAACACAAATACACTGAGTGCAAGAGGCAAGCAGATGAGTGCTAGAAGGCTACAGTCTTCCCACATGTTCACTTGGACAGCTCAGAAACACTTCCCAAAACCACAGTCCCCAGGGACATTCCTCTCTCTGTAATAGCATGTGCTTGTTAAGCCAGGGAGAGAAAAAGTCATCTTGGAAATGTAACAGGTTGTTCTCCAGCACTTAGAGGGAGGGACACAAGCCACTAATACAGCCTTCAGTTAACATGTCTCCTAGTCATCAGACTTGTCTAGAGACCAAAGCCTCAGCTTCTGAACCACCCCTCAGCTGACCTGGGGTCCAGCCCAGGAGCAATTTTGGGTAGAGCTACCTTGGCATCCTTCTGCTCAAGACCTCTTCAGTAACTGATCACTCAAAAAAGATCCTCAACAGGTCTGATCTAGAGACTGCTCTACCTTCCTGCAGCTGTGCATGTCCCCACAACACAGTGCTGGCCTGAAGCATAAAGAGTCCAAGAAACAGTTTGGAGGTCCAAGGAACTCTTCCACTCATCAGACTCTACATACCAGCCATTCTGTGGTGACTACCCCATGGTTCCCCATGAACTGTCAGCTAAGAGCATGCACAAATGTCTGTGCTGGAGTCAAAAGCATATGCTAGAGTTTGGGGGATTGGTGATATGCTTTGGGGAAGGGAAGAAGATAGGAAAGTGCAGGCCCTGAATGTAGAAGACAGTAATAGAAATAAGGCAGGGACAGAAGACAACTGGAGATAAAGGGTCAGACAGGTCACTGAAAAGAGCTTTTAGAAGGCAAAGCATTAAAATAATAAAATAAAATAAAATAAAATAAAATAAAATAAAATAAAATAAAATAAAGTAAAATAAAATAAAATAAAATAAAATAAAATAAAATAAAATAAAATAAAATAAAATAAAATAAAATAAAATAAAATAAAATAAAATAAAATAAAATAAAATAAAATAAAATAAAATAAAATAAAATAAAATAACCTGCTTCTAAATGTTGGCTGAGAAGTGTCTTAACCCAAAGGACTAAATGTGAGAAAGATGCTTCCTAGCAGCATCCCATTTCCACAACCTACATGCTGTAAGATTTATGGGTCCACACTGAACAATCCAACAGCTACAGCTGTTTAGCTCCATGAAATAAGCTAGAGGGAGTTTTCCAACACTGAGTGCAACTGGCACAATGTCTCAGGTCCATACAGTTGAACTTTATTACTTCCCATCTCAGGTAGCTTGGTGTTGGGTCCCAACTTGTTGGGCCAGTGTCCTGAGTCTGAAACCTCTTACTGACTTGAGAGTCATCACCAGGCTCTCTTCAATTGCCTTTTCAAATCTAATGATTAATTAGATTTCCATGGAGCTTGAAACCTCCTTCTCCCACATGTACATGGCCCTTCTAGGCTGCAGCTGAACTCTTCAGGGATGCATGATAGATACAGCACATAAGATACCTGACAAGATAGCTTTTGCAAAGGGTCCCTGAAAACACCATCACTCTGGTTGCCTCCCCATTGGCCTACAACACTTCACTCACTGCCACAGGACAAACAGACAGCAGCTCCTGTAAGCCAGGAAGAGGGAGTCACTCACCAGTCCTTGCACTGTGCATTGAACATCTGGTTGTTGATAGGAGAATGAATAAGCTAAAGCACTGATGTGAAACAGATTGTTTGCACTCCATCCAAAAATTCCTCTGCAAGCTTTCAGTGTTGACTTTTGGCTTATTGTTCACACATAGCTTCTCTGGGTACTTTCTGGGAAACCAAGAGAAGTACAGATTTGCACCAGCTAAGAAGCAGGATTTGTTATGTCCATCATGCTATACTCTCCTCTGAGAAGGCAGCTTCGAGCTTGATTAAGGACACAGTCCTCCATGTCATTGGAGTGAGGAGAAGCACTATCCCAAGCTCCAAAGCAAGCTGAGCAAGAAGGGGCAGGAAGACAGGGACTGTGAAAAGGACCCTGCTTATTACAAGAGATGGGGAAGGAGCCCAGAGTGGGTGGGAGAGAGAAGGAGACAGAAGCTAGCTCGAGACCCATGTAAGAAAGCCCCAGCATATTCCTCATGTTGTGCCTTGTTCACTGTGGCCAAGGGCTGAGATTCAACATCTGCATCTGCCCTGTCCACAGTTTTGCTAGACCCTGCAGAGTAAAGTCTGGACAGTAGGCTGCTGTTGAATCCTGATCCCTCTCTGAAGGTGAGGCAGGCTGGTTTTTTAAGCCCTCTCCCTCAAAAGCAAGTTAATAAAATAAGTCCTGTCCCAGCAGAAGGTAGTCCCAGGTCAGCCACCCAGTCTCTATCTCATTCATGAAGAAGGTGGGACACAAAGTCTACACAAGCCCCAGGGCAAGACAACCTCCTTTTCCCCTCCATGATGTTTTTGACACATTCAAATGATAAATTTGGGAACAGATACAGTGTTTTTTAAAAAATACTTTAAAATTTACTTAAGCCCTGGCTGGGTGATGTTCAGCATTCAAATACCTCTGACTAGGAAAGATGGGGTGTCTCTTTCTTTAACCAGTCATCCTTGGCAGGACCTACAAATCTCAAAACCTCTGGAATGACCACTTAGCAAATGAGCCTTCAAAAATGAGTGTCCAGACTCCTACTAAGTTATAAAGGGAAGCAATTCCAGGAAAAAAATCCATCACAGGCTGCTAAGTTTCTCCACAGCACTAGCTGTGTTATCTGCAGAGGGCAAGAGGCAAAGCCTGTCTATAACATTGATGCCATCACAGTCTAATCCTTGGTGCCCAACACTGACACTTCCTTTCTCTGCTCTGCCTTCCACACAGCTGTAATATGTTTCCTGGATATTAATAGTTGTTTATAATGACTTTTCAACATGAAACCTTGGCCCAGGATCTATATTATATCGTACTCTGGCCCAAATAAATCAATAAAGGCTTTTTTTTTTTTTAAAGCAGAAAGAACAATATCTTCCCTTTGGCATTGCATAGTCAAGATACTGAGTAGACATGGAAAGAAATCTTGATGTTCCTTTGCAGCAAGGACAATTCAGATTAGACACCAAGAAAAACTTGCTAGCAGAGAGAAGGACTCTTGAATCACCTGTCTGAGGTCTCTGTAGTCTCCAACACTGCAGGTCATTAAGCACCATCTTGGTCATCTCTTTAGACACTTAAAGTAAGTTTTGGCTGGGAATGGCACAGCTATTGTTGATCCTTTCTTGGTCCAGAAAGACAAGCCAAGTGATGCTTCAATATGCCTTTCAGTTTGATTTCTCTGTAGTTTCACAAATTGCTTTTAGGGCTAGCAGAAAGCTTTGACTCCTCCCATAAAAGAGTACATGGAGATATGCTGCTCTTTTGGGAAGGCTAGCTGAGCTTGAGAGGATCACAGAATGGTTTGGGATGGAAGGGACCTTTCAAGGTCATCTAGTCCAACCCCCTGCAGTGAGCAGGGACATCTTCAACCAGATCAGGTTGCTCAGAGCTCCATCCAGCCTGACCTTGAATGTTTCCAGGAATGGAGCATCTATCACCTCTCTGGGCAACCTGGGCCAGTGTTTCATCACCCTCATTGTAAGAAATTTCCTCCTTAAATCTAGTCTGAATCTCCCCTCTTTCAGTTTAAAACCATTTTCCCTTGTCCTATCACTAAAGGTCCTGCTAAAAAGTTTGTCCCCATCTATCTTGTTTTCTGAAGAGCACCTCTAGGCCACCTTCCAGAACAGATGTAGCCATGGTACAGAAGGCCATGGTGCAAGAGCAACCCTTGTGCATGCAGAGGCCTCAGTGATCAGCTGAAGGGCCACAGTGCTCATGAGCTTAGTGTTCCAGAAGTTGCACTGCACAATCACAACAGCCATTTTCTGCCTTCCAATGCTGAGGAAAAAGTATGGGTCTACAACTTCAGATCTCACTGAAAGAATTGAGGTCCCAGAATTATGTGTCACAGAGTCCCTTTCAAATTGCTAATGGAGGAGCCAGGAGGAAAGGAAAATCATTACATTATGATTCAAGATGTAAAAGAAGACTACAGAGACTGAGGGACCTCTAGAATCATCTGATCAAATTGTTGCTGTCACAGGTACTCTGCCATATGTTCCCCTTCACACCTTTAATGCTACCAAAAGGCTTTTCCAGAACTGCATTCCCCTGATGCTTCAAAGCCATCTGCTAATTTTTCCACTTCAAAAGTAGCCATGACCCAATTTACATCCATTTCTATTTGTGCCAACAGCGACCTGAAACTCAAATACCTCCTCTCCTTCCTGCATCTTTATAATATAGAGCATAGAAAGCTCAGCTCTCCCATCCACTCTGTTCTAGAACTTTAGTTTCTATTTGAGAAACTCAGGTTTGGTGCCTAAAACTTAAAACAAAAGAAAAATAGGTATGACTACAGGTAATTGTTGACAAAAACTGTCAGTAGCTCTTAACAAAATGTCATATAAAAGTAGCTCATTTTCTTATTAGTATAATTATAGAAGTTCTGTTTCCTTCCTTCCTGTTCACACCTCTTTTCTAAACTGAAAGCAAAGATTTCTGTAATTATTACTGCCAAGCCCAAACAACTCAAAAGAAATCAAATCTGGCATGCAAAACGTCTTCATTTACCGTGTCTTTCAATGGCTTATTAAATATTTCACATACAAACACTCACACACACCCCCACACAGATGCTCGCACAGGAATGCCTTTTTTAACATTACTTTATGAGTCTCCTCCAATGCCAAAGAATGAGTAAAGGAAGCTGGAAAATTCTTTTGGATCATGAGGTTTTAGGAGACACAATCCAAGAAATGTAGATGTTGAAAGACAGAAAAGTCTGTCAAGTCCAACAAAGGTGGCTCCTGGAGATGTCATCTAATAACTGAAATTCATACTGCATGATATATCCTGAAGTGCTTTAAGATTCAGGCTGTGGTTGTTAATTTTCTTTCATAATTCAGATGGGGATGAGGGCAGTCGCCAAGCCATGTCGGTAACACAGCAGTTTTCAGGAAAGAATGCAAGTACAGAGTGGAATTTAGTTTAAAAAGTAACCCAGACTAGAGGAGGTAAATTGGGTGGGATTCATCTCATCCATGTTTAGATGTCTATAGTGTAGATGTCTCCATCCCAGCTGGACACCCCCCTCATTCTAGATGAAGGAAAAAATGTCTCTGTGTAGCACAGGGATCATTTAATCTGTTTTAAATATCTACTTGAGATAAGATAAATCATAGCCCAAAAATGCCTTCTTCTCCCCGTTGACTGCAAAGAGTCTAGATATACAAGTACTTGCAACATAAACATATAGGGTGGGAATTACAACATGTATCATATGTTTACAAAGTACATGCTTTCCTCTGAAACAGAAATCTAGGTTTCCACTCAAGTCAATGGTACAAAATCTGGTCAGCACAGCCAATAAAGTTTTAGGGAACAACCCAGCCAAGCAGATGGAGATTTTAGACATATAATATATTATTTACTTAATTTATTGAATGTATTATTGCTCTTTATTCTTGGTACTTACTAGATCTCCATTTACTGTCATAAAAACTTGAATGCTCAACTGAGAGATAAATATCTACTTTGGAAACACTTGCAGTTATTTGAGATTAATTTTATTCCTAAAATTAGGTGAGATCAATCCCCACAATGCAATGGCATTTTTCCCACATGTCCTACATCCCATACTATGCTTTAATGATCAGGCTTGGTCCATACACTGATTTTACCTCCTAACTCGGAAGAGGTAAAACTGGTATCTCCAACAGCCTTTGCTGTATGGAAGCTGATGAGAAATAGATCCAAGATCTTATGGATTTTCAGATTTCCTTGGAGGTTTGGTGCACTAAGACTGATGTCTGGAGGGACTTTTTATAAGGGCAGTTAGTGATAGAACAAGGGAAAATGGCTTTAAACTGGAAGAGGGGAGGTTTAGATTAGATATTAGGAAGAAATTCTTCACTGTGAGGGTGGTGAGACCCTGTCCCAGGTTGGCCAGAGAAGCTGTGGCTGCTCCTCCCTGGAAGTGTTCTCGGCCAGGTTGGATGAGGCTTTGAGCAACCTGGTCTAGTGGAAGGTGTCCCTGCTGCTGGCAGGGGGGTTGGAACTGGATGAGATTTAAGGTCCCTTCCAACCCAAACCATTCCATGATTCTGTGATGTCAGAAAATCTGGTCTCATCAGAGTAAGAGGTGTTTAGAAAGGTCATAGGTTTTGGCAACAGACCTGATGGCCAGATAATAGCTTCAAATAATGGGAAAGCATCTTTACATTGTTAATGGCACGGTCTCAGCTGAGATGTGGTAGCTGCCTGTCTGGAGGTGATGAATTCTGAAGTGAAAAGCTTTATTTTGGTCTGCTGTGACTCAAGGTATTTCTACTTTGCATTGGGAAGGGCAGGCAGCACACACAGCCATGGCTGGATCTCATGACTGAAGGCTTTTGGTCATCCAGAGCTTGACTCAGACAAGGCTTTATGATAGCATCACTCCTGCTTCCAGCTCCATCACCTCCACAGTCACTGTCTGGGCAGGCACATGCTCCTGAGTCACTTGAGACAGCCACAGCCAGATAGCTGGATGGAGCCAAATGCATCTTTACCACTTTCAGGCATAATGTGAAGTCCCATCTGAAAGTCCATTTGATGAGGAGCACAGTATGGAGCATGCATATCTCCAAGGCACAAATTCCAGAGGTTTGAACATCAGATTGGAGGTATTTCAGCACAAAGTCATAGGCCACAGGACATTCCTTCTTAAGCCCTGGCTGTATTATTTCATAGTCTTACTTTTCTTACAGAAAGCCAGAGAAAAGGTTGTTCTAATCTGAAACCTCAGGCAGAATTCACAGGGCTGATGGATTAGGCCTGACAGCCTAGCAGGTTTGATTGAGTCATGGAAATATCCTCTGAAAGCACATCTGATTTGGTAATAATAATTTAAAAAAAAGAAAAAAAAAAAGAAAAGAAACCCAAATATTTGCTGCATATAAACAGAAAAAGGTGCTTTGTTTTATACCCTGAGTGGGGTGTTGCAGTTTATAGCATATAGACAGAAAACATATGTGAATCATCATGTAGATTATATTTATATTGCCTAATGCTCAGGTTTGTTTGGTTGGCATTAACAACAACTTGTGGCTTCCTTTCCTATAATGCTGGTTTACTTTTAATAAAAATCTTGCATTCACATCATCTCAGCCAAGCATTCTCCTGGGGCGGAGTCAAGGGCAGAGAAGGAAACCTCTGTGAAATTCATTTCAAGTGTTTTCCCTCCCTTGTGCAGGGTTTTATATTTTCCCCATGTTATAAATAAATAAATAAGTAAATGCAAGATGCCCACTGATTGCTTTTGACAAAAAAAAACCCAAAAAAACCCCCAAAAACCAAAACAAACCAAAAAAAAAAAAACAGGCAAGAGGCTGAGAAATGTTTGCCTCGTTTTTCCAGATCTGTCATTCTGAGATGTGCTTGGCATGCCACGGTGTTCATACTGAGAGCTGGCAACGAGTGCCAGCATATAAATTTTGGATCCAAAGATCTTTTGAGAACACTAGAAAGAGCAGCTTTGTCTTTCTTTGTGGTGATAACATTTGGAATAGCCGGTGGGACAACTGGGAGAGAATGGGGGAAAGGACATGGAAGAGGGGACTTTGAGGGGTCTAGACTCAAGTTTGTTTGTAGGCATTTGGGACACATCACATGAGGACGGTTCTTCTCACTTGCCAATCAAAGCTAAACTTTTGGTGATAGCAGGACATCCCCAGTCACAAATATAAGGCAGGTAGCAAGGTGGCTACATGCTCTTCTTGTTAGAAGTAAGGAGCCAGGTGAAGGAAAGGGCAAGGATCACAGACTTCACATGTGCTGCAGAAATAAACTAGAAGGCATCAACCACGGAAGAGTGTAGAGAAGCAGAGATGGCTGAACATCAGGGCATGAAATAGTCATCTCTCAAGAGCTTACCACAGCCTGTTAATACTGGATGTTATGCCTTAGGAGTTACCTGCAGATCCTCCCTTTGTGTTCTTGGCATTGAGTTTGGCTGGGAAAAGCAAAAGTACGTAGGAAACCACACTGGTACAAAGTCTTCACAAAAAGACTGCTGGAGTCAGTGTGTGGAGGCTCTGATTACATACAGCCAAGCAGCTAGGTCCTAGGACCTTGGTTAGACTTCATGGTAGATCATGTAGTATTTTTGGAGGGCCATCTTAGCCCATTCTCAAAATCAGGCTTGTTATATTTTAAAAATTCAGCTTTTGGCTCTGAATACCTTCTGAACAACACAAAATGTGCTGGACTTCCAGCCTGGGAAGGTGAAATGCCCACAGAGAGTGAAAGGAAAACCCATGGAAACCTTTCAAAGTGTCTTAGCACTACCCTGAAAATCCAAATCTTGAAAATCTTCCCCCTCCAGATGTTTTGATGGTATCACAAAATATAGGGATGGAGGAAACATCAAGTTTTTCCCAGTCCATCCCATTGCACCAAAACAAGATCAGCTCTCCCTTATGCCAGATGACTGATCAGCCAATACCAATGATGTGGGAGTTGCAGCCTTCCTCTGAGGTTGATGAGGAATTAGCATCTTCGGGCGATGGGGGAAGATGGAAGTTTAAGAAAATCAAGAGATTTTTCCCAGAGATATTCACATAGTCAAGGGTTGGGATGCCAGGTCCTGGCATTCAGAGTCTCCTTATATCTATTCCTCTCTCAGGTCAGGCATCAACTTGTTGTTCCTAATTTGCTAACAAGGGTTTTGTTTGCGTCGACGGGAACAGTGAAATGAGTTTGTCTCCTATAGCAAGACCTGGTCCATCACCCTCTTTCTCAGAGCCTTTGGAAGCAAAAGCAATTACCTTTAATCTCCCAAACCCAATCAATCCCCATTGCTTCTCCTCCATTACACAGATGTCAAACCAGCTGAAGCGGGAGCAGAAAATGGGCTTTGCATTATGTCCAGCTGTTAGGCAAATCATGGAGTAGAAAGACCACATTTGGGATCTTTTTTTTACTTTTCAGTGCTGTCAGTCAGATGGAACAGCAGGTCCCTAAAATAGTTATGAATAACCATTAGTAGGAGAAGACTTTGAAAATGTTCCTTGTTTATACATTCGCTGGAGGGTCTAAATCCTGGTAGAGCTTAGAAAAATCCACCGTTTTCACTAAGCTTTCAACTCTGCTTGGGCAAGAGCTCTGCAGCACAGGATAATAAATAAATGTCATGCCACATGTATACACATTTTCTTCCAAGGCTGTTTTCAATTTCTCCTTTCAGGCATGTTTTGCCCTGATGGTTCCCTTTCCTGGCTGTATAAGAACCAGCTTCAGCACGTCTCTGAAAGCTTTCCAAACAGAAAGCTCATTCATGTCCTCAACTCTGAGATGAGTAACAGTCTGTAGCCATGTACCTTAGGAGCCATAAAGCAGAGTGGACTAGATTGGAAAAGCTCCTGTCCCCCTTTCCACTGTGGTTTTTTTTTCATGGAAATAGGATTCTGGAGGAACATGGGGTTTGAAAGCTATGCCAGCAGAAGGGCCCTGGAGAATTAAGTCCTCACATCTCCAAATTTAGCAGCCCCAGCCTGATCTTGTTGTTATTTTTGCTACAGAGACACTTTCACTGCCCACATCATGAGCTGAGTCCACAGCTTATTCAGGACCACTACATGGATTTTACCTGGAGAGTTGGGGTCTCTCAAAAAGAGAGTAGTATAGTAACCCAACAAGTGCTGGAACTGCCAGCCTCACCAACCTTGTCCTTGTCAGTAGAACATTGCATGACCTTCACAGGCTTCCCTCACAGGCTTCAGCTGGCATTGGCCTTTGGTCCATGGCAGCAAGTAGCTTAACAAAGACCTCAGACCTATGTGGTGTCCATGCCCTCAACACCTGCAGAAGCATAAGCTGAGACTACTCAGCACCTTGCACCAGATTAGTCCTAAAACCACCTAAAACCCTTGAAAACACTTTCCTGCCATGGTCCATGTCAGACAGAAGTGGCATTCAGAGAAGACACAAGGCAAAACACTCAGGGACACTGAGTATACCCTCCATGCTGATGACTTTTGGACATGTTTTGCCTGCAGTGCAAGGAGAGACAGCCTTGCAGATAGCTCACGGTGCCAAGCATGGTGGCCACCCCAAAGTGTCAGGCTTGATATTTCCTATGCATGTTAGGGTAGTGATCAGAGGGAAACTTATTTGTTGTAATTTGGTTTTGTCTTCTAATCTCAGCAGGGCTTTCCCTTAGAACAATAAACTGTTGGCCTCTTCCTTCTCTTTTTTTTTTTAAATGATATCATAGCAATAAAGCACCCCAGAGTGAATTCTATCAGACCGTTAGTACACAGCATGGGTGGGTGAAGGCAGAGGCCACACTGGAGCACACTTCCCCCAGGCACGTATTAATGGGGCCCATAAAACACACCCCGTTGTGTCTTCTGGTTTAATTGTCAAATGGTTTCCAGATTTAAAGCCCCTAAAGAGAATCTTTTAGAGGATCTACGTTCATTAGGTAACATCAAAAGCAACAGTAAACATAGGAAATGGGAGCTGCCATTTCAAACTCACCAAGGCATATATCAGTGAGGGGTTTGCTAATGTTTTCTTTCATATTGGCCCAACCCAATTAAAAAAAAAAAAAGAAAAGAAAAAGAAAAAAAAAAGTCTACCTAGTAGACAGAAACAGAATGTACAAAAAATTCAGCTTCTTTTCCCAATTAGTGGCCCTATGCTCTGATGGCCCTGCCTAACTCTTCCCCACTTGTTGAATTATGTGTGAAAAAGCAGAAGGAAAATTACACCTTGGGGATGAAAAAAACACTGGCCACAATTTGTAAGAATGGAGAGTAATTTTGAGTACCTCATAGTTTTGGGTTGCCTATCCTGAGATAATTTGAAGATGTTTTAAACTCCACGTTATTAACTCCATCCCTTTGCCACATCTCAGGCAGGGCACTCAAAGATCCTACAAATGTTGGCTCTGTTTCACCTTGTTTCAGTCTCTTTTGTGTTTTTGTTGTTTTTTTTTACTACAAGCCATAGCAGGGTGGTTCAGTAACTTTCTTCAGATGTCTCTTTTTTTCATCCTTGCTTACTTCAGAGCTTCTTGTAACTATTAGCGTGGCATCTGGTACTGATCATGGGTAGATACACAACAAACTTGCTGGAGCACAGCTCTAGTATGGGGTGGTCTGGAATTAGAGACCTCCTGCTCACAGTGTCCTTTGGTACCAGACAGTCCTGTGCTCCTGATGATCACCATTCAACATCCTTCCCGAAAACACCCTGGAGTTTTTCTAAGTCCTGGTTTGGAAAGTTTGACCAGCAAATTAAGGAAAGAAAAAGCAGAAAAGATGTTTTTCTGCTTCAACAGATATCTCAGAACCACCTCTACTAGGTTGTGCACATGTCCTTCAGGGGAGCCATGAACCACCCATTTGTGGGATCTACCACCTGTAAAATTACCAATAACCACCATTTTTCCACATTTCATCTTCATTCTTCTTTTCCCCTCAGATTTTAAACACCAGCCACCCCCACATAAGCAACATGAGTAGTTTCAAGAGTTCCTCAGCCTGGGGAAATAGAAATCAGGGAAAAAAATAATCTATGCATTAGCAGTATATACAGTCTCTCTACATTCATAAATGACCCATGGAGGTCCATGGTCACAAATAGGTACTTCAAGACTATCATTATCATTCTCAAGTAGATGACTAAAATAGCCTACCATCAGCTTGTTATGTATGGAAATAGTCAGATGAGTTGCACTTTGTCTCCATGGACAATGAAGGGAGTTTATTATGAGTAGTTCAGCCTGCAAACTCATCCTCTATATATTGAAACTTAGACATCATTAACTTTACCCTTAGCCCAAGGTCTTCAGGAGGTCCACTGCAATTCCAAAAGAAGGCTGGGTAGGAAGAAAACCTGCTGAGCACAAGAGCTCTGTTTGTAAATTAAGACTTATAACATTTTCTTTCTCCCCTCCCCTGCATGTCATGTTCATCAGTGGTAGAGATTCTCCTTTTTTTCAAGGTATAGTTCCTTGAATACCCTGGCCTCAACCCTTGTTCAGGTTACCATCTTCTCTTCTAAGACTGTCCCTTTCCAAAAGCAATGATGGTGGGAGATATGCCTTATAATCATAGAACCATAGAATGGTTTGGGTTGGAAGGGACCTTCAAGCTCATCCAGTTCCAACCCCCCTGCCAGCAGCAGGGACACCTTCCACTAGACCAGGTTGCTTAAAGTCTCATCCAACCTGGCCGAGAACACTTCCAGGGAGGAGCAGACACAGCTTCTCTGGGCAACTTGTTCCAGTATCTGACCACCCTCACAGTGAAGAATTTCTCCCTAATATCTAATCTAAACCTCCCCTCTTTCAGTTTAAAGCCATTTCCCCTTGTTCTATCATTAACTGCCCTTATAAAAAGTCCCTCTCCATCATTCTTGTGGGCCCCCTTCAGGTATTGGGAGGCCACTAGAAGGTCTCCCCGGAGCCTTCTCTTCTCCAGGCTCAACAGCCCCAACTCTCTCAGCCTGTCCTCATAGCAGAGGTGCTCCAGCCCTTGCATCATCCTCCTGGCCTCCTCTGGACTCGTTCTAACTGGTCCATGTCTTTCTTTTGTTGGGGGCTCCAGAACTGGACACAGTACTCCAGGTGGGGCCTAATGAATACCAGCACCTTGGCTTGCCTTCATCCAGTTTCAAATCACAAAGGTGATTTGAGCCAAGTGACTGAAAACAGAATGCAGTGTAATTAAGCTCAAGCCACTGTTCATTGAGCAGCATTTGGGAACAACCTTAGCTGTCCCTACTGAGGATGATGTGATCTTATAAATCAGGAAAGAAGTGGAACAGTTTGGGCCATTATCTTGTATTCATAAAGAGATGCTGATAGCACAGTGCTACACCACTGGCTTTATCAGAACATCATGCCAGTGATGCCAAAGCATCAAGATGCTTCTTTTGGAGAATGTTTCAAAGAGCAAGTTAGTGATGAAGAAACTTCCACAGAAGGTTTTTGCTGAATACCTTTGCTGTCCATCTGTGCTGTAAGACACTCATCCCTTCAGTCCTGGGAGAGTGCTATATTTCTTGAGCATGAAATATTGTGCAGATTAGCAGGAAAGCCAAGTCACAGAATCGTAAAAAAAGAGGGCTGGAAGGATGAGGAGAGGTCATCAAGGTCTTTTCTTTGCCTCAAGGCAGGATCAGCTGTTCCTAAACCATTCCTGACAGATGTTTGCCTAATCTGTTTTTAAAGACCTCAATTGGTGCAAGAATCACAGGCTCCCCAGGCAATCCACACCAGTGCTTAACCGGCTTTACTGTTAGCAACTTGCCTCTCAAGTTTAACAGAGCTCTCCCAGGGCTCTGTTTAAGACCATGACTTCATGCCTTGTTCCCTGAGGATACAGAGAAGAGCTTATTCCCTTCCTCTTTACACTTATTTTTATATAGTCAAAGACTGCTGAGGGGAAACCCTGGATAATCCTCTCTTACTGCATATTTGATGTCCACACTGTTGGATAACCTCTGCTGTACAATCAGCTGCCATACATTCCTGTGGGGGTTACACTTACATATGGGACAGCTAAATTCAGTCCTGCTGTCTCACTCCTGGCCAGTAACAGTGGCACAAAAGCTGTTAGGTCTCTGCTCAGTAGCATGAGGTTAGCAAAGAAGTCTTGCTGCCTGAGGGCTTGTGACAGTGGGGCATTGTGAAAGGCTACTGCAAGTATACATATGTAGGTGGTCCCCTTGGGCTGATGATGTTTGCTCTCAGCTCTACATTGCCAGCCTATGACAGTGCTAACATCACCTCTACCCTTCCCAGAGACCATGTTTGCCCTGGTGGGTTTTGTGATTCCTCATCTTTGAAACTTTATTCTCACTTTTGAACTGATACTACATGAAAACTGTCTTTGCCAGCTGCATCCACTGATCTTAAAGGTCTTTTCCAACCTAAATGATTCTATGTAAAATGAAGATCAAGCTTTAACATGGCCTGTGTGCTTCTTGCCCAACATGGCTACCCCATCAGCCCATACAGTTGCTCTGGATCTAAGCAACATCCACCAAGGATCTGAGTAGCCCAATGGGTTTAACTTCACCCATGAGAGATAGGTTTAGCTTGCAAAAATATGAGCTATCCAGGTAGGCTACCAAATCTGCTCAATGTCTCCTCCACTAGAGAGCTCAGCCCTTAGGCTGAGGTGGTCTAAAGACCAGAAAGCATGCAGCATGGCTGATGGGCACATCCAGCAAGAGTAGATGCTTCTACAGTTCCTTCCTTCTGTTCCTACCCTCAACATTCAGCCTGAAATGGCCATAATTTGACCATCACAAGGCAGCATCCTGTGTCTATCATTTCATCCCTTGTCCTGTCTCTCTGAGCACTTACAAATTCCCTAGACAAAATTCCAGCTCGTTTGCCCATAGCCACATCTCCTTCTATGATGAAAGACTGAGTTAGCAAAACCTCAAGGAATCTCATTACTTTTGATTTTGGAAAAAAAAAATCACCAAGCCTTGCTAGCATGTCCTGAAGACAGATAATAATATATGAGATGGGTTGAGGCCAACAGCTGCTCCTGTTCCTCCTCTCTGCAAGGGTAGTCAGAAGGAGACATTTCCGACAAATTATAAATGACTTGCTGTAGCTGTCATCTTTCAGAGCAGCCACGGAGTATTGTCTCACAGTGAATATAAACCTTTTTCTCCCCTACTCCTTTCCTGTCAAGAGTTTGGTAGCCCTTCGGTATCAGCCCACGTTGCTGGGCAAGAGGCTTTCCTCCAGCTCCCAGACTGCTTCTTCACTTCAAAGGCCAGCAGGGAGTGGGAAGCACAGCAGAGGCCACATTCCTGCCACTTGATTGTCTTGCAGCCCAGTTGCCACACTGTTTTTTCCTATTAGAGGTACTGGCAGCCCCCTCCAAGACCTCATTTTGGTCTAGTGGAAGGTGTCCCTGCTGCTGGCAGGGGGGTTGGAACTGGATGAGCTTTAAGGTCCTTTCCAACCCAACGCACTCTATGATTCTAAGTCCTTGTTATTTCAGGCCCTATGTCATACAATCTTTCTCATGAGTACATCGAGCTCAAGAGCCCAAGGTTTCCATGAAAAGCATGGTCAACTGGTAGGACCTCTGTAAAGTTCTTAACAGTCCTTTGAGTCCTTTGCTAGAAAAAATTTAGTGTGAGTTATTTCAAGGAGCAAAATCATAAGGAAGAATTATAGAAGGAAGAGACCACAAAAACCTTCCATGTAGACCTTCTTACTTTTGAATTTTATATTTAGCTTAATATCAGCATGGAAGTTTATGCTATTTATCTTTGCTTTGAACACATTAAACAAGTGTCTGCCTTTTAGGTGATTAAAAATACTCCAGAAAAACTTGAAACATTGCTCTTCTGACACTGACCTTCTCTCCATTTTGAGCTGTGGCTGGCAGTTTCCCTTCAGGAGAGCACAAACCACATCAGTGGCTGGGATTTTCAGACTGATCCCTACCTTTCCAAAGGACTTTTATTCAAATCCCATGAAACAGGAATCATGGTGTAAAATTCCCAGTCATGACTGAAGGTCCCACTACACTTGATGAAGCATAGGCATGTAATAAAGTGGCAGCCCTTACCCTGAAGAGCTTTTACAAAGTGGCATTGAAGTTAATGGAGGACAGTCAGGAGTGGAATTAAAAACTGCCTAACACCATTGTGTCACCTATCAGTTCAGGGCAACTCTTCTGAAGACATCTGCCATGGGAAGTGAGGTGTGTGTGTGTGTGCATTCATGTGTGGGTGTGCATGCTGATTGTGCTGTTACCATATGCTCTGAGGTGGGATTCACGTCTCCAAAGTGCACATGGACACTTGAGCCTCACCAGGCTTTGGTTGCATCTTCTGCTCTCACTCAGTCTCTTTCTCTCCACTCATCACCCCTCCAAAACCTGAGCATTAGATGGTTGCCAAACATGTGATAGAACCATCTGCCTGCCAGAAAGGCATCTGTGTGGGGCCTGCTCCTGCTTTCTCTCCATGGGAGATGACAGTCTTTGGGGCTTGAAAGGGGTGCCCAGCTCCTCGCTGCACTTTCCCTGTGCACTCCTTCCTCTTGCACCCCCAAACTCAGCACTGCTCTCTGTGATCATAGCACTTTCCCACCACTTTCAGACTCCTGCACAACCCAAGACACAGCCCACTTCTCCATATCCCCCAAAGAGCATTTTTTCACCTTCTCTACCTGTTTCCTGTCTCCCTTCCTCATTTTCATGGCTCAACAGCAAAAGGCTCCTTGCACTGCAGTGACAGAACATGTCAAGGGGTTCCAACAACACAAGAGATTATGAAAACACACTAATACAAAGAAATAATTTAGGGACAACACGTACTGGAGGGAGACACTGGGATGGTACTGGAGACCTAGATTACTGAAATCTTGAAGCTTTCATTCTAGAATTCATTTTCTATGTGTCTCATTTTCCCAAGGTAATATTTCCTTTCCTCACTCTTTTCTATCAGTCTAGATAACAAGCTTGGTAGGTCTCAGCCTACATGTCTAATGTTTAACACAGTGACATCCTGACCTTGCTGATACCTTAGAGGCTTAACTGCAGCAAAAATATTTCCGTTCTCATCAGACAGAAGCATCTTTACACAAAGCACCTTGACAGGGACTTCTCCTCACGTCTCTACCTCTGGCCATGAGATGGACCCCTTTGGAGTCAGAGTATTAGAATCATAGAATCACAGACTGGTTTGGGTTGGAAGGGACCTTAAAGCTCATCCAGTTCCAACCCCCCTGCCATCAGCAGGGACACCTTCCATTAGACCAGGTTGTTCAAAGCCTCATCCAACCTGGCCTTCAACACTTCCAGGGAGGGGGCATCCACAACTTCCTTGGGCAACCTGTTCCAGTATCTGACCATCCTCACAGTGAAGAATTTCTTGCAATATCTAATCTAAACCTCCCCTCTTTCAGCTTAAATCCATTTTCCCTTGTCCTGTCATTAACTGCCCTTATGAAAAGTCCCTCCCCAGGGACTTAGGGGAGGCTACTATAGCATGGAGACAAAAGGGCAAAGCTTCAAATACTCTTTTTTCCCCTACAAAAATGGAAGTGTTCAGAGAAGTCAGGAAGAAACCCCTTGTCTTTGCTGTGGCCAGGAGTTAGTCCTGGACAGAAGGAGTGAAGTTTGCGATTCCTGAGTACAACTCACTTTCTGCTTGCCCATCTGGGGACCAATTCTGCTGAGCACCAATCCAGCACCACTCCAGCACACTGGCACAATCACACTCTCCCCTGAAACATATTTTTTTTTTAACTTATTCCAAGACAAAAAGAAAAGAAACACAGTTTCTGCAACAGCTTTCAAGGAGCAGGAGGGGGGGAAGATGTGTAACACATGTGTTTTGCAGTAGGACATCTTACCTCAGACCAATTCATCATTGTTCATCCACCCTGCTGGGCCCTGGCGCAGGTCATCGGTGGAGGCCCCTGATCCACTGCCTTTCAAGAAATGATCAAAGAATGAGATTAGGAATGGCATAAACTTTCCTGGATGGGATTACAGACCAGCCAGAGCATGCAACACTGAGAGATCCTCCTTTTCATCCCTCTGCAGTGGGTTCATTTTAACTCCTCTCCCACCAGGCCCAGCACCCAGTGCTCATGGGAGGTGCAGTAGGGTTGATTTGGAGGAGGACACAGTGCAACTTTCATCCCAAAAGCCTGCAGAAAACTGGTGGTGCATGAGGCTCATCCTCTGCATCAGTGTCCTTACACAGGAACAAGCATATGTCAGATGAAATGTTCAGGTCCTAAACTCTAAATAAGGTGTAAAGTAGAAAAATTCCACTGAGATTGATTAACACAAGCGCCCTGTACTTCTGTCTCACAGCTTCTCATCCATGTTGTTGTTCCTGGGTGCCAGGCAAGAGGCTGACAGGCACTGGTCCTCTATGGTTGCTCTTATTCAATAACTGGGTGGAAAGAGGTGACTCCCTAGGCTGGATTTAGGGCTCCTGAGTCTGCAAGTGGGATCCCCTTGTCAGAAAAAAAACACCTTTCATAGGTCCATCTTCTACTGAAAGGTGAAGACTATGTGGAGCAGGCTGCAGTAGGGTCTAGGCTGATGGATAGTTCCAGAAACATAGAATAAGAACACATCAGCCAAGACACAACTTTCTAGAAGGAAAAAGGACTTTCCTTCCAAGGAGGAAAACTTCCAAAGAAGGAAAGAAAACCCTACCAATACCTGGTAAGGTTAACATTGTTCCATGGGATGTTGCAAGGGGAATAGGGTCAGCCTTTGAGGACATGTGTGGAGTGGCAGCCTGGGTACTCATCAGCTCTTAATAGGAATAGTGGGTAAGGTGTGCTCCTCGAGGAACTCCTGCTGTGCCCCTGCAGAGGCACAACTGTCCTGTGGTTGCTGTTGACTATGCCTGTTTCCCTTGTGTCAGTGGTGGAGAGTGTCTCAGGTAGACAGGACTAGGAAAGACCTCCTTGCTATCTAAGCAAGCACATGTTAAGCTTCACAAATGAATTTTGGCCTCCTCAGCTAGAAACTACCATGACTCCATTACTCTCTCTGCTCTCTTCTCCTCTAAAACAACCTTGGGACTTTTCTCCCTGTGCATGCACAAAACTTTTCATCTTCTTTTCCTGCCTTACTGGCTTAGGTGAAGGCATGTCAGCCATGAGCTGGAGTTGTCATGGCTTCTTGTAAGCACTCCATATATTACAAGGAGTAGACTCCCACAAAGGCTTAAGATCCATGACAGCATTTTCCAGCACTGCCTTGTTGCTTCCAATTACCTTGACACGGAGCTGATGTAGAAAAGAAGATCCATGTCTCCCATCCGGAGACTCACCGGAAATTTCCCCCCACCTACACCCTCGTCCATCGTCCTCCTCGCAGATGAGTTACATCTTTGGTGAGCAGTCAGAAACTCACACGTAAGGAAGAAATTTGTGTGTACTAAAGCAGAACATGTCATATTGTTTAGATGTTAAGGGCAAGAAACAACGTGGGACGTGGCATGAATCACAGCTGTGGCTTGCCTGGAGGATGGGGGTACCCTGCAAGTGGCAGCTGGTGCTGATTATCTGAAGTTCTTTTTTTTTGTTGTTTTAATTCCTCTTGTTATAATAGGATCCAGTAATTCATCCTCAGCATGGGTTGCATGTCTGTTCTCTCTGGAATATCCCAGGGATGGGTTATTAATCCATCACAGGGAGATAGCGAGCTTTTCCTCCTCTTTGTTTTCCCCTAGGTGACTTCAGGGCAATGGATGTATTTCTACCACCTGAGGTAAATGGAAACTGGCCTGGTGTGTTCAATCTCCAAGGAAAGGCATCATCAAAACCAGTGTTTCTAATTAAATAAAATGGAAAGATAAGCAGATTGACAGGCAAGTGAAAAATGCAAGGGGTGGAGGTCTCACAAATGCCTTGCAGTGGAAAAAAACCCATTTCCTACAATGGCAGCTCGCACAACGATATAAATCACAGATCAACTGGCTGCCTTAAGATGCAAATCAAATAATTGTGTGTCTTGCTTCCCACTGGCAACTTTCACCCTAAAAGACATTTAAAAGCTTTGCAAAACCAAGCACAGATCACCACGAAGTTACTTTTACCTCCTGAATGAAACATGGGGCTGCCTAGCACCAAACAACGTGTCTGCCTAGGTGTCCAGAGCAAGGAACAAAATGTTTCATGCACCATTTGGAATTATGTTCTGGGAATGTAATGAGCAGTGTCAAGCTGGGGGATTGCATTTAACTGGGTAGTGAAGTGAGCCATGCAGTGGGTCTGAATGCTGACTGAATACAGTCTGCACCACATTTAAAGCATCTGGCAAAGATATTTGTAAGCAACAAGGCATCTTGCAGCTGATGGAAAGTACTGTGGGTACTCCTAGTTAGGAAGTTAGGTGGATCCTTTAACCAACCCAATATAAACACTCTTAAAAAATCATTCCTTACACAACCTTCAAGACAAATACTCCAAATCATCAATCATGTCTAAAATCCTGGCTTTTACTATTTAACATGAGAAAAGATGTTAAAATGAGAGATGTAACAGCTTCTCAGCTTAACCAGCTCAGTCTGTAATGAGAACAAAAGTGTAGCCACGTTGGTTTGAGTCAAGGATCCATTTAACTTGCTATGCAGCAGTGGCCAACGTAGAGAATAAAGCAAGTGTACAGTTGCACCCCCAATGCCTAGCAATCCCATTTTATTCAAGATATTTTCTGATACCTCAATTTATAGCTTGTACCTGACTAAGACACCAGGTACAACCTGGTAGGAAGCAGGCAGGTCTCACCTGGAGCTGTTGCATACACCTCATTTCTCTCCACCCACCTCTTTGGCTCATTCATCTTTGCAGCCCTGCTCCCAGGTGTTGACAAAGCTGGCGTGTCCAGCCACAGTAGCTTTTCACCGATGGCTGCTAATATCTCAGCAACCCATGCCATGTGGTTAGAAAAGATTGCAGAGCTCTGAAGTTCATAAAAATTCCTAGATTATTAGTTTAATAATAAGTCTAGTCTTTCCATGTCAGTACATTATAGACCCCCAGCTAAGCGTTTTAAATGCAGGACTATGAGAAAATGTTGTAAAGCCTCCAGCCCACAAGACTGTTTTTTTCTTTGCAAAAGAGGAAAATTAATAAGACAACCTAGAGAATGGGAATAAGTCCAGGAGACAAAGCAAAAGAATGAGAGGGAGAAAAAAAAAAATAAGGGAAAAAAAGTGGAAAAAAGCCAGAGGGGAAAAAGATGGAGGCTGATAAATGGCTTTGTAGAAAGGCATATTGAAACTTTGTTTACAATCTCATGGTACCAAAGTATGCAGGATTAATAGTCTTCGACACCTTGTAAACTCAGCAAAACTAATTTCACAGAAAAGAAGTCCTTTCCCAGAAGTCTCCTCTTTTCTTGCTTAACACACATTTTCTAGGGCTGACATGTCTCCTTTCATCACAACAGCAGAAAGGAAGCTGAAAGGTTTGCCAGGACGCCTGGGGTAATGCCCCATATACTCTTGCAAAGGCAAAACACAAAAACAACTCCATCAGATCTTTAATGACCCCAACTGCCCCATAACACTCTGCTGGGACAATGAGTCCGGAGGTGAACTTGTAAACTCTACTTGTGAGGTAGCCTGTCATTATTGTCCCAATCTGACAGATGAAGAAGCTGAGCAGGGTAGTCCAGGGTCACACAGAAAGCTAATGTCAAAGCTGGGATAGAATCAGGGGCTGAGTCCTCTGATCTTGACAGAGCCCATGCCAAAGCATTGACTGAACCGTGGTGAGTTCCTCTACCACCAGATTCATATAGTTCAGCAGGCATGGCCACACTGATGTATCCACACTGAAGTGCTCTTCCTCCTTCATCAGCTCTAGCAAATGTCTAGTGTTAGACCATATCCATGGTCCAAGGACCATGGACCTTCCAAAGATCTTATGGCCAACTCATTGTTGGGCATCAGCCACATGATGCCCAAGGGTCCCTGGGGGTAAATGATGGTGGCTGGATGCAATGAGTCACCTCTATTCCCCTTATGAGAAGGATACAAGGGGTAGCATGCACCAAACACTCCCTGCTGCACCCCAAAGCTCAGCTAAAAGCCCTACCTGATCAATAGCTTGACTAAAAGCAATCTGGGCTCAAGAGGTGGCACAGCCTTGCCAAGAACCACTGCCAAGTAGAGTCCTACTCCAAGGTCTGTGTTCACACACTCCCCTCACCTCATGCCAAGGCACGGCAGACTCGTATGGTTTAACATACCCATGAGAAAGGACAATTTTTGGGCCAGGCCCACCCACTTATGATGTTCCCCTAACAGACAACATTCCCAGCAGCTGTGACTGTGGTGTACAGACTTCAAAGGTGCCATCTTCGCTGATCCTGAGGGTAGACATGCACAAGGCTGACACAGGGTGTTTTGGGTGAGTAGATGCTGATGGGCTTATGCAGGAGCACCAGCAACAGAGGCAGGGAAAGGCATAGGAATAGTTTTTACTAAAAGCTTTTAGTTATAAACTGACCTTTTCCATCCCAATGAAACATTTTATATGAAATTTCCCCTTGCTAACATTCTCTGTGATAATTTTTTCATGGAGAATTTATCTGATCGTTCTTGAAATTTTCCATTTGCCCTGCTCCAATGAATATTTCTCTATATGTTATGAAACACCATTAGAAAAGGAACAAGAAAAGCTTCCTTGGATTAGTGGGAATGGTAACCATCTGTGGAAAATTGAAAACAAGGGTCTCATTAGAAGCTGGTACAGCAGGATTACCCCCTTCCCTGCCCTCCTTAGGCCTGGGGTGAAATCATGAACCTTCATTAGAAGTGGCAAATTTTAATCCAAAAAAATAAAGTTTGAGGGAACGTTTGGGGCATGGTAGAATTTTCTGATGAAAAGCATTTATCAGGAAATACATAGCAAGTCCTAACACTGCAGATGCAGCATCTTTGTGTGCCTCCCTCTTCCAAAAAGGAGACAGAGGCACTTGGTTCAAGAAGGAGCTGCCCTCGAGGTGCCTCCTTTCAAAAGACAAGGGTCTGACTCCAGCAAGCTGTCAGGAGATCCAGTTTATGGGCTGTTGTCTGCCTGCAGTTACAGGTCATTCTCACCTCCTACTGCTGGTAACACGAGCTGGAGCTCCCCAAAGAGACAGAGATTAGCTGACAGCCATAAAAGTCACTCTTGGAGCATGACCTGGCCATGCCACCTCCACCACGCATGTCTTTCCCCCAGGCTCCATCACCCGCCTGCAAATCTCACACACTGATCGATGTCTCAGAAGGCACAACACTTTTTTCCCCTCCATGGTCTCCAGTGAAGCTTGACTGGTGACTTTCTGACCCTCTCAGTAGCACGGTGAGTGTCAAGACCAAAATCAACTCTCACCCTCTCCAACGAAAACAAAAAAAGGCAAAGCCACCGGTTTGCTGCTCCCAGGATCTCTGAAGGTCACAGCAGTCCTGCAGAGTTTAACTCTCCTCTTTCCACCACCCCTGCAACAGCAAAACAGGCTCCACTCTGTAATAAGCTTGACTCAGCAGACAGGAGATGCACCAGTTCCTGGGTTGAAAGGTTCTTGCACAAACTGGATCAGTTGAGTTCGTTTCCAACTATAAAGATCACTGCTGGGGCTTAGTGGTTCACTGGTGAAAAACAAAACAAGCAAACAAGAAGCTCTGCAGGACTCTCCCCTCCAACTGGAACCTTGGCCCAGCAGTAAGTGTGCATTCAAAGGAAAGTAATATTCATGGCCCACTTGCTGACTCAGCAAGGGCATTCAGTTCTTCTGCCAGCTCTTGGGACACTGGCTTGATGAGCCAAGTACACTGGCCTGGTTGTATGTTCATTAAGCAATGTTTGCACGTGCTTGCTGTTACTGTGGGGACAGGGAAGTCTAACGACAGAGAGGAGCAGCACAGTGAAAGGGTTCATCCAGTGACTTACAGGATCACAGAATTGCCTTGATTGGAAAAGACCTTCAAGGTCATCAAGTCCAACCATGAACCCAACACTGACCAGTCCCCGACTGACCCATGTCCCTCAGCACTGTGTCTACACGACTCTTCAATCCCTCCAGGGATGGGGACTCCACCACTGCCCTGGGCAACCCTTTCCAATGCCTCAGAACCCTTTCAGCAAAGAAATTCTTCCTCACATCCCATCTCAACTGCCCTGGGCACAACTTGAGGCCATTTCCTCTTGTCCTGTCACTTGTTCCTTGGTGGAACAGACCCACCCCCACCTCTCTGTACCCTCTTTTCAGGGAGTTGGGAAGCAGATTTGCAGCAGCACAGTGTGATCAGCCTCAATACTCATCCTTTTTATACCAGCCTAAGATGGGACTGAACACCTAGCAAAGCTTAGGGAATCCATCTCTTGTGGAAGAGATGTTGGGGTGGAATATGATAAGCAAACTTTGGCTTGCAAAATCCAGAGAGAGGAGAGGAAGTTTGAAGCCTTTCTAAGCCACTTCTCCTTTTCAAAAGGGATCCCAGAATTTACTCTGTGTTGCAAAACCATGGGACGTGCAAGAAAACTAAAAGCCCATAAAAAGATGAAACCACCTAATCTATTCCCAGTAATAATGTAAACATGAATCCATAACAGGACATAGACACTTCCCCTGCTCAGCTCCAACACAGATGATATTTGTTTGTATTTTGGGGGACTATATGGGAAACAGAGATTTCCAGCCTTCTGAGAACCGACCTGATGAAACTGGGAAGGTGTCCAAAAGCATCTGCCATGTCAATGAAGGCTGAAGGAGGAAGATTGGGGAGATTTTGGCATGCATGCAGAGCTGGTTGAGCAAGACCTCCATACTTCTGCTGGGATATATAGTTCAAAGGCAGCACCATAGGCTTGTGGCTTCTCCCACCTGTCTAAAACCTGGCATCCAGCTTGGCAGCAGTGGAGCTGATACTCTCACGAAGGATTTGAGATGAAAACACACAGGTTTTAACATTTAATGAGATGGTTGTTAAGTGTTACTGGAATATGAACTGATGAGAAACACATTGAGGTTTAACCAGCAACAGAGACTCATCCACGGCTGTTCTTACAGCCAAGATTAAAAGTTTTTGAGAAATAATCTGTGCTTGGTCCTGAATTTCAGCACAGGATCAGACTGGGAATTAGTGATGTCCTGCTCTCAGACTGGGAACATAGCTCCCATCTTGCCTCACATCAGCTGCCCCCTCCATTGTTGTCTCTTCATTGGAGAAGGAGGAGCGCACAGCAGATATTTGTTAGGTGCTCCAGAGTTGAAACCTTTGTAGTTGCTCCTAAAAAATGGCAAGAGGAGATTCAGACACTGAAAAGCTTCATCAGAGTCTCCCTTCAGATATTCAGAAACCTCCAGATGCCTTTAGACTGACAAAGTCCAAAATAGGCAAAAGTCACTGATGGTAAAAAAACACTCTCTTCCTTTACTTTACTGTCAGGTCCACCAAACTTCAGGGTTGGAGCTGAGACAGCTAAATTAGGAAGACAGCACCCACTGTGGCACCTATATCCTTTGCATCAATGTCCTACAAAGCCCATGGTATTCATAATTCTGACCAAGGAGACAGTGTAACTTCCAGTCTAGCCCCATTTCACATGAGACGAAGTCAGGTCGTCAGTCCTGCTCGAAGACCATTGCATTCAATAACCTTGCAGTCCATTAGATTGTGCAGGGCCTTTAACCAAATGTCTATCCCTTCTTGTCATTTACCTTGTCTTCCACTTACATTAAATATATTAAAATGGGTTTCTGATCTTCTCTAAGCAAACCTCTGCAGGGATGTCATTTTGTAACGAGCATCTGTGGCTGAGAATCAGGAGTCACACTGAGTATCACCATCTCATCACACCCAGTTAAGGAAGTTATCCACCAATAACCCTGTAATTTCAAGATCTACCTTTCACATCTGTTTGCAAAGTTAAAGATATCATCCCAAAGCCTATCTCCTCTTTCAATTATTACCTGAGCACATCAAAACATGCTGGGTTTTGTGCTTCTATGTGGAGCAGGGCAAGAGAGTCCCCAGAGCCCCTTCACCACCAAGGGACTACCCCAGAGCACCAGAAATGTGCAATCCTAAGGGACTGGGAAATTTTGGAGCTTCAAACCATTGCTACGTGACTCCCACAGCTCCTACTTTGAAAGGCTAAGAGCAGTCTGGACAATGAGCTGCAGAAGACCTGGCAGCATCAGAGTCTTGGTAGATACTCATGGACTGCAAGGACTTATGGGGAGGAGAGGAGCTTAGGTCTGGTCTCAGCTCCACAGCAGTGGATTTGCACAAGATGTGGGATCCTGGAAGCTAAGGACTCCCCTCCCAACCCATCAGGTGAAAAACCAAGCAAGATGAGCTAGAAACATGCCAATTTTCCATCAGGTCCTTGATGAAATCCAACTGTCTCCATGGATCATTTATATTTCAGCTGTGGGTTCTGTTGAGGTATTGTCATGGCGGGAGGTATGGATAAAACTGAGGCAAAAGAAACAAACTAACAATCCCCTATAAACAAAGAAAAAAAAAATATCTGAGGGTTTAAAGGGAAATAATTAGCGCTGGATCCAACCCAGGTCATTTATCTAAAACCCCACATACTTTGGGGGCCTTCATCTGAAACATGTCTAGCTTTATTTTTTTATTTTTTTTTTCCTGTTGTTTTAACCAGACTGAAGCCTACAAGACAAAGATTTGAGACACTAATAACTGTGGCTGATTTCTGGCTGGATGTGTTTCAACCCTCTGTCTCTTAATGCTAACCAGCAAAACGAAAAATAATTAATAACACTCCAAATTCTCCACGCTAAGCGTGAAGTGCCATTGTTTCCTCCACATTCCTCGTGCTGATTCTGCAGGGCCCCAACCCAACAAAGCAATCAAATACATGTGTAACACTGACAGCCTGACTAGCAGCTTTGGCTCTAAGGAACTCAAGGCTAGTATTTCATCCAAAAAGGTGCTAGGCTGTTAGTTGACAAACTGTATGGACATCTTGAACAGGTTCTTGCCTTGGCCTTCACTATGACCATTTGTGACTTGATCTTTTGTGTGAGCTTCCATGTTTTCCAAGCTGGCCATGATAATCCAGCCTTAGATGAGCTTCCAAAATAGTTTCAAGGAGGGTATTGGTTGATGAAGAAAGGGTTGTGGTGTCTTCTGCAAAATTTCCCTTAGGCTGTGTCCATATGGGTAAATCAAACACCACCTGGGATTATTCCCAGGCATAAGAGCTCCTTTCTCCAGACAGTTTAATTTTTAGGGTGCTGTCATGGTTTAACCCCACCTGGCAACTAAGAACCACACAGCTGCTTGCTCACTGCCCTCACATGGGATGGAGGAGAGTATCAGAAGAGTAAAAGTGAGAAAACTCATGGGATGAGATAAAGACAGTTTAATAGGGAAAGCAAAAGCCACACATGCAAATAAAGCCAAACAAGGAAATCATTCACTACTTCCCATCAGCAGGCAGGTGTTCAGCCATCTCTAGGAAAGCAGGGCTCCATCACAGATAATGGGTGCTTGGGAAGACCAACACCATCAGCCTGAACATCCTCCCTTTCCTTCTTCTTCCCCCAGCTTTATATGCTGAGCATGATGTCATATGGTCTAGAATATCCCTCTGGTCAGTTGGGGTCAGCTGTCCCAGCTGTGTCCCCTCCCAACTTCTTGTACACTCCCAGCCTACTTGCTAGTGGGGTGGGGTAAGGAGTAGATAAGCCTTCAACTTTGTGTAAGCCCTGCTCAGTGATAACCAAAACATCATTATCAACACTGTTTTCAGCACAAAACCAAAACATAGCC
Source organism: Caprimulgus europaeus (assembly GCA_907165065.1). Next base: position 123,153,184 of record OU015523.1, read on the forward strand.
CCATACCAGTTGCTATAAAGAAAATTAACTCTATCCCAGCCAAAACCAGCACAGATGCTCTTGGCACCAGTCAGGTCTGGACCACCAGACTGCTTCATGGACACCTCCCAGGCACAGCTCAGGGGATAACACAAGCCAGGGACTCCAAATAGGCAGTTTGGAAGCAGCCACCTGGTTTTGGACACCAAGAAGGAACAGCAGCATGGACCTTGGGGCTGGAGATCAGCACTGGGCATGTTTAATTTACTGGTATAGACCCAGTGACTAAATCACTCCCTTACCCTCTCCGTTACCCAGTGGGAACATATCATGTGGCAGGGATGTTTATAAACCTTCATCCATCTGGAAGTCATTATCTCAAAATGAAGTTTATTTGAAGAAATTGTATTAAATGATTACATGTTATTTTTGCCTCGGCTAGAAAGCAAACTGTTGTCCCATTGCTGAGAGCCTCTCTTTGGTTCAGATTTGTTTTAATATTTTATCTAGACTATCAGCATCAGGCTATGGCAGCTAATTTGGTTGCTTTGCTACAGTTGTCTGGTGGTTGGACATAATTTATTAAGAGTTGGACTCTTTATTTAGGTTTATTTGTTATTGCTTCTCTTCTCCATCTTCTGTTAGGTTTGTATATTACCCATCTAAATTGTCTCTTTATTTACTTTTTGCATTTTGCAGTGAAGATTTGAAACACATATTAAAGTCCAGAAGAGAAAGACAACAAGACTGCTATAAAAATATATCCCAGATAGGTTGCCAAAATATTGTCAGTTGTGTTGTGTACTGGGAAAAAGCTGGACTAGACAGTTGTGGGGTTGATTTTTCTCCCAGTGAAAAGAAAATAGGGGAAAAAACCACAGAGAACTAAAGCAGAACACTGATCTTCAGCAAAGATCAATAGATTTGCAGTCCAGAGGTTGATTTCTGTGATCATGCTATCTTACTGCAGACCTCCACACCACTGATTGATAATTCATGATTGAGCAAGAGCATGCCTTTTGAAGAGAAATATAAGTGCTTGATTTAAACATGCTAACTGGAGCAGCTCTGCTGTGAGGACAGGCTGAGAGAGTTGGGGCTGTTGAGCCTGGAGAAGAGAAGGCTCCGGGGAGACCTTGTAGCTGCCTCCCAGTCCCTGAAGGGGCTCCAGGAAGGCTGGAGAGGGACTTTGGCCAAGGGCAGGGAGTGACAGAACAAGGGGTGATGGCTTGAAAGTGTCAGAGGGGAGCTGGAGCTGAGATGTGAGGAAGAAATTGTTTGGTGTGAGGGTGGCGAGACAGTGTCCCAGGTTGGCCAGAGAAGCTGCGGCTGCTCCTCCCTGGAAGTGTTCTCGGCCAGGTTGGATGAGGCTTTGAGCAACCTGGTCTAGTGGAAGGTGTCCCTGCTGATGGCAGGGGGGTTGGAACTGGATGAGCTTTAAGGTCTCTTCCACCTCAAACCATTCTATGATTCTATGAAATAGTGGAGAATCAGCTCACGCCCTGCATTTATGTTAAATTCTGGCTTGTTGCCTCACATGTGCTGCTTCTGCAGATGCCCTTTCCAACCCATCTGCACCACGGAACCCTTGTGCAGGAACCTCTTTTCCTCTGATCTTGACAAACACCATCCTGTCCTGCTGATATTCATCCTGAGTGTGTATCTCTTTGATCATGTCTTTTCCTCCCCAAGCAGCTCTCCTCGGATTCCCCCATCTGTGCTGCATCCGATGTCAGCTGCCTCTCCTCTGTTTCACAGCCTGTCATCCCTCAGTCAGCATCAGGCATTCCCTAATACCAGGTTTTGCATCTGCTGCCCATTTCAGGTTTCTCAGTCATATGCCTCTCTCTTGGACAGAGCTTGGATTCATCCTGGTACATGAGCAAATGAAGTTCAGGAGATGGTGCTACTCAAGTGCTTTGACATCTGGGGCTGGTGGGAGTCTTCCCATATCCCTCCTGGTTTATGTCTCAAGAATATAAAAGGGAGAGCTTTTGAAGACCATAACTGAGTGTGAACATGAAGCCCAAGACATGTAAAAGTTGAGAAGCAACTGATCTACTGATAGTTAGAAGTAGTTTTAAACTGTAATGTGCTTCCTTTCTGTGTATCACTATTCCCCACTACAAATCTGACCAGCATGGTTGGTTTTAGTACAGCTTTTCTATCCCCAAAGGTTAGAAGGTCAATAAATCTTTCTGGTTTTTTACATTCACATTACAAATCTCACCTTGGGATCATGTCACAGATCAGAACCAGAGGTGGGCTCCCCTCTGGCCAGGAACCACCTCCCTCTACTGTGTTTGTACCATGACCACCACAACAGACAACTTCTGCTATACATAAAACCAAACTACAACCATTTCCTTTTCTATCCTGTGGCCACATTTCCACTGCTCCATGGTGATCCCTTAACTCCTTCATTAATTCCTTTTTAACAAGCAGGATAAATGTCAGCCAGATCCTATGATTTGTATACTTTCAAAGTTTCCAAGCCCATCCTTATCAGCTTAATTTTTCTCTTTATTATTCTTGCTAATGACATATTTAGAAAGGAATTCCATATTCTGGCGGATTTAGAGGCATTTATTAATTACATCCTGCTCTTTGTTTATTAATGAGCCTGGGTTCTCATTTTCCCCTGTTAAAGTTGTAGAGGGCTTTGATTTCCCTTTAGCCCTCGCACACTTAACATTAGCTCATAAATGTTTCCTTTCTTATACCCAGAGATTTTCACTATTAGTTTAATTGACCAATGGCTCATCTCAAGTAGGGAGCTGACTCATTGTGCACTACAGCTGTCAGCAAGTCAATTAATTGATATTATATTTGCTGGGGTGAAGTCCAGGACAGCTTGAGATAAATGGAAAAGAAAGTTGAGATTGGATTTCTCCTGTATGTTTGCACAGCACCTTGCACAGCACTGGCCAGAGTTGCTCCAAAGTTGCTAGGTGGTACCACAATAGAAATTATAATAATTAATAATAATAATAATAAATAAGAAATCAATAATAAGAAATAATAATAAATGTTGGAGTTGATGTAGGAGGCTGAGGGGAGACCTTCTGGCTCTCTCCAACTCCCTGAAAGGAGGGTGGAGAGAGGTGGTGCTGGGTTTGTTCAATCAAGGACCAAGGGACAGGACAAGAGGAAATGGGCTCAAGTTGTGCCCAGGGCAGTTGAGACTGGATGTGAGGAAGAATTTCTTTGCTGAAAGGGTTCTGAGGCATTGGAAAGGGTTGCCCAGGGCAGTGGTGGAGTCCCCATCCCTGGAGGGATTGAAGAGTCGTGTAGACACAGTGCTGAGGGACATGGGTTAGTGGGGACTGGTCAGTGTTGGGTTCATGGTTGGACTCTATGATCTGGAAGGTCTTTTCCAATCAAGGCAACTCTGTGGTTCCGATTCTGTATGAAAAAGATGGGGAAATATTTCCATAAAAACACAATCTGGCTGCTTACATTTTCCAGGTGTTTAGATGACCCATTTTCCACAGGACATTCCGAATTCTTCTAGAGAAAATCCCAGTTGTACTTGAGAAATGTGTTCTCTAGTTTTTTTTAAAAAAAAAACAAAACCAAACACAAAAAAACCCCAAACATTGATGGACATGTCAGAACAAGGTCAGCATTGTTGGGGTGATTTGCACTGAGGGAGCTCTTGTGAAGTGAATGTTACAGATGAAAAAGGCCAGCATTGTCCTGGATCAGGAGTCCCTTTGGTGGTGAGTAACTGCAAGTGGGTTAACCACCCTGCCCAGAAGCCTGCAGCAGAGGAAACCAGTCACAAACTGACCGTGAAGCCATCCCTGCAGCACATCAGCAATGCACTCAAACATATGCCAAATTTTGGATGCCATGGGGCAACAACATCCATGAGCTTACAATTAAGCATGCTTCAAAGCATTTTGCTGATGCCAAAGGTGTGGCTTCCCTATGTGAGATCAAGCCATGTGTGCCCTGACATGGATTCATCAATGAGGTGGGATGGAGCCTTGCTTACCTGCACAAGGGCACAAAGCCTAAGCTTAATGCAACTCTTCATCCTCCTCAACATCAGGAGGACAATTTGGAAGTCAGAGCCATATCTCATCTTGGGGACATCTGCCCTAAGGTTGGCTCTTTACCTCTTCAAGAAGAGCTGAGTGAATGTAATTTTGGAGGGTATTGGAAAGCCAGCAGCAGAGAGCTGACCTGTAGCTCTGGGGTCCCAGGGTGAAAAATGGGGAGAGAAGCCGTGAATCTATCACCTGCCTTTGCCAGTTTTTCCTCTCAGTCCTTTCTGGCTCTCTCCAGATGTGTCATATCCTACTCACTGTACTTCAGACTCTGATCAAGAGTTTCTACATCAGTTTCCTCCACCACCAGGGTGGAGCAGGCCAAGAAAGCCCCTTGTGCAGCCCAAAACATGTCCTCACTGCACCACAGGAGCTTGGAGACCAGCTGACACATCAGAGGAGACACAGCTTCAGGTGTCTGCTCTTCTGCCTGTTTTTCTCTTCCTCTGCTGCAAGCTTCCTCCTGTAGACTACCCCTTTGATTTATTGTACTTTTGCACTTTGGAGCACCTGGAAAGTGTTTTTGTCCCATTAATTTTAACTTGGAAGTTTCAATGTTTCCCAGCAGAAAAATAAATCACTCAAGCTGGGAAGACGCACCCCACACAATCTCCTCCCTTGTCTAAGTCCCCCCCTCTCCTACCTTCCACTTTCTTTTCCCTCCTACTGTTCCCTTCCCCCTCCTCTGAGAGGGGAGAGGGGGTGATAAATGTGCCACGCAAGGTATGAACTTCACATACCAAGAGCTACGAGGTAATCCTGTCTGTCCAAACATCACTTTCCTGAGCACCTAAATAAAACTCTCTGCACCCAGCACATTTCCTATTGCTGCAGATGAAGCTTGAAGTCCCAGGAAAGAGGGCAACCAGCTGGAGGGGTCTAATCCCTGCAAGGTTCTGCCTTCACATATAAAACATCTGACCCCCAGAAATTTGAAACACCTCTGGATGGTCAGTATTGAGCTGAAATTGTGTTTCCTTTAACCTATCCCCCAAAGGTGACTCTTCCAACCCAAAGGTCTCAAGTCACTTCTTCCACACTCCTAGGTTGCCTACTAGCTTGTTATCTTCCTCCTTGCAAGGAAGAAATCTGTAGTAGCACATACTGGTCTTAGTGGGCAGTTGACATACATCAAATCAGGCTTTCTCCCATTTCATCAGGCACAGGGACACAGAAATCAAACATCTGTGTTTGGTTTCTCTGGTCAATCTCATGTCCCTGTCCCAGTCCTCTAAGAACATTGATTCTTTGCTAAAATCTTGCTAAGCTAAACACTGCTGATATCTCCTGCCAGGATAACTCTTGCTCTGCAGTGGGACCATTATTCCTTTGCTTTAGGATAGTCACTAAAGGCTCAATAATTAGGATTTGATAATATCCTCCCTTCCCTCAGCACTTGGACAACTCATTTAAATGTCTTCCAGTGATGAGTACATGATGGAGAAATTAGATACACTCGGCCCTAAAGGAAGTGCTTCAAAAATCTATGAAATGTTTGTCTAATCAAGACTTGTTTTAAAAAAGTTAAATTTATTCTAAAAATAGCCTCAATCCCCAAATTCAGACCTGGTTTAAGGTTTTCTACAATTTACCTCTCCTCTATTTAGTACAGGAAATACAGTGAGGGAACCACTTGTGAGTTCACTTTCCCATTTTATTATATAACTCTATTTTTTTTTCCCCTCCCTGGAAATTAGATTTATGTGATCATTCAGTCTGTCATCTATCTGTCCACCACAGATTTTCTCCACCTGTTGATTTTTCAACCAGTTTTGACAGAAAGCTGAGGGTCTCCAAAGAAATTATGCTCCCATTTCCACATTAAAATAACAATTCAGAGAAAGGAGTGATTTCAATCTAAATAGTTTCTTCTTAATTTTTCTCCTATTAGCTGATTTCTACAGGGCAGGTGATGTACATAGCAGATTGTAGTAGAGAAATTGTACAAAAAACGCCCAGGGGGTTCTAAAGGTGCAACAGAAAACAATGGAAAATCTTAAATCAGTTTAACAAGCCATCAACTTTGAGATATAAATCCATAACGATCAGACTCTGCTCACTGCCACCCTTTGTTCTTCTAGTTTCTGTCTGGATTTAAATCCACTGAAACCCTGCTAATTCCCTCTGGAATGTCCAGTCTGTCTAGAAATACCTGAGTAAAAAACATTGGAAATTCTTCCAGAAAGTGCATTTTCACATGGTTTCCAATTGTATTTTCCATGCTGTAGCCCCTAGATGCAATGTGTTCATCATAACAAGGAGGCAAACCATTTCAAAACAGCACTCAGCACACCATAGACCCCAGAGCAACCACTGGTGTGTTAAAAGTGGTGGTGACTCCAAAACTACCAACCATCTTGATGGTGACATCTGTTAAAAAAAAAGAAAAAAAAGAAAAAAAAGAAAAAAAAGAAAAAAAAGAAAAAAAAGAAAAAAGAAAAAAAAGAAAAAAGAAAAAAAAAAAGAAAAAAGAAAAAAAAGAAAAAAAAAAGAAAAAAAATAAAAAAGTAGGACACTTTCTTCTACACTGGAGGTTTGAATTGCTTGGTGATGTCATCAAGAGCATATTTAGGCCATAACTCACCTTCACCTAGACCTTGTCAGTAAGGTAAATGAATTGCATTACCAAGTGCCTGTTTCTCTCCCTTATACTAAACAGCAAAGTAATGAAATTAAATGAGATTGAAAAAAAGAAATCATTCCAATAAGAAAACTGTAAAAAATCCAAGTCTTCTCACTTTATTTCCTGCTGCCCTTGAGAAGTTACAACATGGTATTCAACAGCATCAGAAAGAAGAATCTTGTCCAATTCCAGAAGTGTAGCTCAACAGAACTTCATTTTATTCCTGTCCTGATCAAATTCAACTGAACTGAACATATTTCCTGGGGGAAAAACCAGCCTAGGAGAGCAAAAAAGCAGGTGAGTGTATTTCATAAAACAAGACAAGCATGAGTGCTCTACCTGCAGTGCCATGAAGTTATGCAGAAGATATTCAGTTCCAGAGGGACATGGGGAGTGCGGTGAGTTGTGTGTCAACGGGGGTGCAAGAATAACACTACTTCCACACTACATTGCTAAGGAGACCCACTTGGGAAAGCACAATAAATAACACAACTACTTAATAGCTCTGTAGTGCCTTTCATTCAAATATCTCCAAACACTGTACAAACATTGGTTAGAATTGCTGCTAACCCCAGGCAAAGTCACCCTATCTTTGACATGCAGGAGATAAGAAAATTGAGGTTATGTTATTTCCAGGAGCTTGTGACAGGGGACAAAGTAACAGCCAAGAGTCCTGCCATCTAGTCCTCTTTGACCCATGGGAGTGATTGAAAGAATGGAAATGGAGATCTGCATCCATGGTAAACCCATACTCAAGTCAAGGGGTACTTCAGTGGTGGCTTCTTGTGTTCCTCCAGTGGGGTTAAGTCAAGCTACAATGCAGAGAGAAAATGGAAGATATCAGGAGGAAAAGTTAAGAAATTGCATAGTAGAAGCATGGTCAGCTCAGTGCATGGTACTTTTATAATCACTAGCAGCTGGTGGATACAACCCCAGACCTAAAAGACACAAATGTTCTTGTATGTTGGAAGCTGGAGACCAGAGACACCTAAATTTGGGCAGAAGTCTCCTACCCTTCACAGCAGAGACAGGACTGGGATTAGAGAGCATCTGTCCTTTTGACCTATCTATTTCTCATGTGTTGGAGCAGGAAAGAGAAATAACATCAGATGTGAGGGCAACCATGGGAGATGTAGAGGTAGCTTTAGCATGAGATGTCTTCATGAAGGTATCACCAAATGCACTGGGTGCCTGAGTTTCCATTATATGAGAGGTCAGTTAAAAAGCCTGTGGAGCTCAGAAAGCTATTCACCTGGGACAGGATCCAGTTGCCCAGCAGAAGTGTCTAGTCATTTGAGATGTTCTGAGAGAGCCCATCCTGGGCTCCAGCTGCCGCTGCAGAAGGGAAATAGTCTCTCATAAGCTTTTGGTTGTGTCTTCAGCTTTAATCAGGTATCTTAGACACTCCAGTCAAGCTCTAGGCACTGAAGCACAACCAGGTGCTTACATTTAACCAACTGGTTATCATCTGCAGGAACAGTTGGTTAAATAGGTCTCCACCAACTATAAAGGCAGAACAGACATCACAGAGGCACCTGAACTCATCAGACCTACAGATTTATCGGTCCCTTATGCCAATAGCTGGTAGGGTCCAAGTGCCCACACCTGGGACACTCTGGACTGAGCAGTAGGTTAGCACTGATATGTGATGATGATTAAACCTTTATTAAACAGCTGTGATTGTGCTCTGTGTGCTCTGGAACAGCGTTGGCTTCCACAGAGATCACCAGGAGCTGAGAGAAACTCTTTCCAGCTCCCAAGATAAGGCCTATCCATGAGGGACAGCCCTAGCCTTTGTCCAATAGTGATGTCAACATTTGAATGAGCAAAGACCTATGAAGACGGATTCATTTGCTTCAAAGCCATGATCCTCCTCCCTTCCCAAGCCCTCACTGTAATGAAACTGTCTGTTAACTGGAAGTTGTTATTTTTTTTAATGAAAAAAAGGAGGAATTCAGATTGTTCTGTTTTCTGACCTATAGCTAGCAACACGTAACCCCCGCTCTCCCTTTGCAACTCTAAAGCATTGATGTTAATGTAACGTAAGATGCTGAGGAAGCGATTCCTCACAAATATTATGATGGGGTTGTCATGTTGCAGTCCATGTGGAGTGATATACAGACTGAACAACAAACTGTCCTGCTGGGATCCAGCCCTGAAAGACAAGTCTGCCTCTCATGGTCTACTCTGCACATGTCAGGGATTGTTTCTTCAAAGAGACTCCTTCGGGGACGGCGCAGGAGGAGGGACTGATGTGCAAGAGGAACAGACAGTCCTCTCCCAGGAATGCAGTGACCCATTACAGCTTGCTCTAAATCGAGTAGTAAAAGGTAGTTGATGGGGCTCTCTTTGGCTCAAGATGTTCTGCCCTGTCCAAAGGAGGAAAAAAAGAGAGATTGGTTTGTGTACAGGTGGAGATTTACTTGGGAGTCAAAGGGGCCTCCCCCTTACTTCTTTTTACTAAATAGTGTGGGATTTCAGGGACTATTCTGGTCCTGTACTCGCCCTCTCCAAGACAGACAGTGACTTGTGGAGGTGTCTCTGCCTGTATAAAGAAAAGTCAAACAGCCCAGAGGAGCCCTACTGACAATTTTACACTTGTTCCAGACACAAAAGAAACATCATAGCTCCAGCATCTCTTAAAAACAAAGACACCTGCTTTAATGATATCCATGTCCAAGGCTGGGGAAGCTTTATGGGAATGTCTCCCACTGAGAAACAACTGTAATACCAAAACTCCCCCCAAATGCTGGAGATCAGCTCTTCCAAGGCTGGCTATAAACCTGTGGCCTTATCCAACTTCTTTTTATATTTATAGAAATTAAGGAAGGATGAAAAATCCAATAGCCCATCTGGTTGTCTCCTTCCTCCTCTCAGGGAAGATTCCCACCCCTGGAGTTTATTTCTGTTCTTTGGGACTGGCTTTTTGATTTGGCAGATGGCAAATCACATCCAACCTGCCAGACACCCCAGTGGAGTCCTCCATGCAGCTCTGGAGCAGACAGCCTGGGGAGCTACAGTGAAGGTCCCATAATGTTGAAATCTGGTCCAGCCAGACCTCCTGTCTCCTGAAAAGCAGCATGGGATCAGGGACAGCCTCTAATGCAGCAGGACCCAGCAGCTCCACCACTGCCTCTGCTTGATGCATGCAGAGAAGAGCTGTCCCACCCCAGGGTACAATGACATCCCTGGGTGGCAGCTCAAGCCCACCTAGGACAGCCACAGCATTATGGAGTATCTTCCTATTTTCAGCTGGAGTGAGCCACCAAACTCCTTTGTTGGATCCCAGGACCACCATGATTGCATTTCAGCAGATGCCCCAAGCAGGACCAGGCTGCTGGTGATGTGAAGACACACAAAAGGCTGTGGTCCCTATCCCTATCCCTCAGGCATTCTTCTGGCTGCTGGTTCCTTTGAGCTGCAAAATTATCTCCCATGGGAGCACTCCAAAACCAGAGCATTTGTGCAGCAGGTTTCTCCATGAGCACGTTTTCTCCAAAAGCATGAGGCACGTATGCCTGGTGACTCTGCTGCTGTGGAAACCTTCAGAAACTAGCAATGCCCCAGTCTCCTTCAGCCTTGTCCTGTGGCACATTACAGTTGGTGTGGAGGTACTGACATGCTATAGGATGATTAGGGTGGTGTTTTGAGTGTGAAGAGTAGAGAATAAGTGTTATTTGTACTGCACCCCATTGAAAAGTTGTCTGTGAAAGGAGGGGACTGAACTCAGTGATGCTCCTTCCTGAGTTTCAATCTCCTGTCCCAAGTTTCTCTGCCTGCCTCTACCATTGTGGGGAACATAGTCACTGCACATCCCTTCTCAAAACACCCATCAAAGGCCCTTCACTGAGAGCTTTCCAGGCCTAAGCCTAATGTGTCTTGCCCCAAGAGAAAGGGGAAGACCAACCCACAATAATTCTTGATAGGAATCCACTTCTCCAGCCTCTTCCAGTGTGACAGAAGAACCCCAGCTCCGTGGTTTCCTTTGCAATTGATACTTTCTGTGTCATATGGACAATAAAATATCTGCCAAGGAAATAATTATGCACTGACATGAAGGCAGTCTTGTGGGGAGTGTACAGACTCTTCACATTTAAATCTTTATATGAAGACTCCAGATCCAAATGAGAGATGGGTCTAATCCTCATTTTGGAGAGAGATGCCATTTGCAATCCTTTCTCAGTCCATAATCAGAAACCTACAGTTCTCTGCTACACCAGGTCACAGCACCCCAATGCTCCTTTGATGCATCTGCTATTTATTACCCTACTAAGGAAGAGCATAGGAGCTACAGGTGAATTTAAGGCCACCAGCAACATGTGGGCACTTAGTAGGAGAACATTAGTGTCTTGGAAGGTTTATGATTCAAGTAAATGTCACAGGAAAAGGGTAAGATGAGACAGTGTGGAGAACAGGTCATGGCTTCCTCATCCTCTCTGCTGATAGGTCCCCCATTCTTTGAGCTTGCCCCATTTGTCTGCTGATTCCTCTTCCACTGCCTGACCTAACTCCGTCTCTCCATCACGTTACAGCCAGTTGTACTTGAGGACATGCAGAGATACCACACCTCCCTGTGAGGCTTTCTGCTTTCCCCTACATATCACAGCAGAGATTGCAGGTATCCACAACATCTCCTATCTACACCATTCCCAAATTCCAGTCATTTATATATTTTTTTTTTCCATGGAAAGCATCACTGCTGCCCTGAAGCAAGCACAAAAAAAATCAAATAACATTTCTCCAGAAATAGATATTGCAAAGGAAAAATATAAGTACAGTGACTCCACTGCTCAGAAATACTGAGGATGGCAATTTCTCTGCTGCCAAGGTTTGATGAAGGTGGGACTGATTTGTTGCATCCTAAGAAGACAAAGTTTGTACAGTCACCCTTGGAGCATGTGGGAGGGAGTCTATACCTGTCTGATGGACTGTCTGCTTTTCCTCTAGCAATTTTTGAACCCCTTCACCAATTTCCAGTTAATTTGACAGAAAAGCAGCAGTTTCCAAAGTACTTGGGTTCCAACATGCTTTGCAAAGGAGAGAGGGAAAGAGAAAGAGAGAGACAATACAAATGTCCCCACTGAGGAAAAGAGGTATATGGTTTCTGTCCTTATTAGACCCTAGAAGATCTAAATGGGAGAAGCTGTGAACATCTCAAACACTGTAAAAGCTTCAGCAAAGTTCATAACTAGTTTGACACTGGAGACCCCAAAACAGAAATCCTTTTAAATCAGGATTTAAGCACAACAATCCTTGAAGAGACCAGGAGTCCCCAGTGCTGATTGCAACAGGTTGTGAGCAGGTCCTAAGTGTCTCCTCGGCTGGCATTTTAGGTTTGTCATATCTCCTCTTTCTCTTCCACTTCCCCTTTACAAGTCAGGGACATTTTAATCTCATTCTACTGGTACCTCTCTCCCCGGAGTACTCTGCCACCTCCTATCCACCAACCCTGGCTCTGTCACTGGAGTCTGGCAGGACAATGCCGGAGTGAATTTGCACTTGTATCTCCTGCTGTTTGTTATGATGGCCTGGCTTATTTTTCCTGCTGGGGACTTTGTTTAAATTTTTACATTTCCAGCCAAGCCTTTGTAGATGAGCGAATCCATGTGTCCTGCTCTGTTTTTCCCCTTGGAGAGCTCCAAGCTTTTCTGGTTCTGCCCCAGCCACTGTGTCCAAGTCATGTCTGCATCGTGGAGGGACAGGAAAGATTTGTGTCATATGTGTCTACAAGGTCAAATTCTCAAACCCCATGGGTTTCCATATATCATTATCTCAAGGTTTTTGGCTTCCTCTGTCCCAGTTTCCAATATCTTTAACACTTTCTTCCACTCTGCAAATACACTAACTGATCCACCAGAAAAAATACATCCCCATACCATGCTGTTGAGAGGCTTCTAGTACTTGGGACATCAAAAAGCAGCATTTCACCCAGGAGGACACAAGCCAATTTTTATTTTTCAGTAGGATGTTGACTGTTTATAGCAAATATCCACAAATAACTTGCTTCCCTCAGTGGTGTGAACAATTAACCAAAAGGAGTAATTGTTTCAGTCTATGTCTGCACAAATGTGTGATTGATGCCCCAAAAGCCCTGTTTCATAGAATCATAGAATCACAGAGTGGTTTGGGTTGGAAGGGACCTTAAAGATCATCCAGTTCCAATCCCCCTGCCATCAGCAGGGACACCTTCCACTAGACCAGGTTGTCCAAAGCCTCATTCAACCTGTCTTTCTCTGTCTTCCCTTAACCTGTATCTCTAACACATCTCCATTAGCTGGAGAAAATGAAGGAGGGATGAGATAGGAGTAGTATGTAAAAAAGAAGCAGGAATCCATAAACAAGCATGTGTAGACAGAATTGAATCATCTTGCTGGTCCAGTTTGTGGAGAGAGATAGGGTTTTCTGAAAGCCACATGGACAGCATATTGCCAGAATAGTGGTATCCTCTACTGGGAAAAAAGCAACAGAAACCTTATTCACTTGTTGGGTGCTTTGCTGAGGTAACCATGCTGCATTTCATTGTCTGAGAGAGGAGAGATGGAAATCATTCCCTTCACTGAGCTGAAAAATGGCTGTGTATGCAACTGAAACTTTTACCTACATCTGTCATTGCCTCAGAGCTGCTCTTGGTGCTGTTAACCTACTGCTTTCTAACTGGCTGCAGCCCACAAATCTCCATCCTTCCAATGGAAGTCCTAGTTAATGCACTCTAACCAGCACAAGCAATGGCTAGAGTCCTTGGATGGGGCTGAATTTCATCCAGAGTCAAGCTCTTGGAGGTAACTAATCTCATCAGCTTCAGTAGGAATGGCAGCACACACAAGCAAGGGTGATAGTGTGCAGGCACTGCTCAGCCCCCCAACATGGATCACAGGGAAAAGTCCTCATAGGATGCAAAACATGATGCCACTGGGTGTATTTTTTGTTATGCATTATTAAATTCATGTCAGGCTGAATCAGCTGGGATTGCTGAGGGATTCAGAAGGAAAACACATGGGAAGCTCAACACCAGGGCAAGCAAGAGGAGTGCATCCTTTCCAGAGACCACAGGGACACACCATGTCTAATTTCTGCTTCCAGCACAGGCAGGGAGGATCATAGACCCCCCTTTGGGTGTCCCTTCTCACACCCTTACCCAACAGAGAAGATGCTTATTTTTTAGCATGAAAACTATGTGGCACCATGGAAGGTTGCCAAGACACCCAGGCAAACCTCCCTGCAGGGACAGGCAGTCTCTGTGCTGCACGCCAGTGGTGGAAAGCATCCTTGAAATGACACCAAGCTAAATGAATGACACTAAGCCAAAACGTGTAACAGGAGTCTCTGTGGGGAAGTGCCAATTTATCAGTCTAACTGGACTGGAAATTCCTTTTAGGCAGGATCTGTTCACTTTTGAACATGTGCAGCGCAGCCCCAGGAATGAGCAATGAACATGATATCTCTTTTATGTCTGCCACAGCAGCTGGTCTTTTAATAATACTAATAATTTAAAAAACCTGCCCAGTGAACTTCACACCAGTCTTCCTAGAGATAAAACATAGACAGAAAACACTATGAGGCATTTGTGCTATTTACCCTTGAAATGCAAGTATCCTGCCTCAGTTTACTTCAGGGTTAATTGGTCACATCTTGGAGATGTTGCAAAGTTTGAACAGCAAATTCTATAAATGCTGCAAGTCATTTTCATGAAAATCCAACTGAGGGACCTTGGCCCCCCATAACTTGGGTTTTTCTGATGTCTAGCAAGGGTTGTGCTCACCCCACAACTCTTTCTTCCACTGAGCATTAGCAGGATTTCTTTATCCTTATTGCTTAGGTTCACAAAACATATTAGAAATTCCCCCTCTCTCTGGCTTTAAGCTGGCCAGCAGCCTTAATAGCTCTTGAAGAGATAAACAGACAGACCCAGGTATGTGCAGAACATGATCGTGTAACTCGCGCTTTCTTAGGGAGCCAAGTAGAAAGCAAGCCAGATTACTTCAACCCAAAATGCACTTCGAAAAGAAACCCTTGTGAAGGTGAGAACAGTGGTGAGAATAAGGGTGCAAGGAGAAGCAGGCTGTGAAGGTAGCTGTAACTCGGGGAAATTAAAATAAACAGTGATGCAAATCGAGGTGATATCAGCCATAAGGATTGCAGAGCCTCAGCCAAAGCGTTTGCACACTGAGTTCACAATTTGGCTTTAGATTAATCAAATTGCTACTGGACAGGGTAAATAGCTCTGGGTATATCCATCCTACATCACTGGGACACAGACATCGCTCAGAGAGCAGGGACAGGAAAGTAAAGAAGAGGAGATACCAAAGTACCTTCTCTCTGTCAAGCCCGCCATGCTGTCCCTGGGAGCAGTATGGTTGAGTCCCACCTTCCAAGCTCAGATGGGGAGCAAGGGTTTAGTCAAAGCACCAGAACTGGCCTAAAAGACATCAGGACCTGAAGACATGGTTGTGGGTGCCATAACAAGTCTCATGTGAGGTCCCCTTGGTGCTCCCCTTTGAATGTTTGACATGGACCCAAGAGTTTGCGTCCACCCAAGGGTGAGATGGGTGTTGTATTCACCCAAGGGAGGGATGGAGAAGGCACAGGGAGAGGGCTACAAAACCCATTGAAACCCATCTGGAGGCCTACAGAGATGCTGAAATTCCCTAAAGTGTGGCCATCAGGGGGTCAGGCAACGTTAGCCGCACAGTCTGGGTTGAGGAGAGGTCAGCTACAGGCGCTTGCCATATTGAAAAAGGATTTGCAGCCAAAGGCAGGGCTGACTGGAGAACTTCCCTCCGGGACCACCTGGGGAATGAACATAATTGCCTGAGCATTTAAGAAAATAGAGATCCATCTTTCCATGCAAGTGGGCCTGCTGCTGGGAGGGGAAAGCTCAGGGAAGCAGCGGAATAAATATCGGTGCTTTGCAAAGTGAAGATAAATCCACCAGTAAGGAGGGAGAAAGGTAAGAGAGCTTTGGGAAGCCTTTGCACATCAAATGAGCAGTGCATCCCCTGATGAGTGAGGGTGTCAGGGAAGTAGATCGATGGGCAAATGCTCCAAACAGTAGCATCCATCTCTCATAATAAGGCAGCAAAACTGCACTTGTTTCCTGTAATCTGAATCCACCAGAGGAAGGCGAAAAATGCCTTTAAATGGTGATTATCATTCCCATCATGGTGTTTCCTGATAAAGTGGCCTCCCAACATAATGTTATTATCAATCACGACTACTACAGCAGCATCCTGAGGTTCCCATGGAGATCAGTACCTTCAGAGGGATGCCTTAGCTCTCCTGAAGGACCTTCAGACCCTCATGGGAGGCATGGCTCCCCAGAGGTGAAATGAGTTCTTCAAGGCCTCCCAGCTGGGAGTAAGACCAAGCCCAACTACTCTTTAAGGTGTGGTATTATATGAGCACCATGCAATTGCAATCACAGCAGTGCTGGCTGGTGAAGACATGCAGAGGTCTCTAGCCCAACCTCCTGCTCCAAGCTGGACCATCGTGAGCTTCCAGACAAAAATAGCAGCTCACAAATTGACATAGTCATAACAAACAGAGAGTAAGGATCTGAAAAACATGACCATCAAAGTGGTGTGTTATTGTATGATCTCATGAAGATCAAGCCAAGTGCTGGAAAGGAGTTGATTCATGTTTTTGACCAGTCCTGGCTCTGCTGTACTGGCCTTTCCTCCCACTGCTTCCCAACCTGGGCACTTCATGATGGTTTTGGGTCCTCCCTTTTATCACTAATTTGTGGAAGCAATAATGATACTCAAGACTTTTTTTTTTACCTTCATCATCCTGACAGGCAATTGTAATGCTGCTTCTCTTCACCCAGCAAAATGCACATCTATGTATGTATGTCCATCGTTAGCATTGCTGCCATTTGTAGTCCAAAAGTATCTAAGGGTCCAGTGCTGGGTCAAGTGTGCCTTGTGCTAGGTCCTATAAAACTTCCTCAAACAGGCACCCTAGGACACCAGCAGTCCTGAAGGACTAACCTCAGATTTACCCCTTGCCTCCACAGTGCCTCTGATCAGCAGTCCCCAAGCAGCACTAGGACTTCTCCCTCTCTCATTCATCCTCCCTCACCAGAGAAGTGTCTTCAGGTGGGAACTTGCAGTTGCCTTTGATCATCTGAGTACAAAAGAAGATGAGAACCCAGCTGTACCTACCAACAAGTCATTGGAAATGAAGATGAGGCATGGAGACTGAAATGCTGCACAGCTAAGCTGGGTAATTGAGGTAGCAACCATCCCACCTGGGACACACTGACCTCCTCTGGACAGAAGAGCATCAGGTATCCCAAGGTGCCTGCAGCATTCATCTACCTGCTTCCTGAGACTGGAAGACTTGATCCCATTCCTGCTCTGCTTTTGCCTTCTCTATATGGTGAATTCCTCAGAAGCAGGACCATCTAGCCCAGCTATAAATCTATCTTCTGTGGAGCAAGGGAAGTGGCAGAGCAAGAAAGAGGAGGGAAGACACCATGGGTACTCCATAATAATCAGTAGTGCAAAGAAAACCAAAAATCCCTTCTCATAATAAAAAGGGAATGAAGGAAAAAGGTCCATAAAACTCCCCTTTTATGGCTCATATCATAGAGACACAGGTCCACCCCGGTTTCTGATTAATTAGGCAAGTAATGGGTGACTGCTTCAGACAATGTGCAGGGACAGCTAATACAGAGAACAGCGCTGAATCACGGGCCCTGAGAACAGGCAGAACCAAAGTCTCAGATTGCTTTATTACATTTTTGTTATTAAATCATCTCTTCTAGAGACAGGGTTGTTTTAAGCTGGCTCATGGTTTCAGGCAGGAGGGTTGCCCAAGTCTGGTTTCTGCTCTGCAGCTGCAAACACTTCATTCCCATCAGATCTACCTGAAACAAAGGAAACTCCAGACCCTGATAGTTCACAGTTGGCTGTGTGATTTTGAGAGCCAGGCTCCCAACCACCACCTTGCTGCAAGCCCAACACCTTTCCTGGTTGACTCTGGACTCGTTTTTTCTTCCCTGAGCCCACCACTGCCAGGTTCCAGCTGTGTGTGGCTGAGGGAAGCCAACCCACTATCCTCTGTGTGCCCTGAGGAATTATTTGGAGCACATCAACACAAAGACCTCACAGTTACACTATCCCTCTTCTTAAAGTGTGTCCAATGAAAAACTGTACACAAATCACAACCACAGTCAGTGATGTTATGGATTTCCCCAAAATGATGATGAATAATACCTACTCTGCCCTGCTGAGAAGGACTTGAGGGTGCTGGAGGATGAGAAGCTAGACATGAGCCAGCAGTGTGTGACTGCAGCCCGGAAGGCCAACTGTGTCCTGAGCTGCATCAACAGAGGGGTGGCCAGCAGGATGAGGGAGGGGATTGTCCCCCTCTGCTCTGCCCTTGGGAGGCCCCATCTGGAGTGTTGTGTCCAGGCCTGGAGCCCCCAACACAAGGAAGATGTGGAGCTGTTGGAGCAGGTCCAGAGGAGAGCCAGGAAGGTGATGAGAGGGCTGGAGCAGCTCTGTGCTGGAGAAAGGTTGAGGGAGCTGGGCTTGTTGAGCCTGGAGAAGAGAAGGCTCCAGGGAGACCTCATTGTGGCCTTCCAGTACCTGAAGGGAGCTTAGAAACAGGAGGGAGAGCAACTTTTGACATGAGCAGAGAGTGACAGGACAAGGGGAAATGGTTTTAAACTAAGAGAGGGGAGATTTAGGTTGGATATTAGGAGGAAGTTTTTCACCCAGAGGGTGGTGAGGCACTGGCCCAGGTTGGCCAGAGAAGTTGTGGCTGTCACCTCCCTGGAGGCACTCGAGTCAGGTTGGATGGGGCCCTGGGCAGCCTGATCTAGTGGTTGGCAACCCTGTTCACAGCAGGGGGGTTGGAACTGGATGATCTTTAAGGTCCTTTCCAACCTCAACCATTCCATGATTCTATTTGCCAGGAGAGGGCACTTTCACATTAATTCTCCCATCCCTGGCTCTAGCATGGAGTCTGCTGGAGTAGGATTTGGTCACAGTGGGATCCAGTATCCAGCACATTGGGGGAATTTATTTTGCAAGGACAGGGCAGCGTGTTGAGTGTGTTACTCATTACATTACAGAGGAGACTGCAATAAAGGATATGGGAGCAGCTGTGGGTCTTGGTGTATCAGTTCTATAAGGAGAGAAATAATAGTAAAGAAAAACTCCATGGTAAAGGAAGCCACAAACAAAGAAAATTTCCTCAGAGGAAACAGCTCTGTAGGAAAGATTATGCATAAATTTAATGTATTTCAATCCAAAGGAGACACCTACTCCCCAACTTCTCGAGCAAAGACTGTATAAATTAGCATTTTGAAAACTGGACAATGGCTTATGTTTGATGCAGACATGAGTCGTTCCTTTGCAAACACCTCACCAGCTGGAAGCTGCAGGATAAAGTCCAGGCTGCTGACTTGGAGCTGATTAGAAACCTTATTTTTCTCCACTCTCCATCACACAGTAGATATGGAAAACTGCAAACTCTGAGAATATGCATAGCTCTGAAATTACCACTATTCATCATGTCCAATGGCTCTTGGAGGAATCCCAACTGGTCAAGTTCTGCAGCATAACAATAGGTGATTAGATTTTGCTCCAATTCATTTTGTCACAACTAGCCTCTGAGCTTCTGCTGGACTGTGAATTTTATTTGGTTTCCAGGAAAAGTACAGAAGATCCAAGCGATGAGACAGATCTTTGCTTCTCTGGGGAAGGTACCTCATGTTTGGGCAAGAAATCAACTGTGCCTTGTAAGCCACTTAGCAGATACAATCACCACCTTGTGTCTTAGATTGGGAGAAGAAAATAAAGCTAAATGTCTTTTTAACTAAATTGTGCAACTTTAGTCCAGAAGGGAAGAGAATGATAGACATAAATTAGATCAACTCTGGGAAAGATAAGGGTTTTTAAAATCATCTTTACCCTCTATCTTTTCATCTTAGCCTCATCTTAAGGTTTCAACCATAAGTATGAGACATAATATTTCAAAACAGCATCAACACTGTGAAAAAGGGCAGTCAAACACTGAGCAAACACAAGAAAAGTTCATAGAGGAACAAGAACGATAAGAGACTGGAGAAAATATGACTTTCAAAGAATGACTGGTGGAGAAGTGACTCCTCAGGCCAGAGAAAAGAAGCCCATGGATGGAACATGATGACTGTCTTGGCATCGATTGCAGCAAAGCAAATTTAGGTTGGCTACAAAGGAAACCGACAAAGTCAATGGAAGAGAAACACTAAAAAAATCTGGACTAATTTCTGCTGTGGATTTTTAACAATTGGCAGCATGGTCCTTGGTGTAGGTGTTTAGGCCTGGTGGTCTTTTGAGCTTTCTTCTGTCCCAAAGACTCCTTCATGCCTAAGATCATGAAATTCCACAGGCTCTGCTATAGAAAAAAGGAGTGTCTACAGCTCCACTACCCAGACATACACCACAAGGAAAGCAGAGTAGCAGGGAGATGTTCACCCTGTCTTCAAAAATGACATTGGTGGCCAGAAATATCCATTCACCCACATACATCCTACCTCTGAGCACCACAGTTTACAAGGAATGGTTATGGTTAGAGAGGTTGAGATCAACCTGAGCGTGGAGGTGGTGAATCAAATCCTGTTCTCAGCCTCAATAAGTAAAAAGTTTTTCTCCAAGCAGCTTACATGAGATTTTGTCCTTGCTGAGGAAACTCCAGTAAGATCAGTAAAAAAGAAGACAGAAAAGAGCAAAGATTGTGGGGTTTTTGTTTTGTTTTGTTTTTTCATTTGTGGCAAATGTTTGGCATTTTGAAGTATTGGAATACAATGAAAACTTCCCAGGTGGATGAAGGAGACAGATGAGCATTGCCTGAGCTGGAAGAGAATGCATCGGGGTGCCTGTCTGCAGCAACCACCCTGGCAAGAAAGAAACATGGGTAATACCTGTAATTTATGATTATAAAAAGCATCTCTGGTTCCCATCACCATGACCATGCCTGTGGCCTCTCTTGCTTGCAGCAAAACTCACACATGCTTCATCAATTCAAACATGTACACTCCAAGAAGACCCAGCCACACATTTCTCAACTTCCTCTGGAAAGGCCATGCACATTAGAGAATCACAGAACCACGGAATCACATGGATTGGAAAAGACCTTTAAGATCATTGAGTCCAACCATGAACCCAACACTGCCCAGTCCCCACTGACCCATGTCCCTCAGCACTGTGTCTACACGACTCTTCAATCCCTCCAGGGATGGGGACTCCACCACTGCCCTGGGCAACCCCTTCCAATGCCTCAGAACCCTTTCAGCAAAGAAATTCTTCCTCACATCCCATCTCAACTGCCCTTGATGCAACTTGAGGCCATTTCCTCTTGTCCTATCCCTTGGTCCTTGGTTGAACAGACCCACCCCCACCTCTCTCCATCCTCCTTGCAGGGACTTGGACAGAGCCAGAAGGTCTCCCCTCAGCCTCCTTTTCTCCAGGCTCCACAATCCCAGTTCCCTCAGCTGCTTCTCATCACACTTGTGCTCCTGACCCTTCCCCAGCTCTTGTTTTGGCATGCTCCATCACCTCAGTGTCCTTCTTGTAGGAGGAAACTTATCACAGAATCCCAGAATGGTGGGGTTGGAAGGGACCTCAGGAGATCATCCAGTCCAACCCCCCTGCCAAAGCAGGTTCCCTACACCAGGTTGCACAGGAAAGTGTCCAGGTGGGTTTGAAAATCTCCAGAGATGGAGACTCCACAGCCTCTCTGGGCAGCCTGTCCCAGGGCTCCGGCACCCTCACAGCAAGGAAGTTTTTCAAATAAAAAACAAAAAATGAATCCAAATATACCACAACCCAGGGAGGAGATTTCCTGACCCTGTTGTTTCTAGCATTAGGAACAAAGCCCACTTTCAGCTTGCAGCAGGTTGGGCTGAAAAGCAAAGGCAGACTGAGGACAGGGAGGACTCCCAGGAGACAAGACAGACAGGAGCACTTAAATCATCTCCAAAAGTCAGAGAGCCACTTTCTGTCCTCCTGCACTACCCTTGTACCTTCAAACATCCTCTACCCAAATATGACCCATCATGAGAGCACTAGCCCTCTCCAGGAGGTCACGGCTTTGAGCAGCAGAGCTATTTGCAGCAATCAGCTCTTGCTCAAGAGTCAGGAAGCACACGGCCGAGGAGGTTAATTAACAAGCAAATATTTCAATAGCATTTCCGTTTTGTGGGACTCACGTTTCATATTTGTTTCCCCTTTCCCCTGTGTGGAAAAAAAAAAAAAAAGAAAGTGTTGCAACCACTCTTGGAGACAAGGAGTGACATGTGGATCTCCATCACCTTCCTGCTGAATTCTTTTGGTGAAGGAGTTTGACCCTTCCCGGGCAGGAGGTTCGTGCCTCAGCTGGGTGTGCATGATAGGAGGGGGACATCCGCACCAAGACAGCCTCCTTGCATGCAAAAACCACCCACAAAATATCTTCTCCCATCACCTTTCCCCAGCCATGGACTCCCAAAATCCATTTTGACTCACATCTCCTTGCAGGCATGTATTTGTTGCACAAGGTTTGTCCCCATCACTCATCTTACAGACTCAACCTACTCCCTCTGGTCAGAAAAATCAGGTCACAGCACACTTGCAACGTGATGATCTGAGAACAGAAGGGTTACAAACGCTTGAGGAGGCCTGGGTTTAAAACCCAAGTATAATTCAGGAGGAGTAATGATAAAAATACAGTTGATTTGCATGCAGCAGGTGAAAGATGGTCATTGCTGTGGGTGTAATTTCACCAGTGCCGAGCTTCTTCAGCTGTACAAAGAGGGGGAGAGGTCAGCTTTGCAGCTCATATGCTGGCAACTGAAAGCAGCAGCCAAGGTATCTCTTTTTCCCAATCACACCAGGCATTTTCCTGGACCTCAAACAAATGAAGAAACTCAGCAACTCCCAACTTTGGGAGAAATTTCCTCAAAACTGATGTCGAAAGGGTTTTCCCCGACATCTAGCGGCCGCTGAAAACACTGAGAGAGATAACGTGGCAGGAGAAAACAAGCCATGCTATTACCAGGAAGATTAATTACAAGTGCAATAATATCCAGGCCTTCTGATGAAATATTTTACAGTATATTGCCCCCAGGAGAGCGGCTCTTTTTACTGATTTATTTTAACCTTCACATTACGCAGATACGTTATAGGCTTCTTCAGAGATGCCCTGGTGTTATTTGCCCCCTGACAGCAAATAATAAACTCTTTCTCAGCTATATAACATTTCCAAGGAAGCCCTTGACGTGACTAGAAAAATATCGAGGACAATTAAGTCACATGGCACTCGTAGCCCTGTGGGAATAGACTTGAGCTCAGCTCCAGGACTCGGATAGCATGAGAAACCATGGTTCAAATGGAGTAGCAAGAGTCTTGGAGGTAGTAATTATTAAAGATCTCCTGGTTAAAGATCCTCTGGGGTCTCTCTATTATTTTAATAACGGTTCAAGCCAACTTTACTGCTTCCAGAGGAGCCCGTTAGCACAAAGGAGGAAGGGCTCATCACAAGGGAACACAGGAGATCAGCTGCCTGTGGTTTTGTTTAATGCAGAGCAAGGGGGTGTTGGTCACATATCTTTGGGGGTCCAGGTAAATTTTGTGTCTCGTTTGCATCCCTGCTTTCAGTCTCACTGGATGGATCAATGTCATGGGCAGAGGTTGCTGTGAGGAGGATATCAGCATGGGGGTCTGGCAGTTAAGACATGGTTAAGAGGATTCATGTAATTTGGGGGCATTACCAACCATCAATAGTCTGACAGCTCACGTGGCTTAATTAAGCCCTGCCCTTGGTTCTCCATCTGCAATTAATAAGGCAGCCTTTTTCCCTCATTACCCTTTTTCACTCATCACAGTTATCTCAGCTTTGCTGTGTTTGTGCAGCGCCTGGCACTCCAGCCACGGAGCCTGGCTGAGGCCCCACACATTCATCACATTGAAGAGAAATGCTGGTATCCACACAGGGTCAACCCATCATACCACTGGAAGAGGTGAAGTTGGAGAGGAGGCCAGATCCTGCTAACCTGCACAATGAGAGACCCACAGCATCCATCAGCATCATGCAAAAGATACTGAGATCCCTCGGGGCCCAAGAGCTGTGGCACAGACCCGAGAGTGTTTGTACAGCACCCAGCCCACACAGGCACAGGTCTCCAGCTGATGCTTTCAATCACAGCTTCATTACACATCGTAAATCCACCCATCATCACTCCACCAGTATTTGCAGGGTGCCAGTGTCAATGGTCCTGCCACTCTGGGTTCCACCACACCTCTGGAGGTTTCTCCACACCATGAACCCGCTCTTTCTCTCCCACACAGTCTCCTCATCCCCCTCACACAGCAAAACCTCTCTTAAGTCCTTCCATAACCACCCAAGCACCTTAATATAAAGTTAGGGTGCCACTCCATCTGACCCAGACTCCATATCCTGTTTCTCTCATCCCTGTGAGTATTGGTGTGATGGCACAAGAGTCCCACATTAGACCTGTCTGCCATGGGCTTGTACAATAAGTCTGGGCAGACAGTTGGCTTTTGGCAAATATAAAGCCTGGTTGTGAACATGAACATCCTCCTTCTCTGTTTAGCCCCTTGGGGGACCCAAATCCCACAGAGAGGAACAAATTAATTTCTAAAAATCCTAGATAGCAAAAAAATATCACCAGGGCTTCTGGATGCATCAGACCAGCCCATGCTACATCATGAAGACCTTGGTTCATGTAGTGGCACCTTTCATTGAAGTCCCACCTAGGTACAATTTCTCCCTAATTTCATGGCAATTGGACCTACATTTTAGCATTATTAGGTCTGAAAAAAGTAGACTGGGGTGACATCCTGGTGGCAGGGCTGGTTGGTAGCCCAGGGGAATGGTGTGTTCACCAAGGAGACATCAACACCAACATTTGTGTAACCATCTTATTTACAGAGTCGCTGCAGGGTCTCAGCACAAGTCTGCTGGCTCTGTGTTCCCACCCCTGCTCTGCTCTCATGTAGTAAGAGGCCATGGGTGAAGAGAAACCCTCTGAGACAATCATAAAGGTGACCTTGTAACTCCAGGTTAAGGCTTTTCCAAAACCATTCAGCACATTGAGCTTCTCTTGCCCCAAAGGGAATGACACCTCCACATGGTGGTTGCAGAATCAAACCTCAAGTCCCTTGACCAACATCACCAACCTGAAGTGAAGGGCAGTGTGCACAGACCTCTGATGTCTTTTTTGCCTCTTTCTTTCCAAGCCTTGCAATGCTGGAACAGATCCCTGCAAAACCACTTTGGTTGGAGAGCTGTTGTCAGGTCATTTTGAAAAGTTTGCAACACTTTGCAAATTGTTCTTGCTGGAGGTTGTACAATAACAGTGCCATGACTCAAAAAATCCATCCAAGAATATTATGTTCGACACAGGTCAGATCTCTCCACCCACAATAATATTCCAAGGGGAAAAAAAAATAAAAATTAAATATATATATATATATATATATATATATATATATATATATATATGAGGAAAAGAAATTGTTAAACACAAGCTGGAGATGACAATGAAAAATTTCCTCTTAACTCTGTATATTTTTATGGAGAAAGGTTATCTATCCATCCATCATCACATACTATTACAGGAAAGAGTCTGTGAGTATTTAGATATTTATATCTTGCTTGTGTAGTTAAAAAATACTCACACAGATGCACAACTGCTTCTACTCCTTCCCTCTCCCTTTAGGTGCCCAACTCAAATCCTGCATAAATAAATTGAAGTTGGTCATCTGACCTATTTTAATTATCTATATTAGGATGAAATGAATAGAAGTGTCTGTTTGTCTCCAATTAGGATGAAGGTTGTTTCAAGCAATTAGTTCAGGTGTAAAAAAACTTGACTATGCCAAACCAATCCCATCTATGTGTCTTGTTTTCCCCATCTCTAAAGGAGAGATAATAAATCTGCCTGTGTTATCTGTGGGGATGTTATCTATGAAATAGCAACAATAAGGTTAATAACAAGGTTAGTAATGATTTCATCTATAAAATTTGCTGCAGGCTTGCAAAAAGCCCAGGCTGCCCTTTGTTTGGAAAATCACATTTATATTCTCCCTTTAACTCCAACTGGATCTTTCAAAAAGCATTATTGTTCTATCAGAACTTGGTAATTTTAAGTGAAACATTAAAGAAAGGTGATAATTTCTAAAAGCCACACTTTTAATACCTTACAAAAATTGTGTGACCACAGTCAGCATTTTCCACCATTTTGGAAAAGTTGAATGTAACAAATACCAAAACCCACCCACAAATTAGAAAAAAATCTTGGTTTGGGTTTTTTTTTCCATTTTTCGTATTTATATTCTCCCTTCCCCTCTGCCTTGGATTCCCCAGCATCAATTAAATCCCTCATGGTGCAAGAGAAGAAAAAGGATGCAACAGAGCCACCTCCAGAATGGTTGCTCCTTCAATGGATCTTGTACAGAGGATGCTGCTTCAGCCCATCCTGTCCAGCCTGTGGGAAGCAGGTGGTGCCTTGAGGTCACACCACTCCTGTTCCTGGGTCTGCAGCGTGGGCACAGGGCTCTGGGAGAGGGCTAGGGTTGGAAAACCTTGATCCTGATGCCTTGAAGAGCTGGAAGAAGATCTAGCCCCTGGAAAGCCATTGGCTTTGGCTGCTGGGGATGGAAGGTGTAAGAAGGAGCCAGGGCTTGGAGTTGTACCCACATGCACCCCAACTTCTGGGTTAGAGCCAGGACATTTGAAAATCATAGAATCCCAGACTGGTTTGGGTTGGAAGGGACCTTAAAGCTCATCCAGTCCCAGCCCCCCTGCCATCAGCAGGGACACCTTCCACTAGACCAGGTTGCTCAAAGCCTCAGCCAACCTGGCCGAGAACACTTCCAGGGAGGAGCAGCCACAGCTTCTCTGGGCAACCTGGGCCAGGGTCTCACCACCCTCACAGGAAACAATAAATAAATATGTGCCTGTAATTGCACATGCCCTGAGGGTGGGTGAGACATCCCTCTCCATGGCATCCCCTAAAGCGGTCACCAATAAACAGGGTGTAGGGAGCCCTCGTGGAGCACTTCTTGTTGAGTTGCCCCTGAAGAGACTGTGAGACCCACCAAACTCAAGACAGCTATTACAGACCCATGCTAGCATCAAGGCAGGGAAATGCCAGCCTCTAGGCATCCATCTACTTCATGTCCCCACTTTGCATCAGTTCCTACACACCTTTAGCACCTTCAAGTCTCTTGAGGGACTCTAAACCTGTGGCACTGGATTTGATGAGGCTTCACAACCTCTCTGGGTCAGGTAACAATCAAGCCCTAGATCTTCAGAAGAATTCCTAAATTTCCACAAGAGTTTCAACAACACTCATTTCCTTTCAATCAGTTTTTCCCTCTCTGCTCTTCAGTCCTTTCTGACTTTCATACATTTCCAGGCTCTGCAGCCTCATAAAACTTAACAGGAGAACGTTCCTGCTTGGTTGGTGTGGGCAGGAAATTACTGTCATTTTTCACTTCTTCAGCCTGAGAAGGTGTTCACCAGGCTCGTCATCAGTGGGCAGTTGCAAGCTGGCCCTTCCACCACCATCCCCAGAGAGGTCTCTGTGCCAGCAGCCAACTCAGAAAAGAAGCCAAGCTCTTTATTTTGACTGGCACCAGGAAGGCAACCTGGGTGTTTCAGCAACACAGCATCTCCAGCCAACCCCTCTGAAGCATCTCAGCAGTGCACAGAAAGCTGGACAACACCTCAGCTGCCTCCAAAGGTTAGCAGCAACCTAGATGCATGTGTTTGAATTTTGGAGTTAATACACACTGCCCCATCACCACTGATTGAGTGTGAGCGCCCACAACCCTGGAAGACCTCTGTGCTTTGACACCTCTGATGGATCTAGACCTCAATGCCCCTGAGAAGGACTCCTACAAACACCCCTGACAGGGAGAGTTAATAGAGAAGAGCTTTGTGGCAGAACACAAATACAAACCCAGGACTTACAAGTGTCCACCAAGCTTTATCATTCCTTCATCACTGAAGAGGAATAATCACAGGGAAACATCAACTCGCTGCATGGAGAGGCTCCTCTCCTTGCTAAGGGCATCATTTTGATATTTTCAAGGGTGGAGGATAAAATTATTGGGGAAAGCACCAGGACATGCTGAACAGATGGGAAAAGGCCTGTTCTCCTTGGCTGTGTGGTATCTCTCCATGGCCCATTTCTTGGTACTTTATCCAGGACACCCTTCAAACTTCTACCTGATGACTTGCTCCCTTTCTTTGTGGCAGAAAGAGTCTGCAATGCTCAGCTTTCTGCACAAGATGATGATGAGGACAGAGCCTTGTCCTTCCTTTCCTGCAGAGCTTCCTCCTAGGGTTCAGCCCCCCGTCCCTAGGTGTTGCATGGGGTTATGCCATCCCAGAGGTAAGAACTCACACACGGCCTTGTTGAACTTCATCAGATTCCTGTCAGCCAACTTCTCCACCTGCCCAGGACTCTCTTCTGAGCAGCAGCCACACCCCTCCAGCACATTCACCACTTCCCTACCCAAGTCTAGTGCCATACACAAGTTTGCTGAAAGAAAACTCCATGCTGACATCTGGGTTATCAGTGAAGACATTCACCATTATCGATACCACTATTGATTCCTGAGGGATGCCACTAGTTATTGGCTGCCAGGTGGACTTTGTGCCACTTAACCCACTGAGATGTTTGCACCAGAGCTAGTTACTCATTACTCCCATCATCATCACAGTCAGAACCAGAATCACAGCACAACTGAGGTTGGAAGGACCTCTGGAGGTTTCATTCCAACCTATGCTCACAGCTGCCAGATCAGGTTGCTCAGCCTTACCTATGTCCTGCAAGTTCAGCTCAGTTTTCTCTCTTTCCACATCACCACCAGCACCAAAGAGACTCATTTCTGAGAGGACTTGGGTAGTGGTAAGAAATCACATCCAACTATTGTGCAATTAACAGAAGAATTAGAATGCACAACTCAACAAAATTACTTCATCTACTGTGATTTGTAGTGAGGATGCTTCAGCCTTTGGGTTTCCAGGTGCATTGCAGCTTGTGTTCTCACTTGTACTTATCATAGAGTTACAGACTGGTTTGGGTGGGAAGGGACCTTAAAGCTCATCCAGTTCCAACCCCCCTGCCATCAACAGGGACACCTTCCACTAGACCAATTTCTTCTTCACATCTCATCTCAATCTCCCCTCTTCCTGTTTCAAGCCATCACCCCTTGTTCTGTCACTCCCTGCCCTTGTCAAAAGTCCCTCTCCAGCCTTCCTGGAGCCCCTTCAGGTACTGGAAGGCCACTTTTTTTCAGAGCTGAAGAAGTAGAAAATACTAGAGGAGAAAATCCAAGGACACAGTAATCCCTGTTAGTGGACAGCTTGAGAACAGGCAAGGACATATAGAGTAACCAGGACTAGAAAGGCCAGATTTGAAGTTTGATTTGAGGTTGGACAGGGTTTTCTCAGGAGAGCTTTTGGTATCTTCAAAGATGGAGATCCCACAACCTGGACCCTTGTTCCAGGGTTTGACCATCTACATGGGGAAAAGTATTTCCTAGTGGAAATTTATGTTTTAACGGTTGACTTATTCTCATCACTGAGCACCTCCCAGGAGAGCCTGGCTCCCTCTCATCTCCACACCGTCCCAGCTGAGAGTTGCAGCCAGTGAAAAAATCACCCTTTATCTTTTAATCTGGTTGCACACTCAACTTTCAGCCTCTCTTTGCACGTCCTCTGCAGTGGTCCCAACCAGCTTGGTGGCTTCACTGACTTCTCTCACCATCTCCCTGGTACTGGGGAGCCCAAACTGGTCCTAGTGTCCTATTTGACAAGTGCCAAATGGAGAGGGAGAATTGCTTCCCTGGCCTTTGCTGGCTCCTCTCCTGCTACAGCTATCCACAGCATGGTTGGTCTTCATTGTCCCAGGTCCTTTCCCCCAAAGCTGTTCTCCAGCCCATCAGACTCCAGCCTGTGCTACACCATCCCTTAGAGATGTCCCATATCAGTGTGAATCAGTCTCAGTAACCAAGGGTGGTCTACACAGGCTCCTGA
The DNA here is from genome assembly GCA_907165065.1 of Caprimulgus europaeus. The sequence goes on from OU015523.1 coordinate 123,182,881, forward strand.
ACTCCTTTCCAGCTCTGTGGTTTTGTTCATCCGAATCACACAAATCCGTAATTCCCTCAGAATTCAATAAAAAGCTCAGGAAAAGGTTGAATTCTTTCCTCCCACGGTGGTTTTTAAATTTTACACATCTTAAACCCAATTAATTTGCTCCTCACTGGAAATGTAGCATCCTCAATGGCTCCTGTGAGAAGAACACGTGATAAAAGTAGGATTATCACTTGCAAGAGCAGAGCAATGGCACAAGAACAAGTATGGTAACGTTTCCTTCTGAAGCGTGGGACCTTCTGTGGAGGATCAGCCATGAGCTTTGTAAAGAAAGCCATTAAACACTGGACTTGAGAGCAATTCTTCACTGTGGTCTGCTGCTCTTGATAGCTTTTTGTGATGAGAATGCACACGATTGCTTTTCCTACAGGCTTGTGTTTGTGTTGGATAAATTTCTATAAGCAGCAGTTGAGGTTGAGAACCTCATTCCTCCAGGGACTGCCTGGCCACCTAGAAAGGGATAGGGCTCTTCCTGGTGGCCACATCTAGCTTTCCCATAGGATCTGGGGAGCAGAAGCTGCTGTGGGATTTGGCAAGGGATGGATCCATAGGTGAGAGAGTTCTGCAAAGTTTTCTATTTAAAAATGCTCTAAAGGAAGGAACAGAAACCTGTTCAACCTAGAGGCATAGACCTTCCCAATCCAGACTGACAGACCTTCCCAGTCCAGACCTTCCCATATTTCTGATGTCTCAGAATAGATCTAGGTCTTAAAAATTCACATTTCCAGGACTTGTACATTCCCAAAATCTTTCCTTCTCCTTGCCCCTGTGTTGTTCTTCCTCCTCTTCTTCCCCAGGCATGTGAGGGGAAGAGGCTGCCACTGCTGGGAAGGGAGCACTGGACTTCTGGTCTCCACAGCTTGGTGTGATGTCCAGTTGCTGTTGCAGTTGTTGCCTTTGCTGGAGCAGGGGCAGAGCAGGACCCTCTGTCCTCATTCGAGGTGGGACTGTGATGGTTCCTCCTGAGTGACACTCACTTCCCAAGTAGCTGTTGCTCATCTCTGAGGAGGGGGTGAGCTGAGTGGAGGGGGTCTGGTGTGCCAGAGGGTGGCAATGATCCATGTGCTGGGCTTCTCCCTGTCTCGCACCTCTCAGCCTATGTGGAAAGCAAGCTGTAGAGGTTAGCTGCAATCTTGTAGGGTTTTTGGTTCTGGGGAGCTGGAGTATCCCTTCCACATAACCAACACATTGCTCTTACTGGTTGCCTTCCCCATAGCTACAGGGGAGAAGTAAGGGTAAGTGTCCACCATGATATGTTCCTCAGCAAAATTTCTGGAGCCCTTTGCAGGGCAGAGCTCTTCCCAACAGGATCAGCCAGGCTTTCTGCTTGTATGCACCATACACTAACATCTCCACCTTTCTGGGGCTCACCATCCATGTACCTTGGGGACTCCAGGACCTACTTTTCATCCGAGGAGTGCAGTTTGTGCACTCAGCTTTAAGTTAAACCCTGACCCTGGGGAAGTTAAAGCCAAGGACACTGGCTGGTGCCACACTGCTCAGGTGACAGGTTGTGGGAAGAGGGATGGGGTGGAAACAGGAATTTGTTTCAGCTCCATCACGTTTCCATTGGGTCTCAGTTTATAAATAGTTCAGGTCAACCGTGTGCCTTTGACACTTTTGTGAGGCTGAGGACACTTTGGGTTTTATACTTAGAAATTTTCCTTTCCTGGCTGCCCTCGTCTCCGTGACTGCCAGGAAAGTCCAGCACAAGAGTCAGAAAAAGGTGCCTGTCTGGATTAACCAGGAGCCTCCCACAGCTGGCACTGAGCTTTGCCCAGGACATGGCCTGGGTGGTACGAAGGAGCCAGTAAAGCAACGTGGGTTCTGGGTGCTGAGCTGCTCTCGGGGCTGGTCCCAAAATGAGGGAGAGGATGGGAATGGGGTTTCTTCTCCATCCTTAGCACTGGGGAAGCAACCTGGGAAGTCAGGTAAGAGTAGTGCTTGTTGAGGATCATTAAACTTATGGAAATTATTAGCTGCAAAGTCACCAAAGCATGCAGAACTCTCTTCCTTTACTGAATATATTGGCCTCCTGTTCTTGTGCATTTCTCTGCTGAGCATTGCAACATGGGGCAGGCTGGATGATGGCTGCCTGGACAGATTCTGGGGCTGGAAAGTGGTATTTCTCTTCTAGCAGAAATTGGGATGTTGAACAACCAATATTCTTATTGCCAACAAGTGAGTGAAAAGAGCATCACAGCATCCATCTGAAGAAGAAATTCTTCACTCTGAGGGTGGTGAGACAGTGTCCCAGGTTGGCCAGAGAAGCTGTGGCTGCTCCTCCCTGGAAGTGTTCAAGGCCAGGTTGGCTGAGGCTTTGAGCAACCTGGTCTAGTGGAAGGTGTCCCTGCTGCTGGCAGGGAGGTTGGAACTGGATGAGCTTTAAGGTCCCTTCCAACCCAAACCAGTCTGGGATTCTATAAGTTTTTTCCTAAAATACACCATATGCTGTGGGTCCATGCATCTCTTCTCGCCACAAGGCAGTGGATGCACAGAAATGAGACCTTTCCTGCTCTCTTCTTTGCATCCTATCTTGTTACTGCTTTGCAGAAGATGCATCTCTTTTTCGTAACAGCATCACTCCTGGCTCTTGCTCCACCTGTGATGGGGAACCTCTCAGCTCCTCTCCCACCACTTAACTCCCACATGGAACCAATTCATGTTTTCCCTTTGGGACACAGAAAAGTTTTCCACTCATCTTATGAGAAAACCAGCTTCAAATTCCACTGGTAGTTTGAAAATCCCAGCTGAGACCCATCAGATGGAGAGAGCTGTATCTGTTTTTATAAGGTATCAGTTTCATCAAGGAGAGGAGGTGGAAGCAGAAGAGTTGCTGTCCATGTGCTAGATGATGGGCAGGGACAAGTCCCAGGCCAAGTTCACACCTCATCATAGCAGTTTATTAACTGACAGGTCAAGGGCTTGAGTAGTAATCCCACTGTGTTGCAACCCTCATGTAGACATGGGAAGATTGGGAGATATGTCCTGCTCATGGAGGTAATGGGGATATCTAAAATCTTATCTGCTTGTGGAGTTTATCATGTTTTGGTAAGATGCTGTGCAGATTTTTCTCTTGCTCTTTCAAAAGTGGGACAAAAGGCAACAGTTTAGCTTCCAAAAACACATTCAAGGAACATGCTTAGCCATAGGACTGTGGATTCATCCACTGCTTTTTAATGAGCTTCCCTTGAGAGGAGCACAGAGACCCTGTTTGGGAGCTGTGCAGGGCAGGGGCCTCCACCTCCAGTCTCAAGCAACAAGGATGGATAAGGCATCACTGTGCTGGACAGAAAATACAGCTCCCTTTCAGCTCCAAAACCATTTTGGCATAACTTGCTAACTTGAATTTTATCTGCAAACGTTTTTCAGCTTGATACTACTGGGAATCTTGATTTTTTCCGAGACTTACCAACAGGAAATCCCTGAGCCAGAGGGTTTTAGCTGTAATGAACTTATTGTATATTCAAGCACCGAACATCAATTTGGATTACCATGTCAAAAATAAGCACTGAGAGCATGCAACCGTACCCTGGGGTCACCTGTCAGGAACTCCAGACTGAAATTGGCCAGATATAGACCAGTGCAGCCTTGATTTATATTTTTCCCTGTGCAAATACAACAGCTAAGACTGAACAAACCTACTGCATCTTGGAGATGAGTCCCCTCCTCCTCTCCTCAGCCCCTTCTTCCACTTTGCATGGGGCTTCTTTGGCTGGGGATGCTTCATTAGAGGCTGCCCAAAGAGCTCAAGGACTAATCAGATGCATTAGGAGGCTAAATTCCTTTATTAGTGCACATCTAAATCACTGTCACTTGTGTCATTTTGGGACCCTGAGTCCCAGGCACAATCAGGATTCCCATCCTCCCAGACATTCAGCATGCACAGGTGAAGACAAGCTCTTGCTCCCCAGCCTTGGGCTAAAGGCACACAGGAATTCATCCCAAGCATGGGATGCAAGAGGAGAGGTGTGTAGGGGCAGGAGGGATCATTTACACCTTCCTCCTCCCCAGGCATGTAGCCTCAGCCCTGCCCCAGTCTTTCCATCCATCCCCTTTTGCCCACAGCCCAGATGCAGACAGAAGCAGGGAGAATGGACCAGAAAGCTGGGGATCTTCATTTGTTTCTCAAACTTCATCCCAAGCACTCTGCATTGAGAAACTGGGGGTGTTGAGCCTGGAGAAAAGGAGGCTGAGGGGAGACCTTCTGGCTCTCTACAGTTCCCTGAAAGGAGAGTGGAGAGAGGTGGGGGTGGGTCTGTTCAACCAAGGAGCAAGGGACAGGACAAGAGGAAATGGCCTCAAGTTGCACCAAGGGCAGTTGAGATGGGATGTGAGGAAGAATTTCTTTGCTGAAAGGGTTCTGAGGCATTGGAAGGGGTTGCCCAGGGCAGTGGTGGAGTTCCCATCCCTGGAGGGATTTAACAGATGGGTAGATGAGGTGCTCAGAGATCTGGGTTAGCAGTGGACAGGTATGGTTGGACTCGATGATCTCAAAGGTCTTTTCCAACCAAATGATTCTGATTCCCTTTTGCTGCTCATTACTTGCTGCAACCACAGAGCAGCACCCATGGGGCGTGCAGAGCAAACAGCACAGGCTCACCTCTGCAGAAGGCATAACACCATCACACAGGGATGAGAAAAGGTGCTTTATCAAGGAGATGCTCAGTGGAAGTTTAAATCCCAAGTAGGACCCATGTTCAGGATTTTAAAGTCATTCTAAAATACAACTCAAGGATCAGATGCAAATACAGAGTTCCTCTAAATAAAAAGTTTTGCTGAAGTTTCCATGAGCCAGGGACTTCTGTTATTATCTGCAGCCTTGGTGTTCTCCCCAGTTAATGTCAAACTCCCTGAGATTTCCTCCTAAATCCTTCTCTGGAGATTCTACAGCCCCTTATATTTAGCTGGATGGAGAAGACAGCTGGAGATAAGGAAGGTCAAACTTGCTTTTGCCAACCAAAGGTCTGGAGTCTTCAAAAAGAAAAAGAAAAAAAAAAAGAAAAGAAAACAACAAACCAACAACCAAAATTTCTTCATTCATGAACCCAGATCTCTCCTCGCTCCCCCATAATGCTCTAATCAGTTTGTTGAGAAACTGGCAATGAATTACTTGCTTTGAGGAAACATTGATCTTCCTCTCCCTTGTATCTGCACACACACAATCAGGTGGGAGACTGTGACCATGGGTCAACAATGCAGTTATTGAGGTCAGAGATGGGGTTTGAAGGGCACTTGCAGCCTCTTTTCCTCCCTGCAAACATTCAGCCCCATGAAGAGCTGATCACCTCCATTCCTTTATCCATCCATCCCTTCATCCATACATCTCTCTGGCTTCCAGTCACTGGGAACAGCTCAGAGTAGAAGCATTTGTCCCAGCCAAGTATTTCAGAATCCTCCTTGGAGCTTGCTTGCTCTTCCTTCCCTCCTCTGTTTTATTGACTGTTTGTGTGGTTTGTAACTCCTGAGCCTCTAATTCACCTTGGTCTCACAAAGTACACCAGTACCAACACGAAAGATGTCCCTGTTCATAGCAGGGGTGTTGGACTAGATGACCTTTGAAGATCCCTTCCAATCCAAACCATTCTATGAAAATCAAGTGTATTGGGTTAGACTAAAGACACCACCTGTTTTACACTGGTTTTTTTGGGGAAGAAGGTAGATCATAGAATCATAAAATCATGTAGGTTGGAAAAGACTCTTTAAGATCATCAGGTCCAACCATTAAACTAACTCTGCCAAGTCCACCACTAAACCATGTCCCTAAGCACCACATCTACCTATCTTTGAAATACCTCCAGGGATGGTGACTCCAACACTTCCCTGGACAGCATCTTCCAGTGCTTGACAACCTTTAAATGAAAATGATGAGAAGCCTTGGGTCTCCTTAGCCTTGGCAGGTAGAGAAAGGGTGATGGTATCTGTTTTATTCATTCATCTTATGATGAAAATCACAGCAGAAGTTACTGGCTTCAGAGATGCTCAGCCAAAAAGCATGAAAAATGCTGCTCTTCTCTCCTGGTCCCCAACTCAACAAATACTCACTCGAGGCAGTAAGGCTTTTCATTAACGCTGGGAGCTTTGCTGCACAGAGCAAGCCCACGCTAATCAACCCACGTACTCCAGTGCTGATATCTGGCTAATGTCAGGGCAGGGAGGATTAAAGCTTCCTTCTTTGGCCATCTGCAGTTCCCAACAAAGCTGACAGCATCTTGGACTTCTCACCCAGGACAAATCCTACCTCAATTTAGCAAGTCTCCTCCGTGGATGAAGGAGTAGCCAAACAACGGCCTCACGTTGTCACACTACGTGCTGTTGACAAAGTTATCGCTATGAAAACAAGCCAGAGCCAAGTCAAGCGGGGCCCTCCGCCTACTCCAGCATGACAGCATTTCCTGCTAGCACAGGGGAAAAGGTTAGTGGAGATACACATGGAGGCAAAGGTAAAGGTTGCTGCCACAGGTTGTGAAGCTGCACTTGCTGTGTATCACTGTTTGGGGTCTGAGAAAGGGGATTTGTGAGGCCTCATCTGGTAGAAGACAAGCATGGTCTCCAAAGGCTAGATGTTTAAGCTAGCTGGGCTTGAGGTGGGTCAGTGCAAAGCTCATGGAGTTCAACAAGGGCAAGGGCAAGGTCCTGCACCTGGGTCAGGGCAACCCCAAGCACAAATCCAGGCTGGGTGGAGAATGGCTGGAGAGCAGCCCTGAGGAGAAGGACTTGGGGTGCTGGGGGACCAGAAGCTCCACATGAGGCGGCACCGTGCGCTGGCAGCACAGAGCCAATAACCGTGTCCTGGGCTGCACCCAGAGCAGCGTGGGCAGCAGGGCCAGGGAGGGGATTCTGCCCCTCTGCTCCGCTCTCCTGAGACCCCCCCTGCAGTGCTGCCTCCAGTGCTGGGGACATCAACATAAGAAGGACATGGACCTACTGGCAGAGGGGAGGTTGAGATGAAATGTGGGGAAGAAATTCTTCACTGTGAGGGTGGTGAGACAGTGTCCCAGGTTGGCCAGAGAAGCTGTGGCTGCTCCTCCCTGGAAGTGTTCTCGGCCAGGTTGGCTGAGGCTTTGAGCAACCTGGTCTAGTGGAAGGTGTCCCTGCTGATGGCAGGGGGGTTGGAACTGGATGATCTTTAAGGTCCCTTCCAACCCAAACCATCCTGTGATTCTATGATTAAAAAGGTACAACAGGAACACGGTTGTATGTGACTGAGCACAACTGGAAATTAAATGATGAGATGCTGTGGTTGCAAAGATGAGTTTTTAGCTGCCCAAGTTAACACTCTGAACAGTCCTGGTCTCTTCCTGACCATCTTCTGTGCTAGGAAGGGTTTCCATGCTTTTCTGAAATACTATGGCTTATAAGACAAATAACACAGTAAAAACTCCAGGTAAAGCTCTCATTTAGGCAAGACCAGCCCAAAAACTGAGCCCAGCCTGTTGGCACACACCCTTCCAGCAAATGCAGATGGGAAGTGGAAATGTGTGTAGTGGACACTAAGCACCCCTTCCACAGAAGATCTATGAAGCAGAACATCTCAGCACCTCTTGCTCTTTCTCCACATGCAGCTGGATCTCCTCATTTAGTGGTTGCCCTACACGTGTGAGATCAGCTCTTTACAACCATGCTTCTCATTTTTCACTCCAGCACCAAGCCCATGGTTTGAACTGCTGGGAACGTGCTCAAACCTTGCTGATGGCTTGTGGTTTGGCAAACATTTCAGGAGAGAAATATCCAGGTCAATCTGTTGCTGGTAGAGTTCAGCAACTGCAGAGCTTGTAATTAATTCTAAATTATTGTAATTGTAATTATTATAAACCAGTGCTAATAACAGTTAAAAAGAGAGAGGTGACAGACATCAATGGATGGAGAAGCCCTACAGAATCCAAAGGGCACTCACTCCTTTGAAGTCCATCTGAAGATATGTGAAGTAAATTAACTTCTTTATGAAAGAAATTAATTTTTTGGTTGTTGTTGTTACAAATGCTACTGAAAAACAAAAAATAGGGAAAGTTTTCAGAGAGCTACATTTATCCTTCAACCTGCCAACACTGTTTAATAAAGAAGGGGTTCCTGGACTAAAGGAAACCACCATCCTGTTGCTTTTGAACTTAAACTGAAGGTTTCCTGCCTGAACACACAACACAACCCATGACAGTCCATCACCAAGGAAAAGTCATGTTCCTGCACTTCAGACCAAATATCTTGGAGCTAAAATAGTGCTCCTGAGTTTCTGATGACTCAGGAGGAGAGAATCCCAGACTGGTTTGGGTTGGAAGGGACCTTAAAGCTCATCCAGTCCCAACCCCCCTGCCAGCAGCAGGGACACCTTCCACTAGACCAGGTTGCTCAAAGCCTCAGCCAACCTGGCTGAGAACACTTCCAGGGAGGAGCAGCCACAGCTTCTCTGGCCAACCTGGGCCAGGGTCTCACAACCCTCACACCAAACAATTTTTTCCTAATATCTAATCTAAACCTCCCCTCTTCCAGTTAAAAGCCATTTCCCCTTGTTCTGTTATTAACTGCCTTTGTAAAAAGTCCCTCCCCAGCTCCCTTGTAGGCCCTGGTGATTTCCAAACCTCTTGAGAGATGCTGCCCTTGTGCACTGCTCTGACTGCCCTTACACCCAACGTGGAATTACCTTCATTTGCTTCCAGAGAGGTGCTTCTAAATTCCAGCACAGCAACTGAAATTCCTCCTTTTAATCCATATCACCACACATGCTCCTCCAACGTGATGTCCACCTCAAGGCAATCACAGCCAGGTGACCTGTAGCTGTTCCATAGCCGCTCAGCTCTGTATTCACCACTGGGACATCACCTGTAGTGAATATACAGGGAAAAAAGCAGTGCTGTAGCCAGCATTTTGTTTTGAAGTGAAGGAACAGCACACTGATGCTGCTGTTGCAACAGAGCATCTTTGTCTGCAGCAAGGGACTGAGGAACCTCAAGAGACCTCTGAAGGTAAGAAAAACTGGCAATCACAATGCTAAAAGCTCAGACTCTTCCAAACTCAGAGCTGTGGCTTCCCAGGGATCTTTTAAAACCAGGCACACTTGATTTCAGCTCTAAGGGAAAGGTGTTGAGCTGTGGCCAGGATCACAGTGGTCCCTTAATGAGAATCCTCATCATCCTCCAGCGGAGGCCACAAAGATACTGAGGGGCCTGGAGCATCTCCTGTGTGAGGAGAGGCTGAGAGAGCTGGGACTGTTCAGCCTGGAGAAGAGCAGCCTGAGAGGGGATCTGATCAATGTCTGTCAATATCTGAAGGGTGGGGGCCAGATGGATGGGGCCGGGCTCTTCTGGGTGGTGCCCAGTGACAGGACAAGGGGCAATGGGCACAAACTGGGACACCAGAAGTTCCAGAGAAACTGAAGGAAAAATTTCTTCCCTGTGAGGGTGCCGGAGCCCTGGGACAGGCTGCCCAGAGAGGGTGTGGAGTCTCCATCTCTGGAGATGTTCAAACCCAGCTGGACACTTTCCTGTGCAACCTGGTGTAGGGAACCTGCTTTGGCAGGGGGGTTGAACTGGATGATCTCCTGAGGTCCCTTCCAACCCCACCATTCTGTGATCATCACTCAGATCAGGCATTAAGACTTGGGGGAACTTTGTAGGGACCCAAGTTAGACAGAAGTGAACTTGGTTTATTGCCACTCCTGCCATTGGTTTAAACATCTGCGTGTGTCGGGCCTGGCTGAGATGGAGTTAATTTTCCTCATAGCAGCCCACACAGTGCTGGGTTTTGTATCAGCAGCTAGAAAGGTGTTGGAAACACAGCAGTGTTTTGGTTACTGCTGAGAAGTGCTACACAGAATCAAGGCTGGCTCTCCAACATTTCTCTTGGGAAGTCAGGCTCTTCACAGTGGTGTCCAGTGGTAGGACAAGGGGCAATGGGTGTGAGCTGGAACACAGGAGGTTCTGCTTAAATTTGAGAAGAAACTTCTTTACTGTGAGGGTAACAGAGCCCTGGAACAGGCTGCCCAGGGAGGGTGTGGAGTCTCCTTCTCTGGAGACATTCAAGACCCACCTGGACACCTTCCTGTGTGAACTCATCTAGGTGTTCCTGCTCTGGCAGGGGGATTGGACTAGATGATCTTTCGAGGTCCCTTCCAATCCCTAATATTCTGTGATTCTGTGATCTTGGGAGGGAACATAGCCAGGACACCAGACCCAAACTGACCAAAGAGCTATTCCATACCATATGACATCTGCCCAGAAATAAAAGCAAGGGGAATGGTGGGGGAAGGGAGGACATTTGTTATTTACAATGTTTGTCCCCTGAAGCAACCCCTACGTGTACTGAAGCCCCACTTCCCAGGAAATGCCAGACTTCACCTGCTGGTGGGAAGTAGAGAGTCAATATTTTGTTGTTTTTTTGCTTCCACACACATGACTTTACTTTGTTTCTATTAAACTGTCTCAACTCATGAGTTTGGTGGTTTTGTTCCATCTTATTTTCTCCCCTCCCCATCCTGCTGAGGAAGGGAATGATAGAGCAGCTTGGTGGGCACCTGGCATTCAAACAAGGTCAACCCACCACGTTGTGAAAGAAAGGAGGAACACAGTGAAATTATCACAAAGCTGAGATGTTATCAAGACATCTGTGCTGTGTCCATCAGGTGCTCCATCTCCCCTTGAGGAATCCCACATGGGGCACATACAACAGAAGCCACAGAACACAGATACACATAAGTGTCCTCTGTCTCTCTGCCAGCACACTCAAGCCTCCAATGAAACCATTGAGGACCTATCAAGTTGCAGTGAAATTTCTCCATCGTTGCAATTTTGCAGGGAGAAGATGATTAATATGAGAAAATGATTTCCCAACCCAGCAGCCATGTTCTGAGCAACGCTAGCCAGGTCAGACAAAACCACAGAAGACAAATCCAAACTCTGCCAAGACTCTTTCTAATTTCAGACCAGTGAGTGAAACCAGTCTCCTGAAAGCAAAACGAGGAAAGCAAGGGTTGAAAAGAAGGGACAGAGAGATTTGTGCTACAGAGCTTCACGAAGGAAGATTAGGTAAATAAATAAATACAGACTGGGCAATGAGTGGATTGAGACCAGCTCTGAGGAGAAGAACTTGGGGTGCTGGGGGACCAGAAGCTCCACATGAGGCGGCACCGTGCGCTGGCAGCACAGAGCCAATAACCGTGTCCTGGGCTGCACCCAGAGCAGCGTGGGCAGCAGGGCCAGGGAGGGGATTCTGCCCCTCTGCTCCGCTCTCCTGAGACCCCCCCTGCAGTGCTGCCTCCAGTGCTGGGGCCACCAACAGCACAAGGACATGGAGCTACTGGAGCCAGTGCAGAGGAGGCCACGAGGATGATGCCAGGGCTGGAGCAGCTCTGCTGTGAGGACAGGCTGAGAGAGTTGGGGCTGTTGAGCCTGGAGAAGAGAAGTCTCCAGGGAGACTTTCTAGCGGCCTCCCAGTACCTGAAGGGGCTCCAGGAAGGCTGGGGAGGGACTTTGGCCAAGGGCAGGGAGTGACAGAACAAGGGGTGATGGCTTGAAAGTGTCAGAGGGGAGCTGGAGCTGAGATGTGAGGAAGAAATTGTTTGGTGTGAGGGTGGTGAGACCCTGTCCCAGGTTGGCCAGAGAAGCTGTGGCTGCTCCTCCCTGGAAGTGATTCTATGATTCTAAGTAAATCATGCATGTTCTCCACCAGGAGATACCCTGCAAGGAAAAGGAGTTTTTCTTCCCAAAAACTGCTTCACTTGCTTGTAGCATGTGCAAGTCTCAGCTGAAAATAGAAGCACTCAGCACTGGCACCATTGGCAGCAATGAACTGGCCAGCTGGAGAGATCCAGCCTTCCCAAATGGAGAAGCCCAAGGAGACACACAAGCAGGACAATCACTGAGAGGTAGAGCTAGGATTAAGATCTGGGTAGGCACAGGTAACCCAATCATTGTACCATGCTGCCTTGATCTTCCACCTTCTGTAAGAAGGAAGATGAAGAGAAAAACTTATCCTCAACAGTTGGATTTCTTCTGCTGTCCTGTCCATGGGGTGCAGTCCCCACAGCCAGGCCACTATGCCTGGCAGAAGCAGTTTCCACCTGCACCAACTGCAGGTTCCACCTTAAAAGCTTTTCCTGCCTGTGCAGCTTCATTGACTGAACTACTTTATTACATCATTTTAACAATACAGGCATCATATATGAGGTTTTTAGGCAGCTGGGACTGTTTGATGTTTCTAGATGGGTTTATATCAATATTAATGTGCTACAGCACTTCAGGAGTTGCCCAGTAGGAGTTGCCCATGATTAACACTTAAGACATAACCATGCAACTTGTTCTGCAAATCCTTTTTTAACATGAGACATGAAAAATACACCAGGTAAGGCAGCTCACAAGGTACCTTGCAGAAGCTGAGGGCTGGTTGCTGCAATTACACGATGCCTCTGGCACTGGCACGTAGACTGTGTGCCACCACTGTCAGGTGGACGTGTGATGGAAAGTCAGAGCTCTGCTGCCAAAAGGTCAAAAATCACAGCATCATATCCCAGAACTGACTCAACTGGAAAAGACCTTTAAGATCAAGTCCAATCAACCCAACACTGACCAGTCCCCGACTGACCCATGTCCCTCAGCACTGTGTCTACACGACTCTTCAATCCCTTCAGGGATGGGGACTCCACCACTGCCCTGGGCAACCCCTTCCAATGCCTCAGAACCCTTTCAGCAAAGAAATTCTTCCTCACATCCCATCTCAACTGCCCTGGCCACAACTGGAGCCCATTTCCTCTTGTCCTGTCCCTTGCTCCTTGGTTGAACAGACCCACCCCCACCTCTCTCCACCCTCCTCCAAGGGACTTGGACAGAGCCACAAGGTCTCCCCTCAGCCTCCTTTTCTCCAGGCTCAGCACCCCCAGTTCCCTCAGCCGGGAACTCAGCACACTTGTGCTCCAGACCCTTCCCCAGCTCCGTTCCCTTCTCTGGACACGCTCCAGCACCTCCAGGTCCTTCTTGTACTCAGGGGCCCAACACTGAACCCAGAACTCAAGGTGCAGCCTCACCAGTGCCCAGCACAGGGGTAAGAGAACTTCCCTGCTCCTACTGGCCATGCTGTTCCTGACAGAGGCCAGGATGCTGCTGGCCTTCTTGGCCAATATTCACGTTGGGAACAATGCGAGCTTGATGAACAATAAGCCTAAGAGGTTTTGGGGCTGAGGAGGACGTTTAGTTCAAATCAGACTTGTAAAGTCTTGTTTAAGGTTTATTTTTTTTCCCTCCCTGGAATATTACAGTCTTTTTTTTCCACCTGGGGTTAAGACCACCTCATCTGCAGACAGGAGGGCTCATGGTTGCCCAAAGATACCAGCTCAACCAGCACAATTCAAAGAACACAGAGCATGTGCAAACACTTCCACCTAAAAAAGGTCCAAACCCAGAAACCAAGAAGAAATATTCTCTCTGGCCATTTGAGAGGTGACAAAATGAGGTAGAGAAGAGCCTAAGGTTTATCTAGAACAAGTCTACTCTCCAGCAGCACCTCCAGAGATATTTCAGTAAAAATCTTTTCCATTCATAGATTATTTTTCACTTTAAGGTAACTACATTTCCATAAAGCTGCTCAACATTGCAGAACTGCTTAAAGTAAAATTTCTCTCCTTTATCTTCCCACTTCAGCTCCAGGACTACACGGTTGGTGTCTTGGCATTCTACTTTCTGCTGACAGACAGATTGGGTGGGAGAAAAGTAAAAAAACAATAACAAAAAACCTCCAAAAAACCTGTTGCACTGATGATGCCTGGAGAGTCCATGTAGCTCTTCATGTCACACCGCTTCCCACCAGCAACTCCACGTCCTGGACAGCCCAAGTCTTGTGCAGTAGACTCCTGTTCAAGGAGAACATAAGATTTTTTAGGTAGGCATATGTTGCTTATTAGCTGGGATCACAGAAGGTGGGGGATGAGTAGCAATGCCTCCCTGATGAGGGAACACAGCTTTTCCACTATCCATAAAAGTTTTGCAAACCCAGCTGCCTCCCAGCCCCTCCATACACTGTTTTTCCAGCTGTGGGCCACCTTGCACCATCCCCTGGGAAATTGGATTTGGAGCCAGCAAGGCAGTCGGGTCTTCTAGCAAAATGTTCTTGCCCAAATCCCAGCATTGCCTCAACTGGAAAAGCCCTTTAAGCTCATTGAGTCCAATCATGAACCCAACACTGACAAGTCCCCAACTGACCCATGTCCCTCAGCACTGTGTCTACACGACTCTTCAATCCCTCCAGGGATGGGGACTCCACCACTGCCCTGGGCAACCCCTTCCAATGCCTCAGAACCCTTTCAGCAAAGAAATTCTTCCTCACATCCCATCTCAGCTGCCCTGGCCACAACTGGAGCCCATTTCCTCTTGTGCTGTCCCTTGTTCCTTGGCTGAACAGACCCACCCCCACCTCTCTGCACCCTCCTCCAAGGGACTTGGACAGAGCCACAAGGTCTCCCCTCAGCCTCCTTTTCTCCAGGCTCAGCACCCCCAGTTCCCTCAGCCGGGAACTCAGCACACTTGTGCTCCAGACCCTTCCCCAGCTCCGTTCCCTTCTCTGGACACGCTCCAGCACCTCCAGGTCCTTCTTGGAGTCGGGGGCCCAGCACTGAACCCAGCACTCAAGCTCACCAGTGCCCAGCACAGGGGGAGAGAGCTCCCCTGGTCCTACTGGCCACACTGGTGCTGATCCAGGCCAGGATGCCCCTGGCCTTCTTGGCCAATATTCACGTTGGGATCAATGTGGGCTTGATGAACAATAAACCGAAGAATTTTTGGGACTGAGGAGAACATTGTAGTTCAAATCAAGCTTGCAAAGAAAACAAACACAAAGGAGCCATTCAGAGAAGACACACAAGTTGAGAGATACTAATCAGTTTTATTTTATAAATACAGATGAGCTTTCCCGCAATTACCAACATAGTTTTAATGTGTCATTTACTATGGGATATTCTGGTTTTGCTTATTTTAAATACCTGGTCAAGCAAGGATAAGCCAATGCTGTTGTGCTTGCTATAAAAATATAGTGGGATATGATCTTCCAAAACTAATATTCTCAAAAATCTTAGGAATTCCTAGTAAGGGGAAAAGATTGCAATGAAATGTTTTCTCCACTTGAAGACATTTGCAGACATTTAACAGTGTCACAGCTGTGCAGGCTCTTGGCAGTTTAAAGCACACTGTGATATATCTCACCTTCAAACCTACTATTTGTTTCTCTCCCACTACACTATTTTCAGAGGAATTTACAGAGGGGGAGGAAAAAAAAAAATCATCACAAAAAAAGAAAGCAGTGAGGTGGTTGCAGTCTGTACAATCCCCCATCCTCACAGCAACGAGAAGTTTGCCAATGCTTTAATTAGCCCTATGATGCTGTCCCCCTTCACACCACCTTCTATATAGAAAGTGGTGAAAGTGGAAGAGAAACATGGGGACAATTTAAGGCCTATTAAAGATACATCCACAGAAAGTCCATCAAAGAAGCTTTGTGGGACAGATGCAGAAATCAACCATTGTGTTTGACACATTAACAATTACAGGGCACAAAGAGGAACAGCAACACAACATCAGGGAAGGAAACCAGACTTAATTTGGTTGGGTGCAACCTGAGAAAATGTGCATCTATTTAAAAATAAACCCCAACAAACCCCAAAAAACCAAAACAGAAATCCAAAGTTCTGCTGATGCTCTAATGAACCTAATTTCACATGTCACTTAATTGCACTGAGCCGCTCTGTGTTTGCCTACAAAAACATAGCGACTTCACAACTACTCTTTGGGTTGCTTTGGAAAGTCACCATCACACACAAGCTTTCTGTTAGAGAGGAGAACGAATGTGCCTACAAAGAGAAGGTCTGTGCTGCTCTGAGTGTGCCAGGTCCCATCCCACAGGGTGCATGACTGACTCAATGTTCCTTAATTTAACCTAAAATTATACTGCTATCAGAAGATGCTAAGATACAGTCAGAGGACTGAGCACCTCATGCCCACTTCATTCATAAGTGCTGTGCTTTCAGGTGTTTCATGTCTTCCTTGCACAAAGCACAGCAAGAGTTCCCTCCCTACCTCTTCTCAAAGATGATGGCAGTGCTTTAAGCTGTTGCAGCATTTCTTTTAGGGAAGCTTTCTTCATGAGGTTGGAACAGAGGAGCTTATTTAGGAGAGAAGATACTCAAGAACATGTCCAACTTCATGCTTATGTTTGTTACCTGGAATCAGAAATGAGGTCCCTGATTCTGAGTGCTTCCATCATGCTCATGTTTGTTACCTGGAATCAGAACTGAGGTCCCTGATTCTGAGTGCTTCCACCAAGCACATCATACTAGGACAGACCAAAACCAATGAATCGCTGTAGAAAGGCTCAATCCAACAGCTCCACTGCAGATACAACCATTAAAAAGCTAACAGAAGAAATGTGAATATAATTGTAATACAATCATTAAGGTGTTACCTGGAGAAATGCATATTCTAAGAAGAGTGCTATGATGTATATTGGTTCTCACATACACATCTTGGTTTTGACAACAGATAATTGAGATTATACATAGCCACATTTTAAACAGTTAATTTTTAGGCTAGCCTTATGGTGAAGTTAGGAAACAAGACTAGGTCATTGGTTCAAAAGAAAGCACAGAGCAGGGAGGAAAGAGAGAGAGGAAAAAAAAAAGCCAGGCATGATGAAGTGTTTTTTATTCTGCTATATATTTTTATATTTCAGAGCTCACAACTGAGCCCAGATTCTTGGGTATACAATATAGAAAGCAAGAGCAATGAAATCCAAACTGAAACAAATACCAGGAATCACAAAGCAGGCTGCAAATTGCTTTCCTGAACACATGTGCTGGTGGTAACCTACCTAAGAGCAAACTGCACCTCCAGCCAACCGCTGCCAGTTTCTTCCTTCAAAGCACAGCTGGTTAAAAGGAGATTAATTGAGATGAATAATGGGAAGTGGCTCCTTTCTACAGAGGGTGGAGTGATTCCACAAATTCACCTAATTCCAAAGCACTGACTGTATTTTCAGTCCGAGTTTTTCTTTTAATCAAGATGTCTGTGAAGTGCTTCACAGCATGTTGTCCCTGTTGAGACACCTCGGAGGGTGGCAGCTGAACCCCACTTAGGTAGGTCTCACTGATGAGGTTGGCACCCAACTCAAGTGAGGAATGGGTCAGGCTGAGATTTTTTTATAAGAAAACTTAAAGAGGGGGTTTAGTCCTCAAAGCTTCTACCCATAGGAACAGTGAGTATGGAGGAAAGAAGAGGGGAAAAAAAAATGTCATTTCTGATTAATCAGGTGCAAGGAAACTGCAGATATCACACAGGTGCTCATTCTCTGGCAAGTTTACACCACCAACTGAAGATCCATCAGTGCAAACTAGAACTTCAAAGGCTACAGAGCACAGCCAAGAGAAAGCTGTCCAATTACAACAAATTCATGGTATTTCTGTAACACTGGCTACATCACTCAAGATAACACAGGAGTACATGGGAGAAGGTAAAGAACTCTTACCATAAATGTACTTTTAAATTAACTTTTTTTTTTTTCCTTCTGAAAAGATTAAAATAAATTTAACTCTAAATAATAATTAAGAAATTAACAAATATTCATAGAAGGGCCTGCAGCACTAGAAGTTGTTTCCAGGAAAGCCTTTTAGAAATGGATTCCAATGCCTAAAAAAAATAATAATATTCCAACAGATTATAAATACCAGACATAAGAGGACTGGAAGCAGAATCAAAATTTACCTGGGCTGTGAATATACCATAATCCGGTGTTATCGTGCTGAAGTCCATTTGTTTAACACCATAGGAATAGATTTAGCTTTTTATTTTTTTATTTATTTTTTTTTAATAATTAATATAAAGAATAAGTGCAATTTTATCTCTATTCCAGATCACTGATTTCACCTCAATGTCTGCTATCAAATCCCTGTCCAAGCTCACTTGTCCGAACTTTTACGCGGTCTGCGGAAACTGGACATGTTTTCATTCAGTGCATAGATCCTTCGAGAGAACTCCTCAAACTCCCCTAGGACTTGTTCATCACACTCCACTGCCACAGCATGCTCCACAGGGATGGAGTTAAAGTCTTCTAGTTGATCTCCTGTACTGAACCCTGTTGCTTCCATCCCCATGATCTCCTCTGCTTGTTCCACGGTGCAGCAAAGGACGGGGCCGAGCGAGGGACGAAACTCGTTGCTTGCCGTGCCAGAGCACTCACCAGGCAGAAAGGCCCCATTTATTGCACTACTATGTCCTAGGAAAGACTCCTGCTGCTCTTGGGGGTTGGTTAAATTCCCATTTTCTCCATTTAAACTGCCACACAAGTCCTCTCCTTTCTTGGTATTTCCTTTCGAGGAGTCCATAGAGGTATCCAAGGAGGAAGATATGGATGCAGGTTTTTTATCTAAATCTCCTCCACGGGCAGTGATGGCAACAGGCTGGGTTAAAGCAGAGTTGTAACTAGGAGGAGGAGTTTTGTACTGTAGTCTTTCGTTTCCCGTGCTGGCTCGTTTTCTGAGTCCTTTATCTGGAGAAGGAAGCCCACTGGAAAAGCCAACATCCAACCTGCCGAAGCTAGAGCTCTGTCTCTTTGGAACGGGAATCGCGCTGGATGTGTGGTGCCGATCACTAGAAAAGGGGGAAAGGATAAATCACAGCTGTCAGACACGCTCATGAGCAATACAGATGTTTAACCAAAGGCTGAAGCCATTATTTTATCACAACTCCAGGCTCTGTTTGGCCAACTACTTGTATCCTAAAGTGCTAAAACCCCCAAAACGTGTTTAATGCTGTATGAACTGCAGAAGACACCCCAGAGGACAGCTTTACTGAAAACCAGGAAGATTGGGTAGGAACATTTACAAAGCTCCATGGTTTGAAGAGTCAATCACCCAAGAAACCACCACATTATGTTAATTCCTACTGTTAACACCATTTTATAGGACCAAGCTGTACTTTATGAATGATTACTGTTGACCGTCTATTTATGTATTTATGGCCTGTACTGGGCCATCATAAACTCTTCAAAAGTGAGTAATAATGGTCAAATCCTCTAAGAGAGACTTCTTCCAGCAGTGGACTTTCCTGACAGCTGCACAAAGGAGAAAAAACCCCACTAACTTCGCTATTTGCAGAGGATTATTTTTGCCAGATCTTCTACTTTTCTGTGCCAATCGTTCCAAAAAACTTTTTTGGACAAATCTCAACCTCTGTTTCTTGAGGAAAGTGAACTAATCAAGCTTAATTTACAAGTTTGATTTTACTATTTAATACAGTTCCATAGCCCACTTACACTGTCTCAGGGTCTATAATTTGGAACATCCGCTTTACGTCATCTAAGGTGCGTTATGTGAATTTTCCCTTCATCGGCTTAATCCTTATCCAAATATAATCACCATCCTATATGCAAATAGGATGTTGGACATTAACTTCAGCAACCAGGTTCATTTTCCTTCCAGATTAAAAAAAAAAGAAATAAAAATATAATACAGCTATTACTGATCTGCTAAATATATAACTCCAAGATTCAACTGCTGTCAGTTTGAGTCTCCTTCATTAAATCCATTTAAAAGAAACTCCTTTACTCAAGGCCTGATACATTTTGGGATCTGTCTTGCAGGGGAAAAATCTTGGAATAGCAGTTCTGAGTAGTCCCTGGCGTGGATCCTTTTCCATATTACTTTTGTTTTATTTTGCTCCCCTTTGTAAATAGGATAAGCTAGATTGCAAAAAGTCCCTCTGTGAAAAATAAACATCCCCACGGAAGGGCAGTGTGGAATAATACTGCTCTTTAATTTCCTCTCCCATTTTACCTCCTCCCAGGCTGACCCTTAATACATGTGGAGGCCTTCTTTCTCTTCCATAAAAACCCCAAATTACCTTAAGGAAATGTTACTGTTCAGAATCTACAGCTGCAGACAGCAGAGAGATAAGTGCCACACATGCAGCCAGCAGCAAAAACATCAACTTTCTTCTGAGATTTCAACTGCTTTAGGGACACAAAATTGGTGAAGGGTTTAGAGGAGAAGCCATATGAGGAAAAGCTGAAGTCACTTGGATTGTTCAGCCTGGAGGAGACTGAGAGATCTCATCACCATCTAGAACTTCCTCCCAAGGGGAAGAGGAGGGGCAGGCGCTGAGCTCTTCTCTCTGGCCACCAACGCCAGGAGCAGAGGACATGGCAGGAAGATGTGGCAGGGGAGGGTGAGCTTGGCCATGAGGAAAAGGTTCTTGAGGCAGAGGGTGGTGGAGCACTGGCACAGGCTCCCCAGGGAGGTGCTCATGGCACCAAGGCTGACAAGATTCCAGCAGCATTTGGCCAAGGCCCTCGGGGCCATGGTGTGAATGTTGGGCTTGTCCTGTGCAGGAACAGGAGTTGGACTCCATCATCCTTGTGGGTCCCTCCCAACTCACAACATTCTATGACTCTCTCATTCTATACTGTTTCAGACCTTTTTGATGTAAACTCTGCATGGCATTCACAGCTTTGTTTGCAGAAATTTGGAGTCTTCTTAACAGAGGTGACAAAACAAAAAGTGGTATGTGCCACAGATGCTAATAAGTGCTGTACACATGGTCTTGGAGATTAGCCCTCAAGTCCCTTACTGACCAGAGGCTTTAAAATTTATTAAGCAACCCCTACACTATTTATTTTTAAAATGATGTAATATGAAAAACACAGAATCTGAGGCAGGACACTAGTGAACTTCTGCAATGTGCACCGCAGACATATTGGGGATAGTTGGTTTTCTCCTCCCCTTCCCCCAGCTTGGTGCTTTCCACCTTAATTCAGGAAATAAATGAACACTTGGTATAATTTCTTTGATTAGTTTCTGTTGATCTTGAATCTTAGATCTAAGAAACTTTTTCATATTACCTCTAGATTTGCAGAATCTTCCTTAAGAAAAAGCACAGGAAATGAAATGGTGCGTGATGTTTTCAGCTTGAACAGCAAAATCAGCAATTTTCAGCTGTATTGAGTTATTAGAAATTCTATAATTAAATATGAAGTTTTATGAATTTGCCCAAATTCCAAGATGTGCATATATTCACAAAGCCAGATATCAATCAAATCACTTCTCTCTCTTGAAGGGTGCAGCATCCTATGTTTATGTGAATTCCTCATGGACAAGTGACAACTGATTACTACAGATCACTCTTCAAATTAGGAGACACTTTGCAATTAAGCAGATGGTGCTTTTCAGTGCAAGCTACCTAAGGTTTTGCTGCCTTTCCCATTCCAGCTATAGAGATGGTGCAGAGCTGAGTTATCTCCCTCCTGGACAGGATAACACATAATATGGAGATTTGTGTGTCTTACCGAAGACATGTGGCAAGATGCACGTTCCACCTTGAGGCACAGAAACAAAGATGAGCAGCAGCTGTGTGCAATGGAATTGGGCAGGAGAGGTCTCCCTACCTCCCTCTTCCTTTCAAAACTGAGCCCAAAGCACAGGCTGGGATCAGTCTTGCTGCTAAGATGAGCCTAAGCCTGCCATGAGCCTTGAGGAGTACAAGAGGGAGTCTCAAGGCAGGAGAGCTACGAGCATTGTCCAACGAGGGCTTGGATACGTGGACTGTGCTGATCCATCACTTTGTGGCTCTAAATGCAGGAGGCTCAAAAGAGAGACAGGCAAACAGGAGAGATGGGTTCTGTGCTCAGTTTAGTATTTTAGGTTGAGAAAAAACCCCTGTTGCTGAAGTTTCCTTTGGTTTGTACTGGATTGTCGATTCAAGATCCAAAGGGCAACACACAGGCTTTGTGCAGGTCTAGAATGAGCTGTATAAAATGTGTTCCTAAGTCTGGACTAATCAGTTGTCTAATGACATTTAAAATAGTGAGTATACATGCAATTCAAAAAGAAGGTAGGGTGTACAAGAACACTGTTCTCATACAAACTCATTTTCAAACTCGAAGGCCACTTATTGCCACCCCTTCCCAAAAGAAATGGGCTGTTCCCAGCACTGATTCCAGTATGACATCCCCTTTAACAATGAAGATAAAAATAACTCCTCTTGGTTTCTCTCAAGATGTCAGGGATGAGTCAAATGGGAATGTATTCCTGCTGAACTGAAACCCAAGAGGGCTGCAGATGCCAGAGAAACAACCCCACACATCTGAAATAGAAGCAAGACTAGAATAATACAAGATGTAGAGGCAGAAAAGAACTCCCCACCCCTCTCCACATACAGCAGATGCATCATGTTAGTTGCTCTGTAGAGCACCCTTTGCAGAGGGAAGAGTTTGATACCAAAGCATCAGATCTGCAACACCTCGTACAGCAGTGAGGGCTTCTTATCTCCTGATCTAGGCACAATGACAAAAAGGGTTTATAGGAACCCTGGGCCTACAAGAAAGCTGGAGAGGGGCTTTCTACAAAGGCAGGGAGTGATAGAACAACGGGTAATGGCTTCAAACTGGAAGAGGGGAGCTGGAGCTGAGATGTGAGGAAGAAATTGTTTGGTGTGAGGGTGGTGAGACCCTGTCCCAGGTTGGGCAGAGAAGCTGTGGCTGCTCCTCCCTGGAAGTGTTCTCGGCCAGGTTGGCTGAGGCTTTGAGCAACCTGGTCTAGTGGAAGGTGTCCCTGCTGCTGGCAGGGGGGTTGGAACTGGATGAGCTTTAAGGTCCCTTCCAACCCAAACTATTCTGTGATTCTATGAAATTCTGCCATTTCTCTGGATTATATTCAACCATCCACAGGTTGAAATAGGAATTTAAGAGATTAAAATCTAATCCAGGAAGAATTTCAAGCTACACTTTGTGGATTTAAGTGTTTCACAAAGTAGTCACAAGGCTATCTACTCTTTACACAATATTTTAGTGACAAAAGCTCTTGCCTGAAGCATAAGCAGTCAGAAGAGGATCCAGTCAAGTTACAAACACAGTGGCCTGACCACCAGCCTATAAGACAGGTTTGGAGTGGTTGAATACACCTTCTTGCAGCATGAGATGCAAGATCTCACAAGAGTAAGAGCCATCTCAGATATGGAGGACATATAGGGAAAGAAGAGCAGAAAGCAATCCTAGGTTTAATCCTATCTCCTGAATTTGCAGAGGCACACAACTGTGCAAAACACAAGTAATTCTTGGAGCGATCAAGCTCAAGGCAAAGCCTCTTCACCATCTAAACGAGTAACAACTGCTACTCTTATTTGTGGTGCTGGGCTGTGCTTCAAGCTTGCTCAAGTTAATTTCTTTTATATCAGACTCTTTAAAGGGCAAAGATTTAAGTGTTGTATAAAACTGTCTAATTGATAAACCCCTAATTACCTTCAGCAAGTGCTGATCAGCTGAATTTAGGCACAACACCAACTTTTCTATGCAGCAGAAGAAAGAAGCAGCAGCAGCAGCAGAAGAAATTTAAGCGTCCAAGTAAACCAACATAAAAACTGTGGTGTCTAATTAGCTCGAGAGAAGCAGGTTTACAAATTGTTCCAGTGGGCATGTAGATTTAAGTTGCTCCTAAAAAGAAACATGCCTAAATTCCTTTGTAAATCCAAGCCTTACAGGCAAATGGGTGAGAAATTAATTAGTTTGCAGGACCAGGAGAGTTTTTAAAGAGCTTGTTATGATAAGGCTATTCAAGCTAACACGTTATGTATGCCTGAACAATACCTCTTCAGTCCAGCAGCCAAAAAAAATCTTCCCTTCCTTAGTAAGTTGAACTGGCAGAATGATCTATACTAAGTGATCTAACAGCCTGAACATAGCAGCAATACAAAGCTAATCTCCCTCGTCTACCAAATAACTTCCCAGTTTTAATAGAGTACATCAGGGCTGCCCCACAGGGCAGTAAAGCAGGAATGATCTTCATTTATCATACAAGCATTCAAACTAATGAATTAGAACAAAAAAACCCACTTGCAGCTAGATTCTAAACTGCATGCAATGAAATGGACCTTCCTTAAGACTGCAAAACCAGGTTTTAAGCTGCTGGAAACATATGCAGGCAGATTTCTGAAACTGTCCATTGCTGCCAATAAATATGAATAGGATGGGTTTAGCTTCAGTCAGGAATAAGTATGAGGATAACAGCTCAAATCTAAGAAAGCAAGAATGAAGTCAACAGAATGGCTTAACTGCTTATCAAAAGGAAGGATCTGGAGCACAAGTGTGCTAAGTTTCTGGCTGAGGGAACTGGGGGTGTTGAGCCTGGAGAAAAGGAGGCTGAGGGGAGACCTTGTGGCTCTGTCCAAGTCCCTGCAAGGAGGGTGGAGAGAGGTGGGGGTGGGTCTCTTCTCCCAGGTAACAAGGCATAGAGTGAGAGGAAATGGCCTCAAGTTCTGCCAGGGGAGGTTTAGATTGGATATGAGGAAAAACTCTTCACCAAAAGGGTTACCAAGCATTGGAACAGGCTGCCCAGGGAGGTGGTGGAGTCATTTCCCCTGGTGGTATTTAGAATGTGTGTAGATGTGGTGCTTAGGGACATGGTTTAGAGCTAGAACTGGTAGTGTTCGGTTTATGGTTCTACTGGATGATCTTAAAGGTCTTTTCCAACTACAATGATTCTAAATATTATCTAAGGCATTTAGGTAAAAGTTAATATGTATGAAGGACTTTGGAGATCAGTCATCTAAGAGTTCATTGCCTAGGATGGTTCCACAGCTACTGGAGAAAGAAAATTAGCACTGGAGAGAAGGGTAGGTAATACCCTACTGAGAGTCATTTATGATCAGTAGGACAATCACCCTCTCAAGATGCCTCCTCCTGACCACAGGGGCACAACCTAGACAACTCTTTCAGGCTGAGTGTCCAGAAGGTAAACATGAGCAGATTAATTGCCCTCTGTATACTTTTAAATAGAATAAAGGTCATAGCCTTGCAGGCAAGTAAAATAAAAGGAGAATATCTCTACTTACAGTGGGTTAAGCAGTTAACTCAAAGGGTCTTTTCCTGTTCCATCACCTCCATCCAGGTGAGAATGAGAAGTCAAATTGAGGTTTGGGTTCAGAAGTAATGTTTGCAGACAGGCACAGAGCTCAGAAATACTAGGTTGCTCTTAATCTTCATGAAAAAAAGCAGCTGACAGAGGGTCTCTGTTCTATTTGCATTTTCCTTGAGGAAAAGGCTGTACTGTTACCAGAGTTCAATGCATCAAAACAAAGTCCAGAGAAAGAGATGCTTTATCAGCTTCACAGCTCATGGAATTAGTAAAATATATTAAAAAAAGCAAGTCACATTAAAAAACTAACATCCAATTGCCCAGAAACTATAGAGACTGTAAGGTATTGTCACTAGTGGCTTGTAAGAGCATAGCCCTTTACTCTCTAAGCTACAACCTTGACTTGAGTAACTTGGATTGAGCTGGTTCAGATTCCAACCACAATTACTTGGTCAATCTTTTGAGACAGCAAACAGATGTGGACACCTGTCCAAGAAGAATGGCCTGCAACTAGTGGAGGATAAAACCTGATTTGATGAACTGTCATCAGGCCTTAATAACTTTTAGTCATCAAGTTGGATCAGAACTGGTTACACGTAGGAGTATGCTGAACTCGTATCAGGAAGTAGGATTTCTAAATTTAAAAAGAAAAAGAATAGAAACCTCAGATTTATTGGACATTATAGATAAGAGAATTCCATCATCACCAATCTCAATGTTTCAATCACATCCAAATCTTAAAAGCCAATTCATAATAGTCTAAATTCAGTTTTAAGTTTTACTGGCAGCAAAATTACAAAGTAGCTGTTTTCTCCCCAAAATATGAGTTTTCACTCGTTAATAATTAGTCCATTTGGGCATTCTTGCAGACCTAAGGCACAAGACACAGACTCTGTGCTGTAAGCAGGCAAAATAAAGTGATGGAAGCAGGACACAAACATTTCTCAAGTTATTTTCTCAGTGAAGAGATTCTGGTTGTAATCTGTTTGCAGATAAAAAAAAGTTTCTTTTTCAGATTCATTTGTGATTATTTAATCTGTCTGCAAGAGGCTCAGAGAAACTGTAAAGCAGTATGAGAGACAGAATACAATTCACCAGCTCAAATATGTATCTTTTCCTCCCCACAAAATGTTTCCTCTGAGGAACATTACTGGATCACAGCTGGTCAAAATACTAAATCTTGATTGTCTGGCCAAAAGCCAAAATCCACAGCTACAGCTCTTTGGTATGAGAATACTTTAAAAAAAAATAAAATAAAAATAACTTAAACACCATTTGATCTTTTTTGTTGCAAACTATGACCTCATGGCAGTAAGAATGCTAAATGAAGGTGTTTAAGTTGGTTTATAGCCATCTGAAATGTTTGAAGCTCCAAGAGCAGCTCTGAGCCAATATCATGTCAACTGTGCTAAAAAGCAATAATAGTTTCTCACCTTCTTTGAGATTACTGGTTAAATAACACACAATAGTGACAGGGCTGCAAAGGGAGGCTGCCAAAATGAAGTTCAGGTGAAATTGCATCTTTTGGCAGCTAAGAAATTCTGACATATGCTTTTTTTTTTTAAAAAAAAAAAGAAAAAAATCTTCATAAATTAAGCTACTACCAGAGTTTTCTTTACTCAAACATTAAGTTTCAGCCTCCTTTTGAATGTAGCAGTATATGAATCAAGACATACCTTTGAAAAACAAATTTAAGTCTTGGCATGCAAGTATTTTTGGGTAAAGCTTTAAAATGCAGGCTGAAAAGGACATCTCCCTGACTACAGACAAGACTTTCTAAAGGAATATGTTCTACTTGCCAGCACTAGATAAGCCTATTGTCTCATCTATTCACTAGGAAAAAAAAATCTCCTTTTCACTGGACTGCTCAAGTTTGCAGTGTGCTCTTTACTTGCCATTAATAATCACAAATACTGTTGCTCAAAGGTTACACAACATAAATAAATTAAGCTGAAGAATAGGAGAGAAAATGAAAAGAGTCTCTTCATGTGATCTAAAGAGCCTGACTTGTGAAAGATAAATCTGAACATTCAAAAAGGAATAAAACAATGTTCAAAATGGACAGACTAGGTGTAAGTAAAGGCTTGGTCACTATCAAAAGCTGGAATAAAATGTATACTCAAAAGAAGAATTTAAGAGAAAAACTGCATAGAGCCTTTTGCATCAGCAAAAGTTAATCTTAAAAATGAGCTGCTTTTCTAGAAGCTAGTAAGACTCCAGGAGTAAAAAACTGGAAACAGAGAGAATTATTCCCAAAAGGAAACAGAAAAGATCTGGGGGGACCACAACTGAGACAGTGTAAATCAACAACAACTTTGGCTCATCATCTTTCACCTGAAGAGTCAACATCCAGAGTTGATATCAGAAAAATAAGTTTTTGCAGTTCTGTAACAGCGTGTGTGGGAACTCACAGACCTGTCTTGATTTCATCTACATACAGTATAAATAATATTTTGCAGTAGAGGTAAGGGGGACAAAAAATAAACACAGCAGAATATAGGTGCCAGGAGAGATATGAAGAGGGAAGCAGAGCTTGTAGACCTGCAAGCTTTCTGCAATAAATCACGTGTGTTGGGATGTAAAAATATGTATTAATCATTTAAGTGTCATGCCTGAGAAACCAAAACAACACAAATCTCACCAGGCAGAGGGATTCAGCAGCAATGCAATTAAACCTTGATGCAAAGGCACTGGACTCTGCAGACCTTCAACAGTGTCAAGGGTTGCCCCAGAGCTCCAGGCAGAGCAACGGAGGTTGTGAAAGCCTGAAGTAGAGACTTTAAATACAAATTTGTCTTGATGTAAGTATGAGATAGGTGGGCTCTTCTACAAAAGCTGTGAGGGTTTTTTGTTCATTTGTTTTTAATATGAAGGGGTAAAGAAACTATTTTCTACTTAAATCTAAACTGATGCTTCTCAGAGAAAGAGGTTAAGCCTGAAATAACTACGTATTTCAGTTACCCTGAATATCTAGGGCATCCAATTCCATTCCAGGCTGCAGAGAAATACAGATGTCTCTAGTCAAAAGCCAAAATGAAGACCATGCATGGGCTTATAGGAGTTAAAACCAGTCCTGTTCAAAGAGAAAGTCCAGTGTAAGTATTGGTTTCTTACCAGTGTGATTATGGTTTGACAGAACTTCAGCAAAACTCAGCTACAAGTGTTAAGAAAGGAAACCAAAGACCAGCAACAACATAACCAAAGAAAGCAAGCAGTGCAAGTGAAGCTGTAGATAAGAAAAACCCATCACTGCCTCCCATGTTCCTCCTCTCATCCTGCAAACACAGGATAACCTGGAAATGGTTTGTGGCAGAGGGTATCAGATGACTCACCTATAATATCCTGAAAACAAACAAAAAAATTCCTTCAAATCTTCATTTTAACAGCTGGTGGCTTTTCTGCTTGTTCAAATATATGTAATCAGATATTAGCCACAAGACCAGTGGGCTTCTGCACTCTGCTAGGTATGTGCTCAACTGAGATGCCCAATTATGAAAGTCTAGCCAGTCTTCCCCTTGAGCTAGACTCCCTGTAAAGCCTCATTTCCATTTATATTATTAGAAAGTACTAAGAAGCATTGTTTAGAATCATTAGCCTTTAAAAAAAAAAACAGTTAAAAATGAACAACCATTCATATAATTTTTGGAGGTGAGAAGGAAATGAGGCACAGACATTCATGGGGGGGAAAAGAGGGAATGTGATACTCCCAGAGAACTATGTTTAATATTCCTGTATGTTTTGAAATATTATCCAGCCAAAAAAATGTATTTTGTCTTGCTAATGACTGTGTATCACCTATAGGAAAAAAAAAACCCAACAAAACCCTGGTTGTATGATGGTAAAACCTCTAAGACATAACTAAAGCTTCTGTTATCTCCTCAAAGCCAGCACACACCAGAGGGGAAGAGCAGATAAATATGCTTTGAAAACAACTCCCATTTAGCACATCCCAGAGTCATCCACCTCTATTTATTCAAGACTGAAGGAGACATCCATGACCTCTACCCCTCCCACTCCACTGATGAGTACACACAAGTGCTACAGAAGGCAGAGCTGAGGTATTTTTTGGCCCTTCATTTTCAGATTTGCTTAGAGGACCACATATCACCTTAGGATTTTTACATCACAGTGACAGATACTCCATGAAAACTCATGGTAATATTTTCCCAATGAAGAAAGCTTTTCTTTAGGCATTTTGCTACAAGATAAAAAGGAAACCAGGGAGAATCTTTTCAGCTGTGCCTGAAATTACTGACAGACTCAAACTGCACAAGGGACTGAGCTTCCTTTTCTCAGGGCCTGTTTACTCCCATTGTTTGGTTGGCTGAGATGAATTTCCATCAGGCAACACATTTTACAGTACTGCTCAAAGATGATATTTTTTCTGCTCCTGTATTTGTTTTCCTTTGCCAAGACTCTCTTCCCAAAATCAAGTGATTTGGAGACTAGCATAGAGCTCACATGGATCAGCATTTCTGGGCAAGGAAAGATAAAGGCAAGGAATTAAAGGCTGGTAAGAGCTGTGGCATGATGATGTTCCACAGGATTTTCATCACTGTTACCCACTGAAGGAGAATTTTCATCCCAAAGGTTGGATATATTGAGTTGTGCTCCTCTAAGGCACTAAAACCCTGTTTGAAGCCTGTTCAGATGGAACAATAACAAAAAGCTTGCTTTGTTTTTGCAGAAAAGGATGTGTGATCACACAGTCTTTAAAGCTGAGGTGTTCTTCCCACGTTCTGCATAGTGCAGGAGGAAAGAAAAAAAAGAAGAGACTTTTAGAGCTTAGTAACATTTTAGGACTTTACTACTCCCTGGATGTGTTCAAGGCTGGGTTAGATGAGGCTTTGAGCAACCTGGTCTAGTGGAAGGTGTCCCTGCTGCTGGCAGGGGGGTTGGAACTGGATGAGCTTTAAGGTCCCTTCCAACCCAAACCACTCTATGATTCTGCACTAAAATATAGCAGTAAGAATACTGCTGGAATAGTAAAATCCTTTTCAAGTTGCAGAAATAAGAGAAGGCTGCACATCAGCAGTTTGCCTGCTGTTTTTCAACCCAAAACTATCACATACCACTTTTTCTGCATTGATTTCAAACAAGTATTTCCATCACTACAAAAATCCCCTTCCTGCTCTGCTGCCTCTGTACCTGTCACACAGAGCACGGCAAGAGACTAAATAAAGGCTTTGCCACTTCTGCTGTTTTAACATGGAAGGAATTCAGATTGAACACAAATAGCACTAGAAAGCTTTAACTCCACTGTTAAAGAAAGGCCAGTGCCACAATGTTTTAGTGTCATTTCACAACTGATTTAAAAACTAGGTCAAGCCTCATTTTGAGTCTCCCCTAAAAGATATATCCCAGCCCAAAAATATTAAGGTATTAGAAGGGGTGTGGTCAGTAGGTCAAGAGAGGTTCTCCTCCCCCTCTACTCTGCCCTGGTGAGGCCACATCTGGAATATTGTGTCCAGTTCTGGGCCCCACAGTTCAAGAAGGACAGGGAGCTGCTTGAGAGAGTCCAGCACAGCCACCAAGATGATGAAGGGAGTGGAGCATCTCCCTGATGAGGAACAGCTGAGGGAGCTGGGGCTCTTTAGCTTGGAGAAGAGGAGGCTGAGGGGGGACCTCATTAATGTTGATCAATATCTGAAGGGTGAGTGTGAGGAGGATGGAGCCAGGCTCTGCTCAGTGGTGTCCAATGATAGGACAAGGGGCAGTGGGTGTGAGCTGCAACACAGGAGGTTCTGCTTAAACTTGAGAAAAAAACTTCCTTACGGTGAGGGTAACAGAGCCCTGGGACAGGCTGCCCAGGGAGGGTGTGGATTCTCGTTCTCTGGGGACATTCAAGACCCACCTGGACACCTTCCTGTGTGATCTCATCTGGGTGTCCCTGCTCTGGCAGGGGGTTGGACTGGATGAGCTTTCAAGGTCCCTTCCAGTCCCTGACATTCTGTGATTAGTGCTTTGTAATTCGTGATCTTATCAAGAATAAGCAGTTTCCGTTAGGAAGACTGAAGAACACTTTCACCTCAATTTAGGTTGATAAGTGCCAGAAGAAATTATTTCTCAGATCAACTGAAGCAGTGATGGAGCCCATATTCACCACCAGGACATCACCAGAGCATCTGGCAGCAAAACCTGGTGGTGTTACCTCACACTGGATGATATTTTCAATACCTGGGAGTATCCAGAGCATCTGCATGGGGCCAGGTATGACACAGGGACCACACAAGGCCTGTGCAACTTCGCAGAAGTGAAGTGAATAATTAACCTAGGGATCCTAAAATGGCACAATGCTATGTTTGGGTGGGATTCAGGCACCCAAAGAATGAAGATAAGAATACAAGACAAAATAATGGCTTAAGAATCTCAGAATTGCCCCAACTGAAAAAGAGCTTTAAGATCAAGTCCAATCATTGGCCCAACACTGACAAGTCCCCGACTAACCTCTGTCCCTCAGCACTGTGTCGTGTAGACTCTTCAATCCCTCCAGGGATGGGGACTCCACCACTGCCCTGGGCAACCCCTTCCAATGCCTCAGAACCCTTTCAGCAAAGAAATTCTTCCTCACATCCAATCTCAACTGCCCTGGCCACAACTTGAGGCCATTTCCTCTTGTCCTGTCCCTTGCTCCTTGGTTGAACAGACCCAACCCCACCTCTCTCCACCCTCCTCCAAGGGACTTGGACAGAGCCACAAGGTCTCCCCTCAGCCTCCTTTTCTCCAGGCTCAACACCCCCAGTTCCCTCAGCCGGGAACTCAGCACACTTGTGCTCCAGACCCTTCCCCAGCTCCGTTCCCTTCTCTGGACACGCTCCAGCACCTCCAGGTCCTTCTTGGAGTCAGGGGCCCAACACTGAACCCAGCACTCGAGCTGCGGCCTCACCAGTGCCCAGTGCAGGGGGAAGAGAACTTCCCTGCTCCTTGGCCACCTGGGCACTCTGCTGGCTCATGTTCAGCTGCTGTTGCCCAACACCCCCGGGTCTCTCTCTGCCCAGCAGCTCTCCAGCCACTCCTCCCCAAGCCAGTCATGCTGTCGGGGGTTGTTGGGGCCAAAGTGCAGGACCCAACATTTGGTCTTGTTGAACCTCCTACAACTGGACTCAGCCCATCAATCCAGCCTGTCCAGATCCCTCTGCAGAGCCTTCCTACCCTCAAATAGATAAACGCTCCCACTCAGCTTGGTGTCATCTGCAAACTTATCAAGGGTGCACTCAGAAGGTGCATCTGCTACCAACCCTTAGATACAGTCTTAACAGAATGATTAATTCACCTGCCTTTAGAGATGAACACTGCTTTTCAAACACTCTTCCCCTGCTCCCCTACTCCTGCAAGAACTGTCATGGGTCCACCACGTGAATTGGGCTACAAATGCTGAAGGAAATAGTAGAATATTGTGGACATTTTACATGACTTGTATTTTGGGGAAAGTCACAACCTTAGAATCATAGAATGGTTAGAAGGGACCTTAAAGCTCATCCAGTCCCAACCCCCCTGCCAGCAGCAGGGACACCTTCCACTAGACCAGGTTGCTCAAAGCCTCATCCAACCTGGCCCAGAACACTTCCAGGGAGGGGGCATCCACAGCTTCTCTGCTCAACCTGGGACACTGTCTCACCACCCTCACACCAATTTCTTCCTCACATCTCAGCTCCAGCTCCCCTCTTCCACTTTCAAGCCATCACCCCTTGTTCTGTCACTCCCTGCCCTTGGCCAAAGTCCCTCCCCAGCCTTCCTGGAGCCCCTTCAGGTACTGGGAGGGTGCTAGAAGGTCTCCCTGGAGCCTTTTCTTCTCCAGGCTGAACAGCCCCAACTCTCTCATCTTCACCAAGCCTGCTCAACTCTTGTGAAGAAGAGCTGCTTGTTTATTTAAAAAATTTACAGCTCAATTTTTTGTAGCATCCACCTCCTTTTAATTACAAAAAAACCTACTTACCATCTAACCATTAGTCCAAGCTCCATGAAGTTTTTCAGGTTAGGAAGAGTTTGCCTTAGATCTGGAGTACTCAGCCCATGTTGATATCTAAGCTATAAGAAAAGAAAAAAAAATAAATAAATAAAATTAGTACAACTTTCCAAATCAATATAACATTATGGCCAGTTAATTTATTAGGTTTTCAAAGGAAGTTTAGAATAATCAAGCCACTCCAAGAGACCTTATTCCCCTTAAGGAAATATTCCATTTAATACTCATAACCTCATATTAGCAAAACCCACCCAAGAACAGGGAGAAAATAATCACTCAACCTGAGTGTTGAACTTCATTCCACGTTTTCTGTTTCCTAGCTGTAACAGGAGAGCAGGCTCACAGCTTCATAAAAATACACCCATTAAATGAACAGACTAAATTTCAACACAACATCCTGCATTCACTGATTCAAAACATTTATTTGTGTGTAAGAGTCATCTGTTATCCTGGGTGTATCAATATTCACTGGAATAAATGGTGGAATTATGACAGAAATATCATCTAATAAAAATACATACTGGCACACAACTGATCTAAATCTGTGTTCCCTGCACAGTTTACATCAACATTTAAACTGCTGCTATTATTCTCATAATTAAACCCAGCATTCAAATACAATGCCATGTAGTTAAGAGAAAGGCTTCAAACATTGACTGACTTTAATCCAAGTAGTAACTCCTACATGGGTGCAAATAGAAAGGAAAAGATTCAATACACTGACTTTCTTTTACCCTCAGATTATCAAATGAAGTACACATGGCATAACTGCAACTGCTGGTAATTATAAACTATTTATTTAAGAAGTCCTGAAACTAAAAATACCTTTGAAGAAAACAGCATGTGGAAGGAAAAACCTCTTTTTTTTCAAGTTTCAATCTCAAAATTTCAAGGAAACTTTGCAGGGAAATTCAAACCTCATGTGGTTAAAATATGAAAAAAAAATCCCTAAAATCCTATCTATTCTGATGTGGATATTCAATTTATTTGGATAAGTATATCAGAATGAAGCAGTATCAACCTGTTATCATAGAATGGTTTGGGCTGGAAGGGACATTTAAAGCTCATCCAGTCCCAACCCCCCTGCCAGCAGCAGGGACACCTTCCACTAGACCAGGTTGCTCAAAGCCTCAGCCAACCTGGCCTTCAACACTTCCAGGGAGGAGCAGCCACAGCTTCCTTGGGCAACCTGGGACACTGTCTCACCACCCTCCCAGTGAAATATGTGAATATGTGAATATCAGCAGTGAAAATTGCTGATATGCAGCTCTCAGCAAGTGTGAAGAGCCTCTAGAAGTCACAGCTGGCCTCCAATAAACACATCCAGTGACTACACAAATCTGATCCTGGTAGAGCTACTTGCTGAAACATGGAACAATCCCACTCAAAGTTAAATCTTTTATTCAGATTTACACACCAGTTTCCATAATTCATGAAAAGGAAGGTGTAAGCAAGCATCCTCTAAATTAAGAAAGATTTCTGCCTTCTCCCAAAATGGACCAATCAGTTTTTCACAGAAAAAAAAAAAAGACTCTTGAAATTAGGAATGATTTCTATGTTGGTCTCAGTTTTAGAAAGAAAAATTGCTTTGGAAGAAAATCATCCTCAGTACTGCATTGTACAACAAGAGACCATTTATTACAGAGTTTATTATTTCCATATGGACACACTCAAGTCATAGGGTGGGCTTGGATTTGTATTTTCTGCTACAATGACAGAACCTGGATTAAAGACAACCATACAATATAAATTACTAAATGATCAGCACATTCTCCTGATGGGATTACAGTGGATTTGGTTAACCAAAGAACTAGCCTAGGGCAAAAGAAATAATAATAATAAAAAAATATAGCAAAAACATTATGTTTGTTCCACCTACTACAATCAAATGTTCATAGAATACCCCTTTTTATAGTCATCCTTAAATTCTAAGGTTTCAGAGCATGAAAAAAAAATTGGATTAAGGGATCTCTCTATTTCCAATAGCCAAGATCAGAGGAATCCATGTGAGACCCTTGCATCAAAATATGAGCAAACCCAATTTCTGTTAAAACACATTTTCATACTGCAAATTGTAGAGATGCACAGTAAGTAAAGTTAGGATGTAAGTTTTGTGAAACCTCTAGGGGAAAACAAAACAAAATGATTTAACTTTATACACTGCATTCTATTTTGGCTTTGAAATAGGTTAAAACCAAAGCAATATTGCCTTATGTGTCAGTATTTGATGTATATGATGTATTTATGAAACAAACCTACAAGTAATCCCAGAAGCTGTTGAAAGACTCATTTGCCTTCTAGGGACAGAAAATAAAATAATAATAGTAATAATAATAATAATAATAATAATAATAATAATAATAATAATAATAATAATAATAATAATAATAATAAGTTGAAGCATCAGAACCATGCTTTTAGTTAGTTCCCAGGTTTCCAAAATTACTCCTCCATTAATGCAAAACGAATAATTAAGGTTGGAAAGACCTCTAAGATCATCAAGTCCATCTAAGACCATCAACTCCTACTTCACAGTGGTCTGCAGTAGTATCACATACCCCCAAAACCAAAATCCCTCTAATTCTACTGAATGATAGAATTACAGAGTGGTTTGGGTTAGAAGGAATCTTAAAGCTCATCCAGTCCCAACCCCCCTGCCAGCAGCAGGGACACCTTCCACTAGACCAGGTTGCTCAAAGCCTCAGCCAACCTGACCCAGAACACTTCCAGGGAGGAGCAGCCACAGCTTCTCTGGCCAACCTGGGACACTGTCTCACCACCCTCACACCAAACAATTTCTTCCTCACATCTCAGCACCAGCTCCCCTCTGACACTTTCAAGCCATCACCCCTTGTTCTCTCACTCCCTGCCCTTGGCCAAAGTCCCTCCCCAGCCTTCCTGCAGCCCCTTAAGGTACTGGAAGGCCACTAGAAGGTCTCCCTGGAGCCTTCTCTTCTCCAGGTGGAACAGCCCCAACTCTCTCAGCCTGTCCTCACAGATGTTCTCCATCCCTTGGAGCATCCTTGTGGCCTCCTCCTCTGTAGAACCCACTATACATACAGCTCTCAAAAAACAGGAGCATGAAGGGAGAGAAAATAAGATGTCCCTGTTACTTGAGAGCAGAACTCCTCTTCCTCCTGCTCCTACTCTGCCAATGATGCATCATTAGCAAAGACTGTTCTTCTCCCCAAACCATAAAGCATTTCTTATACATCTTTAAGTTTATTATTTGTTAACAGCCAACACCCCACGTACAGGGATAGTTACTCCACCTCATCCAATAAATAGTAAGACATTGAACAACAGTTATAAACATCACCTGTGACCTGTAGGATTCACACAAGCACCCTTTCACATCAAAATCCACTTTAAAAAGAGGACAACATAGGGAAAAGACAGCTGCTTTGCCCATGAGAGTTTAAAGGAACTTAAAGATAGAGCTTAACATTATGGGAGATGGAAAGAGCAAAGAGGCAAGGAGGAGAGCAGTGAAACGTGAGGTCTGAGGAGGAAAACAAAAGCAGCAAGAGGTGACCGTGCTGTTGTGATTCTCCTAAGAAACTGAGTTGTTGCTATTAAACATCACCCACATCCAGCCACCTCACACCAAGTTGCCAAAGGAACCGAGTATCATTTGCAAAAGCAGCATTTTATTTCAAAATGAGATTGTTCCTTCAGGATATTACAGACCTGGCCATCCAAAGAAAACGTGCCTGTTTTAATTGGAGTGAACAAGTGTCCAAGATTTGTGTTCACATTTATGACCATTTTATTCTCCATGGGCCTGTGAGTAAATCATTAATGATGTTTAAGTCATAAAATATTAATTGCCATTTCCTTACTAATATCTAGCTCCTATATACAGCTTTGTTTTCCCAAGTGCTGTGTGAAGTGTTACTCGATTGAACAAAAACACATAGTAAACATGAACTTGGAAACAAATAAGGTGAAGACATCAAACACCTTCAGGCAGGAGTCAGAGTCTGCTCTCACACCAGTTAGTAGCAACACTTACTCCACAGAAACAAGAGGTAGCAGATAAGATATATTTTACTAACAGCTCAAGATAGAAGAATTTAAGGGTCCTAATGTTTGAGGGGGCAGGAAAAAAAAATCACAATTAAATTTATTTTAATTACACAGATTTATTCCTTTTATTCATCTCAAAAAGAGAAAGTTTCAACATTTTATTGCACTTTGTTACTCTGGCTTCTCTGTTAACTGACCACTCCAAGTTAGTTAATTAGAGATGTAAAGAAGTGTTGAGTAAACTGTAATTAGGGAAAAAAAACCCATCTTATTCATGTTTTTACAAGCTTTTAGAAAACAAATCTAGGTTCATCCAAGTTGATTCCTTTCTCAGAAAACTTCTATCCCCAAAACTCTACAAATCCAGGGTGATAAACTTAATTTCAGTGTTATGAAAAGACTTTGAAAAGAGGATAGACAGTATTTGTAACTGTCAGTAGGTAACTGCCTAAGCTGCTTTTGTACAAATCTGAGGGTTTTTTTTTGTTTGCCCCAAGACAATTTCAGGAAGTACTTGTACAGAAGAATCTGAAGAAAAGAGAGATTAAAATTATATTAAGGTGAACTCTATGCCTTTAGAAGAACAGCCTATCATACTAGGGGGTATTTCCTATTATACTTGCTATTAATTCCAACATCATAGAAAACCATAAAATTTGAAATCAGCTAAGTTTAAAACAGTTCTCAGACTGAAAGGTCATTTATTCTTAAAGTTTCTATTAGCTTTTTAATGCAATGTATAAACACTTGATTTTCATCAAAGACTAAGAAAATTGTTCCAGCTAACAACCACAGTTATTTGCTGTAGGTGAAGCATGACAAACAAATTAAAGTTAACTCGTAACAAGTTGGGCACAATTGCTTTAGATTCTTTAGGAAGAGGAAAAATAAAATAAAATAAAATTCAGTTGTTCCAGTTTCTACCTGCATTTCCTTCTGTGCAACAGTTTGAACATCTACTGGAAGGAAGATACAGAATCACAGAATGCCAGGGATTGGAAGGGACCTCGAAAGCTCATCCAGTCCAATCCCCCTGCTGGAGCAGGAACACCCAGATGAGATCACACAGGAAGGCATCCAGGTGGGTCTGGAATGTCTCCAGAGAAGGAGACTCCACACCCTCCCTGGGCAGCCTGTCCCAGGGCTCTGTTACTCTCACAGTAAAGAAGTTCCTTCTCAAATTTAAGTGGAACCTCCTGTGTTCCAGCTCACTCCCATTGCCCCTTGTCCTATCATTGGACACCACTGAGAAGAGCCTGGCCCCATCCTCCTGACACTCACCCTTTAGATATTGATCAACATTAATGAGGTCCCCTCTCAGCCTCCTCTTCTCCAAGCTAAAGAGCCCCAGCTCCCTCAGCCTTTCCTCATCAGGGAGATGCTCCACTCCCTCCATCACCTTGGTGGCTCTGTGCTGGACTCTCTCCAGCAGCTCCCTGTCCTTCTTGAACTGTGGGGCCCAGAACTGGACACAATATTCCAGATGTGGCCTCACCAGGGCAGAGTAGAGGGGAAGAAGAACCTCTCTTGACCTACTAACCACACCCCTTCTAATGCACCCCAGGATGCCATTGGCCTTCCTGGCCACAAGGGCACAGTGCTGGCTCAAGTTGTCTGTCCTCAGCAGTCAATCAGCTCCACCCTGAGCATCTCTAAACCACTTCTGCCATCCAAGCATCATCCAAGTCATTTATTTTGTCAACTACACTGTTATACTTCATTAAAATCATGTCAGACAACATGAAAGCTTACCACCTTCCTAAAGGCAACAGTTCCATGAGAAAACATTAATTCATTAAATCATGACAAGTGTAGCTACCTCATTTGTTAACTAATTAAAATACAAACCTACAAAGCTTCATTTACTCTCCTATAAAGCCCATAAGATAAGAAGTACTATAACTATTAAAATTTTTCAAATAAGTTGGCTTAAAAAGCAACTATTTAGCTGTCTTTCTGTTTCTGGGTAATATCAGATTACACACAAGATCACAATTAGGCTGCT
This sequence comes from Caprimulgus europaeus, assembly GCA_907165065.1. The sequence continues at coordinate 123,221,794 of OU015523.1, forward strand.
TGCCACTAAGGGGCTGCCTCTTCAGACAAATAACGATATCCTGCATTTCCGTGCAAAGAAGAATAACCCATTTCCTCTACTAATTCCTGTAACAGTATTTAATGATTAATGCTATACAAGCACATATATTTATTTCCATCTACAAACCACAGAGTACCTTGACTGGAATATCCTTTTTATTTTTTTCTGGGAGGACAGAATGATTCTAATTCTGGACTCATCTGTTCATCATTTACCATCTTGTTTCCCCAGCCATATCCATCTTCTAAGACATGTGGAAGCAGTCTTACAGCTCAAGACTATGTTAATCAAGTTCAACACACCAACCACTTCAGTACATGTTTATGTATAATACTGAAACCTCCAGCATTTTTGCACTTCCCTTAGTCTCTACTGCAGACAACTGGTCCTTGATGTTGTAGCACTGTCTATCTACACCAGAAGTGGACCCAGCTCACTGCAACACTATGCAAGCCCATGTACTGTTAAAGCAGTCAAAGAGTCATTTTGAATTATTTTCAGTTAAACAAGGAGCTTTTCTTGATAGTATCAAGCATTGCAAAAGGACATCTGCTCCACAAATGTGAAAAGCCACAAACAAAAATAGAAGCAGAAGTGTTCTTTCAATCAAGTTTGCAGTGCTGGTTAGAAGCCAAGCATTTACAGAAGGTTTTCAGAAGATGTCAAATGCTGGGACACAAATATAAAATGCAAGTTTTAATAAAATGACATAGTTAATTGTTTTACAAGATCCTGGATGACTTTTCAGAGTATGAAGGAGCACTGGCTGGGATTCAGATGACTAAGCACTGCAATAATGAAAACAGAAAGTGTTGTTATAATGCCTGTTGCTATATAAACAACCTTGGGGGATCAGTGAAATAATGCCTGCTGCTATATAAACAGTTGTGTGTGTTTATACCTTTTGGGGGAAATTATAAAATTTTAGATTATTTGCACTCTTAACACATTGCTTGCCTTTGTTTTATTAAATCTAGCCAGTTGTTCTCGCTCTGAACAGCTCTGTGGGTTTCCTGAAAACCCCTTAAGCTAAGACATCAGTGAAACACATTGTGGTATCAATTAACTCTTTAGATAGTGTCTCTCAAAACTAAACACTTGAAACTCATTTTTATTTGTCATATTTAAAAAACTGTCAGTATACATCTATCACAGTTTGGAAGTAAATCTAAAGTAAGGTGGGGTTTTTTATTTTTTTTAAACTTGGGGAAGTTGGAGAGGGAAAAAAAAAGCAACTAAGGTGGGTTTTTTATTTTTTTTTAAACTTGGGGAAGTTGGAGAGGGAAAAAAAAAGCAACACATCAAGTGCTGTGATATTAACAAGTCTTTTAAGTCCTCAATCTTGCTTTCAGAAGGAGCAAACAGAAGATTGCCACAGCCCTCATCCAAACAAGAGGAAGTGCTCGAAAATGCAGCTATTTTGATGGAAATGCTGACTTGTATCTTGAAATGCCAACACCTGCCTCCATCTCCCAAATGGATTTCAACTTTATTCAGAGGTCCACCCTGAAAAGCAGATGTTTACTTTGCAATTCTTCTAAGAGTACTAAAGGAACAAGAAAAACAAGTTACATCAACAGCCTTGAAGACCCATGTCCTTCATTAATCCATTGGGCACACACTTTAAAGTTCCTCAAGCTGACCCAGAGTGCTTGAAAAAGCCTTCATTAAAACCATCTTAAAGGTCTCCCATCACAATTTTGATTTAGCAATAACAAATAAGGAATACAAACAGCAATCAAAGCAGTAATAGGAGATAACAACTCCATTTTATGCTGTCCCTTCAAAGGCTGCTAACCATCACACTGTTATTTTTAAAACATGCTTAGTCTAAACGAGCCTCATTTCCCCTCCACCACTTACAAGGTAGAGGCTGCTGTCAATAAAATACTTTCCTCTTTTTTTCACTTTGATCTGTACCAGTGATAAGTAACAGTCATGATGCTGTAAAGTCACTGGGCCAAGACAGTCAATGCTATAGTTAGGAAATGTTGATCTCTACGTTATGGCTAAGTGTCTGCACAGACTGGTGGGGTTGGAAGGGACCTCAGGAGATCATCCAGTCCAAACCCCCTGACAAAGCAGGTTCCCTACACCAGGTTGCACAGGAAAGTGTCCAGGTGGGTTTGAACATCTCCAGAGATGGAGACTCCACACCCTCTCTGGGCAGCCTGGCCCAGGGCTCCGGCACCCTCACAGGGAAGAAGTTTTTCCTCATGTTTAAGTGGAATCTCCTGTGTTCCAGCTTCTGCCTGTTGTCCCTTGTCTTATCACTGGACACCAGTGGAAAGGGCCTGGCCCTATCCATTTGGCCCCCACCCTTCAGATATTGATAGACATTGATCAGATCCCCTCTCAGGCTGCTCTTCTCCAGGCTGAACAGTCCCAGCTCCCTCAGCCTCTCCTCACACAGGAGATGCTCCAGGCCCCTCAGCATCTTTGTGGCCTCCACTGGACTCTCTCCAGAAGATCCCTGTCCCTCTTGAACAGAGGAGCCCAGAACTGGACACAACACTCCAGATGTGGCCTCACCAGGGCAGAGTAGAGGGGCAGAAGAACCTCCTTGGACCTGCTGGTCATACTCTTCTGAACGCACCCCAGGAGACCATTGGCCTTCTTGGCCACAAGGGCATAGTGCTGGCTCATGGTCAACTGGTCATGCACCAGCACTCCCAGTTCCTTCTCACAGGGCTGCTTTCAGCAGGTCACCCCCAACCTGTCCTGGTGCCTGGGGTTATTCCTCCCCAAGTGCAGGACCCTACACTTGCCCTTATTGAACATCATCAGGTTCCTCTGTGCCCTCTCTGCACACATCAGGTCAGCATGGAGCTCTGGCTCAATTCTTACAAATTGCATCACATTCAGAACTTTTTCTCACCCACTGGTTCTTGCTACCCCAAGAACAGTCTGTCTCCTTTCCTCTCCTCTCAGCCTGGAGAATTTTAATGCACTTCCACCTGAAAGGCAGAGGAAATTAATGCCTGAAATCAAAGTACATGAGTGATTCAGCAGTGACCAGGGAAACCACATTCTCATCTGATAACAGATTTAATTCCCTTCTACCTTCTTGGATTTGCCTTAGAATTACATTAAGCTGCCTCTTCCCTTTACATCCACCAAAATATAAAGTCTGATCATTATTCAAACACAGCAGCAGCCTGGATCCTAATGCTCAGCAACTTGTAATATTCTGCCAAACATTTATGAAATCGTTTTCTTCTCATTTTTAAAACTGAAATGTGATAACAGGCAATATTTAATACTGGATTTTGGTTTCACAGCAAGAGTGTTTATTGGAGCTAAACCACAAGAAAATAAGGAAATAGGAGTACGTGTTTGAGTACATGCAGAACACACTGTAGAACTCAACATTTAGATGAGCCAAAAGCTGCATTTCCTCCACGACTCTCTCGCTTGTATTCTTGAAGCTCTTCCTGAGAGTAAACACAATACCCCTCCAGAGAGATCTCAACTATTAGCCTTCATGGTTTGAGCCTGGTTTCCCAGTAAGGATATGGGAAACCATTGTCAAAGACAGACTGGGGGAAAGAGTCACTTACATACGTAAACCATTCCTGTAAAATTTGGTTGTTAGTGGGGTTGTTATAAAAATAACATATATGGAGCCCCTTGCCCATAAAGGTGCCTCTCATACCATGAGCATTTTACAGAAAACATAAAAAAAAAAGCAATTTAGAAGATAGAGCAGTTACTGGCCTCAGAAAAGCTTCCCCTTTTCCCTGCTGAAGCACCCCAATAACTAAAACCATGTTTATCCTTCAGCTGTAGTCTTGCTGCATGAGATCTTGATGAGATGAAACTCTACAGCCTGACCTTTCCAGGTTCAGGTCAGCAATTCTTAAAACACCTCAGTATCACAAAGTGATGTTTATTGGATTATAAGACATGGGCACACTTACATCCTATGACCTCATTCATCCTGAACTTTTGTATTAAGAAAAAAAATCATTACATCAGGCAGGGAACAAAAGGTCAGATGTGTAAAAGTCAGAAGGAGAAAGACAAGCAACATTTTGTACCTACATCTTAAACACAACGTTTTCTTTATGCATTTAGCTCCCCAAGTGTAATTTTACAGGGAACAAGAACATCTGAAACTTGCTATTTAACCTACAGACACCAAAAAAGCAAGAGTCCCAGGAATGCAGTGAATTCACTCACCTTGTCCTGGTTGGAAATCAAGAGTGACTGTAGCATAGAGCCCCAACTCATCAGCCAGGATGAAGGGCTGTATGGCTGTACCAGGGCTATTCCATCAGCTCAGGTGGCAGATGAACATCCACACCCAAACCCTGGAATCTCTCTCTCTGCTAGCAATAAGGTTCTGGACTAGATGTAAGGAAGAAATTTTTTACTATGAGAGTGATGAAACCCTGGCCCAGGTTGCCCAGAGAGGTGGTTGTAGCCCCATCCCTGGAAACATTCAAGGTCAGGTTGGATGGGGCTCTGAGCAACCTGATCTGGTTGGAGATGTCCCTGCTCATTGCAGGGAGGTTGGACTAGATGACCTTGAAAGGTCCCTTCCCACACCATTCTGTGATTGCTTAATGACAGTTCAAAGCAATATAATACAGTTTCCAAATAAGCTTTTGGAAATTTGCATATGGTCCTACTCACTCCTACGTTTATTCCTTACCTTCATATGTTGATAAATCCACTCCAAACCCTGGCAATTTTCCCATTTAGCATCAGTCCAGCTTTACTTTGTACCTTAAGCTGTTGCAGGAAAGGAACCTGAAGAATTATTTCAAAACACAAAGTCTTTCAGCTATTGGTTCTTTCAGGCTAACGTTGGGAAAGCCTTTGCTTTAAAAGGGGTAAAATTGAGCTTCTGGAAGTTCATCCAGATTTATGAAACTGCCTCCTTCAAGAGAAAAAGGTTCTTGCTTTGAGAAAGCATCACTCAAAGAGCAAGTGATTCAGCCCATGCCTAAACATAGGAAGAACTTGGGGATTCTGAGCTCCCAGCCCCATGTTTCACCTAAGCTAAAGTGCTTCCCAGGTATCCATTACACTATTTTTAGTGGGCAAAGGAGATTGACTTCTGAAAAAGAATAGATTTTGGATCAAATGAGGAAAACCTCTCATCTCAAGGGGTACAGAATCAATAGTTTAACCTGTGGAAGACTTGCTTCCTATCAGGATAGCAGAGTCATTCAGCAAACAGCAAATGGCACCAAGACAGCTCCATAATGGAAATAATTTCTCTTATGATGGAGCATATTTCAAACTTAAAAGCTGAGGTTAGGGAGCATTAAACTAACATATATTCAGCAATGACCTTCCTGAAAACAACTAGCAACTTCTATTCACTAAATTGAACAAGAGCTGCTTCTTTTTTTTCCTGTTTATACAATATTAACTTGAGCAATATTCACATGAATTATGCACAAGGCCACCAAAAAAAGATACAATATTCCCTTTACTATTTCAAGTCTCTTGTAAAACAAAATACTTTAGATTTCCAAGTGTTCTGGACTGATCAAAAAGTAAATGAGTTGATATATATCAGACACTTTTATTCCTTTTGTTGGAGAACAATCTGCTTTAAACTTCAACCACAGGATATAATAAGCCTGAAAGGCATTTATGGATCATTAAGCAACTGTCATACCCAAAGATTTCAAACCAGGATTTGTGTCCTGATGTGCCAAATGCTAGGCATATATATATTAAACTATATAACAGAAGAAAAAAGGGTATGGGTGGATGGAGAAGTGAAAATAATAGCTCAGAAAAACAAAACAAAACCAAAACCAAAAGTCACAGCTTGTCACTTGTTTGTTAATGACAGATAAGATCACATTTGTGCATTAAAGCAACTGAGGTTTCAGGAAATTATATACATTTTAGCATTTTTTTTTCCCCATTAAGAGATGGCATCATAGCAGAAAGTGAGAAGGCTCCTGAAGGAAGAGAGAGGCTCCCAAATGAGGTCTGTGAATTTCACAGGTGTTAACATTTTAGATCTGAAAGCCAAGCTTTGTCTCCAGAGCACACATCCTGCTCATTAGGGAAAATTCTACACTGCATCTTTTTCCTACACTAATAATATTGTGCCATGGCTTGATAACAGACTTCCCACTTCCCTTTCTCTTTCAGTTTCAAAATGTAATGCTTATAAATATTACCAAGCAGTTTAGCTTAGCAAATCACACGTGTTTATATCAGCTTAACTATATCAGGCATCCATTTCCCTTCTGATTACTACGTTTTGGGTATATTTTAAACATATACTAATTTTTTCTTTTAAAAAAACCCGAAACCTGAAGAGTTAAAGCACAGAGATGATGACAGCTACACAGCACACAAGTGATCTAACACACAGAGCGTGCCTGCAGCGGGTGGTCCCAAAGTTATTTTGGAGAAGTGAGTCTAGGCACAGCTGGTGGTGCCATCTCTCCTGTTCCATCCAACCATGCTGTTCATCTCATCTCATCTCATCAACCGTGTCCTGGGGTGCATCAAGCACTGAATTATGAGCCGGTCAAAGGAGGTGATCATTCTGCTCTGCTCTGCACTGGTGCAGCCTCACCTCCAGCACTGGGGGCAGTTTTGGGCACCACAGTGTAAAAAGGATCTAAAGCTGCTGGAGAATGTTCAGAGGAGGCCACAAAATTGGTGAAGGGTTTAGAGAAGAAGCCATTAGAGGAGAGGCTGAAGTCACCTGGATTGTTCAGCCTGGAGGAGACTGGGAGGAGATCTCATGGTGGTCTGGAACTTCCTCCCAAGGGGAAGAGGAGGGGCAGGCACTGAGCTCTTCTCTCTGGCCACCAACGCCAGGAGCAGAGGCCATGGCAGGAAGATGTGGCAGGGGAGGGGGAGGTTGGCCATGAGGAAAAGGTTCTTGAGGCAGAGGGTGGTGGAGCACTGGCACAGGCTCCCCAGGGAGGTGCTGATGGCCCCAAGCCTGACAAGATTCCAGCAGCATTTGGCCAAGGCCCTCAGGGCCATGGTGTGAATGTTGGGCTTGTCCTGTGCAGGGACAGGAGTTGGACTCCATGATCCTGGTGGGTCCCTCCCAACTCACAACATTCAATGATTCTATGATCTGTACACTTCTGCAACCCAAGCAAGGAGCACAGCCTCCAGCACTGCCTGGACTCAAGCTGCAGGTGTGGTGAGCAGTACAGGTTGGAGAGCCAAGATCTGCTCCTCTGCAAGTTAACATTGGCCTTTGCTGATCAGTCCAGATTGCCTATGGCCCAGCACAGGCAGGCTTTCATCTCAATGAAAAGGTGACTGTTGTTACAGCTAATCCAGGCTCACTTCAACCTATTTGATCTTGGCATGGGTGATAGGAAAGGAAAAAGGGGAAAAAGGGGAAAAAGGGGAAAAAGGGGAAAAAGGGGAAAAAGGGGAAAAAGGGGAAAAAGGGGAAAAAGGGGAAAAAGGGGAAAAAGGGGAAAAAGGGGAAAAAGGGGAAAAAGGGGAAAAAGGGGAAAAAGGGGAAAAAGGGGAAAAAGGGGAAAAAGGGGAAAAAGGGGAAAAAGGGGAAAAAGGGGAAAAAGGGGAAAAAGGGGAAAAAGGGGAAAAAGGGGAAAAAGGGGAAAAAGGGGAAAAAGGGGAAAAAGGGGAAAAAGGGGAAAAAGGGGAAAAAGGGGAAAAAGGGGAAAAAGGGGAAAAAGGGGAAAAAGGGGAAAAAGGGGAAAAAGGGGAAAAAGGGGAAAAAGGGGAAAAAGGGGAAAAAGGGGAAAAAGGGGAAAAAGGGGAAAAAGGGGAAAAAGGCGAAAAAGGGGAAAAAGGCGAAAAAGGCGAAAAAGGCGAAAAAGGCGAAAAAGGCGAAAAAGGCGAAAAAGGCGAAAAAGGCGAAAAAGGCGAAAAAGGCGAAAAAGGCGAAAAAGGCGAAAAAGGCGAAAAAGGCGAAAAAGGCGAAAAAGGCGAAAAAGGCGAAAAAGGCGAAAAAGGCGAAAAAGGCGAAAAAGGCGAAAAAGGCGAAAAAGGCGAAAAGGCGAAAAAGGCGAAAAAGGCGAAAAAGGCGAAAAAGAAGAGGAAAAAAGAAAAAAGAAAAAGAAGGGGAAAAAAAAAAGAAAAAAAGGGGAAAAAAGAAAAAAGAAAAAGAAGGGGAAAAAAAGAAAAAAGGAAAAAAGAAGGGGAAAAAAAGAAAAAAGGAAAAAAGAAGGGGAAAAAAAGGAAAAAAAGAAGGGGAAAAAGAAAAAAGGAAAAAAGAAAAAAAAAGAAAGCTTTCCAACAATTTTGTAAAAAACACATGTAAACTCCCCAATTCAAAATGATCTGGCTAGGTATCAGCCCATTGCTGCCCTAGGAGACTTTCAGGAATGAAACTTCTCCTAAAAGCTTTTGGCTCTATGCAGCTGGAGAAGGTACTTTGTGGTTTTTCAGGTGCAGTCCCTTCCTTTTAACATTCAAACTAATGCTTGGCACTTTACAAGATGAGGACTCAGCTCTGGCTTCAACCTGTGCTCTTTCAAGAACACTTTTCCCTGTGCAGTTAAATTGGCCCCAAATTCAGACAGTGCATTCTTTCTGAACTGTATGTTTTATGATCTTAGTTTAGGGGCCTCGTAAAAGATGTAGTGTGCAAGTCACAGTATCTTACACTCAAAGGTTCATAACCACTGCATCTCCACTGATACCCACAGAACTCTTAAAAGACACTTCTGCTCCGTAGTGTTTATTGCCAAAACAAATTTCTAGTCCTAACATTTCTGCTGTTCAGCTTCCCATGGAAAAGTTTAATAGTTTCTATTATAAAGTTGATTTTCTCACATGTTAGATAGTCTAATAGAGCCATGAACTGAACATCTTGCTTCATTTCATGTTTAAGAGATGAATTTCAGTTCAGTTTCTTACACATGGCACGAGTACATAAGCATTCAACTTTTATTTCGTGCAGCTATTAGAAAGATATCAGTTTGACTGCAACTAAAACACGTCAAGAAGTCTTTTATTTTCTTCTCTGCTTCTGTGAATGTTTCTTACCTCGTGCATTAGACAAGTAACTGAAATGAAAAGCACCATTCCCATGAGAGCAGCATTGGCTGATCAATATTTCTAGCAGGTTAAAGCACATAAATGTTGTCTGCCACCATGTGGACACAGCTACCCTAGACACAAGAAAGGAAGGCTAGACACAAAGTCCCTTGCTTTGATGTGAAAACAAACATCCGTGGAGGAGCTGACAAAAGATTGTTTGAGTGATTTTGTTTGTGTCAAATAGCAAAGTTCATCTGTTGCTAATGAGTGTCAGATGAAAGCAGAACTATTCTTTGGCCAGGGCTGAGCAAACCATGCCAATGTGAGTAAGAGTATCAGTCCAACATCACTTGATAGTTGTCTGACAGAACAAATCAAGGCTGGATCAGAAGAGAATCCTCACCTTGTGAGGTGACTGTGAGAGAGCATTCAGCCTGAACAGAAAAAAGACAGTGTAACAAATCAAAAGGATTTCACAAAACCCTGAAAATGATGCCTAGGAACGTATGCTCTGAGTGCCACCAACTGCAGAGCCTCCCTGACCAACTTCAGCAATGAACTGGGGTAACACTAGATACATTCACTCCTTAGCTTGGCCCCAGGGAATTAAAGAGCAACAGAACAGTCCAAATTCATTTGATATCCAGTTTTGCAAGTCTCCTTTCAAGAGCCAATATTTTAGGCAAGGACAGGACACATCATTTCTGAGGCCACGTCCACCAAAGCCAGATGGAGGTAGTGACCAAGGTCAGAGCAGCAACAAGACTCAAAGGGGTCTTGCACTGATCATAGTTCAACATGGAAATGGACTGAGACTCAGAATAAGAAATCCAGAAGATCAAGAGACAAATTAACTTACACCCCCTTTGGTAGCTGACCAAAACACCAAATCATGACTTGAAACTCAGAGTTGCAAGTAAGTTGACTGTCCTGTGTACAAGAAAATAGCTGCAGTAAATCCCCTTCTGACTGGGACCAGAAGAAACCAGCTCCACAGCTATAAAGCAGTTATTTCCTCTCCAAGAAATCTTGCAACTGGGTAAGGAACAATGACTGTCAAATATCATGGAAGAAACAACCTCTTGAATACCTAAAGGAACTGGAAGTTTCAAGAATAAGATGGTCATCTTCTCTTCAACAGCTACACATCACACATGCATGGGTTAGAAATAATGACCAATACAGGAACCATGTAATATCATCTTGTATACAACTCTGGGCCAGATATTCTCCAGGAGTGAGAGCATTTGTGCTCATTAAAGACTCACCTCAAGAAAGAATGTCACTAAAATAATGGTTAATAAGATCATCTCTTCGTATGTAATGAAGAACTCACATTGAAGTCACAGAATCACAGAGTGTCAGGGACTGGAAGGGACCTCAAAAGCTCATCCAGTCCAACCCCCCTGCTGGAGCAGGAACACCCAGATGAGTTCACACAGGAAGGCGTCCAGGTGGGTCTTGAATGTCTCCAGAGAAGGAGACTCCACACCCTCCCTGGGCAGCCTGTCCCAGGGCTCTGTCACCCTCACTGTAAAGAAGTTCTTTCTCAAATTTAAGTGGAACCTCCCATATTCCAGCTCACACCCATTGCCCCTTGTCCTACCATTGGACATCACTGTGAAGAGCCTGGCCCCATCCTCCTGACACTCAAACCTTCATATATTTATAAACATTAATAAGGTCCCCCCTCAGCCTCCTCTTCTCCAAGCTAAAGAGACCCAGCTCCCTCAGCCTCTCCTCATCAGGGAGATGCTCCACTCCCTTCATCATCTTGGTGGCTCTGTGCTGGACTCTCTCCAGCAGCTCCCTGTCCTTCTTGAACTGTGGGGCCCAGAACTGGACACAATATTCCAGATGTGGCCTCACCAGGGCAGAGTAAAGGGGAAGAAGAACCTCACTTGAACTACTGACCACAGCCCTTCTAATGCACCCCAGGATGCCATTGGCCTTCCTGGCCACAAGGGCACAGTGCTGGCTCATGGTCATCCTGCTGTCCACCAGGACTCCCAGATCCCTTTCCTCCTGCAATCGGGCCCATGCAATCAAGGCTCCGGGAATGCAGGAAAGATACAGCAGAACAGCCAGTAAAGCAGCAATAAAGTTTATTTTTTTCCTACATGCCTGAGATTTGAAACTCAAAGCCACCACACTCTCATCCTCCCATACTCTTAAAGTTAAAAAAATAATAATAATAATCAAGAACTGAGAGGAAAAAAAACCTGGAGCATCAAGACCACTGCTCGAGGACTTGTGAGAGCTTAGCTTTGCAAGGTCCATGTCTATGCCCAGGCTGAGCTGTGTGCCATGTGTCACACCTTCAGAGCAATGAGAACTCTCTGAGAGATGCCAGCTTGCCCACGCTGTGTGCTTGGTATTCACTCACAAGAAGAAAATATCTCACAACACTTCAGTGAGTTCCTAATATTCATCCACTGTAACAGGAGGTTTTCACAGTGTAATCTCAACTCCTCTACTACAAATACTAATGCAAGAGTTCATTTCATTCTCCTACTAAGCCCTCATCTTCCTCTGATACTCCACACATATTCCTAACTTAGCAGCTGCAGAGTTTGTGGGGCTAGCTACCTCCTGAAAGATCTCCCAGTGCCTGATGCTATTGAGAGCTGAGCAATTCACTCCCATTTTTAGCAACTGTATTGTGCTTCACCTTTGCCAATGCTCTGGAATGAGTGGGATTTCTTTTTGTTGTTGTTGATATTATTAGACAGAAGTCATTAATTTCCCTTTGAAAAAGAAAGAGCACATTTGTATTTTCATTATAGAGTCAAAGAGCTGAAATTGTAACTGGAAATTTATGGTCTTACCTAATATTATCCAACATAAAAAGCCACTCTGTGAACTTCGTGATGGATTCAATTTTACCAATAGAAAATATGGGGATTGAAACAATTTGTGCTCACGTACAGATGGAAGTTATTACCAACTTCGGAATTAACACACATTGTTTTGACTTTGGAATGTAACAGCAAAGCAAGTTTCTCCAAATAAATGCTCTATCAAGCTAGAGCTGAGCTGCTTCTAATTCCAGCTGAATTCTCCCGAGTGCAAGATGTGGTTTTCATTGTTATTACCCTGCTGTTTGACAAAACAGTACCACTTTATCTCTAGAAAAGTTTTTATTTCAGTAATTTTACTTAGTACCTACCTAGCCTCACTTCTTCCCCACTCACATTTCTCTTTTTTCCCTTTCTTGTGAAAAATTAAAATAAAAATCTGGGAAACCAGGGAAGCTTATACAAATCCTTTCAAGTATTTAAGTTGATACAAGTTTTTCTGTGCTCTTTGTTTCTCAACCCACAGTCATCAAATCAAGACTTGCATGAATGATTCCAGTAAGGTGATGGAGACCAAACCTCTTCACACCCCAGTAGAGTCAGCACTGTTCCTCCTAGTCACTTCCAATTGTCCCACAGCAGCCAGAGGCGAATTAAGTAACCAATGTGCATTTATTCATGACAGAGTAATTTGCAGGACTGGATCCTTGAATTAAGGCCAACACATTTGGGCTTTAAAAGGATTCCCTCACAGGTTGTGATGGTCAAGAGATAAAGAAGAGGCAGCTGCTTACTCTCCATCCAAACTTAAATTATTTTCACACATTTAGATGAACTATGTATATCTGGAAGCTTTTCTTAAAGGAGCTTTAAGATCTTCTAAAAGCTACTTAAATTCAACAGTTCCAGCCTCCTAAGGAACACACAAAGGATTCAAAACCATCTCATGTTTTCAGATCAAGTCAGCCCCTCAATACAGAGCTTTTGTGAGATATTTCTGCATGTTATCTACCTGTTCTGCTTTCACAACAATGAAATTTCCCTTGGCAGAACTAAAAGCTGCAGTATTTGACCCAGGATATCAAAACAAAGGTGACTACAACAGTTTGGATAGACTTCAGTAACACTTTCCTGATTAAATAAGTAGAAGCCCCCCCCAAAAAAATTCTGATTTACTTTTATTATGTTTTTATATTCAACAGCACACAATCTCCAGCATTAACATGTGAACCACTGGTGTTGTACAAACCACTTCAAAGTTTGGCCACTGACTACTCTGGCTTATACCAGCACTAGTGACCCCATGTAAATTTGGAAACTTTTTTTATACAAATATGAACTTAAAGTCTTCATTTACTTTTATGAGTTTAAACACATGCCAGTGATTCCAGAAACCAACTGAAAGGACTTGGAAGGCAACATGGGTAAGTGACCATGTGTTCAACTCTTCATAGTCCTTTAGAAATAGGACAAGAACAAAATCAGAATGAGAGATTTCAGTAGGTCCAACAGCAGTAACAACTCAGAGATAAAAAGGCAAAGAGACAAACAGGAAAACAAGTGAAGTGGTGACAGTTCCTATAAAGAAAGATCACAGAATCACAGAATGATCAGGGTTGGAAGGGACTCAGGAGATCATCCAGTCCAACCCCCCTGCCAAAGCAGGTTCCCTACACCAGGTTGCACAGGAAAGTGTCCAGGTGGGTTTGAACATCTCCAGAGATGGAGACTCCACACCCTCTCTGGGCAGCCTGGCCCAGGGCTCCAGCACCCTCACAGGGAAGAAGTTTTTCCTTCAGTTTCTCTGGAACTTCTGGTGTCCCAGTTTGTGCCCATTGCCCCTTGTCCTGTCACTGGGCACCACCCAGAAGAGCCCGGCCCCATCCATTTGGCCCCCACCCTTCAGCTATTGACAGACATTGATCAGATCCCCTCTCAGGCTGCTCTTCTCCAGGCTCAACAGTCCCAGCTCTCTCAGCCTCTCCTCACACAGGAGATGCTCCACACCCTTAATCATCTTTGTGACCTCCACTGGACTCTCTCCAGAAGATCCCTGTCCCTCTGGAACTGAGGAGCCCAGAACTGGACACAACACTCCAGATGTGGCCTCACCAGGGCAGAGCAGAGGAGGAGGAGAACCTCCCTTGACCTGCTGGCCACGCTCTGTTTAATGCCCCCCAGGACACTGTTGGCCTTCTTGGCCACGAGGGCACACTACAGGCACAAGTGCCAACTAACCAAGACTACAAGAAATAATGGAAAGGCTACCAGCTTGGGCTCAATGAAGAGTTCATAATCTCAACCAAGAAAGAAGCACAGAGCACTTGCACCACAGAACTGAACATCCAACTCCAGAATAGGAACAAAACCATGAATGGCTGAAAAGCAAAAAGCAAAGCAGCATCACAACTCACAAGTTACAGAATGAACTAATGTATTTACATAAGTAGAGATTAAGGAAAGCATTGATGTGATAGTAATGGAGAGAGAAAGCTATCAAAGCATTTGAAGGAAAGAGTATTTAATCCCTTTCTCTCACTAGTCTTCCCTTTGAAAGTCAAGTGTGAACAGCTGGCTGCCATTATTAATACCAGCCACAAAGAGTCACAGTCTAAGTTATATTAACAGCTTGGTTAAGTGAATTTCTAAGATTAGCAGGACTTGATTAACTTCATCTTAAGATATTTTAGCCTTTAAGTAATTTCAGAGCCATTGGAGGTTATCTTCCAAAATACACTAAGCATGGGCAAGATACCAGAAGTCTGGAAAATGGTAAATGCAATCCAAGCTTAAAAAACAAACAACACAAAAAGATCCAGAAGCTTTATACTTCAATTTGGGGTAGAGAATGGGGAAAAAGTGGTGGAAGACAGAACTGGAAAAACAAACCAAATAACTAAAAACTAAGCATAAAAAGATCATATTTTTCAATACTAAAACCTTCAGACCAATCTAATTTCAAGTCTTACGAAGGGGTTAGAAACTGAAATGTCATATTTCTGTTGGAATTTGAATAAATCTCTTGGCAGTTTATGGTGTAATATGCTCACGAGCACGTTGGAGAAATGGGATATTGATGAAGTATGAATGAATACAGAGCAAGTGAGTTCTCTTTGGGTGTAGTTAAACAATGGTCCACTGCTGTAAATAGAAGTGCTAGTGAAGTGCAGCTCCACTTGGCTCTAGGCTTTACCCCAGTTCTATTCAATATTTTAATTAGGTGAGCTGGATAGAGAATAGGCTCAGATGTAGACAGCACAAAGCTGAGATTTACTGCTCAACTTACCTTTCCTCATCTTCCAGAGGTATGCCACCAAATCAGAGACATGATTAAGAAAAAGGAGCATCTAAGGGACATTCAAGGTACAGCATGCAAAACATGAATTAAATGAATCACCTGCACAAATTCACAATGGACTATTTTGTTGAAGAGACTTGGGATTGCAATGAAAGAAAAAATTCACTGGTTTAGGTTGAACATAATGGAATAAAAAAACATAATGGAATAAAAAAAAAATTACAAGACCTATGAAGCATTTTTCCCACCCTATTTAATGTTTTGAAGGCAACAGCTGCACAGCACATCCAACTTTGGACACTGCACTTCAAAAAAGATGTGTATTCAGATGGAGGAGACAAGAAAGACACTCAGAAGTTAAGAGACGTGATCCATGACATAACACTTGAGAAAGGAGAAGTTGTCTTTCAATGCTAAAAGTTTGCAAGGAAGAAGAGACTTAAATTAGCAGATTATTAAAATAAGTGATTATGTCATAGAATCACAGAACTGTTTTGGTTAGAAAAGATCTTTAACATCATTGAGCCCAACCATGAACCCAACACTGCCAAGTCCTCGACTAACCCATGTCCCTAAGCACCACATCTACATGTCTTTTAAATACCTTCAGGGATGGGGACTCCACCACTGTACTGGGAGCCTGTTCCAACGTTTGACAACCCTTGTGGTGAAGAAGTTTTTCCCCATATCCAGTCTAAACATCCTCTAGTGCAACCTGAAGCAGTTTACTCTTGTTCTGTTGCTTGTTACTTGGGAGAAGAAATCAACTCCCACCTCTCCACACCCTCCTTTCAGCTAGTTGCAGAGAGTGAGAAGGTCTCCTCTCAGCCTCCTCTTCCAGCCACTCTTCCCCAAGCCTGGAGCGTTGCATGGGGTTTTTGTGACCCAAGTGCAGGACCCAGCAGTAAATGTGGTTAAACAGTAACAAAACTGATTTGGATTAGATGTCAGGAAAGACTTTAATGGCCAGGACAGTCAAGCTTTGGAGCTAAGTAGTACTTAGATCACAGGCTTTCCTTCAGGGAAAGTTATACAAACATCTACCAGGGATGGCAGGAGAGCAGCTAGCCCTGCTCTAGGATTAGGCAACAGTCTGAATGGCCTCCCCAGGTCCCTTGCAGAGCAGCCTTTGAATGCTTTCCAAAATTCCATACCAAACATTTAGCAGCAGGTACTATTATCATCTCAAACACAAGTCTGTAAACCCATAAACTCTCATGCATTTGCCAATGTAAAGGATGATTTTAAAAATAAGTAAATTAAAAAAAAAAGTCTTCTAATCATGTGTAACTATCAAGTCATACATTGGTAAGACAAGATTTTCCAGCTGGTTGTGTTTTCTTATCATAAGTACAGTAGTCAAATACTAGTTAAAGCAATAATACAGCAAAATTAAAGCAGCAATGAGAATGATACACACGGATCTTCAAGTATGATAGAATTAAAAAAAAACAAAACAGAAAACATTTAGAATTTTCAAAACAGTGTGTACAGACTCATAGTACTTATTTTAAAAGGCAAAGATTCATTATTAGCTGACAAACCCTTCTCCAAGCACCACAAGAGAAAGACTCGAGCACAAAGCATGAAGTGAAGACCATCATTTGAAGAACATTTCCACTAGTTCACAGATGTGCCATAAAAAAAGCAGTATCATAAGACAGTAGATGCACACTCACGTGATATTGATGCTAAGCAGATGGTAGATGCTCATTAAAAAAAATAAATAAATCTTAGTGTACTAACCTGTGCTATATTTTTGTTGAGAAGATATACTCCATATTCAAACTGAAGCTTCTCCCCTCCCTTTGGATATAAAGGAAATCTGGTGGGAAAGAAAAAAAAAAGGAGAAAAAATACATTTAAGGTGAAATTATTCAGATTATTAAGTAAACTTCAAAAAGCCAGACTCCTTTTCTGAGAAAGTGAAGATTTAACAAGCCTCCCTTGCTAACATGGAATATCAGCACTGTGATTTCTTGCTGACTTCTCCCAGGAACTCTGTCCACAGGACGTACTTAGGAGCCCTCTGCAACTCCAGTCAATTTGCCTTTTAAAAACTGATGTCAAAATTCTGCTAATGAATTACATTTTCTAACATATTTTAGGTTTTTCAAAGATATTTTATGACTCTCCCAGTGCTGCAAGATTCCTCTTCCTAAGTGAAGCAGGTTTTAAGAGGCATAAAGCAAAATACCAGATTCCTTTGTATTCAGCCATTTGCACTTGGTCATCTCACTTCCAAATAGAAATAATCTTTTAAGAAAGGTGTTCTCTATTGATTAAATTCTTATTTTGTGATTGAAACAGCACAAATCTCTTCACACATAGAAGATATTTGAAGGGTCATTGACCAACACACAGAAGAACACTAAGAAGGTACAAGTGATTCCTTTCAACAAGCTTTACATATACACCAAAGGCTCAAGGTCACCCTTGCAGATACTATATCCCTAATCTTTATTTCTCTTTTTTAATAAATAAAGCATTTTTCACAACTTTAAATACCTAGCAAATAGCTTATAAGAAAGTAGCATAGCTTATTTCTGTCTTAGTTGCTGTGTGAGATGAGAGAAGCAAAACTTTAGCCCCTAAAGTATTGAAACTCTTTGACAGTCTGCATTAAATAATATGATTTTATACGTATGTTCTAGGAATCTCTGCTTAAGTGAAGCAGTTCTCAAACAGCTTTAACATCTGTACATTGAATTTCTGAGGATTGTCTTTCTACTCTTCCTTACCACCAGAGGTTAGGAGGTCACCATGGTCAACACAGTAATCTTAGTACAATCTAAAATTGATGTTTATGGGAAATACATCATGAAACGAGCTTTTGCCTTTTTCAGATCCGGGTGTTCTGTAGCTCCTAATCAAGATGCTGAGTGTATTATCTGCACAAAACCCACATTACATCAGAAACCAAAGTCTCTCTCAAATATAAGATAACAAACATAGGAGATCAGTATCTACTAGAAACAACACACATTCTAGAGGAATAATTACACAGAGTGTATTTTATCATCAATCAGCCCAACAGTAGAGTACATTTGCAACTTTTAAAGAGAATTATATAGTGCCATTAAAGCTAAAGGTGAACAGGTCATGATCACAGCAGATCAAATATTAAGATGTCAGCTTCAAGTTTTATGCTACTTTCAAACACACTAGGTCACTTCAAGTTGAGGAATATAAAAATCACTGTGAATAGTATATATCTAGCTCACCTTGCTTAATAGATCTATAAATCCAACTAGTTCCCCATGCAAGAAAAGAAAACCTTTCAAAGTGAACACATGCTAGAAAAATTCCACAACACATTATCTTAAGTGTAAAATACAAATCACTAGGAATTCATTTCAATATCTACAATTACACTACCCAAATAGAGCAGGATTTAAAGGATATCATTACAATTAACAGAATAAAATGCACTCAAGCTTGACAATAAAAGCACCATTAGGAACACAAGCCCTGTTTCACTAGGAGATACTATTTCATTAAGTCACTAATAATAGAATTCCTGTTACTAGACACAGAGCTCTTTGATACATGCAGTATAGAAAAGAGGATAAAATCTGGTTTACAGCATTCGCTACCATCTCCCACACACACTTGCTTTTAAGTAGTAAAGATTAAGCTTTTTTAACATGTTGATACTGCTTCCTTTGCTAATATTCACATTTCTCTCCTCTGATTTCCACTAATTAATCTTGAAAGACTCTAAACTGCATCCATCCTCGTGTCAGCTTTCAGAACATAATCATTTACATGAAAGTCTGGAAAAATGTCAGTGGATGTCTCTGTGTATGTACATTTATGACTCAAGAGAAAAATATTACCAACTTTTATGTCTCTTTCTTTACTTGTTATCTTGCTTGCCCATGAAGCCTTGGTCACAAGCAATAAACTTAAGGAAAAAGGAACCATGACATTTTATATAGTGCTTTGTTGAGTATAATTGAATGCAACTTTAACTGTTGGCTCCCTATATGAAATTCTTCTTGCTTGCTCCTTAGAAAAGCATGACCATAAGTTAAATCTCTCCCTTTGGCATACTGCAAAAAGTTAAGTCTGCTGTGTAAGGTTTTAGTTATACTTGCTCAAAAAAAAAAATACACTTGAAAACTACTATTTTAGTATCTTTATAATCACAAAGCACTCAATAAAATGCAAAATGGCATCTGCCTACCCATTCTACTCCAACGTGTACCTTCCCTGTTTCCATTCTTGCTGGTATGTTTGGAATAAATAAATAAATAAATAAAAAGTTTCTTTAAAGCAGAACATGGATACTCACTCTAAGATGACAAATTCAAAGGAATAAATGTAATAAATTTAGTGGAAAGAAGAAAAAAAACCAAAACAAACAAGCCACAGGTGTCTGCTGTGTAATCACCAGAAGAAATCACCTGAGAGAAGTTACCAAGTAGTAGGAAACTTGTTGTGAGTACAATCAGAAGTTGAGCTCTGGTCCTCCTCAGAGCAGTATAGTTACACACTGTAAGGAAACCATACACCTACCATGTCAGCAGGCAGTAATTATGAACAAATCACCTTCTGCTCTGTGAGGTTCAAAGTGTGCCCTTGTAAAAACACGTTGATATTTATCTTATGACTATGAAATATTATTTTTCAATAGTGTGTAGACTTCTTAAAACAGCCCTATCACAACCCTGAGTTTACAGTAGATATTCTATTCCTGTACACAAAGACCACACTGCTCAGCTGGCAGAGAGCAGTAATAATTTTAGCAGTGATTCATGAAATGCTTAGTCCAGAGAACATTAACAATGCAGGAAAAACACAACATTTAGTAACTGATAACAGGTTAACCCCATTTATAATTGTTTCTGCACCTCGTGTTTCCACTGAACTCAAGGCTATTCTTGCTTCACTGAAGACATCTGACATGTCAGCAATGATAAAAGCCTGTGTTGGGAAAAAGCACAAGGAGTAGTAGTGACAAAGGGAGTGACAAACACATGGAAAGGCAGCGTTAGGATCTATGACAATTGTGCCAGAGATGCTGAAATTAAATAAGTTCCCCTCTGAATTTGGAAGGTGAAGAGCACTGTGTAAAAGTGACCCAAACTGCACACCAGGCTGATTTTAACCAGTGCCTTGAAGATCTAAGATAACATAGAGAGGATTCTCAATCTTAAAAGCTTACCTTTGTTTTGGGTGTTTTATGTTTTGCTTATTTAATCCTGAAGAACTAGGACAAATGCAAAGTTTTTATTAATTTCTTTTGAGTCATATGTTCTCTTTTATAGGACTCACTGGGATACAAGTCAGAAGATCAGTGTCACCCAGCTGCACCACACTGCAGGAACAGAGGCAAATCCATAATAAACCACCAAACATACACATGCACGACATTTTTAGACACATAGCTCACCTCCCCTTTCATGGTACGTTGCTTTGGACAATAGTTGTGTTCTTCTACTTCTGATAGAACAGTTTCTTCCATAGTAAACCAGAACATCATGCTTACAGCCTCAAAGCACGCATGAGGCTTCTACTAATTAATATATTCAAGATCCAAGATTTCTCGGTCTCACAAGGTTTTGATTGCCATTTCTCATGGGTAACAGTAAAAAAAATAATCATAGAAGCAGTTACAAGGCATTTCTAATAATCTGTGAATAATTTCATCTTATCAGAGCTTAGAATAGAGATGGCAACTCATCTGCCCCCACCTTACCTCTCTCCCATCTCTCTTGCTTGAAAGGTTCCCAAGAATAAGCATCTCCTCTCTACCTGCACTCTTAATTGCAACAAGTCAACATCAACTGCTTTATTTCAACCTATGCTTTCTTAATTACTGCCACACTTCCTAGGCAGATGTCAGCTGCTGAATAAAGGACTCTTCAACATAAACATGGTCCAAGAAAAACCAGCATGGAAGTCGGAAGGAAGCACATTATTAACAGCTATAGTCAAGAAACTTTCCTCATCCATGGAAGGCATCTAATGTTCAAATCAGATACTGTTCTTCACACTGAAATCTTGTGTTTAACACAACCCACTAACCATAAGCAGGTCTAAGAATGAAGAAGGGGTTTGTAAAATACATAAGCAACTGATTTTCAGTCTATTTACACATAAGGAGGTTTTGCTGATAGGCAATGAGTAAGCAAGTAGTTATGAGCAGGTCAAGGCTTAGAGCACTGCTGATCTATGTAACCAAATATATCTATAGGTAAGAAACTCAAGTGAGACTGACAAATCAAAGTGTGTACTCAAGTGAATAAGATTAGCATGAGCCTAAGAGGAAGAATCTCTAATTTCCTTGTAAACTGCTCAGGCAAACAGGGGTGGCAAAGGAAGAAATCTCAGCTAAAAGGAGTGGTTAAGTGAAGTGTCAACATTGGTGTGATTTTATACCATAGACTCTATGTGAAAGTTTCTGGAGTACTAAGCCTCATTAAACCCTCCCAAAAGAGTTGTGAAAAGGAAGAAGTGAGGTGAAGGTTATGTGCTTTATTCACAGAAACTCTGATGGGGAAAAGTAATCCCAAGTCAGCCTTTTAAACAAGAAAACCAGGGCTGAAAGTCTACTTCTTCTCCAAGTTCAAAATACAGAACCAGCACCCTGCCATCAACAGCAGAATTAACCAAGTTCTTCAATGATCTTGCAACACTTCACAAATGCTAAGTTTTAAAATAAACAGTCAGTTTGAACACTGGAATAAGAAATATCAGTCTGATGTGTATCAAGCTTGCAGCTACCCAACTACACCATCAATAGGACTCTTAGGGAGCTGTTACTGTGGAGTTAGAAACAAAAATCTCATTAGATTAAAGACTAAAATGGTATTATTCAAATAGAACACATCTGAGACATAAGAAACATGCATACCTCTAAAACTGAAAAGCAAAGTATAATCTTACTACAGTAAATTACATTTTAAGGTTACAAAGAAGGTAGGGTACTAAATTGTCAACACCAGTTTAAAAGTCTTTCTATTAAAAGAAAAGAAACTCAATGTATGCATTTCCAGTCAATATGGAAAGCTAATGGTGGCTGGTTGCCATCATTTCCACTCCACTTGAATCATTAAGGTGCAAACAGCTCAACAGAAATATTAAATCAAGGTAGTTTTCAATGTTCAGTTCAAGATGTAGTCTTGTCTTTACGGTAAGGGTGACAGAGCTCTGGGACAGGCTGCCCAGGGAGGGTGTGGAGTCTCCTTCTCTGGAGACATTCAAGACCCACCTGGACACCTTCCTGTGTGAACTCATCTGGGTGTTCCTGCTCAGCAGGGGGGTTGGACTGGATGAGCTTTCGAGGTCTCTTCCAATCTCTGACATTCTGTGATTCTGTGTGTCTAAAAACATTTGTGGTCTGGGGGCAGCACAGGATGACCAGACAGGAGTTTCAATGAACACCTTTGCCAGCTGCTCCTGTCCAGTGCCCTAAAGACGTTTCTGCTGAAGTAGACTCTGCAACCCTACAAAATCTCTGCAGCAATTTGATTCCAAAGCTCCAGCATGCCCTATGAGGCCACCAGCCATTGCGCCATGTTGCTGAAACCTGTTCATCCAGATACCAGCAGATTATCTTATAATCATAAAGCTTCAGGCACACACACATTGAGAGGGGATCTGATCAATGTCCATAAATATCTGAAATGTGGGGGCCAAATGGGTGGGCCCGGGCTCTTCTCGGTGGTGCCCAGTGACAGGACAAGGGGCAATGGGCACAAACTGGGACACCAGAAGTTCCACAGAAACTTAAGGAAAAACTTCTTTCCTGTGAGGGTGCCAGAGCCCTGGGCCAGGCTGCCCAGAGAGGGTGTGGAGTCTCCATCTCTGGAGATGTTCAAACCCACCTGGACACTTTCCTGTGCAACCTGGTGTAGGGAACCTGCTTTGGCAGGGGGGTTGGACTGGATGATCTCCTGAGGTCCCTTCCAACCCCCACCAGTCTGTGATTCTGTGACAATGAAGTCTAACATATCATCTCTATGACAAGTTGAAACCACTCTGTATCTCAACAATGGTAACACTTCCCTCTAAACTTCATCCCTCCTTGGGGTAGGAAGACTGTCTAAATGACTTTCCAGTGTTGAGTTCAGAGTTATTTTCTATGATTCAAGGAATAACAAAGGTGACTGTGCTTATGTGCTGTGGAAAGTAAGCCTTAGTCTAATCTAATTTCAGGAGTAGATGGTAGAGAAGAGCCTCTTACAAGGATTTTTCTTTTTCACACAGTTTAAGGTGAAATGCCTACAGTTCAATCAGGTTTGGTGGGGTTTTTTTCCTTATAAAAAAAAAATTAGTTACTTCTTCATAAAATAAAGGGTTTTGACTTATCTCATGTTGACTTTTGAATATATGGACTAAAAGACTGGTTTTGGTAAGACAGTATGGGCAACAAGTTTGCCACTACAGTGTCTCCAACGAGAGCTGCTCACTAATTCTGATGTATTTAAAAATCAAAAAAAAAAGTGACTAGAGAAAAAAAAAAGTCTTTTAAAGATTGCTTATGTTGCACACAGAGATTCTGGAAAACCAGAGGTCTGTTTCAAAACTAAAAAAAAAAGTGATTTGCTTAATTTCAGTGTTTTAAGCATTAGATCATCCTTCTTACAACTCATAAATAAAGTGTGCTACAATATCCTACTCTAACCACTAAGAACTTCTCTTCACTAGCCTACCTTTTTCAGCTGACCTTAGACAAGTACTTATCAGCCATCAAGATCTCATTTAATTTTATATCCTCAGCTAATCTTTATCTGTTTTACATAGTAACTTCAGTGTTTGATGAACATGCAGTAAATCACCACAGGATTCTTGGTTCAGTCAGATGGGAACTGTTAGGAAAAGCAGAAAGAATCTTTATTCCATACATTTATTTCAGACCTCAAGTATCTCTTATGAATTCAAATCCAAATACATTTACTGTTGTGTTCTGTGATTTATGAACTCCTCTGTATCCAGAAAAATCACATATGGACCATTATATTGGTGGCCAATTTTTATTGTCTATAACCGCCTGTCTTTAATACAAACTATTTTTAAAGCTTAAGAAATTGCTTCATTTTTAACTGTTTTCACCTGCTTCTACTTTGGTATTACACCATATGTTTTAGATCTTTTATTCTCTCTTCTGTTCAGACTTCTGCCATATCCAAAATTATATTCAAGTCTCTAAGTTTAATCTCTACTTCAGAAAGCTATTTAGGGAAGAAGTCAGTAAAATAATGGTTTTTACACATCACATCTAACTGTTCTCCACAGGCTGAAGTACAGCACAATTTAAATAGCATATTCATAGAGCCATAGAATCGTTTTGGTTGGAAAAGACCTTCAAGATCATCAAGTTCAACCAAAAAACTAATTCTGTCAAGTCCACCACTAAACCATGGCCTTAAGAACCGCACCTACATGTCTTTTAAGTACCTACCTCCAGGGATGGTGACTCCACCACTCCCCTGGGCAGCTTGTTCGAATGCTTGACAACCCCTGTGGTGAAGAAGCTTCTCCTAATATCCAATCTGGACCTCCCCTGGGGCAACTTGAGGCCATTTCCTCTTGTCCTGTCCCTTGGTCCTTGGTTGAACAGACCCACCCCCACCTCTCTGCACCCTCCTTGCAGGGACTTGGACAGAGCCACAAGGTCTCCCCTCAGCCTCCTTTTCTCCAGGCTCAGCACCCCCAGTTCCCTCAGCCGGGAACTCAGCACACTTGTGCTCCAGACCCTTCCCCAGCTCCGGTCCCTTCTCTGGACACGCTCCAGCACCTCCAGGTCCTTCTTGGACTCAGGGGCCCAACACTGAACCCAGCACTCGAGCTGCGGCCTCACCAGTGCCCAGTGCAGGGGGAAGAGAACTTCCCTGCTCCTACTGGCCACACTGGTGCTGATCCAGGCCAGGATGCCCTTGGCCTTCTTGGCCACCTGGGCACTCTGCTGACTCCTGTTCAGCTGCTGTGGACCAACAACCCCAGGTCCTTTTCTGCCAGGCAGCTCTCCAGCCACTCTGCCCCAAGCCTGTTGTGTTGCATGGGGTTGTTGTGATCCATGTGCACAACCCAGCACTTGGCCTTGTTGAACCTCATACAACTGGCCTTGGCCCATCAATCCAGCCTGTCCAGACTCCTCTGTAGAGGGATTATTACATCCCACTTGACAAATGCAAGTAAAATTCCAAATCTAGTTTGGAATTGTGCTAGATAAGCTTAATTTTCAAAGTGATACAAAAGTTCAGGGACCACTTACATTTGTAGCTTTGCAAGCTAAATTAACAGCAAGGACATTTATGTGTTAAAAAGACTTAATTATCCAACTGAAGATCAGAAACTGAATCCAATGACTAAACGAAGCCAATACCACTGTTATTTTCACATCACCATATTTGCAGTACCTTTGATACTTCCTGCCCAACTGCATCCACCAAATTTGACAGGAGAAGTTGACAAGAGAAGAAATTTGATGTGGCTTTTTCCTTCACTCCTGATTTTCAAGGACAGTGAGCAGAATGGCTGCAGGGAGATGACTGTAGAGCAGACTTGGCAGCATGCAGCTGAAACCCAATTATTCACTATTACACAGATAAAGAACTGATGTAATTTCTGTGACTGTAACAGTCATTGGTGTGATAGCAGAGACTCATCCATCAGATGTAGGGAACAACTGTGCCTCACACAGCACTACCAAAAAATAGGGTGGTTTAGAAAATTATTAATTTTAAGCTTAAATCCATGGATAGGACACCCTGTATGAGGATAAAACTAAATGGCTTAATCCAGATAAGATAATGACCTGAAAAAATCACAAGTTCTTGCTTGATATGCTTGAAGTATGAGGAGCATACAAGAACAAGGTTTAAATATTTACTGAAGTTTGAGTTATTTCAACCTCACTCTCTTTTGGGGGGCTGTTAGGGGGGCAGGCAGGGGAGGAAGGAGCTAGTGTTTTCCCTCCAACCTAACCACATCCTGTTTGCTCACTGTAAAGGAATGTTGTACCCAGAGGAGAAACCTTGGGTTATTTAAAAGTGCTGGGACTTCTCTGAACTAGAAGAAAGCAAACCTTGAAAGCCTTTTAAGTGAGAAGGACTACCATTGTCCAGCCAGCTCACTTGAAACCACTATTCCCCAGGACAATTTGAAACAAGTTTTAGGAAAAGCAGGCTGCTAAAGAGCCCCAAACACCAAAATACCCAGCACTTCCAACCTCTTAGCACTCCCACCAGAAGACCAAGGCACAAGAAGCTTTGGCTGCATAGCTTCAAAACCTGTTTCCTTCACAGATAAACTGCACCGTGGTTCTACCAGCTTCAGAGCAGCCACTGGAACAGATCTGAAGTAAAATTCTCAGTTGAGTGGTTGCTGGAAGGAATACAACAAAAATGCAACAGTATGAAACTGCCTTCACCACCAGACTTCTCAATTATAGAGATGCAACACAGAGCACTTCAGATCCTTTTTAGATCAAGCTACCAGTTGATGGTGGAGGTCACAAACTGACCTGAGTGACTACTAGCCTACCAGGAACAGGTAACTAGTCTACCAATGATCAGTATCATTGGAAAAGCTTTTAACAAAAATTAAGATCTTCACCTGGTGAGCAATGCTGAAATGAAACGAAAAGGCAGAAAAAAAAGGATTACAAGTGTGCACTTTGCTTTGTTAGTGATGAGATTAAGACATGAATATGAATCACAGATCACAAGTGAATTCAGATTTGATTACTGTATGGTTTTTAGTTTCTACTTGAGAGAAAAGCTATACTTGTAAAACAAACTTGATGACAAAAATACAGACTGCCAAGGGAAAAAAAAAGCATATCCTCATTCAAGCTTTACACAATACAAAGATAATTAGTTTACTGGGAAAGGAAAACATATTGGCAGGTTTAACTCCATGAAATATATTTTCAAAATGCCTATCTGAATAGCTCAACAAGAAGATAATGAAAAGCAGAAGCACTGCCATCTTTCTATTAAGAAGTGTAACTGCTGTGACCTTGCTCTTGGAGAACGTACAACAGCTTCAAGATGTACAGGCTGTGGAAAAGAAAAGAAAAAGCAAAGACCCAGACAATGAAAGTCAGGCAGTTCCTGGTAAGACAGTCACCAATTTATACAAGAGAGTATAATTCTACTAGTTCAGCATAGAACAATTTCAAATGC
The DNA here is from genome assembly GCA_907165065.1 of Caprimulgus europaeus. Next base: position 123,249,009 of record OU015523.1, read on the forward strand.
CTCAAAACCAAAGCCAGCAACACATGGAACAAGTGACACTGATGGCTTTTTCTGCATTTCAGCTTGAATTCAAGGCTTGCTCTGTACACACCATGATGGATATCACAACACAAGGACTATCTGTAAGGACAGAGCAGACAACCTCACTATCAGAACTTTCAATCTCCCTGCCACTGAAGGATCATTTTTTTTTTAACTAGAGGATATGTTATACAGGTCAAGTCCCTGCTTATTGAAAAATGAAGTAATGTTTTGAAAAATAATCTCATCAGGAGTATAGTGTTCCAATGGGAGTAAATTAAGACTAGTATGTCTTCACAGAAACATTTCTCAGCTGTAGATGTCTGGGGTCAGTGGTATCATCTACTGCAGTAAACAAAATCTGCTTTCTCAGACTGGCCAGGAGCACAGAAAAGCTTCTAGTTCCCAGAACTAGTATTAACAGTATCTCAATTTATTAAAGAACACCTGATCTAATTCTTAATCTGCACACAGTTAATATTTGCTGACCCAATGAAGGCAAAAGCATTACTTTGGTGATCAAGAATAAAACAACCCTGGATTCTAACTAAATATCCTCAAGAATGTGGAACATAAAAATACAGTTCAAGATAAGTTCATGGCAAAAAGCATTCTTTGAGCAATATAGTTGAACAGTTAACACACACTCAATCTACCACAAAGAATCAACTTTGCTTTGACAGCTATTAGATTTCTCAACAAACCATCTCCCTCCATCTGATTTAAGTTTGCCAAGATTTCTTCCCAAAGCTGCCATTTTATTATCTCAGCTGAAGCACCAAAGATGATTAAAGACTTCTCAATTGAGTTAGAAGATGTTCATGTCAGTGGAAAGTTATTCTTCACTTGCTTGTGTCACAATTTTTCAGATTGCTTCCTTGCAAGTGGTTTATTTGTTAACCAGGCACAAAGCAATAACCATCTTCAGTTGTGGTAACCCTCCTGCAGCTGAACCTCTGATTTTCCCATTCTTTGAAACAGGAGCAGCAGTGAGGACCACTTTGAGACTATGTTCATGCAACAAGTGGTTTCTAAATGCTCCAAAATCATCCATATGCCTGTTCAGCAGCACTTATCTCCACATACTTGCAAATCCAACTTGTCACTCTTAAAAAGAATTGAAAGGCAACACAAGTTGATCAAAAAGGGTAAGTTAGGAGCAGTCTTGTAGCAGAACTGGTTATGATATAAAAAAACAAACCAACTTTGCTTAAGGGGTGTGGTTAGTAGGTCAAGAGAGGTTCTTCTTCCCCTCTACTCTGCCCTGGTGAGGCCACATCTGGAATATTGTGTCCAGTTCTGGGCCCCACAGTTCAAGAAGGACAGGGAACTGCTGGAGAGAGTCCAGCACAGAGCCACCAAAATGATTAAGGCAGTGGAGCATCTCCCTGATGAGGAAAGGCTGAGGGAGCTGGGGCTCTTTAGCTTGGAGAAGAGGAGGCTGAGGGGGGACCTCATTAATGTTTATAAATATTTGAAGGGTGAGTGTCAGGAGGATGGGGCCAGGCTCTTCACAGTGGTGTCCAGTGATAGGACAAGGGGCAATGGGTGTGAGCTGGAACACAGGAGGTTCTGCTTAAATTTGAGAAGGAACTTCTTTACTGTGAGGGTGACAGAGCCCTGGGACAGGCTGCCCAGGGAGGGTGTGGAGTCTCCTTCTCTGGAGATATTCAAGACCCGCCTGGATGCCTTCCTGTGTGAACTCATCTGGGTGTTCCTGCTCCAGCAAGGGGATTGGACTGGATGAGTTTTCGAGGTCCCTTCCAATCCCTGACATTCTCTGATTCTGTGTGATTGCTTCACTCACAGGCTTGAGAAATGAAACTTTTTACATCAGAACTTATCCTGGCAGTACCTCAGACTGCGCGACTTCATACTGGGTGAACCACACGCAATATAACAGAAGTTTTCTTTATCACCTCAAACGAGCATGTCCAAAATACAACACCAACATATCAAATCAACTGCTTGAATGTGTGCAGATTAAAAGTAAATCTGGCCTGACTAGCCTTAACTTTTCCACTTTTTTTTTAAACTAATTAAAAACATCCCAGACTGGGGTAAACCAACCTGCTGGTTTGAATTCAAGACTCAATCAACAAGCCATGCAGATATGTTAAAATTCACCATGCAGAGCGCTGCAGCCCGTCAGCCCTGAGCTTCTATATTGGCTTTAGCTGTACAGAAGCTGTAGTAGAATAAAATCACTCATGGAAACAAAGGGCAGTTAAACTCAGGAAGGGTCTGGAGCACAAGTGTGATGAGGAGCAGCTGAGGGAACTGGGGGTGTTGAGCCTGGAGAAAAGGAGGCTGAGGGGAGACCTTCTGGCTCTCTCCAGCTCCCTTAAAGGAAGGTGTATGGAAGTGGATGTGTGTCTTTTCTCCCAAGTAACTAGTGATACAACAAGAAGCAATGGCCTCAAGTTGCCCCAGGGCAAGTTCAGATTGGATATCAGGAAAAATTTCTTCACTGAAAGGGTTCTCAGGCACTGGAATGGGCTACCTGGGGCAGTGGTGGAGTCCTAATCCCTGGAGGGATTTAAAAGACAGGTAAACAAGGTGTTCAGAGATACAGTTTAGTAGTGGACAGGTATGGTTGGACTTGATGATTCCAAAGGTTTTTTCCAACCAAATGATTCTATGGCTTTACATCCTTAAAGGAATCCAGAACTATTCTGAAGATCCAACAAGGGCATCTGTGTTTCATGCTTGATATGCTCTTCAGTTGCTACAAGACTGTCTCATCTCAGTGAAAGATGACCTGTTTCTTTTATTCATACCTTTGTGCTTCTCAGATGGGCTATGGAAATGAAATGAAACTGGCCAGTAAGGTATTGGCACCCAGAGAATGACAGCAATTTTCAAGTCCTGCAGTGCCTCTGTGATACAAGAGTCTGGAAACACTCAGACTTTATTCCCAGACCAAGTCTGATGCCAGTAGATCTTCACAACCCTGGTTCAGAACAGCTACTTCTAGAACACATACCTAAACTAAACATCAAGAAAAATAAATTACTAATAATTAGAATCTTCTAGCACGCTCAAAGTTTGCAGTAATGATGAAGCTGAGCTCCAGAAAAAGACAATTTTGAAGTATAATCCCACATCACAGAAACAGTTTCTAGAAAATTCCTTCAAGATCAAGCCTATCCCTTTTAGCTGCAAACAGAATGTACATTTTAATCCTGTTTTCTATGAGAACACAGTAGGGCAACTGATGGACATGTCCTAGTGACAACAGAAGGTGTTCAGGAATGATAAGAAATAGCATAACATATAAAACCAGGAGAATAGAAGTTATTCCAACTAGGAAAGCTAAGGAACTGATCATGAAACTAACTACCATTGCTACTTTGCCATTGCCACTTTTATGCTACAGAGTGATTTCTTCAAACTTTAAAAATGCAAATAGCTCAAAAAGATTTTTTTTTTTTTTAAATCTAACAAGTACTTCAAATGTCACTCAATGCTTTTACTTTATACAGAAGTTCAAGCAGTTAAAGCTATTTCTCCAGGAGAAAAACAATAAAAATAATTGTTCTCAATATTTAGTTCTCCTGAAGCTTGATTTCAATCATAAGACTGATCTGGCAACAAAAGTGGTCTAGTTTAATTCTTCAAGTGTCCCCAATATCTAAGCCACAGGTAAGTGGTAGCATGCACAACTTCACTCCTCCTTACACCATTTCACACAACACTCTGGCTCCTGAGGGACATTAAAAGAAATAAATCATCAAACATAACAGCAAAATGGTCAGATGCCTTTGAATGCAGATGTCTGAGACTGCATCGCAGCTGTTTGTGTATCCTTTGGCCTGCTGGTGTCTGTGTTTGTTCAGCAGAGAGGAAGAAAAGACCTTAAATCCTTCTCTACACTAAAAAATGCCAAGGAAACCTTTAGAGTAGTTGACTGTTATCTCAGGTCAGCTAATGCCAAACATTCCTGCAAAAAATACACCAGACTAGATCAGGCTTCTTCTGCTTGATTTTTTAATTATTTTATTTTTAAACTTTATGTATATTTTTGGCCTTTAAAACATTAGGTGGCAACAAATTCAATATTTTAACATACAACATAAGGAAAAAAAAAAAGCACCTCTTCAACAGACAACTCTGAAATGCCTGTAGGTGCTCCAGTAGTGATGCTTGAAAACAATATTTTTTGCCTTTTAAATAAAAAAAACCTTTTTAGATCACATATTCTACCCCTACATTTTTTTCCCCCTAACCTGAAATACAACTTTGAGGTGATTACTTTCTTACTACTGTTATTTTTCTAATCCTCCCTTAACATATTTTGGTGTAGCATGAGCCAGAACAGGCTGCATGTACTATTTCATTTCTCTTTACTATTACTACAGAGAAACAACGTTAGCAAAACTATTTCTTGAAACCATTCTCATTTCCAAATTACCTAGCAGGGAAGTAAAAGTTCTTGAAAGTCTTTTAAAAGACACATTTGAATGAGAATGAAAATTGCAACAGAAATAATTGCTCTGAATGTGCATTTCACTTGTCCAGACACATGGAAGGTACCAAAAAAGGTGATTAAACTCCAAATAACGTTATTTTACTTAGAGAAGTATACGTATTTCCAAGCCATCTAATGTGATTTGATTAAATGAATATTCTATTCTTAAAATATTCAACTGGTAGGTTGCATAAGTGTCATGTGAAGTTTCAAATATAAAAAGGAGGAACCCAGCATAACTTTGAATCAACAGGGATGCCAAAAGACTCCCAAACAGACACCTAAGTGTGCTTTACTGTACTCACCTTCAAACTAACAAGGAGACTGATATGGTTCCAGAAGATTCAGCAGTTTCCAGACAGAAAAATGCAGGCAGTGACTTTGTGAGATGTTTAGTCTTTATCAGCATTCAAATAAAAGAACTGAAATGAAGACTATCTAAAAGGCTTTTCTCTTGTGGGCAAGACCACCAATGCTTTCCTGGGGTGTATTCAGAAGAACGTGGCCAGCAGGTCGAGGGAGGTTCTCCTGCCCCTCTACTCTGCCCTGGTGAGGCCACATCTGGAGTGTTGTCCAGTTCTGGGCTCCTCAGTTCAAGAAAGACCAGGAACTCCTGGAGAGAGTCCAGTGGAGGGCTACATAGATGACCAGGGGACTGAAGCATCCCTCTGATGAGGAAAGGCTGAGAGACCCTGGTCTGCTTAGCCTGGAGAAGATCAGACTGAGAGGGGATCTGATCAATGCTGGTCAACACCTAAAGGGTGGGTGTCAAGAGGACAGGGACAGACTCTGCTCAGTGGTGCCCAGCAACAGGGCAAGAGGCAACAGGCACAAAACTGGAACATGGGAAATTCCATCTAAAGATGGGGAAAAACTTCTTTACTGTGAGTTTGACAGAGCCCTGGGACAGGCTGCCCAGAGAGGGTGTAGAGTCTCCATCTCTGGAGATACTCAAAGCCTGTTTGGACATGATTCTGTGCAACCTGTTCTAGGTGAAACCGCTTAAGCAGGCAGTTTGGACTAGATGATCTCCATAGGAACCTTCCACCCCCTACCATTCTGTGATTCTGTAAAAAAATAAGACAATAGCAGCAACACCAGCACAGGCAATTTCAAGAAGTATGTCTCAGCCCAGACTTAACACTCCTTATTTTGCCCTAAACTGAAAGCTATTCTTTATTTAAAAATCTGGGTGCAGACTAACAGAAGCATTAAATGCAGGGCTTGACAGAAAGTGTCAAAAATTATCATAAATAGTTTAATCTCAGCATTTTTACTATGTTTATGAGGACATGATGAAGTGCTAGGTTTCAGTTCCACAAGAGCAGTGCCAAGGAATTTCAGTGGTTGACTCAGCAAGCATGTTTGTTTGTCACAGGAGAGAGGAACATGCTGCTGTCCTAAGCAGCTTAAATTTGGGAGTTACATATCCATCATTGCTTTGAAATCTTTCTGACTCCAGAACTTTTGAGGAATGACACTCACTCCTGCTACATATCTGATGCACTTTGAAGACAGTGGCTATAAACTGGAGGAGGACAGATTTAGATTAGATATTAGGAAGAAATTATTTACTGTGAGAGTGGTGAGACAGTGTCCCAGGTTGCCCAGAGAAGCTGTGGCTGCTCCTCCCTGGAAGTGTTCTCGGCCAGGTTGGATGAGGCTTTGAGCAACCTGGTCTAGTGGAAGGTGTCCCTGCTGATGGCAGGGGGGTTGGAACTGGATGAGCTTTAAGATCCCTTCCAACCCAAACCAGTCCATGATTCTATGTTGAAATGGACCATTGAAAAAGTGCCTTAATGAGATATTCAGTGAAAATTATATCCTTGCCTTAGCTTTGTGTTTCAGAAAGCCATAATAGTAGATTTATGGAAGAAAACTTACAGACTTTTAGTAGTACCAAAACCATTTTATGGAATACCAGAAGGGAACTGTTATTGAATAGATTATAAACACTAAAATCTCTACAATTACAAAGCTCACCACATTGTATGCTACTGGCAGGTATTCTATACCTCATTCTACCTTCAGAAATGTGGCCAGACACAAGTGCTGAGTTCTCACCACAGCCTCCTACTTCTTTTGTACACTCTTAAGTTCTGATATAACAGTAATCATGGCAGACAAAATTGAATCCTTCTACAAGAACCTTGAGATTTAAGTGACCTGGATCATGCAAGTAAACAAATCTGAAAGGGATAAAGTATATCCCAAACATAACAGATTCTGAAAGCTCTCAAAATATTTAACCATCTTATAATAAGGGCTTTAAAAAGCTGGGAAAGAAACTTGAAAGTGAAGTAAGACATTTATAGAGTATAACATTAAAAACAACTCGTGTACTTATGAAATTGCTCTCAAGTGAAAACATCAGTTATTCTCCCAATGCACAATTTTTAGAAGCTCTCAATATGGATCTCAAGGCAATCCTGCAGTCCAAAAAACAAAAGTATGAAGCCAAGTAAAATGTTTAACTTAGTCAATAATCATGATGTTATGTGTTATAGTAAAGACTGAGTAGAGAGAAAACCTCACTGTAATTACCCAACAGTTTATATTGGAGTTTGAAAAGGTGCTAAAGGACAGGTCACTGAAATACAGACATTTAATAATGCCTGTTAATTGCTACATTCAATTCAGTTAGGAGCAGGTGATAAACATGAGCTATTAGTTTAGAAAGAAAACTGCAAGTTAAGACATTTGAGGTTTGCTATAACAACTGAAGTCCTTTGAGAGTTGGTAGGATTGACTCTCCAATAGCTGGGAAGAGAAGATCTCAGGCAGGAGCTAATCCTGAAGAAATCTTTCAGAACACAGGTAAATGGCCCAACAGGGATTCATATACTTAGCTAAACATTCTCCTTTTCAGAAATCTATTGTGAAATCAAGTATTAAGGCATGAGGGTTTGGAAGGCTACAGCCTGAAGGACAAAACCTTCCAATCCATCTCAGACAACAGGAAATTGGTTTAATCTTTATACACCCACACACAGGCAGCTTTGCTCCTCAGAAATTTGTTTTCCAGATATAAATGTTCTAGTTTGCTACCCTCTAAAAGTGATGTACAGGAAGGAGTATGAACATATGCTTAGAGAACTAAACTGAAGCAAAAACAGATTAATGTTCTATTAGGTTACCCAGGAAGTGTTTGGACAAGTTATTAAAATGGTATCAAAATTAATTTGCAAGACATAATTGCTCTAGTTCATATTTTATTGTGTCAAAACAGGAAGCCCTCAGAGTGAGTTTAATTTTTAAGGGAAGTTACTTCTGCTGTCGTGCCAGAAGTCACTGAGCTTCAAAAATAATTCAGACATTTCCAAGCACCCCAATCCTCTAAAGTAGGCACATTGAGACCCTTCCATCTTGATTTGGACTAGTAGGAATTAGTGTTAAATATTATAAAAAATATTATAATACTTTGACTGCATACTTCCAAAAAGAAGAGGAGTTTTTCTTTGTTTTGGGATTTTTTTGGTGGTGTTTTTGTTTTGTGGGGTTTTTTTGTGGCGTTTTTGTTTGTTTGGGGTTTTTGTGGGGGTGGTTTTTTGTGAGGTTTTTGGGGGGGTTTTGTTTGATTGCTTTTTTTACAGACTTCATGTCAATAGAGAGAGCTACTTTCCACAAATTAATTTCCCCTCAGCTATATCCTTTGCTCCTTTTTCAAACCCTGCATATGGAAAAGCAAAGTTACTGGTGCTGCAAGCCTAACCCTGCAGCCAAGCACAGATGAACAGGATGAGAGCAGAGCAGCTGGCCTCCTGCAGTCTTGCATTCTTTTGAGTTCTGTGGTTACAGGCTACAAAGTGAAGCTTAACCAATAATTACCACTATTTTCATATTAGAGAACCCAGGTGTAAAGACAGTAGGAAAACAGGCAAAGTGCCAAAATGCAGGAGAAGGCATTCACAGAGTGATTTTAAGGACAGCAAGATAGTTTCTTAGTAGCACAATAACAATAGTGTAGCTCCATGTTGAAAGACAATGATCACAGAACAAATGAAAACCTATTCATTGAATATGAAGTTGATTTATAGCAGATAACAGTTTACAGTGCTCTTTTTCAATTGATTAAAATCCTCTGTGTTAAAGCAAGCTATTTATTTTCTCATGTTTATCAACCACTCCTCCAGTACTGGCAGTAACTCCTCAGTGAAGCCACACTTGCTATCATAGGTAGTTTATTCCCATAACCAGCAGCAAAACAGGAAAGGCAAGTTTTCCAATCAGCAGCCAAAACTTACCTATAAGACACCTATTTAAATGTTTCTAGCATTATTAAAAGCCTGCCAATAGATCTAGAATGACAAAGCTCAATTGTTCTTATTAAATCACAGTATTCCAACACAAGAAACTCAAACAACTGTCCCAAAGCTACTGGAAGCAGTAACAAAACTTCAAACTCTGTGTCACTTCAGACTATCCAAATCTGTTCAAGGCTTTTTTGTTGTTGTTGATTTGTTCTGAAGAACATAAATAGATTGACAACATACTTACTCTCTTTCTTTCTCTGTCAGTTTGTCATTGATATTATCTTTGATGGTAGACCTGGAGCCCTTGTGAATGATGGGATACCTGAGTGGCACTTGTAAGAAGTAGGAAATCATTGACACCAAGTGAGCAGTGTAGCCCAGGGCAACAGCAATGCTTCCATCATCTTTTGCTATCAAGAACAAAAAAAGATTCCATTATTTAATCAACTGGATCTCACTGCAGGTTCAGCACAAGTTCACTCTTACTGCTTAGAAAATGATATAGTTAATGAAGCTATCAGAAGTTATAACTTACTAGGTGCAAGTCAAATAAATTTAGAGTGTTTTACAATTGTCCACAGTTCACTATACTTGTCTCTTCCATCAAAGGGTGATGGCTTGTTCTCCTTCCAATTTTACACTTTCAAAGTTAAAAGTTACTCTTCTTAACATTTGACTGGGTGAGGGAAGGTAAAAAAGAGATGAGAAAAGTGAAACAAAATTCCCAAGACCAAATTCAGGTCTTAAACTTTCTGCATTTCTCTAGATGTAGCTGACATTTATGAACGGGATCAGGGAAAAACTAAACTCCTCCATCATTTTATTCTTCAGTGAGATCAGTTGGAGAGACACCGACCCCAGGGTATGAACTCTGTTCTCTGCCAATAACTGGAAGAACTTAGGTTAACCCATTGTTTTAAAGTATCATTTTCAATTTGACATTTAAGTTTTCAACCTTGCAGCTTCACCTGCTGGGAATACACACACGTCTTGTGATTCAAATGACATCCTTTAGCCCTGTAAGGGCTTTTCCTTTCTCTTTTCTCTATTTTTCTGTTTTGTAAGCAAACACACCAACACAAACAACATGACAAAGTTATCCCTTCTGAGATACAAGGGTGTCCTTGGAAACCAACCCAGAGGATCTTCTAGGAAAGCTTATAATGATGTTCAATAACAACTGTGAAATCCTACTGAGCTCGATTAGAACATGACATGATATGGAGATTTAAAAGTTACTCCCTTTTCAAAAAGGATTTTGTAAAAAGCAGTCAACATTTCCAGAAAAGCTGGCTTTTTAAGGAATAATTTTTTTTGATACTTCAGATGCCTCATTTTTTTTAAATATTACCTACTAGAAGTCTGAAGTAAGATACATGTCAGCTAGTCTTCAAATTTACCTGCATATTTCACTAAGTTGCATGCTTAGCACTTCTCCCTTGTAACAAAATATTTGTAGAGACTTTGATCAAGAATTACTAATTCTTTTGTAAGGAATTAATACCAATAAACTGAAAATGGGCCAAAAGGTGCAGGCCACTGATTTCTCAAGAATTACCAAACTGAGTTCACAAAGACAGACTGATTTTTGTCATACTGACAAATTAATTGGTTTTTAAGTTTATTCCTCCATTATTCTAGCATCCAATATACATGTTCTTAGCATAAGTTAATACTTATGGGATGGCTTTAAAGAGTTAGACAACTGATTGAGGTTTTTGCCCAAGAACCACATGCCTTGCAGAGTGAGTAAATACTGAAAGCAAGAAATTCTCAAAGAGGATTTTAATGAAGATCTAATTCATATCAAATATTTGTAGATTAATGCATGCAGTTACCTGCACAAGTGTTATACAGACAGGCTGATTATATATTTGCTTCTGGAACAGGATGATTATAGACAGTTAAAGTAGAAGCTGAGTTATAAAATACTCCATATTGTCAGGCAGCTTTAAAGTCTTACTTATGCAAGATATTTATTTGGTAAGTTCACTGGCAAACTACAGCAAACTGAAGGGGGATTTGTACACATCACCCCACCGAGATTTATGGACTGAAAGTAGCCACAATGGAATTTTAGATCAGACACAAAATATTTCCCAGAATCACTAAGTTTGGAAGGCAACTCTGGAAATTGCATAGTCCTAGCCCCCTGCTCAGAGCAGGGTCAGCTATGGCAGGTTGCCCAGGACTGTGTCCAGTTGGGTTTTGAGCATCTCCAAGGATGGAGTCTCCACAGCCTCTCTGGGTAACCTCTTCCAACATTTCAGTATTGAGTTTTAGAATACAGAGGTACTTTTCTAAGAGTCAACACAGTAACTTCCTTTGTACTAGCTAGGAAGTACAAATAAATAATACATCAGTTTTCTTCTAGTCTAGACTTTTCCAGTTGGAAATTTGTATCCTAAGCCATTGCTATCAGTTTCCTTAATTTTATGAAGTTTAGCAGCAGTGTCATCTTTAACAACTAAATTAAGAATATCCAGCTACCTTGAAAGTCTTCAGAATTAGGAAGCTTGACTCCACAAACAAAGTAATCCTTTTGATCATTCTGTAAGTTTAAAACCAACAATGGAAAGTGAGAATGGAACAGTAACATCCAGAAAACAGAAACCTACACAAAAAAATTTGATGACAACAAAGCATTTTTGTCAAGAAAAAAAGTATTCAAGGAAACTCAGAGTGACTTTCATATAGTGTTTTAGTCCCCATTTCATATAATTCAGAAATAAATGCAACTTTTTTAAAGAAGGAAGAGCTTCATCTTCTATAAAACGTTTTAGAGCTCAAATATTTGACATCTGTTTATGTGCACTCTGTTAAAGTTCAGCTAGCCTCTTGTCAGGGTTACTTTATAAATTGTAAACAAAATGGAAAGCATCCATTAAATTCCAGCTCCAGCTATTCTACTTTTATAGTGGAGACTATTTGAGAGATGCTGGCATAAGTCCTCTCCCCATGAGGTTTGCAATCTAAAGACCCAATCCAAGAAAAAGCTGGAAAAAACAGCATGAGTCAAGAATAAGTTTCCTCATGAATAAAACATGATATTTGCTCACTGTGTAATAAATAGGAAATTCATTTCATATCAAGCAGATTTTTAGTATGTTAAAAACCTACCAGATCAATAGGGTAGATGTAGGATAGCTCCGACAGCAATTGCTTGCATCGAATAGTCTGCTGGGCATTTGTCTTCAAAAATAGTTCTCTTTGGGGGGAAAATGAGATTCCAAAATCATTAGTTTCTTCAAAAGCTTTAAGTAAAAGTATCAAGCCTGATATCCCTTCTGCATCTTCCCAATTATCACCTCCTTCCCCCAAAAAGCCAGGTAATTCCTCATTAAAAAAACCCAAAACAAACAACCCAGAAGAAAAAGTTTTCATGTTCAATTGTACCTCATATTATAGGCACATTTTGACTCTGACAATTAAGCATTCCAAAGCTGGGTTACACAAAAATAGACCTTTTTTACAGCCAATCATAGTCCACACGTGCAATCAAGCACCTCTTTTCTTCTCTTCTAGACTTGCCACTGTTAATTATCACTTCAGAGATCTATAAATTGTAGCAGAAATGTCCTAACAGAAGTTTTGGGGGCAACATTAGGAAGAATTTGGTGCCAAGAGACCCACTTCAAATGCCTTCCTCTCAAACTTGCACTTCCTTTCCAGCTCCAGAAAAAACAAAGGTCCTTTTACCTCTTAGCAGTGCATTCCTTTCTCAATTCATGCAGGGATTCATTATGCTCTTGAAGTTTCTGGTATTCAGTCTCAAATGCATTTTCTAAACAGCATGAGGAATCAGGAAAAAAATTAGTATCATATTTTCTTACTTATCTGACATTTTCAAAGTAGATACTGATACAAATATTGGCAATAAACCTCCATTTACTCTTAGTGTCCATTTTCCATGTTCTCCTGCCAAACTGGGGAACAACAGCACAGGAGGAACTCAAGTCTTCACACACTATATACACCATCCACCAGCCAAATACAACCAACAAAACCTCCTTCTCCTTTAACTCCTGTTTCCCCTCGTGTCCACAGCAGTGGAGTAAATTCAGTTAAGGCATCTCAATACTTGCATCACCAGAATTAAGTAAATAGCAAAAAAAATCATTTTTAGTAATGACTAATTCATTTAGACTCAACTAAGTACTAAAAAAATTCCTGCAACAAGATGAAACATCCACATAGCTTGATCTCTAGGGAGCTCCAAAGAGACAGTGATGTAGCATTTTACATTAGGATGTTTTCCCAGTAAAATAAATGTCAAGACAACTGAGCATTTCACCTTTCACTTATGTAATAGGCTATTAAGAGGGATTTTTGTCTTCTAATATTTAACATGGGATCCTAATCACAGGCACAATAACATCCCTTATGACATGATAAAATGCCTGCATTGAGCCACTGTTTACTGCATTACAGGACAGCTCTTCTGATTTTCTCATACAATTTTCATTAAGCACAGATTTAAGATTGCTTTAAAGAGGTGTCATATTAAGAAGTTATTTAGAGACAGGATATCAGAAATTATTGTCCAGAATTCAGTATAACACAGATGGTGAAGAAATTATATCTGGCTGCAAACTTTAAATAAAAATACCAAGCACATTTGAGCCAGACCATAAAAACCAAAAGAGCACCTTCATTTTGGTCCCCATGATCATAAACTAGGCTACTCCTCTTCTGATCAATGGATTATGGATATCTGCAATAGAAGAAGTAGCAATTCTACACTCACCTCTGTCATGCAATGTATTTTTTTCTTTATGCAGCAAGGCTACTTCTTGACCAAGGGCCTTCTTCTGCCTCTCCAGTTCATTACGTAGCACCAGGATCTTCAACTGTAAACATTCACTCTCCTTTTTCTATTGGAAGAAAAACAGTTTAAAAAAAGTTTTTCTGTACACAAGCAGTTCTAGAAAAGGAGGGAAGGAAAAAAATAGAACTAATGTTTGCCAGACTAATGGCTGAGCTCATTGATTACCACAGGCAAAAGGTTACCAAAAACCCTACTCATTTGTCTGCTTTGGAAGGAGAGAAACTCAGCTGTGTCCCACAGTGTGTGTTCCTCCTGTGGGATGCATCTCCTCTCCTGTGGTCAGTGATGCAACCTGGTCCAGGGCAGAAATTAAGGGAAAGGAGAGGTGGGAAGAAGCTTCCATAGGACAAGTACACAGAGATTAATAGCAGAGTGCTCAGAGTGTGATGAGTGTTCCCTGGCAAAGGGCTCAGCAGCAAAAGGGAAGATGAGCAATGAGGATTGTACATTAAATTGAGGCAGGGATCTGGGAAAGGCTAGAAATGTCAGAGCTGCACTATTAGATGCAATTCCCAGCTTCAGGGTGATGAGAAAAAAGATACAAAAGGAAAGAACACATAGCAGGGAGCAGATTATGTCATCACACACAATTTTATTTGAAAGATCCATTCTTTAAAAGTTTTAGGATTTGTCCTGTACCTACTCTAAACCTATTCTTGTGTTTAAAATGATGATTTTTTTTTTTCTTTGATGTCTCCACTAAGAAATTATGCTGCCACATGCATAGCAAAGCAGAATTTTCTACTACAGGTAGTTTTCTGTTTTAAGGAAGGAATATCTACCATGTTTAATAGATACTTATTGAGAATAACTGAAAACATTCAAAATGGAAAAAAGAAGTTACATTTCTTCAGCCCTGACAGAGTTCAAAGCCTCAGGGGACAGTCAGACATACTTGGGAGTAAGTCTTGTGTAAGTACTACCAGACATTGTCACTTTATAGAACTCTGACAGCTTTCATTTTTTCAAGCAATTAATGGACATAATGTTACTTCAATGCTAGCTGCCTGAAAAGAAGGTGGCTCTCGCTGAACTCTTCCTTCCACTTCATATTTGCTTCAATTCCACATGTATGCTCAGCCTCTGGTTCAAGATTGCAGCAGGAAACATGACTCTATTAAGGAATGAAATTATAGTTCACACACTTACAAAGGGGAATGGAAGCCCAACAAGAGTTTCCACTATTGAATAAAGGAAAAGAAAAATAGGTAATCATTTCCTTATATTATAAACCATGGTTGCTAAGAAGTTGACAATGACTGGACACGTAATGCATTTTTGGTTTTAGTGTTCTTCATATAGTTTTGCTTACTGCTATTTATAACAGAAAAGCCTTTGCATAGAGGGATGAGGATATCCATAACACTCAAAAAAAAAAGTTAAAAACCTTTTAACAGTCAAGACACCAGCAGAAAGCAAAGAAGCTCTGGGCTGGAGTCACACAGGAGATGTTATATTGCCCCTTAAGGGAGCTGACAACTTTGCTCCTTTGTTTACAATGCAACCCTGTAATTAGAGCAGGTAAAAAACTTCCCATTTTTCAATTTTATCAAACCCTTAAACCAGTTTGATGCTTTTGGAAGTTAGCTGAGTGCTCTCAACTCAGAATCTACTTTATAGTTCACATAAGTTTGCCCTTTCCTATACAAGGCACCGGACACGTGCCAGTGGGCACCAATATAATGAAGTCACCACAAGCCACCCTTGTTCTGTTCACTCATTGCTTTTGGGGCAGGAAGCAAAAAAGAGTGCTAGGACACTTTTTTTGGAGAGGGGAAGAGGACAGGCAAAACAAACTGTCAAAAGCTATTGAAAGATTTAATATGATTTCTGCTTAAAATGAACATGTCACTTGAGTGACAGCTTTGGCATGAATTCTGTTCACCCAAAGGGAGTAGGGGTGCAAGAAGGTAGAGCCAGTAGACTCACCTTACTCTAAACCCACCACAGGTTCCTGTCAAGATTTATCTAAATCATTAAATGTTTGGTTTTTTTCCTGATAAAGCTCTTTTATGCACTGTGCAATGCTTATAGTTCTATAGTATAAAAGAAATTATACAAAGTAAAAATAACATAAGCTATCAATTAATCCATCTGAGTAACACACACAAATCTAAAATCCATTATATTACACTTCTCAGATGAGTTCCCATTAGAAATGACAGGTTTAAATAAAGATTTCAAGTTCAAGTGCTAAAAAAACAAGCTTATGGTCAAGAAAACAGCCAGATGCTTCAGCAAGCCTCTAGAATATGGTTTTAAATAATCAAACTTACCAGTTCATTGCTTGTAGATGTACATCTCAGCTTTTCTTCAATCTCCCTTCCTATCTTCTGAACAGTTACCTGAGTCTGTTTAATTGCACACTGGGCTCTGTGAAGCCTGTAAGGAGAAGAGAACTTAGAGCTGTACTAAAGGCTCCTCACACATCTCCTAATGATGAATGCACCCCAAAACCAGCAGCAGTAACGTGGATTCAGATTGTCAGCTTCTATTTTGAAATAAAAAAATTAAAAGAGTTCTCAACTTGCACAGTTTATAAAAGAGTATCCAAGAGTATCTGGAAGTGTCAAAATTCAATCAAGTACCAAATGTCCCTTTCATTTGTTAAATTCAACAGATGCCAATAAAATAAAGCTGTAGATAAGAGAGAAGGTAATCACAGAACTGCCAAGATTGGGAAAGCCCTTTAAGATCATGAAATCCAATCATTAACCCAACACTAACAAGTCCCCAAATAACCCCTGTCCCTCAGCACTGTGTCTACACGACTCTTCAATCCCTCCAGGGATGGGGACTCCACCACTGCCCTGGGCAACCCCTTCCAATGCCTCAGAACCCTTTCAGCAAAGAAATTCTTCCTCACATCCCATCTCAACTGCCCTGGGCACAACTTGAGGCCATTTCCTCTTGTCCTGTCCCTTGATTGAACAGACCCACCCCCACCTCTCTCCACCCTCCTCCAAGGGACTTGGACAGAGCCACAAGGTCTCCCCTCAGCCTCCTTTTCTCCAGGCTCAACACCCCCAGTTCCCTCAGCCGGGAACTCAGCACACTTGTGCTCCAGACCCTTCCCCAGCTCCGTTCCCTTCTCTGGACACGCTCCAGCACCTCCAGGTCCTTCTTGGACTCAGGGGCCCAACGCTGAACCCAGCACTCGAGCTGCGGCCTCACCAGTGCCCAGGACAGGGGGAAGTGAACTTCCCTGCTCCTACTGGCCACACTGGTGCTGATCCAGGCCAGGAGGCCATTGGATTAAAATTAAAGTTTCAGGGATCTCATGTAACAAGTACAACACTGTTAACATCGAGACAGACACACACATATGACACTTTCTGTGAGCATCACTACCACAGGCCAGCGTTCAAGAAGTGCCAATATCCTTTGGATAACACACAGCTCCCCAGGCCAGGAGCACGAACTACAATTCTACTGCTTCGAGTCTTAATTGAGTTACATTCGAAGCGCAACAAGATGATAATTATTTGTTTCTGATCATTCAGGATGAAGAGTGAAAACTGATTATTTGCCTTATTAATTGAAAAAAAAATCAGACAGAGGAAAACAATGCAAAAACAGGTCTAAGAGGCATTAACATATTTCTTTAAATTAACATGGAGTGGAAATTAATGTATTCATCAGAAAAAATGAGAATTGCTCTGCAGATAGAGGTTATGTCTTTTAAGGCGTGCAAATCCAGACTTACTTTTCCCATTCATAGTTTCACTACTAATTGCTTCTCTTTTTGTGAGGATATTCCTCAGGCAGCCTTGCTGCTGTGATAGGTACTGAACTGAGGTCTAGTCAGAACAGCAAAAACATGATCAGGGAACCTAATCTACATTAGTGCTTTGCCAGGCAAACATATTGAGAAGACCAAGCCTGTTTCAATGCATGTTTTAATGACATTATCCACTTTGCCATTATAAAAAAAATCTCTCCCTCTTCATAAAATTCTTAATTTTACTAAAGAAAGGCTACAAATTTGCTGTGAGCCAAGGATCAATGCACTAGAGCCTATAGAAGAGGCTACTCAGCTCCTTCCTTTTACATTCTCTTCCAGATTGATATCAATTGAGGCATTGCTATTTACAGTTTGTGGCAACAGTGTTTAATGGTCTGTATGTAGCTAGACCAAGACAACCAGGTTATGTGCTTCAGGTATGAAGAACCATAAAGGATTATTCCTTCTCACACCATCTCCCATCAGCATCTCAACAGCACATGTTACATATTGGTTCATCAGTCTGAGGACAGAGTGTAAACCACCAAGCCCACCAAAGAAAAACACAGAGAGGAGATTACACGTGGACATCAGGGAACAAGGAGTACTAGTAATATTAAATAAGGTCACTGTGAGGAAGGACTTTTACATATTATAACTCTGAGTGAATAGATTTAAGTCATCAGACACAGAATCACAGAATGGTGGGGTTGGAAGGGACCTCAGGAGATCATCCAGTCCAACCCCCCTGCCAAAGCAGGTTCCCTACACCAGGCTGCACAGGACACCTTTAGTTCCTCCATGCTATTGCTTCTCCTAAACACTCTGCAGTAGATTTTTATTTCAAATTATACTAAGTGATTCCATTGGCTTCTTTAGAGCTTCTCAGACTGCTCACAGCACTTACAGCCTAAGAGCTGTTTAGGGGTAGCTGTCCCCCATTTCAATCACACATCAAGCAGCGAAGCTCTGCTGGCTGCTAAAGACTGCTGAGGCCAACTGCCCTGGGTGCTGGATCACCCATGGGCTCAGCCTCACATCTCACATCCCTAATGGAGTACTGAGACCTCCTGGAAACACTTATATCCTACTGGGAACTACTACTTAAACCTCCCACCTTCCCAAACACATATTGAGGATGTTGGCTACATAACATAATGGTTACACAGGTCAAAGCCAAGGTGTGTTGACCACCCTGAACCTCATTCAGAGCTCCACTGCCACGTCACACAGCAGGGTCTAAATTTCCTACTTCCAACAGTTTCCAGCCAGACCCTTTCCAAAAGTCTGGAACATTTTCTTTCCAGGCATAAGAAAGTGTTAGCCAAAGCTAAAACTTACAGGTAAAAGAGTATTAACTGAGTGACATTTCCCTTTCCCTTTCTCTCCCCTTCATCTAATTTTATCCTGGAAGAACAGTCTTGATTTAGTCTGTTAAGAGATGAGGAAAGAAATTCTACAAGTCTTCACATCACCCCATGTAGGAAGCAAAATCTGCCTGCTGAAAAGTGTTTTACTCTTTGAAAAAGTACTTATGAAACTGATAAATTGTTAGAAAGGTCATTTGCCATGTAAGTCCCTCACTGTGATACTCAGCTAACAACCTCCAAATTTTATAAGAGCTTCAAGTTCTTCTGCCTGTGCTCGAGTACAAGGAAGAAATAATGATTCAGCCTGATTTCTCAAACTAGTACCTACCTTAGGATACTTCTTCAATTTGGTAATGTATAAAGACTTTTATACAGAATAATTCAGCAACCAAGTCTGTTTTTAATAAGAAACGTTTTTCCTTTTAAGCCAAACACCATCCAGTCATTTCTTGTAATATAAAAAAACCCTACAGTTAAACTTGGCTGCCTTGATGTCAAACAGTCCCATTTACATTGAGCCAACCAGCACCAGCAAGTTTTCTTTCTTGCAATCCCAGTATATTCACTGTTGTTCAAGAGAACTTTAAAATGGTAACATTAAGATCATGGCCACATCTGAAATCAAGCCTTCCAAGATTAAAATTTTAGGGACTTCATGTCACAAAAGCAGCACAAAAGCAGCAGTTATCAAGTCATCTCCCTTCCCTAGACAAAAAAAAAGCCTCCTCTGCACCCACATGGAAATCTTTGCTCATCCAACAATGTGAATACAAACTAAGACATAAGAACATCAAGCATGGAAATTCTGTCCATCATTTCTGCATGGTGGAGGCAATTAAGATTGCATCAGTAAATGGAGATCAGCAAGTTTAGGGTATAAATCTTGATTAAAATTTATATATAATGAATGCAGAGAAACTTCAACGCTAATTAATCACATATTGTTTCTATTTCTAGTCAGAAGGCAAGTCCAACACTACAGCCTAAAGTTAGCACAATTTGTGTTTTGAGTAGAATCCAGCTTGGTTTAGTAATTGACAAGGATGAGCCAACTGATGGCATAATCCACACGCTACCAGCCAATGCAGGATTCTTCCTAGATTGCTCAAGATTATTTATTATTCATTTTTAAAATTAGCACTTCCATAGCACTTTAAGAGCTAATTCATGGCTTCAAGAGGCCACTGGCCTGCTACCAAATTTCCTTGAACAGTCAGGAAAGCCAAGTCAGTTAGAGCAGAAACTCAAACCTTTTTAAAGAGATCTCTTAGCCAACAACGTCGTCATCCTGTGTCTGCAGGCTGCGCTGGTGTCCCTGCAGCAGCTCACTGCCATCCTCAGCCAGCAGCAGAAGAAGAAGAACATTAAGTGTGACAGATTTACTGCTGTTGCTTGGTGCTCTGAGAGCTGCTGTGCAATTGTCCAACCTCAGGTGAGTTACATGCTGCTGCCTGGGAAAGAACTGAACAGCAAAGCAGACATGAAAATTCCTTACCACCCTACTCAACTTTGGAGGTGGAGATCCATCAAGCTGCTGTTCTACTTCGATTCTCATATCACTTGCTTTCTGAGATGAGGGAGATCAAGAAGAAACAAAATACTCTACCTTCTCCCTTACTGGAACAGGTTGCCCAGAGAAGCTGTGGCTGCTCCTTCCTGGAAGTGTTCAAGGCCAGGTTGGCTGAGGCTTTGAGCAACCTGGTCTAGTGGAAGGTGTCCCTGCTGCTGGCAGAGGGGTTGGAACTGGGTGAGCTTTAAGGTCCCTTCCAACCCAAACCAGTCTATGATTCTATTATGCCTTTGGAAGTTTAAAAGACAGTGGGTTAGGTACAAAAATGTGAGCCTTGTACTGTAAGTGAAGACCAACAAAAGCTGCATCCCTGATGGATCCAGGAAAAACTAGCAGGCAAAAATTTAACACACCTCTCCTTTTCACTTGCTAGCTCCCCAGCTGCTGAAATACAGGCTACTTGGGGTAATTCTTCAAGGCTTTTTAAGTCTGAAATAAAATTGTTTCCTCTTTCCCCCCCTAAAAAAACCCTACTTTTACCTTGGCCAATCAATTCAACCAGGGTAGTGACTTGGAGGAAAAAAAAAAGTTGCCAAAGTTTGGACTACTTCACCATGCCATTATTTCTTTGCAGTGACATCCTTGCCTTGTTTGCAAAAATCAATCCTGACTTCTCCAGACTGCACAACGCAGCTGTCTGACATGATTTGATTTTACAACTTTGGGAACGTGCTGTAACAACACATTTGCTCTCTTTCAGCATGCAGTAAGTTGGAGGCAATGTTTGAAGGTTCAGCTGAAGCACTTTCCTTGAAGACATACTGCAGAATCCTTGCAACTGAGATATCCCCCTTGGTCATGAATTAGTCTAGTGATTTACTAGTTTATATAGCAAGTTCATTCCTGGCTGCAACCTTCAAAAGAACTGAAAGCTGGAATGTAGAGACAGTTGTGCCTAGCAGACTAACATATGCCTATATTTACATTAGTGAAGAAGTCTCAACTTTATTAGACATTTGATACACAATTTTGTATCACACACTCCAAATATCTCCTTGCTTCTATCAGGCACATCTGGATTTTTCATGTACAGAGCTTTAAGCCATAAATACATCAATTAATTACAGCAGTCACATAATAGAGCTACTTCTCACAAGAGAAATAAATGCTTATGGGTGTATTTGTCAGAACAACCTTAGTTTACAAAGAGGCTAAATTTAAACTGAGAATTACTACCAGGGATTTAGAGAAAAAAAAAGAAACCAGAACACTTCTGGCAATGTGAAATGTAGGATCTTGGAAGTAAAATGCTCAAACCTATTATTAAAGAAAAAAAAAATGCAAGACTTTCCCCCATTAAATAAAAAAAATGGAATGCACACTACTTTATATCAGCCCAGAAATTAGATTATGGAGAGTGCCAGCCAGCTATAACATATTTTTTTACATAGCCCCTTAAATCATCATTTGCTACATCTGCTTTCCCACAAGAAAAATTCTTCTAATTTATAATCATATACTCCCTTTCCCAATTTCCTCAGAAACCTATACCTACAATTTGTCAAAAGCAGATGTAGGGTGAGAGAAGACAGTAGGGAGTAAGAAGAGAATAAAATGGAAGCCTGACTTGTTCATTTATGGCATTAAACCTCTACAAGAGCCAGTGCTGTAAGAAACTCAAACGAGACAGTGCTGTTGAAGCACAGAAACCTTCCAGCATTCTTTCAAACAGTTTTAAATTGACTTACACAATTTGGATTAAGTTTCTGAATAATCAAGCCCATGTAGACACTGCAACAGTAGATGGTTTGAGCTCTTTGCAAATGGAGTAGAAAAGGAAAAAAACTTGTCTATCAGACTGGCAGCAGGGGAGGTCCTGGCATCCACTGTGAGAAACATTTAAAGGAGCTAGCTAGTGTATAGATCACCTTCAACACACAGAGGGCATGAACAGGGAGAGTCTTAATGCAAAGCACAAGTTTTTCCAGAAATGAAGTCACAAAACCTCAGATGTCCCTTAGTCCTTATTCCAATTCACAGATATGGCTCCAGCATTGGGATCAGTATATGGCTTGATTTTTTTTAATTCAAAAAGCAAATGTATTTATAGCAAATAACAGAGTGTTTATTTTTGTTCTTTATACTGGTGCTCATCAGTTTGTGACTGCAGAAACCTTGCTGCCAGGGCAACAATCACATTCAGGATGATGTACACAGCAGAAAGGTAAATTATATGCAAATACAAATTTCCCAAGGGCATAAATATATATAAGATGACTCCTACCAGGACAGGGACATTAGTACAATCCAACAGCTTTTTGCTGATGTGTAACTTGCCAACAACCTTAATATAAGGTCAATTCTCACTCTGAGACAGTAAGCAAGGCTAAGACTGGAGTTCACTTCACAACTGAAAAGGAAGATACATAAATTCAGGTTGAAAGGGTTACAGGCCCCACCCAAGAAGGGAAACAGCTGCTCTCTAGTTGATTGTGTTCTTCCAACTGCAGTCCATACAACTGATAAGGTGTTTGTGACAACTAAACACAGGCCTTACTCCCTGGAGGGAGAAGGAGGAGAAACACCAGTCAATATCCAGGTAACTCATTTTTTCGAGCTGCATACTGCTACACTTTTTCCTGGAAGCCACCTCCAAACTCAAATCAAAGTTGACTTCCAAGAGAAGTAGAACTCTGCAGCTGAAGCAGAGAAATGAGATCTCCCAGCAGACAAAGGGATGGCTCTAACACTTACAGAAGTGTTCTGCAGCTTCTCAGTCCTAGATGCATTCCCCACTCTGCCCTGTTTTTAATTATCAAAGAAATTAAAGCATTTTCCCTCATGTGAGATCTTTAATCTATTTTCTTTCTTCTCAAAATGCAGTATTCACTTTCCCTGATGCAGCTGGGTATTTTGGAGACAGGATTGCATCCACTGCAATCTTTGCCCAAAGATACAGCAATTAGAGGCACCATTCTCACAGCCAGACCCAGGACAACTTCGTAACAAGAAAAATAAGGAAGACTCCCAGTGCCACTGTTCATAAAACTCTCCTTCTTAAAACACTTTCAGGTATCTGTTAGAAAATTATTTAGCTAAGTGACATGCTCTGGTTTTCATCAACTCTAATAAAGCCAGAAAAGAAGGAGGACTGGGTTATGACTCCTAATCTAATTGAACATTGCTTCATTGATACAATCTTTCACATGCCATCACAAATAAAGACTAAAGCTATTTTTGAAGCTCTGCACAGCTCTGTGTAATCTCTCTGAAACCAAATTTGATCAAGAGCTAGCAACATGCCTATCACACACTAAAAATCTGCCACTGTAGGGGTGTTTTATTCCATATGGAGTATGAGTAAAGCTGAAGATAAGAGCAGCAGCAGTAGAAGACTACTAACCCTGCAGTTAACATACAACAAACCCCACCTCTCCTCTCATGCTTCATGGACTGTTTCAACCTTGCTATGACCCATGTCGCTCTCTTCTACAGATTTTGGCAAAAGTCAGGCTTGTAAATTGACTCTTCTCATGACTGATTAGCCTCAGTTTCCATAGAGTTTAGCACCACACAAGTAAAATGCCTGGGAACAGATTTGTCTGAAGGTCTGATTCCACAGATCAAAATCCCCAAGGAACCTCTCTCAAAAAAATTCAGACCCCTGTTTCCATCTCCATCACTACTTCCAAGAAGACACCACCCCACAATTCCAACCCATATGTTTTTTAGGCCAAGAGAGATGACACTTGTTATACTGTTCATCCATTTCAGTACTGCTTATTAAAGTATACAGAGCCACTCAAGAGGTCCGATTACAGTTCCTATTTATTTATGCTGGCCTTAGGCCACCTGGGTTTTCATATCCAAAGCCAAGGGGATGCCTGCCTTGCCTTGGCTGCCTACAGAGTACAGAGAGCCAAATCTTCCAGGTGGAAATCTTTCTTAGTTAAAAACATCAAGCCTGGCCATCACAGAAAAAAACCAACCACACTTATCACTAGAAAAAGGGAAGTTTTAGTGGAGGAACTTACTGATTTAAGAGCACAAGTCAGGCTAAGAGGAATCTGACTACCCATTCCACACTTGAGACAGTGTATTTCCACATCTGCTGGGAGGGGGTGATGGCAGCAATAGTAGCAACATTGAAGTCTGCAAGTCTGCAACGTGAGCCAGCAGTTTGATTGCTAAAATACTCACAGGAAAAGTGACAACAAGGCACTGGAAAAGCATCAGGCTACTAGTGACAGTCCTTTCCTGTCACACACACACACACCACCTTCATGGAATGTGGCACTGTTTGTGCTGCATGAACATCCATAACTACAGCAATTCATAAAGATTTTGGTTGTGGCTATGACTTGAGATCCTTTCTCTGAGGAAAGAGCAGCAAAGGAAAAAAAGCTAGAAACAAAAAACTGTCAGTTCATATCTAAAATGAAAAAAAACCCCAACTTTTGTACCTCCTTTTATCTCTAAATATCACAGAATCACAGAATGGTGGGGGTTGGAAGGGACCTCAGGAGATCATCCAGTCCAACCCCCCTGCCAAAGCAGGTTCCCTACACCAGGTTGCACAGGAAAGTGTCCAGGTGGGTTTGAACATCTCCAGAGATGGAGACTCCACACCCTCTTTTTTTTTTTTAGACTTGGTCACTTAAGATAGTTCATTTTCCCAACATCTCAATATCAGACTGCAGACAAATGCTACTGTGGTGGTTTAACCCACAGGACCACGTAGTCCTGCATGCACTCTCCCCCACCCGGTGAGATGGGAAGGGAACCACAACAATGGGGGCACAGGATGAGGATGAGGACAGGGAGGGCTCACTCACCAGTGATGGTCACTGGCAAATCAGACTCAACTTGGGGAAGAAAAATCAATTTAATGTGTTACCAATCATTTGAGTAGGACAGTGAGACACAACAACCACATCTGACAGCACCTTCCCCCACCCCTCCCTTCTTCCTGGGCTCCAATCACTTTGCTCCCCATTTCTCTGCCTTCTCCCCCTAGTGGCACAGGGGACAGGGAATGGGGGTTCAGTCAGGTCACCTCTGCTGCTCTTCCCGGCATGAAAGTCCAGGAACAAAGTGTTCCAACACGAGCTTCCCACGGACCTCTTCAGGCTCAGCTCTTGGATCTGGCATGGGGACATCCATGGGCTGTAGACGAGTCTCTGGTCCAGTGCATCTCCTCACCCTCTGGCTCTGGGGGTCCACCCCTGCTCTGGTATTGAGCAACTCTCGTGTCTCAATTCAATCACACCTGCCCTCAGGCCCAGCTCTCTGCTCCAGCATGGAGTCCTTCATGGTCTACACACAGGTATCTGTTCCACCACTGAACTTCCATGGGCTGCAGGGGACCTCATTTATTTTCTCCCACTCCATGTGTTGAACTGGGTGTCTGAGGTTCTCTGTCCTCCTCCTCCTCCTTCCTCCTGGCAACAAAGCTCTCTCTTTGTTCAGGTCAATGGCCTCTCTTCCAGGTTCTCTCCACTTCTTTTCAGGACAGTCCTTCCCCTCACCAATATGGACTCACTGAGGTGCTTCTCTAGTGCTCATTGAGCTGGTGGGTGTCTCCACCTTGGAGCCAGGGGAGGTTTCATGAAGCTTCTCATAGGGTAGCCTCTTCCTCCACTACCAAAACCACCCCCCTTACACACACACAAACCCAACACAGCTACCTACATTTATATTCTTAAATAATATCTCTTTTGTGATAGGACATATATTCCCCTTTAAATAAATTTATAGTACAAACAGCAAATCCTGAAACAAAGCCTGTCACTTGAAGCATACCCCTGGCCCATGACAGATTATGAAATCACAGAATCACAGATTCTGTGAAGAAATGTGAAGATGATGAGCATACTTAAAGCACTGGGACTCAAGACAATTTCTAGTAACTTATATATTTCTATTTGTCATGTATCAACATGCTCAGTGTTCAACAGAGCACTGCAGGTTTCTAATCTATAAAGCAGTAATTAGCTGCTAGTTCACAAGTTGAGCTCTGGTCCTCCTCTGAGCAGTGTCTTCTCGCTGGTCATCTTGGACCATTTAAAGTCACTGAACCTGATCACCATTGTTGTGATGTGAAATACAGGGAAATTGTTCACTTGGTGTTATACTTGGGTTTAAAACATCACATTTACTTCTCCAGGGCACTGCAGCCAGATTGGCTTATCACCAGAACTATGAGAACCTGTTGTTTGTAATGAAACCACAGCCTGTGTGGTCTCTGGAGTTGCTCCTGGTTTCAAGATTTAATCCACTAGATGAGATGCACATTTGGCAGTAGCAGAGGAAGTCCTTTAACACCTAAAACTCTTATTTAAATCAACCTCAGACAGATTAGATATTAGCAATATTACAGCAGTTGCCTGGAGCTGGTTTTTTCCTCATCTCCAGCATTCAAATTGTACAAATATCAATTTTATTGTTGTTAAAAAAAATAGTATTTTAAAAAAAATACAACCAAAATGATTTTTATTTGCACTAAATGGCTGGCTAAATAGCACAAATGTGCCATCCCATCTGCTGAAGGAATGGTTAAACCACAGAGAAAGAGGTTTTGACTGGAGAGATAAAAACATAGGCATTAAAATTTCAAAGGGGCAGTTTTCACTAGTTCTTAGAGTTCTTTTTGTCTCCAGGCAGAATTTGGGAGGATTTCAGGCACTGACATTTTTAGAGACACAAAAGCTATTAGCAGGCCAAGTGTCATGATACTAAGAAAAGCTGCTGTAGAATACAAGATATTAGTTTTGGTATTTAGGAACTGAAGTACAAATTTTAACCATACAGGATTTTAAGCCCTTTCTTTAAGGATTGCCAGCATATCCCATCTTCCCAACACCATTTCATACTGAAAGGTCTATTTTTCAAAATTTAAAGAAAAGGAAGGATAGAAAACTAAGAGAATACTAAATATAAATCTATTCCCATTAGTGCTGCAAACGTGCTGAGAGCTTGATTATGGAGACATGTCCAGAACATGACCTCAGATGTATTTGGCCCATCCTGAGTGTTATGTGAAAGGTGAAACGTGTTACTGCAGAACCTATTCCTACCAGCTATATAATATTTAGAAAGCCTTGAAGTGAACTCTTTTCTTTTCAGGAAATCTAACAATATGGCCAAGGGACAAAAAACATCAAAATTTGAGCTTTCCACTTGGGGTGGTTAATTTTTGTTAGTTAGGCTTTTTAAAACAAATGGTTGGAAGAACATTTGTCATTTCCATATGGCACGAAAAACTTATTAGCACCGCTACATTTGCCTGAGGATCTTGTCCCTGCCCCAAAAAAAGAAGGTTCACGAGCTACAGAGGTGCCGAAGAACTTCCTTGTGTAAAGCTAAGCTGGGTACTTAAATTTTTCCTCCTGCTTAATTAACTTGTAAATCCATGTAATTAAACATCTGAGCACACAGGCACTATTTTAATCCAACACTCCAAAATTTTTCTACTGTTCACACACTCTGGCATTCCTAATTGATTTTTTTAATCAACATAATTGAAGCCAGGCACATGTTTTTCATTAAGGCCTACCCACAAGCTTCCTAAGTTTTAGCTATTTACTTTTTCTGAGAAATAAAAAAAATAATAATAATAATTTGAGCCAGCACTGTGCCCTTGTGGCCAGGAAGGCCAATGGCATCCTGGGGTGCATTAGAAGGGGTGTGGTCAGTAGGTCAAGAGAGGTTCTTCTTCCCCTCTACTCTGCCCTGGTGAGGCCACATCTGGAATATTGTGTCCAGTTCTGGGCCCCACAGTTCAAGAAGGACAGGGAGCTGCTTGAGAGAGTCCAGCACAGAGCCACCAAGATGATGAAGGGAGTGGAGCATCTCCCTGATGAGGAAAGGCTGAGGGAGCTGGGGCTCTTGAGCTTGGAGGAGGCTGAGGGGGGACCTCATTAATGTTTATAAATATCTGAAGGGTGAGTGTGAGGAGGATGGGGCCAGGCTCTTCACAGTGGTGACCAATGATAGGACAAGGGGCAATGGGTGTGAGCTGGAACACAGGAGGTTCTGCTTAAACTTGAGAAGAAATTTCTTTACTGTGAGGGTGACAGAGCCCTGGGACAGGCTGCCCAGGGAGGGTGTGGAGTCTCCTTCTCTGGAGACATTCAAGACCCGCCTGGATGCCTTCCTGTGTGAACTCATCTGGGTGTTCCTGCTCTGGCAGGGGATTGGACTGGATGAGCTTTCGAGCTCCCTTCCAATCCCTGACATTCTGTGATTCCGTAATTTCTTCCAGTTTTGATAGCAGACAAAGAACAACCATAGAAGTTCTCAACTTGCAGTTTTTCAAGAGTTAAGGGTTGAGCTAGAACCTGCTCTCTCAATCAGTTTTCAGGTGATCACAGTGGCTGTGCCATACCTGGCAGCATGGTACCATCAGAATAACTCAGATGCAGATACCACCATCACCAGGACTCGCTGCCTTTTAAGAAGTTTAAACAAAGCCAGTACAAGCTGTTCTTCATATTCACATCTTGTGGAAAAAAAAATTAGGAAACCACATGTGCAGCTTGTGAATTTTTACTATGGACAAGTATCATATCATGAGAAAGTCTTCAAAATGTGGAATTTATGTGACCAGATGCAAACCTTTACAGTGTAGACACCTCCCTATTCTCTTTATAGCTGATGGACAGAAGCAGGCAGACTGCAATTCACTTCCTCACAAAGTATATGTCCTGTCAAATGAATCACCACTCCAATTATGCCCATCTCACTCTTCTGCTTGTAAGTGGAACATGCTTTCACAAAAAATACCTTTGGAAAGATTTTATGGGCTGGTTACTCAAGCCTGGACTCCTGGAGGAAGTAGCAAACCAGACTGCTCGGTAGGAGAAAAAAGGACACCTGACAAAAAGAGACTATAGAGATTATTTTAAAAGAAATAAATGCTATCATCAGGTTTTTGAGTTAGATATTAAAGGTAAGGAGCTGTAGAGAAATCATACCTGTAAAAAAGCAGTGTTAATGTGACAGGGAATAGAAAGAATTCAGGACTATATGGAGGACTTTGTCTCAAAGACAAGAACTTTCCAAACTAGGAAGGAAATATGCAAAAATAACACCTAAGTAAGGTCACAAATTATAACTTCTGACTTTTGCTGGAACTAGACAATGCAATATATACTCCTTGACAGGGTACATAGAATCCACCAAAATATAATCAGCAGCTGGCCTGGTGCTGAGAACTGGAAAAAAGTTTCCTTTTAGGACAAAAGAAAAAAGAAAGGATGATGTCTTAGCTCAGAGGCAGGGTTAAACAGGAGCTACACCCAACAGCATGCCTAGGAACCGCAAGAGAGAGCACCTGGACTCTCACCCTCCCCAGACTGAGCAAAGCACATGGCTCCTGTAATCAGGTTTCATAGAATCATAGAGTGTTGTGAGTTGGAAGGACCCACCAGGATGATGGAGTCCAACTCCTGTCCCTGCACAGGACAATCCCAACATTCACACCATGTCCCTGAGGGCCTTGGCCAAATGCTGCTGGAATCTTGTCAGCCTTGGTGCCATCAGCACCTCCCTGGGGAGCCTGTTCCAGTGCTCCACCACCCTCTGCCTCAAGAACCTTTTCCTCATGGCCAACCTAACACTGGTGAGCATCCAGCAAGGAGAGCCTTATCAAAGCTGACATCTTCATTTCTCATCAGTTTTATGATAGCCAGTCAGACACTTTTAGAGGACCACAGTTCAGATCAGACAGGACTCCAGTCAGTCAAGTTCATGACCAGCTGGTACAACAGTGAGTGGCTTTTTTTGCAGTGTGTGCCATACTACAAAAAAGTGCAAAAGAAATGGAAAAAAAAATGCATGAACAAAGTAACCAGGATGCCCAACACACATTTTCTTCTTTCTGTTTAACAAAGACTTAATGTTAGGTAGTATAAGAGTTCTCTTCTAATAGACTGTGCCAGAGCATAACCAGAACTTTGTAATAGGCCCCCTGGTTGTTTTTCACTAAAACTCCAGAATACAGACATTCAGAAAGCAGCTTTAGTCTAAATATGCTTTACAGAATCAAGAAACAGAGTATTTAAGTTTTAGGAGAGCTTATAAAATAACGACTTCTGAATAAGAAACCTAGAGTGAACTTTTCCTATCCCTTTCTTCACTATAGAATACAGACCTACAGCTTCACACGGGCAACAGTGACACCTACTGTTAACACTAGAAAATCAAATTATCAGTTTTAATTTAAAAACAAAACATGCTTTTGAAAGCATATTAAACAGTTCCTTTTCCAAAGTTTCCTCTGTAGCACATCTACTGTTATTACTGCAGACCTGAAGTTATCAACCTGTCTTGTAAAATGCCTTTTAAACACAAATTCCTCAAAACCAACCTAATGACATTATTTGAAACCTCTACTGTATATCCTCCCAGCTAACATTCTTGAACTATTATAATTAAATTAGATCTAAAAAAGGCCTTATTTATGTTCCCACTAGCATTTTGTGGTTTTTACCACCAGAGACACTTAAGTAACCACCCAAAATTGCAGTTACCTTACCTTTCTTAAACCATACACCTGTTGGAGTAACTGGGTCCTGCCTATGCAGTGCCTCTTTTTTTGGATTCACAAGGGAGAATTATGCAAAAGACACATTCAATTCAGTAGTTCAACATTAAAAAGACCCACAAACCCCACACACACACTCTTAGATGTGTAGTTGTTTCGTTTCAATTAGAGCATTGTTTAACTAAGTCAAGTTTTACCAAGTTGCTTTTTTTTTACCATTGCTCTAACTTCTTTAAATACAATTTCTTTTTGTTGAGGAAAACAGAGAAGGAGTTTTCCACAGAAGCTCTCCAACAGAGAAGCTCCATGATTTCAACATTCTCAAAACAAATCCATGGGCTAACTCCACAGCCAACTTGAGTTGAGAGCACTCAAGCCTCCACATAGTAGAAGCCTAGAGATCACCAAGGAACATACATGATACATCAAGGACCTTGCTACCAGCAGTAAATTGTCACTACAAAAGTATTTCTTTTGTGTATTCTAGTCCAGCAGGTTTTTTTGTATTTGGAAAAGCTCCTTCAACACACACTGAAGAAGTTACAACAGCTACAAAGAATATTCTCAAAAAACCTTACCTAAGCAAAGAGAAGACATCGTAAGAGTTACGAACACAGTTCTGATCCACCTGGAGAAGACTATTCTTCAGGGTACCTGAGTGATCCTTAAGGCAAAGAAAGAATGTTAATTTAAGAACCATTTTTTTTTTCCATCTTGACTAAAAGCATGCACTTTTGGTAGGAGAACAAATGATCTTGCATTTAATGTGTTAGATTTAATTAAATCTGTCTTCACACAGTTTTATGTACGGCAGGTAGAAACAATTTAAAGTGCAATATCACCAAGTTCAAGTCTGGCCTGCCAGAGCACTTACCTCTAAAGATGTTAATGACCTATCACTTTACCCTTGTTCAAGACATGGAGTGGGTTTTCTTGAAATTTATAATCCATTACTGCACAAATTCTATGCACAGAAATACTACAGAATGTGATTTACAGTATTGCTATTCTCCAGCTTCAAATCTGAGAGCTTATTCACTACCAGGCCAGAGATGTACAAGACCACAAAATAAAGCTCTATTTTTTTAATCCATGCTGTAACACATTTAAATGATCAAAGCAATCATAGTTCTGAATGATGTGAACAAGGTTCTGGAAGTTACAAAAAAACAAACAAACAAACAAAAAAAACCAAAACAAAGCCACACCCCAGATTTGTGTCATTTTTAGGAGTTGGAGGTGTATGTTCTGCACAAGAGGCATCAGAATTTGAGCACACAAATAGCAGTTCTTTGTAATGTAAAGGTCAGATACTAAGCTCTTCCATATCAGGCACAGTCACACAAATTTCCTAGAAACACCACCAACTCAGAACTCTTCCTTCACATGATAAAGCAAATTCTAAGTAGCTCAAACCACCTAGCAGCACTGTCAGAAACCATATGAATGGTAGGAAAAAAAGGCATTTATTTAAGTGTACAAAGTAGCCCCAGCTGGTACATATGATCAGCTAATTTTCCAGTGATACAGATGTACTCTGAGTACCACAATCCCTGCCTATGTATTTTTTCCTCCCTCAACATGCTGCTTCCATTAGATGTTGAAATGCAGTTACACATCAGCACCTACTGAAACAACTGTGTGTGCCACAGGCCATGCAGCAGACATTCCCTTACACCAAAAATAATGATCTACCTAAAGAATTGTGAAATCTATACACAACATTTTGCATTATATTGCACTAGAGAGACCACTGCAGTAGTTGTCTTAGTTCCTCATTCCATTATCAAGATGTTGGAACCTACATGTTGAAATTCATACATATATACCCTGAAAAAATGCCAAAATAAAGATATCTTAATGCTTAAGTGAACTAGGACGATGGAAAACTGAAAATGAACAGCTACCAGCATCACCATTTTACACCATGAAACTGATCTCGTTTCAAGAAACAACACTTTCAGAAAGCAAAGTGCAACATTTTTCAGAAAACAAGTGGAGTGGCCTAGAATAACTACTTTCAGGAGGGAAAACTGAAAAGGTTGTTTGTACTGGGCACTGGTGAGGCTGCAGCTCGAGTGCTGGGTTCAGTGTTGGGCCCCTGACTCCAAGAAGGACCTGGAGGTGCTGGAGCGTGTCCAGAGAAGGGAACGGAGCTGGGGAAGGGTCTGGAGCACAAGTGTGCTGAGTTCCCGGCTGAGGGAACTGGGGGTGCTGAGCCTGGAGAAAAGGAGGCTGAGGGGAGACCTTGTGGCTCTGTCCAAGTCCCTGCAAGGAGGGTGGAGAGAGGTGGGGGTGGGTCTGTTCAACCAAGGAGCAAGGGACAGGACAAGAGGAAATGGGCTCCAGTTGTGGCCAGGGCAGTTGAGATGGGATGTGAGGAAGAATTTCTTTGCTGAAAGGGTTCTCAGGCATTGGAAGGGGTTGGCCAGGGCAGTGGTGGAGTCCCCATCCCTGGAGGGATTGAAGAGTCGTGTAGACACAGTGCTGAGGG
Organism: Caprimulgus europaeus; assembly: GCA_907165065.1. The sequence continues at coordinate 123,282,226 of OU015523.1, forward strand.
ACATGGGTCAGTCGGGGACTTGTCAGTGTTGGGTTCATGATTGGACTTGATCTTAAAGGTCTCTTCCAGTTGAGGCAATTCTGGGATTCTGTGAAAGAATTTGGGGCAGCAACATATTTTAGCCTTTTCTTTTTCCCCTGTACTACAGCAGGTTGAAAGGAAATTCCCAAAAGTCAGACACCAAGTGGTCTATATCAACTGCTCTCCCCTGAGGAAGCTTGCAGAACATGCAACGGCAGGGTTTCAGGCTTCATTATTAAAGAAGTTTGATCTTTGGGAGGGGAGTTTCTCTACTTCTCTGCCACAGCATTTAGTAAACATACAAAAAGGTTTTGCTTGTGCAAAGTGGCCAGTTTTTAGCTGCTAAAAAAAAAATATATATAAATATATATATATATGCCTATGGGTGGAAACTCTACCTGCAGTGATGGAGACCACATACTGTAGAGAGAGATGAGGCTTTCCAAAGATAATGGTCTTCCCTGCTTAACAGTTGAAAAAGTAGCTATAATTTAGTGTACCAGAAGAATATAACTTATTCTTCTGTCCCCCCTGTACCACAGCCAAATGTTCTGAGTTAGAGAGCTGCACAGATTAGATCCAGTTTTATTTCTTTGAGGAGACAACAGAAAGCTAGTCATTAACTAAAAGCTGTACTTGCTTCCCTAAATGCACTTGCTGATAAGTTATCACTACAAAAGCAAGGGCAAGTCCTACCAGTTAGTAGCAGCAAGCATAAAATGGTTAAAAGAACATTTGAAAGGCAGGAAGTCATTGAGGAAACCAGAGAAAAAGAGAAACCTGGTTTTAGGAAAACTAGGTATAGGACCCAGAACTGATTTTGTTGAGTCTGGGTAAAAATTGGTTTTACACACAAGGATGCAGTCTCAAAGAAAACCAAGCAGATTCAGAAAACTGCTAAAGGATTGGGAATCCTTCAAGTCCAAGTTGACAACATCAAAAAAACCACCTCTGAAGTTCACATTATGTTATTCAAACATTGGTCCAGTTTAAGGAAATCCAAATAGAGTTTCACTGTATGATTACTAGAGAGGATAAAACTAAGAGAGGAACAAGTGCTTCAGAGGTCCCATGCCAGAAAGGAAACAGGAAAATAAATTGGACATGGTTGTGATGAAAGAAGCATCCTGCTGAAATCTTCTAGTAAAGCTGCTGCATCATTTACTGCAAAATAATTTAAAGAAATAGAACAAAGACAGAAGTTGGAGATACAATGATGTGAAAGTTAAATATAGTTAAGAACAAAGCAGCTATATTGGCAGCACACACTTGGATCTACATTGAGAAGAAAAGCTGCAAATGCTAGAAGAGGAGTTACATGAGCCCTGTAAAGCAGTAAAACCCTTCAGGGTTCAGAAGGCACACACAAAGACTTCTGAAACCTTATCTCCCTATTTTTTTTTTCTTGCTGTGAGCTAAGTATCCATTGCAGTAAGAAAACTGCAGTTTGAGTAAGAATATTACACAATTAAAATGTTCTTTTTCAATTGCCTATCAGCAACAGCAAAGCTGCTGGTGCAAAGAAGAGATGGAAGAAAGGTGAAATTCCAAATACCTAAATATTGCCAAGGATATGTAATTGAAAAGACTCTCTGGCCTTCAGTGGAATTAAAAGTGAAGAGTCATTAACAACAATAAAGAGGCCCTGGATATGGTTATTTTCTTCTGTTAAGACAATAATTACTATACTGTAACTCTGGTTTACCTGGAATTTCTTCAACAGTGTTGCTGCTAGAGCTTCCTACTTTGCTCCTTTCTATGACAGGAGATTCCTATAAAGCAAGCATTTTGAACACAAACCTGCATTTTAAAGGTTACCTTATATGCACGTGGGCTTGCAGGTTCTAAAACAGCAGCTAAAGTGCGTGACTTAGTGAAGCTGTAACCTTCCAGTGCTTCAGTTTTAAATTAAACCATTTAGCAATTAGAATAGTCCTGTTTGAGCATGCTGCTCTTCCTGGTTTTGTTTACCAAGGAGATATCTATTTAATCAATAAATCTACAATTTGCATCAATAAAAAAATAATTGATGTGACAGTGCCTAGTATTCACAGAATCCCAGACTGGTTTGGGTTGGGAGGGACCTTAAAGCTCATCCAGTCCCAACCCCCCTGCCAGCAGCAGGGACACCTTCCACTAGACCAGGTTGCTCAAAGCCTCATCCAGCCTGGCCAAGAACACTTCCAGGGAGGAGCAGCCACAGCTTCTCTGGCCAACCTGGGACACTGTCTCACCACCCTCACACCAAACAATTTCTTCCTCACATCTCAGCTCCAGCTCCCCTCTGACACTTTCAAGCCATCACCCCTTGTTCTGTCACTCCCTGCCCTTGGACAAAGTCCCTCCCCAGCCTTCCTGGAGCCCCTTCAGGTACTGGGAGGCCACTAGAAGCTCTCCCTGGAGCCTTCTCTTCTCCAGGCTCAACAGCCCCAACTCTCTCAGCCTGTCCTCACAGCAGAGCTGCTCCAGCCCTGGCATCATCCTCGTGGCCTCCTCTGCACTGGCTCCAGTAGCTCCATGTCCTTGTGCTGTTGGTGGCCCCAGCACTGGAGGCAGCACTGCAGGGGGGGTCTCAGGAGAGCGGAGCAGAGGGGCAGAATCCCCTCCCTGGCCCTGCTGCCCACGCTGCTCTGGGTGCAGCCCAGGACACGGTTATTGGCTCTGTGCTGCCAGCGCACGGTGCCGCCTCATGTGGAGCTTCTGGTCCCCCAGCACCCCAAGTCCTTCTCCTCAGGGCTGCTCTCCAGCCATTCTCCACCCAGCCTGGATTTGTGGTTGGGGTTGCCCCAACCCAGGTGCAGGACCTTGCCCTTGTCCTTGTTGAATCTCATGAGTTTTGCATGGGCTCACCTCTCAAGGCTGTCAAGGTTCCTCTGGATGCCACCCCTTTCCTCCAGCATGTTCCCTGTCCTACTTCACTTTATTCTGCTACAGTACAATAGCTTTCAAGTTCCCACCTCTCTTATCACATGTAAGTTCACATGACAGAAAACAGGAGCTTGCATTTAGCTCCAGATGGATCAAGCAATGGCTCAGAAGTACCTCTACAGTCTGTTTTGAGACTCTCAGTTTATGAAATATCACCAGAATGGTTTAGTCAGTTTCTAACAATTTTCTTATTTTGGCTTATAAATGGTCTTAATTAATGACAAAGACATTTCATACACTAATAAAATGCACATTATTGTAAGGCTGCATAAATTTACTTTGGCAATTTAATTTATAGTCAAAAAGATTAATTAAAGTAACAAGGGGATTCTTTGAGTGATGAATAAAAAAAAAGTACCATAACTTAACTTTGGATGTGCAAAAATAGAGGACATTTCCAACACTGACTGAAGCATCTTTGTGTGCACAAGGTTTTCATTGGACTTACCAAATGGTATCTGTATGCATCTATTTTCATACGTGACAATGGCAAAGAAACTCAAACTGCTATTCCACCCATGTACTCTCAAAAATGAAGGCTTATGACTAAGATGCCTTCAAGTATCATGGAGATTCACCACCACAAAGAGAAAAAGAACCTCAAGAGATTAGAAAATACCCACTCAACAAAGCAGAAAAGGTATTGTATTGCAGACTCTTCAGGATCAGAGCCACACACCTGACACCAAATCCCCTTCCTACAGATTTCAGGTTGCATTTCAGAAATCATATTTAGTACAACCATCAAAGCAGGGCTCTATAATATTTAGAATATCCAGCATTGACAGGAAATTTATCAAGCAAGATGAACTAAGAGCAGAAACACCCCTTAGGTACACACAGCCTCTGAAGGATCCAGGAAGAGTTTGCTTGTGCTGACTAGTTTGGCTCAAATGGTAGATAAGTCACTTAAATACAAGATGTGCTATACAGGAAGAGACTTAGGTCAAGGAACTGACAAAGAAAGCAACCAGAAGCTACAGAGCAGAGTGACAAAAGGAATCTCTAGCTCTTGAAGCCAGAAAAAGTTGAATAAATTATAGGGAAAGACAAAAAAAGGAGATTATTTGTGTTCTACATAGGCTGTGACTGTATTTGCAACTCAGCTACAGAGCATGTCCAAGAATCAAAACTCAGCTGTACTTTTAAACATTATGAGCTGGGAAGCAAGTCCTGACAACAAACAAGCAGGAAAGAGGACAGTGTTATCAGCACTGAATTCAGGCCCAGGTTATTAATCCTGAAATAATAAAAACCTAGAATTACATCCTGCTGCAGTAAAACTGAGTTAACAGCACTAGGAAGCAGAATCTGAGCTATGTACCAAACCATCTACAATTTGAAGGATAATCCATCAAAATACACAACACAGTTTGGAGGCTTGAGAGTTTTGCACATAGGGTCACCTTGTCCCTTGCTCTACTCCCCACATATGAATAGTTACCTGTGTTGTTGACTTTAAAGTCATTGCTTCCACTCAAATCCTCACAAGACTGGACTTGTTAGTTGCAGCTAACCTCAAAATTACAGCCACCTGTCAAGAGTAATTTTCTCTCTAGTCAAGGACTCCTTAAACAACCTATCTGATATCCTAATCAGTAATTTGGGATTAAAAAAAAAATCCCATTAACTGTGCCATTTCCAATAGGTGAGTTTAATTTTTTTCATCATTGATGTAGTGAAGAGCATTGTCATATAATTAATTTGGCTGCAGTCATAGTATTGGCTGGACAAGCACAAATAGTACAGCTGAGCCTTTGGTGGAAAAAAAAAACCCCCAAAAACCAAAAAAACCCAAACAAACAAAAAAAACCCACAAAAAAAACCCAAACACACAAGCCAAAACAGTTGCAACAGAGTAAATAAATAGCTTCCTATTTAAGAGCTAAAAAGTCAGGTTTTAAGAATGATAACCAAAACTTAATGTGCTTTATATTTGTCATGAAAATGAGTCTTAACAGCCACAGCATTTTCAAAATGTTCTATATTTGATTGAAGTGTCTGCCTCAAAGAATAAAGTCAAGGTTTATTTTCAGTAACCAGGTTTGTTTTGGACTTAAAATGCTACACTTTAAGTCTTCCCAGAACAGCTCAGATGTCCATGGAACAGAGGTGAGATAACAGTTCCTATCTATCATGTCAAAAAAGTATTTCTTCTCAAAACTAAGCATTTTCATGTTCTGAGCATCCAAGTGTGAAAAATTTAAGTTTAGAAGTCATATTTCAGCTTGTCACCAGTACTAACAAGCCAGAACAAATACAAGATACCCTTACCTTCTGTTCAAATGAAGCTCCATAATAACCATCATTGAGACCAAAAATAATCTCATTCGGGTTTCTGGCGTGTATCTGTAAGAAGAGAAGAAAATAAATCATTTTACAGTCAATTTACTCTGACTTCACACTGCAAACAAGCATAAATTGCTCTGTTTGATAGTCCAATGCATTTTTTCAGCACCTGTAATTCTAGATGTACAGGAAACCTAAGAAAAAACTATATTTAACCATAGAAAATGCATTTGTTTCACAGCTTTAATAACAGTCACTGAGTACATTCAGCCATTCTACCCTGAAATCAGAAACAGTGGCCAGAGCACCTTTCCTATTATTTATGTCAGCTGGAAATGCAACAAGTAAGACACCAGGAAACTAATCAAAGAGATAAGTCTCAAGAATAATTAGTTTTCACATGATATTACCTAAAATGCTACTCAAAATCAGGCTTTGGTGGTCACAGTAGACACAAAATTAGTGTTCAGTATTATATCTAATATCCTGCTATTCATTAAAGAATATTATTTCAAATAAAACCTTGCACTACAGCATATTATTTAGGGAGCTATTTCTTCTGCCCAGTAAAAACAAAAATGGAAAGCAAGCTACAATCTCTTGCTGGGCATCAATCTGTTGGTGGGAGGTGGGGAGTGACTACCTTTGCATCACTTGTGTGTACTCCTCTCTCTTTCATCTCTCTCTTTTTAAAAAATTTTGCTTTCTCTGTATCTCAACCTGTGATTTTTTCCTCACTTTTGCTCCTCTGAGTCTCTCCCAGCCCACCAGTGCAGGTGGTGTTGGCCAGGATCAATGCACCACACAGAGCTAGAGCAGTTGGTCCCTATAAAGCTTTCTTCCCAGGTTTTGAAACATCCTAAATTGAAATAAAATAACTATTTAGTTTAAAAGCAAGAAATAAACAATGATCTACTCTAAATGGATCCTATGAGTTAATCCATCAAAAAGCACCCATTGGAATTAGGACAACCTATTTGATTCAAAAGTCACTGGGGTTTTTGGGTGGCTTTAAGATTTACTTAATGTGAGGTTCTATTTGAGTCACTTTCATTATAAACTCCACATTAGAGAAAACATCTCATTTCTCACCTCTTTCCAAAAGGCTACTAGTAAGAGACAAATATCAGAATTAAAACAGATTTTACACAGTAAGCTCAACCTTCAAACAAACTCATTTCCTTTCTCAGCATTCTATATATTTGTTCATGCAGATGTTCTGTTTCCTTAAGTAAAAGGTTGAGAAAAAACTGTTTTCCCATTACCTGCTGGCCCAAGTACTTCAGTCCATCTAGGTTGACTTTCCATTCAATCAAAAGCTGAAAGTGCTCCTTCTTGCCACCCCAGATCCTCACAACAAAACAAGAGACAGAGGTATCAAGACGGTCAGGCATTATTCCAAAGTCCAGACTTCTCCATGTTGGATTCTGTAGGTATTCAAAGAGGAATAAAAAAAACAAAAATTCAAACAAGCTGAAAGCAGTCATCACAGAATCCCAGACTGGTTTGGGTTGGAAGGGACCTTAAAGCTCCTCCAGTTCCAACCCCCCTGCCAGCAGCAGGGACACCTTCCACTAGACCAGGTTGCTCAAAGCCTCAGCCAACCTGGCTGAGAACACTTCCAGGGAGGAGCAGCCACAGCTTCTCTGGCCAACCTGGGACAGGGTCTCACCACCTTCACACCAAACAATTTCTTCCTCACATCTCAGCTCCAGCTCCCCTCTGACACTTTCAAGCCATCACCCCTTGTTCTCTCACTCCCTGCCCTTGGCCAAAGTCCCTCCCCAGCCTTCCTGGAGCCCCTTCAGGTACTGGGAGGCCACTGGAAGGTCTCCCCAGAGCCTTCTCTTCTCCAGGCTGAACAGCCCCAACTCTCTCAGCCTGTCCTCACAGCAGAGCTGCTCCAGCCCTGGCATCATCCTCGTGGCCTCCTCTGCACTGGCTCCAGCAGCTCCATGTCCTTGTGCTGTTGGTGGCCCCAGCACTGGAGGCAGCACTGCAGGGGGGGTCTCAGGAGAGCGGAGCAGAGGGGCAGAATCCCCTCCCTGGCCCTGCTGCCCACGCTGCTCTGGGTGCAGCCCAGGACACGGTTATTGGCTCTGTGCTGCCAGCGCACAGTGCCGCCTCATGGGGAGCTTCTGGTCCCCCAGCACCCCAAGTCCTTCTCCTCAGGGCTGCTCTCCAGCCATTCTCCACCCAGCCTGGATTTGTGCTTGATGTTGCCTCGACCCAGATGCAGGACCTTGCCCTTGGCCTTGTTGAACTTCATGAGGTTAGTCCTAAAACTGGCAATTCAGGAAGTAGTAGAGTCCATGTCAAAGACTTTAAAAAACCTGAAGAATAATGAACAGCAGCAATTTCAGGTTTTACACAGAGTAGAAACCAACAGGCTCTGCTGCTTCCTTATTCTGTTTTCTAGAGATAATTCCTGGGTTAAAAGCTACATGCTGGGAAGTACTTCAGAAACTCAGACTGGACTCTACTTCCTTCCATTATAAAATGTTGAAGAATTTCCTTCAGAATTTACTAATTTAGTTAAGCCAAATCAGGAACCTGAAAAGTGGAAGTAAATTCCTTTCCAATTTCTAATTAAGCTTCTGAAAACTGGGTTACAGACTACATCGTAAAAGTTAAATTTAAAATGCTGATCTACTCCCCAATAATTCAATTTGTGTCATTTATTGACAGGTTTGTTCACATTCTTCTCTTCCTTTACTGACGCTGGTGGCAATCCTCAAATGTTGTCACTAAGAGCTCCTCTTCAAGAGAAGAACAGCCTTGCATCTCAAGCTTTCCAGAAGCAGCATACATTAAGCTCAACTACAAACAACTATTCCACTAGAACTCAGATTGGCAAACTTGAGGCATCCCAAGAACTTGCACTCATGTCTGATAAAATTTAAGTTAAAGATTTATGGAAACTGTTGTATTTGACCCAAGCTCCAATCAAACCAAGTCAACCCAACACTACTAATGCCAAGAGCTAGATATCAACTTTAGGACTTCCATGGGCCATAAATCACAGGGTGTCCAAATGCAGAAATGGGAAAGTGCTTTGGATAGATATCTCCCTCCTCTGCTGCACACAGAAATGACAGCTTCTCCAAAATGAAAGGTAGGAACTCACCATCCCATGACAGAACAAGCCTTTGCTTCTAGTGCTTAAGCAGCTTGGAACAGGCCAAGCATCTCTGAACTGGTATTAGGCAATTTAGAATAAGATGCCTCAGAAAAGAAGGGAAGAGCAAAGTTACCCAGCAAGTATTACAGAAGGAATGTGTTAATCAAGTTTTCCTAAGTAGAAGGGATATTTGCTGGCTATTCAGACACAAGAATAACAGGCCATTAAAACACCCAGAGATGATGGATGGAATTTGCTCAAGACATCTTTCATTTAGATTTTTGTCATTTCATCTCATATTTCTTTTGGGTAGATTCCCTTTGTTATTCCTTTTCTTGCTATAGAATAGGCAAAACTGAACATCCTAAAGTCTCAAGGAGCTCATCTCTTGGACAAGATGACAGCCTTGAGGATGTAAAGAGCTTTTCCTCCATTCAAGAGATTTTTCAAAGCATTTACAGCCCAGTGTGCTCTAAATGGTGCAGTTCTACCTTATTAATGAAGACATTAAAAAGTCTGGTTAGCAGGATTTCAAACTCCCTTACCCAACACTTGCAACACTCTACTCCCACAAAGAGACCTACCCCTTCTCAGCTGAAATAAACTGCTCAGTTCTGGTCCCTTCACCAATCTTAACTGGAATATTTAGGATGACCATGAGCCAGCACTGTGCCCTTGTGGCCAGGAAGGCCAATGGCATCCTGGGGTGCATTAGAAGGGGGGTGGTCAGTAGGTCAAGAGAGGTTCTTCCTCCCCTCTACTCTGCCCTTGTGAGGCCACATCTGGAATATTGTGTCCAGTTCTGGGCCCCACAGTTCAAGAAGGACAGGGAGCTGCTGGAGAGAGTCCAGCACAGAGCCACCAAGGTGATGAAGGGCGTGGAGCATCTCCCTGATGAGGAAAGACTGCGGGAGCTGGGGCTCTTTAGCTTGGAGAAGAGGAGGCTGAGGGGGGACCTGATTAATGTTTATAAATATTTGAAGGGTGAGTGTCAGGAGGATGGAGCCAGGCTCTTCTCAGTGGTGTCCAGTGATAGGACAAGGGGCAATGGGTGTGAGCTGGAACACAGGAGGTTCTGCTTGAATTTGAGAAGGAACTTCTTTACTGTGAGGGTGACAGAGCCCTGGGACAGGCTGCCCAGGGAGGGTGTGGAGTCTCCTTCTCTGGAGACATTCAAGACCCACCTGGATGCCTTCCTGTGTGATCTCATCTGGGTGTTCCTGCTCTGGCAGGGGGGTTGGACTGGATGAGCTTTCGAGGTCCCTTCCAATCCCTGACATTCTGTGATTCTGTGATTTAGAAACTAAAATGTTTTCAAACTTCAGTTTCTTAAAGCTCTTAGCACTTCAAGGAATATACATGTTTATATCTGCAGGTACCTGTTCTGTACTGTTCACCTACGGAACCAAAGTGTTCAAAGAAATCAGTGGCATATTCTGCAACACTGTTTGTGTCTCTCTACTTCAGGTGTTGCAAGCACGTCCTCTGCTTCTACACCTAAACTGCACAGCCTGAGCTTTTACTGAATCTGTACACCCAGAAAATCATAGAACCATAGAATGTTGTGAGTTGGAGGGACCCACCAGGATGATGGAGTCCAACTCCTGTCCCTGCACAGGACAGTCCCAACATTCACACCATGGCCCTGAGGGCCTTGGCCAAATGCTGCTGGAATCTTGTCAGGCTTGGTGCCATGAGCACCTCCCTGGGGAGCCTGTGCCAGTGCTCCACCACCCTCTGCCTCAAGAACCTTTTCCTCATGGCCAACCTCACCCTCCCCTGCCACATCTTCCTGCCATGGCCTCTGCTCCTGGCGTTGGTGGCCAGAGAGAAGAGCTCAGCGCCTGCCCCTCCTCTGCCCCTTGGGGAGGAAGTTCCAGACCACCATGAGATCTCCTCTCAGTCTCCTCCAGGCTGAACAAACCAAGAGACTTCAGCCTCTCCTCATACCCTTCCCCTCTAAACCCTTCCCCAATGTTGTGTCCCTCCTCTGGACACTCTCCAGCAGCTTTAGATCCTTTTTCTCCCGTAGTGCCCAAACTGCCCCCAGTGCTGGAGCTGAGGCCGCCCCAGTGCAGAGCAGAGTGGGACCATCCCCTCATTGGCCCGGCTCGCAGTGCAGTGCTGGGTGCCCCCAGGACTCGGGGGTCCCTCTGGGCTGCCAGGACACACTGGTGGCTCATGTTCAACTTGCCATGGACCAGAACCCCCAGGTCCCTCTCTGCAGGGCTGCTCTCCAGCCTCTCCTTCCCCAGGCTGTGTGTGTCCAGGTTGCTGTGTCCCAGGTGCAAAATCCAGCACTTGCCCTTATTAAAACTCATCCAGTTGGTGACTGCCCAGCTCTCTAATTTATCCAGATCTCTCTGCAGGGCCCCTCTACCCTCAGGAATGTCCACAGGACCTCCCAATTTGGTGTCATCAGCAAACTTAGTTAGCAGTCCTTCAAGCCCTGTAACCAAGTCATTGATGAAGACATTAAAGAGCACATAAAATTAATATACAAGTGCTCCTTCAATAAGCAATTCACAGACATTTAAATTAAATCAGCTATTTCTGTTGCTATCACCAGCAAGAACAGAAAACAAAACAAATATTAATTGTAAAAAACCTGATTTATGATACAATTCTCAGATACTGAAAGAAGTTAAACCAGTAAAGTACCAACTAACATTACTGTGCCTATTTGGTGTTCTCAGTATTTAAAATGGATATAAATTGTAAAGTTTAACCTGAGCACTGAACAGTTTTCATGTGAAAATGTTCCTTGGGGTGTTTAGTCCTATCTGCAGAAGTACCAACTCCACAGCTGTTAAAATTAACTTGCATTTCTACTATTCAGTAACTCATTATTCCAACCCCTGTGAAAAGAACCTGAAAAGAAGAAGAATGTGATGATGCCAAGAAAACTGAAGAGGGGAAATACACATTTAACAGTTATTCAGCAAAGATATCAATATACTGCAGTAAGACTATAATTTTAAAAAGAAAGGTTTTTCCATGTGAAAATAACTTACCAGAGAATTCTTGATCACTTCACTCTTATAAAATTCTAAAGAAAAATAAGTAAAAAAAACCCACATTTAGATTAGCTTAAATACTGATATAAATCTTAGTACTCAAAATAGAAAAACCTAAAATAAGTAACACTCATGAAAGACAAATGCTAGTGGGTCTGGTTTATCAGTAACAGATTCATGAGAAAGACTTGAAAATGTCTTCATGCTTTTGACTAAAAGTACTCATTCACACTTAATTATTAGAAGTCATTATTTAAATTTCACATTTCATCCTTATACTCAGGATAATCCTTCAGGTTTATGGAGGCTTTGGTGTCCCAGTGCTTTGTAATATTTGTATGACATTTGCAAAGTGACTAGTTCATCATATGACATCTTCCTGGAGGAGATAAAACTAATTGCACTGCTTTCCTAAAGAGCAAGGGTGACCTGTTCCAGATGCTTAGAAAGTGAATAGCCAAATTACCTCACAGAGGTGCCAAGAACCTGGTACTTAAATGAAATAAGCAACTGCTGACACATGGGCCTTGGCTTTCCAGGCCAAAATAAGAGTTTAAAGTCTTTAGGTAGACAGCTCTGGAGGTTGAAATACAGATTTTGTACAATATCCCTGTGTCCACTGGAGCCCAAGGATAAAGCTTTGATGGAGTGCAGAACAGTCACGGACACCAAACACTGTAGAAACAGTGATCAGTTCAACCACCACCACAAGGAAGCCCAGGTAGCAAGCTCAAGTTAAGTATTCTTATCCTCCTAAAACAACAACCTTGGAAAAAAGCAAGGATCAACTAGACTAGCTGAAAATAAAAATTAGGAGAAAACCAAAATTTGTTTGTAAAACTCCAACTGTTGCTCATATCAAGAGAATCATAGAATGGTTTGGGTTGGAAGGGACCTTCAAAGTTCACCTAGTCCAACCCCCCTGCAGTGAGCAGGGACATCTTTACTACAGCAGGTTGCTCAGAGCCCCATCAAGGCTGACACTGAATATCTCCAGGGATGGGGCCTCCACCACCTCTCTGGGCAACCTGTTTCACCCTCAATATGAGGGTGATCCACCACCCTTATATTGAAGAGCTTTTTCCTATTATCCAACCTAAATCTACCCTTTTCTAGTTTAAAACCATGACCCCTCGTCCTATTGCTCCATGTCCTTGTGAACAGTTCTTCCCCAGCTTTCTTATAGACCCCTTCAGGTACTGGGAGGCCACTAGAAGGTCTCCCTGGAGCCTTCTCTTCTCCAGGCTGAACAGCTCCAACTCTCAGCCTGTCCTCACAGCAGAGCTGCTCCAGCCAAGAGCAGTGTAAACATATATTTTTAATACATCTCTCCACATTGAAGAACTATACATTGTAGTGGAAAGTAAAGTACTAAAGAGAAATGGGATCTTACACTCAAACACAGTTATCAAAAGCAGAACAGATGCCTGGATGCTTCTTGTCATTGGCTGATAATTCTATTTTTAGAAAATTTTGATAGTAGTAAGTGGTAGTTTATGCTCTGTAGAAAAATTTGTATGCACAGAGGGGAATGCTCTCCCCCACACAAAGCAACTGAGGCTCCGGAAGTTTTTCTGTGCTCTTGCAAGTTCCCAAGTTTCTTAAATTACTGGTGGGGGGGAAAGGAGAGCAACAACAAAAATAGGCTGATTTAAGAGTCTGTACCAGATCTGTCAACTGGTTTGCTTCCTTGGCTGCTACCACTGAAAGCTTTTTATGAAGTTCAGGAAACTAAAGAGGTCTTTTCCACTGTTAGTATACGTGATGCAAATAGCTGGCTGTCAAGGCAAAAAAGTGGATAGAGAATTTCTAACAGAAGGATTCAAAGATTAACTAACAAAAAAGGTGATAGCAAGCCTGATTTACCTTTGTATATCTTGGCATTATCACACAAGTGAAGAGTGAAGTAGGTATCCAAGAGGCGATAACCATTCTTATTGATGATGTTACGTGCAGCGATATTCCGAAGGTGACGAAGTCGGCGCTAAAATAAGGAAAAAAAAACAAACAAAACACTCAATAGTTAAAAGATCTTTCTTAGATTTAATACTAAAATAATAAAAGGGTTCAATTTCAAGTATTCTAATGATTTCCAAAGCACCACTGTCAAAAAAATCCCACCAAACACTCAATTTTCTTTCGCAGAAAGCTGGTGTGAACAACACAAGCACCTACAAGCTCAGATTAAATAACACTGATACACAAAACAAGCTATTCTTACTTACATCCTTGAGGTAATTTTTATTCCACTTGTCAATCACTCCAACTATTTGAGCAGTTTCAAGTAAATATGTGACACTGTTAGCTTCAAGCAGCAGTAATACCCAGATGTTCTGCATCATCACGTTGGAAATGCTCCCTAGTCAAAGCTATTTTCAACCAGCACTCCTGGGCAAAGAGCTCCAGCATAAACCACCACCTAATCCACACCATGAGTAACTGGCTGCACAAAGCTTCCTGAATTCACAGTAACCTTGGAAAGTGCTGTAACAACCTTAAATAAAAAGTAAAATAAGACAGACATATCCAGGTTTTCAGGGAAAAGTAAGGGTACATTCAAATTTGTGATGTCTGTCAGCTGCCTTCTGCTTGGATAACCAAGTCCTTTTCTCCTAGGACTCCAAGATCCTTGTGGGTCCCTTCTACCTCACAACATTCTATGATTCTATGTCACTAAAATCTTCAGTTTAAGTTATTTAATTCAATTCCAACACTATGTTAGTTTGCTACAACACTATCTTGAATGAAAATCATCAGATTGAACCAATTTCTCTCTCTCTCTCTTCCACCTTTAAGTACCAAACAGCTTTAATAGTTGTTGCTAAAATCCTCAGCTTCAAAGCCTACTACATACTACACCCTTCCTCTGTGACAAATATTTAACATTACTAACATTGTTAAATTTAACTAGTTAAAGCAATTTTGTAGGACTGTCCAGTCACTCTTAAATCATTACTTAGCTCTGGTTCTTATTTTCATTTTGAAAACCCAAGTGTGCTTCACACAGGCAACCACGACCTCAGCACTCAGCAAACGGCCACTTCCTATATTTGAAGTTCTCACCAGATCCTTGGCTATCAGATTCTCCCAATTACACTCTCAACCTACCAGTGTCTCATCCATGCACCATGAGGGTGTTGACAAATAGCTCCTATCCTTTTTGGATCACCACAAACCACCTACAAGCCTCAAACAACTAGTTTAATGCTTCCTTTGACCACAGATGTCATTTTATAGCTTATTACTTTTTCCCAAAGGCTTGTTAATTTTTAAAGTCTGGATCCACCTTAAAAGAAACTCTTGTGTTGACCCAAAGCAGATTTAAAATGTTTTCGAAACCCAAAGACAACTTTTTCATTTGCAGCTTGTCCTGAAAGGTTTTTAACAAGAGTTGAAAGGCCATCATCTGTTTTGGAATCACATCATGACACTTTATATCATTTAATAGCACTTAAGTGATATATCAGTTTTCCTTCCTGGAAATATACAAGAGGAATATTAAATTTCTAGTCATGTGACAGATTCAAAACCACTGATGGATTAATTCCTGCAAAGTCTATTTATGAGTTAGACTGAAAACAGAGCCTGAGATTGGATGCCCAGATACTCCTAATATACACATGCAATATAAAATTTAAAAAAACAAAAACAACCCAAAATTTAAAAAAAACAAAAAAACCCACCACAAAAAAACCCCACAACTTGCTAAGCTGCTTAATTGCAGAACTACATGGTCCTACTTTGTTAGAGATTTGTATCAAGAATGTCAACAGAAAGATCAAGCCTCACTTAAAAAGAAAAAAAAAAACCACATTATATGGACCTTGAACATTATTTCCAATGCAACCTCAAAGCTGTGTAGTTTTGCTGGCCATTTTTACAAGCAACTTAACCACTCCTTAAGAAATGGCTTTGAACATACATTGCATTCCCTATAAAAATGATTCAAGGGTTTGATAGCTCTCCTTTAATTAACTTCAGCAGCAGACAGATAAATGATCTACCATGCTCATTCCTCCCCCTTTGGAAAAATAAAAGGAAAAATAAAAGGAAAAATAAAAGGAAAAATAAAAGGAAAAATAAAAGGAAAAATAAAAGGAAAAATAAAAGGAAAAATAAAAGGAAAAATAAAAGGAAAAATAAAAGGAAAAATAAAAGGAAAAATAAAAGGAAAAATAAAAGGAAAAATAAAAGGAAAAATAAAAGGAAAAATAAAAGGAAAAATAAAAGGAAAAATAAAAGGAAAAATAAAAGGAAAAATAAAAGGAAAAATAAAAGGAAAAATAAAAGGAAAAATAAAAGGAAAAATAAAAGGAAAAATAAAAGGAAAAATAAAAGGAAAAATAAAAGGAAAAATAAAAGGAAAAATAAAAGGAAAAATAAAAGGAAAAATAAAAGGAAAAATAAAAGGAAAAATAAAAGGAAAAATAAAAGGAAAAATAAAAATTCCCTTACAACCTCAGAAGAATGGCCCACACAGCACCTACCAAAGAGTTCAACTTTCTCCAGGTCTTTTTAGGATTGCAAACTAATTGTGTGACTGGTTTAAGGAGTATGTTACAATGAAGTAACCCTCAAGCAAAGCCAAACAAGTTTCTGGTCTTTCACTGTATGTAATGAGGTTTGGGAAAAGCTGTAGAACGTCACAAACAACAGCTCCATCTCTGGACGAGAGCAAAGCCCTTCTCTCCATGGTTTGTAACTTCTTTGCATCTAGAATTTATCCTAAAGTGTAAAGTCTCACTTCTCCCAAACCAAATGGAAGAGGAAGATTAAATCTGAGGCTGTGAGACCGCAGCACAGTTCAGGACTCACAGGTAATGAATGTCTATTTAAATCACCAACTGAGTCATCCCTCTCCTCCTCTCTCCTGGCCCATTACTTGTCCATTACTCCAACCTGATAGGGAACAAGTTTCCAATTACATGGACAATTTTTCTTGTTCACATTCTTTAGTATGAGGTCATCATGACAGAGGGACTTTGATTCTGAAAATAAACCTTCCAGGTTGTGCACTACATTGTCACTGATATTATACTGTATTATTCAGATTTCCTCAGAACTCTACAGAAGCAGCATTCAAAGCTAATTAACCTCTCCTGACCAAAGATAATTAGCTTTAGCCAGGAGACCATCAGCTACAAAGACATATTCAAAAAGATAATTCAAATAAGCTCTAAAATTCTTCATCAAGAGCTTGCAGCTGTCCTGTGACAAACAGTAAGTATAATTTTGAGGGAAATTTCAAATGTCTATTAAGCATTACCTCCTCTGTGTTTCATATCATTTTCACACGAGATATTAGAATATACAAAACAGAAAACCCATTGTGTTGGAACCCAGCTACCACCAGCACCAGGCAAATCGCCCTGCTGACAACCCCACTGCTTATTCCCACCACTGCACTGTCCTCCTCGCTTGCACCACCATAAATCACAGTCACAGAATTGCCTGGACTGGAAAAGCCCTTTAAGATCATCAAGTCCAACCATGAACCCAACACTGACAAGTCCCCACTAACCCATGTCCCTCAGCACTGTGTCTATACAACTCTTCAATCCCTCCAGGGATGGGGACTCCACCACTGCCCTGGGCAACCCCTTCCAATGCCTCAGAACCCTTGCAGCAAAGAAATTCTTCCTCACATCCCATCTCAACTGCCCTGGCCACAACTGGAGCCCATATCCCCTTGTCCTGTCCCTTGCTCCTTGGTTGAACAGACCCATCCCCACCTCTCTCCACCCTCCTTGCAGGGACTTGAACAGAGCCAGAAGGTCTCCCCTCAGCCTCCTTTGAATGAGCAGCTGCTCATTCTGGGGAGGGGAAATGCTCTTGATGAAAACCAACCACCTCTCTCATTTCCTGGGTTAGTTTCACCAGATCGGTTCCTCAGTGTCGTTGACCTTGCGGCTGTACGAGCAGCTGGGCTGATGAAAGAGGGAACAGCACAGCAACAAGCAGTGGAAGGCAGACAGGACCACTGAAATGAAACCAGAGGTTTAAAATATGTTTGAAGCTACATACAGCCTGGCAGTTCTACAAGCAAAGTGAAAAGTGGTTCACATGAGGTATTTGCACATTTCAAACTGCAAAAGCAACTCTTCACGGAGAAATAAAGAGAGCCTCGTGAGACCCCCCCTGCAGTGCTGCCTCCAGTGCTGGGGCCACCAACAGCACAAGGACATGGAGCTACTGGAGCCAGTGCAGAGGAGGCCACCAGGATGATGCCAGGGTTGGAGCAGCTCTGCTGTGAGGACAGGCTGAGAGAGTTGGGGCTGTTGAGCCTGGAGAAGAAAAGGGTCCGGGGAGAACTTCTAGTGGCCTCCCAGTACCTGAAGGGGCTCCAGGAAGGCTGGGGAGGGACTTTGTCCAAGGGCAGGGAGTGAGAGAACAAGGGGTGATGGCTTGGAAGTGTCAGAGGGGAGCTGGAGCTGAGATGTGAGGAAGAAATTGTTTGGTGTTAGGGTGGTGAGACAGTGTCCCAGGTTGGGCAGAGAAGCTGTGGCTGCTCCTCCCTGGAAGTGTTCTCGGCCAGGTTGGATGAGGCTTTGAGCAACCTGGTCTAGTGGAAGGTGTCCCTGCTGCTGGCAGAGGGGTTGGAACTGGATGAGCTTTAAGGTCCCTTCCAACCCAAACCACTCTATGATTCTATGAAATGCCCCATTACAACTGACACTGACTACAGTAGCTGCAGATAATCCTGAGTTCTTTCATTTCCTCCTTTTTTTTTTTCAGCTGAAGTGGGAAAGAGTAGCCACTTCTCATTAGGGATAAATTTGAGCTATTTGCTCCTTCTCTAAAAGAACCTGAGATGCTGTGCAACTAGAACAGCCATTCCCAAAAGTCCAGTTTAAAAATCAAAATTTAAGTGATAAAAAAACAAAACATGACAAGTGCTTTGGCAGCCTTATGAGTCACAGAACTTAACACAGGCCAGCTGTGTTTGCAAGCTAACAGCACATGTTCTGCTTTCATAAGAAAAGATAAGCAAAATACACAGATGAGTAGAGATAATTCTCCAGGCTATCTCCCCAAGCAGCTGACAGTCAGCAACATAGTCCTGAAGGTTTCAAATGCTACACCAGGCATCTTGGTAAAACATCCTACTGCAGAAATAGTTCTTTGTCAGCAGAGCACTGATTTAGGGAAGCTCTGACAAGCAGAACTGATGCCATTAAAAAAGGATATTTAACTTTTCCAACAGCTCTGAATTTAGTACAAGCAGCCTGACCCATGGTCTATCTGGTTCATGGTTTAGCAGAGCAGTAGAGCAGGTTTAACAGCTCATTCTAGGGAGTCTGTGACACACAAGATATTTTGATTACCACAGTGCCCTAACCCTTTGCACTGCCCAAGAAAGTCAATGGAGCAGTGAAATTACACAGTAGGACTTGTTATCATTTGATTTAATTGCCAGTCTACTTGTAATGAGTAAAAGCAACTGCTACCCAGCAACTCTGACCTACATGAAAGAGGTGAGTGCTTCCTTCTACCTTGACAATGACTGACTACAAACCAGAAGAGATCCACTCATTTGCCTTCAAAGAAATCCTGAGTAGTTGCTTACAGTTTACCTCCAACAGGGTTTTTGGAGATCTCCCAGGTTACAAGCATCCAGCTGCTCCAAAGATTAGATATAGAGAGGCTGGTCAGGAAAGCTTTAGGTGAGATCAGAAGAGCAGAGCCTACCTTCAAGTTTCATCTCTCATGCCTGCAGAGACACAAAACTGGCTTCTGGAATTCATCTTGCCAGAGCTGCTCTGGAGTGCAGTGAGACCATCCATGCACAGAAATAATCAAGTCTCAAAAGTCAGGGGTCTTTTTTTTTTTTTCTTATTTAAGAAAAACACTCAGTTTTCATCATTCTGAAGATTATCAGTTGTTTAATGTATTTAGTTTTCCCATTTAATGACTTCATGGGAACCTCTCCACATTTACCACAGGTCATAAACAAGTCAGGCTGCCACAGAATAAAGTATTTTGCTCAATATTTTTGTTAATATTTTGCTTTTTCAATCAGATGAGCCCAGAAATCCTCAGTTCTCCCAAGTCCTCTGAGGTTTAAAGGATTGAAACTGTTACCAGGTGCCTTCATGCTTTAGTTCCCTCAACACTAAGATACCATAATCTTTCATTACCTCTGCCTAAAATACCACCTTCTGCATCTTAAGACACTTGTTCCCATCCCACACAATGTTTTCTTGGGCTTTTGTGCAACTTTATGGTTGAGGGTCAGAGAATTTATCCAAGCTACAACTGGCAAAAAAAAAAAAAGTGAATTTTAAGTATAAATTCCTCTAATTCAGCTTGCTACAGCTACACAGATGAGCCCACCACAATAGAAGAGGAGAGCAGGCAGGAAGAGAAGGGGCAGAGTTCTGGGGGTTTTTTTAATACTGTAATTTCTTAATGGCTTAAACTGATCCAGACACCACACTCCACTTCCCTCTGGGCCTGAGAAACTGAAGTGCCAAGCTATGCACTTGATTTTTTTTGTTGGGTTAAGTCTAAAAATCTGGTACTATTAATAAAAATCACTGCAGAGATGGGGGAGTGGGGAGAAAGGGAATAAGTCAAAATAAAAGAAAGTAAACTTTTGTTTAAAAAAAGGGTCTGGACTGTTTGTGGAACCACAAGGAGAACAGAGATTACCTACAACAGCCTCAAGTATTCGTGGAATTTGGTAATTATTTGATCAAGGTCATATAATGGGAAGCAAAAACAGGCACAGAGAGTTCCGACTCCTCTTCTACCTTAAGCACTTTTTTATTCTCTTACAAGAACATGATGACTGGGGGAAAAAAAACCACAATATGTAAGTACATCAAAGCTGGATGAGAACACAGTCAAACACCATCTACCACCACACTCACCAGCTCAGGCTCCAAGCATGAACTGTGAAGCTCAGGTCATTAATATGGACAACAGCTAAGCTTTATTCTTTATCACATGGAGCCTAGCACTTTATTAGCAGCTGAGATTAATGTTTATAAATATTTGAAGGGTGAGTGCCAGGAGGATGGGGCCAGGCTCTTCACAGTGGTGACCAGTGATAGGACAAGGGGCAATGGATGTGAGCTGGAACACAGGAGGTTCTGCTTAAATTTGAGGAGGAACTTCTTTACAGTAAGGGTGACAGAGCACTGGGACAGGCTGCCCAGGGAGGGTGTGGAGTCTCCTTCTCTGGAGACATTCAAGACCCACCTGGACACCTTCCTGTGTGATCTCATCTGGGTGTTCCTGCTCTGGCAGGGGGGTTGGACTGGATGAGCTTTCGAGGTCCCTTACAATCCCTGACACTCTGTGATTCTGAGATATCTAATGGCTCACTGCTGGGAAAAGGGGGAGGTCTGTCTTCCTTCTGTCCCACATTTGCCTCCTCCTGCTCTTTCTCCCAGTGACATGGTCTGCCCTCTTCAAGCACTGGCTCTTTCACCAAAAACTATTCCTGAATTCTTGCTCCCAGTAGAAAAACTAGCACTTTGACACGTTATATCGATCTGCAAATGTGTGAAAAGAGCATCTAACTTAAGCAAGGCAGACAGTTTAGTTTCTTCCAACAACCACCATCCACTAATCCCTCTGTGAATGGAAAGTTAGGGCTGAAAAACTCCTTATGTTAATGTTAATAAAAGAAGGAGAGCGAGCCTACTGCATCCATGTCCATGAGCAAGTTTCAGATATTCTGTTAGAACAGTCTAATTTTAAAATAACTTAGTAAATTTGAATTAATTTTTCAGACTTAAATTTAAATTCAGTTGGCCAGGAAAAAATTTTTATAAATCTGTGGTTGGACTAGAAAAAGGGTTTTTTTTTTCTTTTTCCCCCTACACAACCACCTCCACATTCCTGGTGCCATCCCATATAATTCATGTAAAGTGCAAAGCATCATACAGGTTTGAGTGTTTCTGATTCAACAAAGAATGAAAGGAAGGAGGAAGGAAAAAAAAAACCCACAACCTTACTTTTGCCTGAAGTGTAAATACAAGGGTAAAATCAGTGTAAAAAGGCTGGGAACCCATCCTGTACAAGCAGAGTTGAAATTTACAGAAATTACTTTAAAAGCCCAAAGTTGCCAAAGCACAGCAGCACTCAGGGTTCTCAGAGAGGCTCCATGACTTGAAAAAGCAGTTGTTGTTTTTTTCTCCTGAAGACACACTGCACAGGACTTGCAACACTGGCTACAATTTCAGCACTAATTGTCCTTATCATGGAATCCCAGAACGTTGTGAGTTGGAGGGACCCACCAGGATGATGGAGTCCAGCTCCTGTCCCTGCACAGGACAAGCCCAACATTCACACCATGTCCCTGAGGACCTTGGCCAAATGCTGCTGGAATCTTGTCAGCCTTGGGGCCATCAGCACCTCCCTGGGGAGCCTGTTCCAGTGCTCCACCACCCTCTGCCTCAAGAACCTTTTCCTCATGGCCAAGCTCCCCCTCCCCTGCCACATCTTCCTGCCATGGCCTCTGCTCCTGGCGTTGGTGGCCAGAGAGAAGAGCTCAGCGCCTGCCCCTCCTCTGCCGCTTGGGAGGAAGTTCCAGACTGCCATGAGATCTCCTCTCAGTCTCCTCTTCTCCAGGCTGAACAACCCAAGTGACTTCAGCCTCTCCTCATAGGGCTTCTCCTTTAAATCCTTCACCAGTTTTGTGACCTCCTCTGTATACCCTCTAAGCTCACTCAGCCTTTAATGGAGCATCTTAACCTTTCAGATCGTTTTTAACCAGAACAAGACACAGTCCTCATCTCTGGACATCATCTCTGATTTTCAGACTGCTGCTCCTGATTGTTCCAAGGGAGAATATTCCATAAATTCTTTTCAGGTCAGGATCAGCTCTACCTTCTGTACAAGCTGCTACATATTCTGCTTTCACCTGGCTTTCATGCAAGTTTCCTAGCTTGCTTGCTTGCTTTATGAGCTACAGTAGCTCTGGAAGAATTTAAGCAAAATCCTTCCAACTATTTTAGTATTAAAGCAGGGTGCAAAGATTAGGTAGCAACACAAATATTACTACAGCAAATCTAACTGCTTCAAACTTGACAAAACTGAGCTTGCAAGGTCAGCTATTTGGGTCTCTGAATATTTGTCATAAATAAGTAAAAGAAAAAAAAAACCCCAGGGCTTTGTGTGCTTTGTAGCTCACAGCAGTCAGGTTGAGGTTTGGAGTTTTTGTCCTTTCTTAAGAAGCATAAAAGCTGTAGCTTTTAAAAAATAATCAAAATGTGAACTGTATTTAGCCAACATGAGCAATATTTATTATCACAGCACTGCTTTACACCTCGTTATTACAACTTCCTACTTCCTCAGATTTTCACTACTTGCTTTCACCTCTCTGTACCAGTTTGAATATTAAGCAGCAGTTGTGATTAGAGTTCTTGGAAGTCAAGTGGTAGATAAGAATTCATATTTAATTCCATTTTATGTAAGCTTTCAAGCTGCCTTGTTTTCCAATTTGATAAAGAAACATCAAATGGTTTGGGTTGGAAGAGACCTTAAAGCTCATCCAGTCCCATCCCCCCTGCCAGCAGCAGGGACACCTTCCACTAGACCAGGTTGCTCAAAGCCTCAGCCAACCTGGCCGAGAACACTTCCAGGGAGGAGCAGCCACAGCTTCTCTGCCCAACCTGGGACACTGTCTCACCACCCTCACACCAAACAATTTCTTCCTAATGTCTAATCTAAACCTCCCCTCCTCCAGTTTGAAGATTACCCCTTGTTCTATTACTACCTGCCCAAGGTACCTCACAGAGGTTTGGGTCGAGTCTGCTGCAGCATGCAAAGCCCTTAATAGCAGAGGAACATACAGTGGGAAGGTTAGATACTATGCAGATGTTTTGTTACTTAAAACCACAGGAAGGACAAGGAAATGCTTGTACTTCAATTTACACACTTGCTAGGAAGATTTATTTAGAAGTTTTGTGGTTAAACAGTTTTCCACAGTTCAGTTTTTGGCAGCTCAGAATCAAGAGAATCACATGTTATCTCAGATCTACTCCAGAAGCAAAGCAGAAGCGTTTGATACAAGATTTTGTAGGACACACCATAAGGAACTTTTGGAATTCTACTTTAATATCCTTGCAGCACGCACCTGAAGACAGCAAGGTCCTCGAAACTGCCCAACCATCATTAGTTCAATGAATTACCTGTAGCATGCCCCCTCAAATCTCAATTCCCTCGTGTCAAGTGATGGGATCCAACAGCAGTTCCGTAACTCACTTCCCTTTCTGAGGCTTTGCTACTTTCTGGCAACAGTCCTTCAAAAGTGATGCCTGCTATGAATCATACCCAAGGCCACCACCAGTTCAAGGATGCACAGTAGGAATGTAACTGCATTTTTTTTTTTCCTGTGAAGATGCAACATACACACATATAGCACTTTCCTTCCTCACATTCCTCAAGATTTGATGCAAGGAATGAGATGCATTGAATCAGTGCAGTGTGATTTATCCAGACTAAATGACCACAAGAAAAATCAAAACTACTTTCATCAACATGTGTTCAAAGTTTTCAAAGACATGGAATTGTGGGTTTTAGTTTCCAGTTCCTTAAATCAAGGTGCTTCCTTTCCTTTACATCTAGGGGCACCTGAAAGGCTTTTTAAAGGTTCAATTCGTAGAGAAAACAGCTATGAAGCTTTCACTGGAACACACCAAGGCTCAACAGAGGTTTCCAATCATCCATACTCTGACACAACTACTCCTGTTTCGTACTCCACTGAGAGTGTCAGTGAGGAGTGATGGCAAACAGAAGGTGTGGCCCAAAACACAGCGCGACAGGCTTGGGGAGGAGTGGCTGGAGCTGCTCAGAGTAGAGAGGGACCTGGGGGTGTTGGGCAACAGCAGCTGAACAGCAGTCAGCAGAGTGCCCAGGTGGCCAAGAAGGCCAAGGGCATCCTGGCCTGGATCAGCACCAGTGTGGCCAGTAGGAGCAGGGAAGTTCTCTTCCCCCTGTGCTGGGCACTGGTGAGGCCACAGCTCGAGTGCTGGGTTCAGTGTTGGGCCCCTGACTCCAAGAAGGACCTGGAGGTGCTGGAGCGTGTCCAGAGAAGGGCAGCGGAGCTGGGGAAGGGTCTGGAGCACAAGTGTGCTGAGTTCCCGGCTGAGGGAACTGGGGGTGCTGAGCCTGGAGAAAAGGAGGCTGAGGGGAGACCTTCTGGCTCTGTCCATGTCCCTTGCTCCTTGGTTGAACAGACCCACCCCCACCTCTCTCCACCCTCCTCCAAGGGACTTGGACAGAGCCACAAGGTCTCCCCTCAGCCTCCTTTTCTCCAGGCTCAACACCCCCAGTTCCCTCAGCCGGGAACTCAGCACACTTGTGCTCCAGACCCTTCCCCAGCTCCGTTCCCTTCTCTGGACACGCTCCAGCACCTCAACATCTTTCCTGTAGTGAGGGGCCCAAAACTGAACCCAATGAGGCAACAAAAATCAAAACTAATATTCAACACAAGTCCACAGTGTCCACACTCCACTAGTTTTCTCCATCTTCATCCTTTTTTCCACATCCAAATTTTGTACTCATCTCTGCAGCAAGACTGAGACAGCTGTGAGTTAAAACATAAGGTAGGGACAGCTACAAGAGACATGGGCATTCAGTCTTAGGGTACAAACAAGAGAGCTGGTTAGGTGTGACAAAACCAGATTCAAAACATAGAATTTCTTTAAATGCCATGTCAGCAGGAAGGCTTCAAAAGGAAAATCCTAAGACCATGCAGGGACTTAAGCAAATGAAGTTCTTTCTGTGCATTGTTTCAACAGCTGTGTTTGGTTATGGTCACTACAACATCAAGAGCTGGCAAACATCGTAAGTGTGAAGAATAAAAACTGTCAGCACACCCTAAAAAATTGCTCTAGACTAGAGTTAAGAAAATCTTATAAGCACTGACCACTGGCCAGGCAAAGCTCCTCTTGTGAGGTGTTTATAAAAGATACAAATAACAAGGAATGAAATATCTTTCCATCTTTAACCAAGACCTTTAAGAAGCAACAGTTAGAAATACCATCCTTCCTTACTGATGTTTTCCTCTAAGTTTATCTAAATTAAATATTTATTCTCTTGCAAGATGAGAGACCAAAACTACAACTGCTTCTTTCACATAACATGGGCACTATGCCATGGGGTAACAAAGAAAACATCAGGGTACAAATCCCACCTCATTAATTCTCTCGGGTCTCTAACCATCTCCTTGGGCAAGAGAGCTTTAGTCCATATATTAGCCATGGGAATGACCTGGGAATACCAATTAAGCAATGGAAAATAAGAAGATGCTCAAAAGGAAGGATCCAAAAAGTAAACAGAGCCTTATGGAATAAAGCTTCAACAAAATCAAAGCAAAGGCACTTTTTACCTTAAAAAAAACAACAAAAAAACCCCTTAAAAATCTTTAAGTACACACCAAGTCACACAAGGAAATAGTATATGTTGATTAAAAACCTGATTATATTTAAAATCAGGATTAAATTTAAAATAAAATAGATGAAAATCATATTAATGATTACTGGATGACAAACCAAGGGCAAAACCAGTAAACTCCTTATAAATAAGGAATGAGTCTTCAGTTACTAACTATCCTTCTTTTACTCAAGAATATTCCCTAAAACCCCTCAAATCACCCAAATAAAACATCCAAATTGGTTTACTACAGCTTTCTGACAGAACAGTCTCTAGCTTAAGGACAGATCATTCAGTCTGCAAACAGACTTGCATTCCTTAGGTGGGGAAAAAAAAAAAAACATAAATAAAAGTAGTAGTAAAATACAGTTAGCAAAAATCTAGCCCTGGATTAACAGCCAACCTTTTGGGCAACAATTACAATTTTACAGTAATTTTAACAACTATTTCCTCTTAATTTTCTCTAAGAAACACCAACATTGATACAGCTGGACATGGAGACAACTGTGTAAGATGACTAGATCAAGACTCACATGGTGGTGTTTTACTGGAGCAGCACTTCCCTCCCCACTCAACGTTTTAAGACAGTGCAGGTCTAAGAGAAGTGAAAGCAATATTCAAATATGACACTTTCCATCTGCTATTCTGATTTCCCCCAGCATTTTTAGTAGGAAAGAGGAAGTAAAATATTTAAGAGTCAGTCTCTGTTTTCATATTACTCAGTGGAATATATAGCAATAGGTATATAAAACTATTTCAGAAAAAAATATGCTTTTTCACACTGTTTTAGTTGAAAAACGAGTCCATGTGCAGCCCTGAGCCCATACAGCAGCGTTCTCAGTTCTCCCACATACAAGACCTCTCAATCTCATCTGCCAATGCACTTTAAATCACCCATCTCCTCCATGTTACCCCAGTTGTTATATTCATAATTATTCTTTAAATATGTATTTAGAACCTTGTTTTAATTCACCCATCATCTTGCTTTACCCACTTAGATCAGCTCAACATATACCCAAGGTACTCTGGGGAACCTGTTCCAGTGTCTCACCACCCTCACACCAAACAATTTCTTCCTCACATCTCAGCTCCAGCTCCCCTCTGACACTTTCAAGCCATCACCCCTTGTTCTCTCACTCCCTGCCCCTGGACAAAGTCCCTCCCCAGCCTTCCTGGAGCCCCTTCAGGTACTGGGAGGCCACTAGAAGGTCTCCCCGGAGCCTTCTCTTCTCCAGGCTCAACAGCCCCAACTCTCTCAGCCTGTCCTCACAGCAGAGCTGCTCCAGCCCTGGCATCATCCTCGTGGCCTCCTCTGCACTGGCTCCAGTAGCTCCATGTCCTTGTGCTGTTGGTGGCCCCAGCACTGGAGGCAGCACTGCAGGGGGGGTCTCAGGAGAGCGGAGCAGAGGGGCAGAATCCCCTCCCTGGCCCTGCTGCCCACGCTGCTCTGGGTGCAGCCCAGGACACGGTTATTGGCTCTGTGCTGCCAGCGCACGGTGCCGCCTCATGTGGAGCTTCTGGTCCCCCAGCACCCCAAGTCCTTCTCCTCAGGGCTGCTCTCCAGCCATTCTCCACCCAGCCTGGATTTGTGCTTAGGACTGTAATCTTAGGATTGTGATCTGTGGTCCCATTATAGGGCTGCCTTATGTACAGTCTAAACATCACATTGTTTTCCACCTATAATTTGGAAGCAAGCCATAGATGATCTTCAGAAGAAAGCTTCTTGGAACTGACCATCAATCAGGCCAGTGGAAATTAGCAACATGAGCAGACCAAACTTTTTAGCTTACAACTGGCAGGTAGTGGTGGCAGAGATACAACCAGCTGCTGAGTGTTTTCCCTGTGGTTGAGGTACAGTCAAACCACTTGGGAAGGAGCTGTTGAAATATTTAACCATCAGCCCAGACACAGAAGTGCTGAGCTGTGACATGTGTGTCTTAGTACTCACCTACTGCATCTACATGGAGTTTTGTTCTCTTTTCTTGTGCCATCTGTCTTTATCACAATAAAGTAGAAGGGGATGTTTTTTGTCATTTTCTAATATGATTTTAGCTGTTATTTCTGAGGGATCCTCTTCTGCTCCACCCAAAAAAAACAATTATACTGATAGTTTATTCATGCCCTAGTGAGCCATTGTGACAAGAGGGATGCTCCAGTCTATGGACATGGGTCTGACTGAATGCCTGAACCACAGACTGACTAGAAATCATTTATTTTTATTTTTTTTAAATAAAGTATGAGTTCTTTTTCTTCCTTATAACTCCTTATTCACTCACTACAAACTGTGCATCGGTACCACTGATGTTCAAGTTTGCACATCCTCAAACACTATCACACTGCTCATTAAAAGTTTCCATCTCTCTAATGTTGGAATTAATAGTAAAAGCTTCTCAATTTCAGCACAAAGGAAAAGCTTGAACTGCTGGAGGCACTGGAGGCCAGGAAGATGTGTTTTCCTGTCTCTAGACAACCACACATGACATCTGTTTTGGTCAGCAATTAGCACAGTAACATTCAACAGATCATTTGACTGCAGCATGACTGGCTCTCTATGTTAAGATTGTAATTTTTTTTGCCCAGTTCCTTCCATCTAAAATTTAAGAGTCTGAAAAGTTGGGCTTTCCCACCCTCCATTGCTTTGAACTGCTTATAACAACAAGATATTTTTGTTTTGAGCACTTAGAAATCACTAAGTTATCAGGACACTCCTGGCTTTCTTGCATCAAGCAATTAGGAGGACACAGCGCTAAAGGATCTCTGCTTTTAAAGTTAAATTATTTCATGATGCATTTTCAGTTCTATTAGACTCACTTTTCCAGCAAAATAAAACAATATCCTGGCACAATTACTTAGGGATACAAATTGGAATTTTAGGCTTAACCAGATGCATTTCTTGACAGCCACATCCTCTGTTTCTTCCACATAAAATGTGGATTATAACAGCAAAAGGCATTCTCAGGCCAGGTCATCCTGCCACCAATGAACAAATTAAAGAGCAGTCCAACACAAGTGTGGTCACACTGGAAAAAGGCTTTGGAGATGACTCTTCATTCCTGCACTGTCACTAGCAGGAGCTTTGTTTCCTTATCAATGTGAATTTCACTGGCACAATTAAATCTAGACTAAACCCAAATTACACCTTCAACACTTCAGCCATTAAAAAGTCACTTCAGTCGTTAAAAGCACTCACCTGAAGTTCACATCTGAGAATACAGGCTTCAGAGAGATTTACAGCCCTGACTCAGACTATTTTTCTCTCATCTTTATAGTCAAAAAATGCAGCACTGGGTGTTCTACAGAAAATTGTCAACTAAACCAAATCACTGAGCTGGTTTCAGTGCTGGCAGGTAGAAAACAGTTACCTTGTGTTAGGCAGCAGCCAGGTTTCTGTGTTATAGAAGTGGAACAACACACTGGAATCACTTTTCTATTCTTTTCCATGATTCTGCAGTAAAATCACAGAATCACAGAGTGTCAGGGTTTGGAAGGGACCTCGAAAGATCACCCAGTCCAATCCCTGCCAGAGCAGGAACACCTGGATGAGATCACACAGGAAGGTGTCCAGGCGGGTCTTAAATGTCTCCAGAGAAGGAGACTCCACACCCTCCCTGGGCAGCCTGTCCCAGGGCTCTGGCACCCTCACTGTAAAGAAGTTCCTTCTCAAATTTAAGCAGAACCTCCTGTGTTCCAGCTCACACCCATTGCTCCTTGTCCTATCATTGGACACCACTGAGAAGAGCCTGGCCCCATCCTCCTCACACTCACCCTTCAAATATTTATAAACATTAATGAGGTCCCCCCTCAGCCTCCTCTTCTCCAAGCTAAAGAGCCCCAGCTCCCTCAGCCTTTCCTCACCAGGGAGATGCTCCACTCCCTTCATCACCTTGGTGGCTCTGTGCTGGACTCTCTCCAGCAGTTCCCTGTCCTTCTTGAACTGTGGGGCCCAGAACTGGACACAATATTCCAGATGTGGCCTCACCAGGGCAGAGTAGAGGGGAAGAAGAACCTCTCTTGACCTACTGACCACACCCATCTCCAGATATGTCCAGATTAATACTCCCTTCAAGGTAAGGTACCTTGTAATTCAGTAACAGCCTCTCAAGCTCAGATAATACCATGGAAGAGGAGGATTTGTTATCAGTGGATCTGACTGTAGTTTTGGAGCCTCTTGATTTGATTGCAGGCACTGACACAGCACACAGATAGCTCAGCACACTGCTCTTGTGTTTGCAGAGCACACAGCAAAACAATACCTCAGACTTGGTCACAGCTTTCCACTTGTTACAATTAACATTTCTTCAGTACCCATCCTACATAACTTCAAACTAAATATTTACTCCACTGGAACATCCTAGAATTGATGATTCAGTTTCTGCTTCT
Source organism: Caprimulgus europaeus (assembly GCA_907165065.1). The sequence continues at coordinate 123,312,370 of OU015523.1, forward strand.
ACAAACTCCTACAAAAGTTTTTGCTCTAAGGAAAAAAAAGAAAAAAAAAGAAGACAGTGTTTTGGTCTCACTTTCACAAGTGACTAATAACTAAGGCTTCTCCCTGCTACATTTACTTGGTTCTTGCACAAGCCTGGGAAAGAATCAAACTAGAAATTCAGCAGGGAGAAGGGCACAGTCCATCTCCTGAACAACCCACTGCTCCCTGTAAAGTTCATCCAAAGCAGAACTCATGTTTATGTTCCTTAACATAAAACAGGCCCACATTTTAGAATAAGCACTTGCTCTCAATACTTGCACAGCTCTGGTGGCCACAACCAACCTCAAATCCCTTCCTTTGCCTCTCTGTGAACGTCTGGTAAATCACATTTATCCACAGAGCAGTTATATCTTCATTGGAAGTTGACATCTATCGATTTTTCTCTAATAACTCTTCATTTTCACACCAGAACTCCAGCAACTCAGATGCCATCCCTACTTCTTAATAAGACTGACAGGCAAAACTTCAAGCACAGACTCACATCTTAAAAATATTTCTATTTGTTAGCATGCTTTTGCTAAATAATTATTCCCCCCTCCACCACTACTGCTTAAGCTCCTGTACAATCAAAGTCAGAGCACACAAGAGGGGAAAGGGCACAAGATTTTGTGTGACAGGGATTGCTAAACCCTCAGGCAGAGCCTAGACTTCCTCACTTAACCTTGTTCCTAATGCTCTCCAAAATTAAAATGTGGGATGCTTGCCCAGTAAACCAAAAGCCAACTATCAGCAAACAGGAAAAGCAGAGTTAGCTGAAGGAAGGATGTGATGGGGAGGGAAAATTTCGCCACTTTTCAGAACACACCGTACATTTTACTCATGTTCACCCCTCCCCACCTCGTTAGGAGACGTGGTAGGAGAGGACAGGGCACCCCCAGCTGCCCCCACCCCATCAGGTACCCAAGTTGAAAGTCAATTTATCTGGGTTTCATCTGTGCTGCAACTCCCAGCACCTCTATGGGCACAGAAACAGTCTCTCAAGGAAAGGGAACCCTCCCTTGACTCTCCAGTCCTGGCAGGAGAGGGACACAGACCCCTGCCCCATGCAAAGGGGACCTCATCCCCTCATCTTCCTACAGTCCAAGAGAAGGGTGCTCAAAAAAACCCCCTTGCCTCAAGGACCCTCCTTCCATCTGCTCAGGGACCCCTCCTCAGGCATCACCAGACCTCAGGGAACCCCCTCTTAGACCTCAAGGAGGTACCTCTCCACCCCTTCACCTCAGAGAGCAACCCCCCTCACCTCAAGGTACCCCACACAGCACCCCCCCTTCACTTCGGGGTACCCCCACATCCCTGATACCTCAGGGAGCAGCTCTCCTTCACCTCAGGACACCACACACCTCAGGGAGCACCTCCCCTTCACCTCAGGGCACCCGACACCCCAGAGAGCACCCCTCTTTCACCTCAGGACACCCCACACCTCAAAGAGCACCTCTCCTTCATCTCAGGGCACCCCACACCCTAGAGAGCACCCCCACACCTCAGGAAGCACCCTCTCTTCATCTCAGGGCACCATCCACCTCAGGAAGATCCCCCCCCTTACACCTCAGGGCACCACACTCCTCAGGGAGCACCCCCACTTCTCCTCAGGGCACCCTCCACCCCAAGGAGCATTCCCCCTTCACCTCAGGGCACCCCACACCTCAGGAAATAGCCCCCCTTCACCTCAGGGTACCCTCACACCTCAGAGAGCACCTTCCACCCTAGGGAGCACCCTCACTTCACCTCAGGGAGCACCCCACACCTCAGGGAGCACCCCTCACTTCACCTGAGGGCACCCTCCACCCCAAGGAGCACTCCCCCTTCACCTCAGGGCACCCCACACCCCAGAAAGCACCCCCATATCCCAGAGAGCACTCCTCCTTCACCTCAGGGTACCCCACACCTCAGGGAGCATCCCCCTACAACTCAGGGCACCCCCTCCACCCTAAGAACCATCCCTCCATTCAGCTCAGGGTTGCCTCACACCTCAGAGGGCGCCCTCTCTTCCACCGCAGGGAACCCCACACCCCAGAAAGCACCCCCATACGCCAGAGAGCACCCCCCCTTCACCTCAGGGAACCCCACACCTCAAGGAGGACCCTCCACCCTAAGGAACACTGCTCCTTCAGCTCAGGGAGCACCCCGCACCCCAGAGAGCTCCCCTCCTTCACTTCAGAGAGCACCCCACACTCCAGGTAGCACCCCCCCTACACCTAAGCGTACCCCGTGCCTCAGGGAGCACCCCACAGCCCAGGGAGCACCGCCCTACACCTTAGGACATTCCACAGCCCAGGGAGCACCCCCCCTTCACCTCAGGACACCCCACCCCAGCTGAGGGCCGCCCCCAGACCGCCCCTCGCCCGAGGCCCCGCCGTACCTGCTGCGAGGGCAGCTCCACATGCAAGGCCCGTGTGGCGGAGCCCGGAGGTAAGGCGGCGGGGCCGGCGGCCGAGCTCATCCTCACAGCAGAGCAACGGCCCGGCAACGGCTGCAGCGCCTGCGCATGAGCCCCGCGGGCCGCTCCCCCCCGGTCACTGCCGCCGCCGGGCACTGAGGGGTTAATGGCGGCAGCAGCACCGGCCCGGGCCGCTCGCTACGGAGCCATATTACCGCAGTGCTGAGGGGCGGGCGGCGGGGGCGGGAGCAAAGGAGCGTCCCGCTCGCTCATTGGTCTGCCTTTCATGGAGGCAGGAGCCTGGATGCGTCTTTGAGATTCTATTGGCTGAAAGGGACGCCAATCAACGCTCCTCTCCGCGGCCTCTGTCAAACCGCTGGAACGAGAGCCGGCGCCGATTGGAGCTCTGACTTCCGGAAGGCGGGATGTTAGCCGAAGGAGCGGCTGTTGATTGGAGGAGAGGGGCTTTGATTGACATCGCTCGTCCTCTGTCACGTGTGAGGGGAGCTGTTTTTATCACGTGGTGGGACGAAAATATTTTGCTGGGTGGCTGCGCGCGCGCGCGCGCGGCGGAGAGGGGGGGCCGGGCGGGTGCTGTCGCCATGGCAACGGGAGCGGCCTGGGCCCGCCGCGGCCTGGCCCCTGCTGAGGGAACGGCCGGGCCTGGGGTAACCGGGAGGGTGCGGACCCTCTGCGGGACCCTCATGGCACCCCAACCTGCCCCACAACAAACCCACCCGCCCCACAGACCAACCTGGCCACAAAAATAAGCAGAGGGCTGGAGCAGCTCCGCTGTGGGGACAGGCTGAGAGGGTTGGGGCTGTTGAGCCTGGAGAAGAGAAGGCTCCGGGGAGACCTTATTGTACTTTTCAACACCTTTCAATGTAAATATAGATATAGGAAAGATGGAGACAGACTTTTTAGCAGAGCCTGTCATGATAAGATATTGAGAAATGGTTTTAAATTAAGAGTAGGGCAATTCAGACTAGATATAAGGAAGAAGTGTTTTACACTGAGGGTGGTGAAACCCTGGCCCAGGTTGCCCAGAGAGGTCGTAGAAGCCCCATCCCTGGAAACATTCAAGGTCAGGTTGGACAGGGCTCTGAGCAACCTGCTCTGGTTGAAGATGTCCCAGCTCACTGCAGCGGGTTTGGACTAGATGACCTTGAAAGGTCCCTTCCAACCCAAACCAGTCTATGATTCTACGATTCTATGACATCGTGCCAATAAACTCAACATCACATCAACTCACCCAACCTCGGGCCAACCCACCCCCCATCAAGCCAAGCCATCCTACATGGTGGCAACCCACCCCACATCAAGCCAACCCAGCCCACATGACACCAACTCACCCTACATAATGTTCACCCTTCCCACTTCACACCAACCCACCCCATCCCCTACCAACTCACCCCACATCGTGCCAACCCACCCCACATCAGACCAACCCTGATGCCAACACATCCCAAGGCCCAACAAAAGCCATCCCTGCAGCACCCACCTCCATCCCACCCCACCATGACAACATCTGTCCACACCAGAAGAACCATCCCCACCGGGGTGACACCATCCCCACGTACCACACAGCACTGGGAGCGCCAGTCCTGTCCCCACATCTTGCCAGGGCCACCTTTCCCCATGGCACCCTGCAGTGCCTGCCCGGCGTAGGCAGCCGTGCTGGAGATGCTTGTCCCCATCACACTGCTGGGGACCAGCATAGGCTGTTCCAAATCACCCGTCTCCACACCGCTGGGAACTCCTGTCCCACAACTCCAGCAGCAGCACTGGGAATGCCTGTCCTCGGCGCACGCCGTAGCACTGGAAATGCCTGTTCCCACCAGGTTGGGTGGCTCTGGAAGGGTTGAGTGTGGTCTGCTGTGTGCTGTTCTCCTCTCTCCTCCTCCTCTCCTCCTCTCCTCCTCTTTTCCTGTCCTCTTCTCCTCCTCTTTTCCTGTCCTCAGCCCCCATGCAGCTTCCACACCATGGACACCTTCCCCATTGGAAGCCCACCAAGCCTTCCTGCACCTGCAGTACTCATGGTTTTGCAATATTCATGCTATGTTGACGTGTATTGTACTGGCATTGTCTTCAGCAGTCATTTTGATCTTGAGTGTTCAATGGTGAACTCATTAAATATATATAAAAAAAGAGGAAAAATAATGAAAAGTGGAGTGGAGTTTGATGGTCATCCTTGCAGAAGCCATCTTCTTCCATCCTCTTCTTTCCCTCCCTTGTAGCAGCTCACCACGGTTTGCCTTTCTCCAAAGTACTTCCTAGGAGTGGAAGATGGAGCTGTCAAACTCTCCCTCAGTAATTCCCCATTTCACCACTGAGTGACTCATCAGTGTGGACTTTTTTTACCAAATTGTGTGTTTCTCTGTGTGCATGCTCAATAAATTGAGATTAATTAAGATAAATTAATTAATAAATTGAGATTAAGTTTTGGGCATCATGAGCCTGGAGTTGTGCTTGAGTTCTGGATGTTGCTGTGTCTCATTAGGAGTTATTTCAACACAGTGTCCTCTTTCATTTTTGGAAGACCTTTGGAGAACCAGTGCATCTCCAAGTTTTCTTCTCATGAAAAAAAAACCCCTTACAATTTCAGTATTTTCAATAGCAAAGTGCTATTTTCAAGCATGCAGGCTCCTGAGCCACGTTGTGGAGATCAGAAGGTTCAAACATAGTAATTTTGGACTTGTTTTATGAGTTTGATTCACCTCCTGGTTTCTGGTTCATTACAATGCACGTGCTCCTTCCTTTTGAACTTTCCATCTTCACCCTGGAAGATCGAAACTTCCTTTTTAAGATGAAATTTTGGGGGTTTTTCACCCAAAGTGTGAAAAAAAGCACTTGGAATGACAAAAAAAAATGATCTATATATGGAGATTGCATTTAATTTGCTGCTTCATGTACACTGAGAGATCTAACCCATAATTCAGCAACTAAAAAGCAAAAATTCCCCCAGAGGAAAATTCAAATATGACCCCAAATCCCATGTTAATTTATTAATGCTTTTATAGCAGAGGAACTGATATAACTCCAAAGAAATCCCTGCAGATTTCCAGCTCATGCTAGCTAAAATTTTGGCCTCAAATTCTATATTTCAGACTTATCTTTGCTTTTTGCTCTTAGCATGGCAAGGAACTGTTTTGTATTATAAAATAAGGAGTTTCTAGGGATAAGGTCTGAAGTTTACATTTGATTTTCATCACCTTTCAGAGGTTAAGTGCATCCCTTGCATAGTTCACCACAATGACCATCCAGCACCATGAGAGTCAGTTAATAACCCAGATTGTGCCTGAGGTTGAACAAAATAATCATCCCTTTTGGGATTAAAATAATGAGTTAATTAATAAGGATTGGTGATTATTTTAACCAGAGGAGGACTGTGGCTTCTTCTGTCCCTGGTTTATGAACAGTCACTTTGAGCAGTAGTGCTGGAGCAGTATGGCCAATCTCAGCTGTCTACGTGCTATGATGTAGGACCATGTGTAATTTAATGATGCCCTGGGAAATTGTCATTTGAATTTTTGAACCACATCAAAAGGCTGGCATTATCTGTCTGCATCGTTTTGAGGATCACAGCATGACCTTTATTATATCCCAGTGGATGTTCCTCCGGCTGATTATCATAAAAGATGAAATTTCCACGGCTGCAGCACGTGCATGGGTGCATGTGGCACTCCCACCTCCATGACCTGCCCAAGCTGAGTGGGGTGGTTGATACTCTAGAGGGAAGGGAAGCCATCGAGAGGGACCTTAACAGGCCCATGCAAAACTCATGAGGTTCAACAAGGCCAAGGGCAAGGTCCTGCACCTGGGTTGGGCCAACCCCAAGCACAAATCCAGGCTGGGTGGAGAATGGCTGGAGAGCAGCCCTGAGGAGAAGGACTTGGGGTGCTGGGGGACCAGAAGCTCCACATGAGGCGGCACCGTGCGCTGGCAGCACAGAGCCAATAACCGTGTCCTGGGCTGCACCCAGAGCAGCGTGGGCAGCAGGGCCAGGGAGGGGATTCTGCCCCTCTGCCCCGCTCTCCTGAGACCCCCCCTGCAGTGCTGCCTCCAGTGCTGGGGCCACCAACAGCACAAGGACATGGAGCTACTGGAGCCAGTGCAGAGGAGGCCACGAGGATGATGCCAGGGCTGGAGCAGCTCTGCTGTGAGGACAGGCTGAGAGAGTTGGGGCTGTTCAGCCTGGAGAAGAGAAGGCTCCAGGGAGACCTTCTAGTGGCCTTTCAGTACCTGAAGGGGGCTTATAAGAAAGATGGGGGGACACTTTTTGTCAACATCTGTAGTGACAGAACAAGAAGCAATGGTTTTTAACTGAAGGAGGGTAGATTTAGATTGGGCATAAGGAAGACATCCTTTAAGGTGAGGGTGTTGAGACACTGGAACAGGTTGCCCGGAGAGGTGGTAGATGCCCCCTCCCTGGAAGTGTTCTCAGCCAGGTTGTATGGGGCTCTGAACAACCTGATCTGGTTGAAGATGTCCCTGCTCATGGCAAGGGAGTTGGAACTGGATGATCTTTAAGGTCCTTTCCAACCCAAACCATTCTATGACTCTATGATTCTACGATCTTCATTTTCTTCAAGTGAATCCAACAAGCAAACAGGAAAAAAAATAGTTTTCAAAAACATCATCTGGTTATTGAGCTTGTGTTGTGTTCACATGTGGTCTGAACTCTCACCAGCAGCTCCTCACTTATGGAAAGCCAGAAGCAGTTTCTTCTGGACATTTTTTTGTTGAAAGCAAAGCTAGAAAATAATTAAAATTATTATTAACAGAATTTCAACTAAATAGGGTAAGCACTCTTGCAGAATAAAGCACAGTTCCAAAAACCCTCTGGAGAAAGCTGGATGAAATAACAATCAGGAATTATCAGAAATGCTGTTTTTTGAAGCAGTACTACATCAGTGCTCTTTTTCCTTGGTGGGACTGAGCTTGAGAGACATGGGCTAGAGTCCTTCCAAATGACATGTGGTGGAGAGATCCTGCTCACAGGTCATTTTGGAGATTATTTAATAGACTTTATTGCAAGTTTTGGAATGATAGAAACTTTGGGAAAGGAAGCAATGACCTTATGGCTAAAGGGAATTCCTATTTCTGCTGTAGATTGGGTCAAATATGGCCCTTGTTGGGGTATGAGATCATTGCAAAATCACTCAAATGAGCAAACACACTTCAGTGGTGGATGAAAGGATTCCAAGTGCAGAGCAAAATACTCCCAGTTTGTGAGCTATTTAAAGGAGAGGAAAATGCTTAAGTTTTGCCACTGAATGCCTATTAAATAATGTAATTTACAGCCACAGATGTGAGGTTAAAAGAGTTTGTTTAGCTTTGCCTTCGGAGAGATCAAGCTCAAGCAACAGAGACCAACATAAGAAACTGGTTTTTTGAGCGTTAAACCCTGGATCTTTTAATGTCCAAGGTATTTCTGAGTGTCTGTATTTCTAGTTGCAGGCAATTATGTTTGCTCCATCCCCAGGGGTTGTTTTAAACTGCTCTAAGACACTTGCAGCTACCTAAGACTTTCTAGTCATCCCTGTGCAATATGTCAGAGGCTCACAGTGAAAAGCACAATAAAAATTGGATCTTTGTTCTATAAAGTCCTTTGGATTTGAATTAAAAGCAATATACATCTGCTGAAGAGCTGATATAAGCTGGTACTATAAAAGTACTGGTCTACAAGAAGATGTTCAGAAAACTGCTGAAAATGTGTGCTCAAGTTATACCACATTAAACTCCAAGGGAAAATTATTAATTTATGAGTAAATTTGCCAACGTTTGCACTTCACCATTGCTGTCAGCTGCAAAAAATGATTTTGTTAATTGGTTTCATTAATTTATCATATCCCTACCTCAGATAGTGGTACTTCATTGTATTTTTGATACACCATCAAGTTATTCTAGTCATGTTATGTGCACAGACAAGGTCCCTGTTCAGCAGAAGACACCTTCAAGCCAGCTCACAACCATTAGAGACAATTTCCATGGAGGACACAGAAGGGGATTCCTGGTACTTTGGAGTGGAAAGGATGCTTAGAATATCTATTATTATCCTGGTGCTTAGAAGAGCTATTACTTTCCTGGAAAAACTTCCTTCTCAGACTCACATATATATTTTAAATGAGATAGGGAAAAAAAATCTATCTTAAATGAGTTAAAGTCATGAAGCAGAATGGCAGCACTATCTCAGAACAAGGTGATGCCCACATCAACCTTTAAAACAAGCTTTATTCCCATACCAACTTGGTTTTGCAAGAATTGGTAATTTTGGTAATTTCTTTAGGCACTGAGCATCTTTTCAGCTATCTGGATTTTAGCATTTGGCACCTGGTCTCTTCCCCTGTCAGAGTCTTCATAGCACAATTACAAAATATGGAGCAACAGCCCATAAAACAAACCTAATTTCTGGGAAAATACTTAGTGCTTTAAACAATATTGCTTTAAAACCACGTGTGTGTTATTTCTTTGAAGCCTTCAGGATACTAAAACATTGTGGTTTGAGGGAAAGGGTGTTGTTTATTTTGCTGGTTTCACTTGAGAAATGTGTTGGTAGACTGAAGTCATCCAACCAAGATAGGTTGATCGCAAATCCACTGAAGTCAACAGGTTACATTTAAGCATCTTTGGTGGGGTTTTGATCAAGTTTATGGTGAGGGTTTGCCAGAATAAAACCCTTCATCAAGTCATGCTGGCTTGGGATGAGGTTCACCAGATGGTGAAGGCATCATGATGCAACTCAGTTCAGTGATGAATGCCACAGTGGTAGTTGTACCTGAATGAGCCCTGACTAAACAGTTTTTCAACCTTTTCTCACCAACTTGTGATAGAGTCAATCTATTCCAACCTTCTTACCTATCCTAGAAAGATTTTCTTTAATAACAAATACACTTTGTTTTTTTCTGCTGCCTTTAAAGTCTATTATTTGCTGTATTTTCAAGGAATGATTGATGCATGGCTCAAAGATAGAGGCAAACTTTAGGGATATTGCACTCTGTTTTGCTACAGGAATCTCACCAACTGGTTATAGTATAACCTGAGTATACAAACCTGATTTTTTTCTCTTTGGAAAAGATATTCCAGCATGTTTAGTCCTGCAAGAGGGTTGCCAATTAGTTTAGAAGTTGTTTGAATTAGCTTGTTGAAAAATCCAAACAAAAGCTTCTTGTTCAAAAGAGCTGGAGGGTAGGGGGGGGTCAAGTGGCAGGGGGTTGTAAAAACTGCCTTCAGAAAGATGTTATTACCTCATCACTGTGGCCATAAAGAAAAGCTTTTACCAGAAAAAGTTTAACAAGTTCAATAAATGTTCAAAGAACCTCACAAAAAGCTGCTCAGTTTGGAAACAAGATGAGTTGTTTCTTGATGTGTTATATTTTAAGCACGGTAAAAGAGAATTGCTGCCACGCGAAGCCGTGCTGTGATCATCCCAGGTTTCACAAGTGAGGCAGAACCAGGCCAAGATAGTTTGGGATGAGGATGTTTTAAAAGGCCTCCTGAAAATAGCTTTTGGGATTAACACTCTGAGCCCACAGTGTGCTTACTGAGAGACATGTCTGCATTAAACACAGGGGGTTTTTGGCTTTGTAGGGGACTGCACATGAGCTTTGAGTGAGGGAGTGCCTGCATCTGCTTAATCAAGGCTTGGCAAGGTGCTGCTTTGCCCTTTCAATTGCTGTTGCAATAGTTGGGAAAACATTATTTTGGATCAGATGTAAAACCAAAACCTCAAGTCATGAAATGTGCTCTAGAATGGAAGATGCTGTATGAATATACGCAGAATCCCAGACTGGTTTGGGTTGGAAGGGACCTTAAAGCTCATCCAGTTCCAACCTCCCTGCCAGCAGCAGGGACACCTTCCACTAGAGCAGGTTGCTGAATGTGGTTTGTAAGTGAACAGAGGCAGCTGAACCGATTTATTTAACCATATAATGAACTAAAACACAAAGCAGGAGTGGAGGGAAAGAGGAGGATTAATCAGCATGGGATAAGGAATAGTATTTCCCAATACTTTTTTTCCCAGAGTTTTCAGCTGGTTATAGGAGAAAGCCTTATCAGTGCTCACTGCTTTGGGATTACACCAGATATAAATGTTACAGGTCTTAGCTTATGTACTACAGTGTTGATCATTCTGGGTGCTGATAAAGTAATCCATCGATGAAACTCCCTGTTTCCAGGTTGGCTGAGGCTTTGAGCAACCTGGTCTAGTGGAAGGTGTCCCTGCTGCTGGCAGGGGGGTTGGAACTGGGTGAGCTTTAAGGTCCCTTCCAACCCAAACCATTCTATGATTCTAACACACATGCTTTGTCTGCTGTTGATGGTGCTTCTTGGGCTGGTGACAACATCTCTACATCTTCTGTGTTTTTATTGGGATTTTTTTTTTAATCATAGGAGTCAGAAAATAAATTAGAAAAATTGTCATAGGATCCCTATATTGCCTTCTACATCTACCTGAAGGGAGGCTGTAATGAGGTTGATCTCAATCTCTTCTCACAAGTAACAAGCGATAGGACAAGAGGAAATGGCCTCAAGTTGTGCCAGGGGAGGTTTAGGTTGGATATCAGGATTTTTTTATCTGAAAGGCTTATCAAGCACTGGAACAGGCTGCCCAGGGAAGTAATTGAGTCCCCATCTCTGGAGGGATTTAAAAGACATGTAGATGAGGGGCTTAGGACCATGGTTTAGTGGTAGACTTGTCAGTGTTGGGTTTATGGTTGGACTCAATGATCTTAAACGTCTTTTCCAACCAAAATGATTCTATGATTATACACTGAGCTGAAGTGTTAGCCTGGGATAGCTTAAGTGTATGGCACAAAAATTGCTCACATGCTGTTTTCCCTTGGGATCATTATTCTTTAATAGAGAGTTTCAGTGTATCTAACTTCAAAGGAAGAGAAGTGATTGCCCTGGAGAAGGAACTGACAACAAGCAACTTCTTTGCTCTGAAAATAAGTCTACAACTTCAGATCAGCCACTGAAGCATCTTTTATGTCAGAGAAATTAAATCAGTTACAGCTTTCTCCTTGCTCACAAGACACTGACTCTGCACAGGGCCATCCACATCAATGCAGCTCAGTGAGCTTTTAGCACGAGGTCCATCACACCCACCCACCTCAAAGTGGTCATCACCAGTCACTTCCTCTCACTGGAGATTACACTGAAAGCCCATTTAAATCAACCAGAAGATGCTTCTTGATTTCAGTGGACCATTTATCAAGGCCAGAGGTTCACTAATGAATAATCACTGGATCTGCAAGTTGCTGGAAGGGTTGTCTTCCAAGCAAGATGCAAAAATCCGAAGGTCCTGTATAGGTGCAGTCATGAAGTACCCTCTGCCACATCGCCAGAAGTCCCTGAAGGAAATTTCTCTCTGAATTCTGCTTGAATTAAAGTCCCTCCCTTTACTGACCTGCATTTTCACCTTGCCGAGGTGCTCTTTTGATTTCCTCTATTCATCATTAGACACTGGAACAGGTTGCCCAAGGAAGTTGAGGATGCCCCCTCCCTGGAAGTGTTCTCAGCCAGGTTGGATGAGGCTTTGAGCAACCTGGTCTAGTGGAAGGTGTCCCTGCTGCTGGCAGGGGGGTTGGGACTGGATGAGCTTTAAGGTCCCTTCCAGCCCAAACCATTCTATGATTCTATGATCTGATGTGACATGGTTGTACTTTCCACCCTACAAATGGTTTCATTTTGCCAACAGGCAAAGTAAATCCTTCTGTGGAATATTTATGGAGCTCTTTAAGGATGGAAAGAATTCCTTTGAATGGAAAGCAGGATGATCTGTTAATGAGTATGAAAGCTAAGCATACCTAAGGAGAAAAAAATATCAATATACATATTGGCTTGGAGCCCACTGTGAAGCCTTCCCAGGACAGAATTTGCACCAAAACCTTCTACTCTCATCAGCAGCTGTAAGTGCCTCCAGGACAATATGGTGCCATTCTACCAAGCCATTAAGACTTTCTTGATCTTGGATTTATTTGGTATCATTTGTAGGTCACAACATTTTGACTGACTCTTCACTAGTGAAACCTGTACATCCATTTAGAAATAAAGTGTTGGAAGGCACATTTAAGGCCCTCTGATGTGACAAGGAGGGAGAATGGATGGGATCATGGTTGCTGCTTCTATACAACCTTCAGATAAGATATTTGCCATCCACTACCTCCAACTGGTCATCCAGGAGAGCTACATGCTACCTCCTAAACCAGCTGTTAATTCATTGAACAAGATGTGTCTCAAGACATTCAGCAACCAAATCACTTGACCAGGGATAAACCTCTGGTCAGGCTGGAGGTTGATGGTTCTTCATGCTCTGTTGGTGTTATGGGCTTGAGGTGGAAAAGCTCATCTGACAGTAGAGAAAACTGACAACAGCTTGATGACAGCTACTGGTATCTATGGCAAACTCTAGTCAAAGAACTTAATATTTGGAGAACTGAGCTAGTTTCCCCAAAACTCATGCTGTCAGGGTGGGAGAATGGAAATAAATGTCAGTCCAGCTCTTTCTGATGCCTGACTTGGAGAAGTTTATGAGACAGGAATGTTTGTCTTAAGAAACCAACAATCAGAGTGTTTCTGGGATGCCACACAATGGGAATGTGAGATCTTGGTACAGGGGCTAATACTTGGCTCAGTCAAACATGATGGGAAGACCATCCTGCACTGTGTCACCTCGATCAAAGCACAACAGAAAGCACAGAGCAAAGCCAGGAACTATCTGGGGAAAAACTCCCAATAGGTGATCAGCTAGCAAAGGTGGATCAGATCTAGGAGAAACCAGACCACCAGTAAATGATCAGACCATGGATGGAGTTCAAACTCCCACCAGACTTCTCTTATAGCCTGTTAAAACATTCTCACCCCAAGTCCCCAAGCCCAGTGGAAGAAAAGCTAACCACAAAGCAGAACAGAGAAAGCTCTGCATTGGCATTTTTCTTCCTGCCCTTTCAGCTGCAAAGGGTGGTCCCTTGAATCCCTGGCAGAAATAGGCAGGAAATTGCCCATTTTTGTGATGGTCAGGATTTGCCTTTAGAGGAAAAAACCTCTTTTAACTGAGCTACTGACAAATAGCACCATTTTCCCGAGGATCATTGTCCAACATGAAGTTTAGAAGGATCTGCACTGTAGGAATTCATTTGTTATTCCATGTTCTACTGCTTCTTGGGCTAAATGGACAACATATTTATCCAGAGGGTAATGAATCCATTTCTACTCTGTGCCTTCTCCTTGTAAAGGCCATTCCACTCTGGGTTTGTGGTTTCTCAGCATTGCTACCTGGCATTTCCCCAAAATACCTTTTTTTTTGTTTTTTTCCCTTATGCTGGAGTTACTGGCAGGTACCTCACGAGGGCAGCATGGCCTCTCTTTTTCTTTTTTCCACCTCTCTCATTAGATCCTGCTCTGCTTCCAGACTGAATCAAAAAACCTATGCATAAACACTCCAAATGGCACTATTCTGCTTATACTACTTGGATTAAAGATGGTCTTAAAGCAAGCTGGTGACATCCCACCTCGTGATATGTTGGTACTATAGAAAATAGGTTCTCCTCCCTCTTTATTCTGCCTTGGTGAGACCACATCTGGAATATTGTGTCCAGTTTTGGGCTCCCCAGTTCAAGAGAGACAGGGATCTTCTGGAGAGAGTCCAGCAGAGGCTACAAAGATGATTAAGGGGCTGGAGCATCTTTCTTATGAAGAAAGACTGAGAGAGCTGGGACTCCTCAGCCTGGAGAAGAGAAGACTGAGATGGGACCTTATCAATGTTTATCAATATCTAAAGGGTGGGTGTCAAGAGGATGGGGCCAGACTCTGCTCAGTGGTGGCCAGTGATAGGACAAGGGGCAATGGGCACAAGCTGGAACACAGGAGGTTCCACTTAAATATAAGGAAAAACTTCTTCCCTGTGAGAGTGCCAGAGCCCTGGGCCACGCTGCCCAGAGAGGGTGTGGAATCTCCATCTCTGGAGATGTTCAAACCCACCTGGACACTTTCCTGTGCAAGCTGGTGTAGGGAACTTGCTTTGGCAGGGGGGTTGGACTGGATGATTTCCAGAGGTCCCTTCCAACCCCACCATTCTGTGATTCTGTGAAAATATTGCTGCCCTGCTTCACAGGTAGGAAAAAAGCAGCTAAATAAATCTGTGTAACATGCTCAGGATGCCCTATGGCTGGCAATCAAGGAAAGATTAAATCGTTGCCTGTACCCAACTGCCATCCTTTTTTCCATAAATTCACCCTTTTGCCTCAGTTATCTTTGCCAGAGGGAGAGTTCTGATTTGAGGCAAAGAATATGAACTACATAAATCTATAAGGAAAAAGAGGTGACAGGGGAAAGTCTCCTCTCCCAGCACAAAGAGATAAAAAAACATGTTGAAAGCCCTCCAGATACTTTCCTTCCCTTTTTAATAGGCAAGTTTGTGAGCCCACTCCTAGCCAGAAGAGAGGAGAGATGCCTCTGTCAGGGAGAGGTGAACATAAGAGCAGAAGAAGACTAAAACCAGAAAGGGTTGATAGAGCCCCATGCAGAAGAAGGGAAGGGTTATCAGGACTCTTGCAGGTATAATAAGGAGGGCAGGGAGGTCTAAAAGCACTGGAGAAGTGCAAATGCGTTTTAAGGTTGAGCTAAACAACAGCAGAGGATGTGAAGGTTGCTGAGCTAAAGGCAGGACAGATCCACATGAAAACAAAGATGCCCATTTCTCAAAAATACACTAAGAACAGCTTTATTAGGGCTGGTCTATCATGGGCAGAAGCCTACCTCAGGTTGGCACCAAAGGAAGATGCCTGGACAAGAAGGCAGCAAAAATATAGTGATACCATCCTGATGCTGCCCCAACAACCTGTACCGTGGTCACCATGGAGTCAGAGGTGATAACTTCTGTTAGCATTTGGGTTATTTTACAGTACAATCTCTTTTGTTCTGGATGCTGTGTGCACCAAAGACAGCCCCTCTCCAAGAAGCTTCTGTTACACAGGCATGGGCATAAGTAGGAGAATGTAGGTGCAGGTGAAGGTACCTCCAGTACCAGGACAACCCCTAGTGCGTCTTTTGCTAAATCAGTCAAAATCATCACAGAATCATTAAGGTTGGACAAAATCTCCAAGATCACCCAGTCCAATCATCAACCCAAGACCACCATGCCCAATAAACCATGTCCTGAAGTGCCATGTCTATGTGTTACTTGAACACTTCCAGGGATAGTGATTCCACCACTTCCCTGGGCAGCCTGTTTCAATGTCTGACCACTCTTGGAGAAGAAATTTTTCCTAATATCCAACCTGTACCTCCCCTGTCACAACTTGAGGCCATTACCTCTCATCCTATTGCTGGTTGCTTGGCAGAAGAGACCAACCCCACCTTGCTACAACCACTCCTTTCAGGTAGTTGTAGAGGGTAATAAAGGCTTCCCTGAGCCTCCTCTTTAACACACCATAAGCCAGAGATTAATTTTAGGTAAGGCTTTTATCCCTACAATCCTAAAAATGGCAAGAAAAAGGAAAACCAACTGCAGAAAGAGAGCTTGGAAGCTGTGAGCACCCATGGACACCAGCATGTCCACCCTCAGAAGGGTGGTTGAAACTTCTATGAGACTAGAATGTCCTGGACTGGTACATTGGGCACAAAATGAGATTCAAGGAAAATTCCCCTTTTATAGACTGGTGGTAAGTGGATAGAAAAGAACAATGTTCAGCAGCAATCTCATGTTAGACCTTAATTAAAGGGACTTCCAGCACAGCCAAGAGTTTTGAGCAGAGCTGGTCCCACCTTGCAGTAAAGACAATTACAGGATATTTTCCAGTGCAGTCCTTTGCAGGAATGAATCCTTATTTGCAGTAGCTCCCTCCCTCCTCTCCTTTAGGGGGATTTGCAAGCAGCAGCTGTGCTTTGATATAAAACTTGATAATTGAACACATTGCTTGGAAAAAGCTCTGCAAGAACTGACCTCCTCCAGCTTGTGCTGAGGACTTAGAACAGCATTCATGGCTTTCCCTGCTGTGAATTTCCAGCCAAGTCACTGGAAACTCAGCCTTAATGTTTGCTAGCAGAAAACATGACCAAATAAATTTTACTAGGGGTGAGAAGGGGATGTTAGCAACACACTAAGTTTATCTTCTAGAGCAGGAAGCTTTCAAAGTCCATTGCTCAAGCCTGAGAAGGGCAAAGAATAAGTTTAGCTTCCCCCTTGAAAAGGAGCAATGTCAGGCTGTGAAAGTCAGCCAGCATTGATGGACCACTTCCACAGCTCACAGGCAACAGGTTAAACCTCCACTTGTTACTAAAAGAGCCCACATGAACTTTATAACAACGTGTGCTATTTCTGGAGTACTTTGCACCTCCAGTGGTGGAAGGCTGGGGGGGGTTTGATAGGAGCTGGAATGATTCCCTCAGTTAAGGATCAGGGATGCAATCCAGCTCTTTCTGCACTAGGCAGCAACAAAACCCAAAGTAGTTTGCTGAAAGGAGAAATAGAGCATGAACTTTCTTTATCTGCTCAGTAAAGGAGATGCACAGCTGTAGGCTGCCTTAGCTCCTTAGTGTTCAAGGCCAGGTTGGATGAGACTTTGGGCAACCTGGTCTAGTGGAAGGTATCCCTGCTGCTGGCAGGGGGGTTGGAACTGGATGAGCTTTAAGGTCCCTTCCAACCCAAACCATTCTGTGATTCTTATACACTAAGAAGAAAACCCCACCCTAAACCCACAAAGATTTGCTTACCCTATCCTGAATGTCCCATGCAGGGACAATGCAGATCAGTGCAGGTCTTCTTTTGGACAGACAGTCCATTTTTCTCCCTATAAAAGCCAAGGCACAGCTGCAATCACACAAACAATTGCTGTAACACAAACCCAAGCACATACCACTGCGACACCAAAGAGACCAAAGCACCCTGCTATTTTTGCCCCAAGTTTTATTTCTAGAAATTTGTACAAAAATTGATACTCCATAATATAATAGTCTATCAAATATGACAAGATGAACATTTGTCTTTAGAGGCAAGATTCCAGGAATGTGAAGTACCATCCTCTTGCTTGGAAGAAAGGCACATTTTGGAGCTCGAAATACACTCAACTGCACCGTTGAAAAGGCAGGTCAGACATGCAAGTAGTGCAATGTTTCAGGTTTATACATAAAACACATTGTACTCTGAAAAAAATATCTCACTACAAGCAGTGTTAACACCCACGTAAACATTTTAGAAACACTTTAAAAAGTCACTCACTTTAGATCCTATGCATGAAAAGGCTAGTCCTTTACATTCACTGGATGGAATATTTAAAAACCATCTTTGGGCAGAAGTTACTCTTAGTTTTTCCCCAAATGCTTTTGGGATTCAAAACTCTTCCATAAATAGTCCCCACTGCATTTACCCCAACAGGTTACCCTAAGGGTCTGCAACACTGGGGCCACATGATTGCACCATCCCATCGCTCTTAAAACTTGTCCTTGGAGTTTTGTGGCTATAAGGGAGTCCCATATTTCCAGCTACATGCCATTGTGCAAGCAGCACTGGGGACAGACCTTCTAAATTGACATTCAAAATACAAATGATTAAATTACAGCCACCAAAACATTCACCACACTGTATAGGTCAAGGTCCACCAGACTCATATCCTTTGGTTTCCTCCACTGCACACAGGACATGCCACACCAAGGGGGTTGACAGCCTGCTTGTGCTTTCAGAAGGGGCTTTTCCAAAGCAGAAATGTCCTTGTGCTACATTAAGCATGTCCCAACATGGCTCTTGTGCAACACGCCTGTAATACTGCCATCCTGGTCAAATGAACCTGCTGCTTTTTGCTTGTAAACCAGATGGATCCTATTCTCCCAAAATAGCTTGTGCTAATGGGTACAGTAGCTGTAGGAATGCTTCTAATCCATTGCTGGCAATCCAACAGCATCATCATATAGCAGATTACAAAGGCAACCATTTCCCCCATCCAAATCCTCACAGCAATGGGGAGTTGTGCTTTTTTTTTTTGATAGAAAGATATTTGTAATGGGATTTATCCAAAGTAAAGCCTTTTTTTTAATTATTCTTTTTAAAAGTGGTCTAGCAATACTTTAAACACTTTCTTTGAAAGACACATACACCCACACATGCTTTCAAGTACATGATGATAGCTTGGACTTCTGGAGAAGATGTGTTGATTCTGAGAGAAGGAGGTACTGCTGAGCCAGTCCCTTCAGTTGACTTCCAAGATCTCAGTCTCTGGCAGACCAAATTTGCTCTTATACTTGTCAAAGAGTTTGATCAATGAGTCCACATATATGCTGTGGTAGAAGTCCACTTCCTTCTGGGATGGATTATCGATTTTGGGGATGGTGATGGGCTCCCCAACTGGCAAAAAGAAAAGAAAGATCCACATGTTAGGTTGAATGCTCCTGTACAGCCTGGAGATTTGTCCTCTGTGACCACAGCCATGCTAGTTCAGCACTTTCACTCTGGCTAAGTGTATAGCAGAGGTTTTACCCGATTCCTCCCAGTTTTGCTAGGCTCTGAAGCACAATTATTCCACCACCAGGACCCTCATCATGTCTACAGTGATACCCAAAGCCATTTTAGCTACACAAATGCCAGAAGTGCAGATCCCCTGCTGCACAACATGGCTGGGAAGTCCCACTTGCTTCTGTTTACAGCAGAGTGATAAATCCCTCCTCAATTAACAGGAACCAAGACTAAACCTGCAGGTCTCATGGATTCCCCTGTACACACCACAAAAGCAAAGCAGGACTTTTTCTCTCCCTCAAAACCTTGCTACTTTGGGTTGGAAGACTCAAGGATAAATTTCAGGGTTGGCTTTAAGCATCACATTGCCAGTCCTAGGAGGGTGGGAGGTCAGGCTGCTTCTGACTTTAGCCATCCAAGAACAGAGAAAGTAGCAACCACAGTATTTTCCACCCCCCAGAAGAGCTCATTTGCAAAATTAGCTGACAGGAGAGCACGATGGGAGGCTTGCAGCCTCTGGAAACTATTCCAGCTCATTCTCAGTTGTGCCAGAAGGTAAAGGAAAAACAGCTTCATAGTCAAGACTTCAAGACCAAGCTAGAGTGGGGGTATGGCATAGACTCAAGTATGCTACTACCTAGAGAAGCAAATAGCATATCCATACCAAGACCTTACCAACAGTAGTGATGGGCTTGGGGTAAGGTAACAACCCCCAGGTGTTGGAGGAGAAGAGGCCACGGCCATGAAAGATACATGGAGCAAAGCCAATGTGCTTCTGAAACTTCTTCTGAACCCATCTTCCCCAGGAACCCTCCTCGAAGATCACTTGCTTGTACACTTCATTCTCCCCAAAGGAGTAAACAGGAACCAGGTCAGCACTAGAAAGATGAAAAGAAGTTAGATGGAAAGAAGTTAGGAGGAACTCCCCACACCCCTGGTCTGCAGTCAATACCACAGCACCTCACTCCCTGCCCTGTACTCTTTCAGGTTGCACATTTGCAGATTTTATTGGCCAGAGCTTTGTTTCCAACACATGGTACTGACAGAAGTCAGCCAGACTTGACACAATATAGGAGATCTACTTTTTAAGACATGCAAGAGAATTGTACTGGACCGTGAAACACACAACCCAGTCAGGCATTTAATATGCTTCCACTTATTCTCATCTGATTTTTGGTGGACATCCCATTTCAGACACATGGGATCCCTGGAGATCACAAGGGTTGCAGAAGTGATGCTCCATGCAGGTTACTGACACCTACTACTCCTTACCCTGGAAGCCTCCTTCTGTCCTAGTCATCTTCCTACCCTTGACCTTGCTCAGAGGACACACTCATGTGTCTGATGCTCTGGGCATACATCCATACAACATAGCAAGATCACAGAAAGGAGAATTCAACCAAGACATCAACTGTTTCAGGGCACAAGAGCACCTTTCATGTGCTAGGAGGACTGCTCTAGCGTTGAGGTTGCCTCTTACCCGTGCCGTAGAGCCAGTTTCACAAAACCTTTCCTGTTTTTCAGTGTCACAGAGTTCTTCCCTGGAGTGCAGTTCAGGGACTCTGCTGCCCCTCCGACCACGATGATGATGGCATTGCCACTGCCATTCTTGGACAAGATGTAGTCTATGCTGTCACGGTTCACAGGACAAATACCTGCACATCCAAGAGACAGACATAAGGGTCAAGTTGGAAGATTAAGGATAGCCTGGATGATCCCAAAGACACCAGCCACACTTGTAGCAAAAAGTTTGTGCTTTGATTGCAAGATGAATTGTCCAGAGTCCCTGTGGTCATAGAGGGTTGGGTATATTGTCAAGAGAGAGCTGGGACTGTTCAGCCTGGAGAAGAGCAGCCTGAGAGGGGATCTGATCAATATCTGAAGGGTGGGGGCCAAATGGATGGGGCCGGGCTCTTCTGGGTGGTGCCCAGTGCCAGGACAAGGGGCAATGGGCACAAACTGGGACACCAGAAGTTCCAGAGAAACTGAAGGAAAAACTTCTTTCCTGTGAGGGTGCCGGAGCCCTGGGCCAGGCTGCCCAGAGAGGGTGTGGAGTCTCCATCTCTGGAGATGTTCAAACCCACCTGGACACTCTTCTGTGCAACCTGGTGTAGGAAACCTCCCTTCCAACCCCTACCATTCTATGATTCTGTGATTATCAGGCAACTGTTCCTCAACTAAAGAAGCAGTTAATAGATCTGGACACTAGACTTGGTCATAGACAAACTCCACCAACACCAGCTCTCAAAAACTTGCCTAAACAAAAAAGACTTGAGCAAGGATTTTCTTCTGCTCTTAGTGATGCCAAAGGCAATCATTTAAGACATCCTCCCTCCAAGTAAACTTTGTAGTAGGAGCTGGTTTATCCTTCAGGGGGAAGCAAATGAATTGTGTTATTTTGATGCAGAGTCTCTGAATTTAACAGTTCCTAAGCAAAACTAAGTAGTGGGAAGAGGTCATCCTTTAGGAGGATGGTTTGTTGATGTAAAAAGAACAAACTGGCAAGCCTTCCAAAAGCAGATCTATTATAGATTAATTAAAAATATTTTTTCTGAACTAACATCTCAAGCTCTTGCATGGTGAGAGCACCATCCTTTGTTCTCCTGGGAGATGGATGGGACAGAGTGATCAGGTGAGTCCATATTCTGAGATGAATGTCTGTGAAGGTCTTTCCCTCTACCTGACACTGGAAGGGACAGGACTGCACTACCAGTCACAGCACCTCAGCTTTACAAAGCAATCCCTGCCCAAAAGCATCAGGCCCAACTCCAGGGATCTTACCATTCAGACAGTGAAAGAGGGAACCTTGGGCCTACAAGAAAGCTGGGGAGGCACTTTGGCCAAGGGCAGGGAGTGACAGAACAAGGGGTGATGGCTTGAAAGTGGCAGAGGAGATATGGAGATGAGATGTGAGGAAGAAATTCTTTGCAGTGAGGGTGGTGTGACAGTGTCCCAGGTTGCCCAGAGAAGCTGTGGCTGCTCCTCCCTGGAAGTGTTCTCAGCCAGGTTGGCTGAGGCTTTGAGCAACCTGGTCTAGTGGAAGGTGTCCCTGCTACTGGCAGGGGGGTTGGAACTGGGTGATCTTTAAGGTCCCTTCCAACCCAAACCATTCCATGATTCTATGATTCTATTTCTACTTTATAGCTCTAAAAATGCTAAGAAGCTTGATTACCTATCCCTAAAACTCATTATTTTATCCTATGGTTATTGTCAGAGCTTGCTCATGCCTCACATTTTCAGCCAGGAGAAGCCAAGAAGTGAGATGCCATCATTTCCATTCCCATGCACACAACTCTGAGTTGTGTTGAGTACTTCAGGTCATTGCACTAGGAAGGGCAGTATTACACAACTCAATTTTAGAAGCTGATTCTGCACATCTCCTATTAGTCATCACTTGAACCAAGAGCTAAATGATGAATGGGTCCTGTGGGATTACATGAAGCAAGTCTGCTAGTCTTCATGTGTATCTTCAAACCGTGGCCATCAAGGTCACCAACTAATCCCAGCTTCAGAGCACAGAGGAGCAGACCTCACTTGAGATAGATCAGCTGGATCTGATGATGAAAACCCTATTTCCTTCAGCAAAGCTACAGCTCTCCCTGACCATCTTTCCCTTGAAAAGCTCAGGCTATAGAATCATGGAATGGTTTGGGTTGGAAGGGACCTTAAAGATCATCCAGTTCCAACCCCCCTGCCAGCAGCAGGGACACCTTCCACTAGACCAGGTTGCTCTAAGCCTCATCCAACCTGGCCTTCAACACTTCCAGAGAGGAGGCATCCACAACTATGCTTGCTGCTCCACAGGACAGAACCCTTCATCCTTCTCTCAATCTCCACACCAAGGCTCACTGATTACAGAGCCCTGGCTAACAGAGTGGCACAGATGTATGCTCAGCCATTTCACACTTGTTATCAGAAGATTATGCCTGCTCACAGCACTGAGCATTGAAATCCTTCCTCCAGGAAATGCAGCAAGACAGGAAGAGAAGTGGCAATTGCTAAATTGTCCTCTTTAGCACATTTACACAGTATATAGGATTTTCTGGCCATCTCCTCATGCCTTAGAGGATTCCTGCTATACTCTAATAACTAAAAGGCTATAAAACATGGTAATATGCAACAGTTGGTTATAAACCAGCTAAGTATGTGTATTGATTATTTTTTATTTATTTATTTTGCCAGGATTTCACTTGAAGCAGTTCATCCACAAAAAAAGGATTGAGGGAACTATCAGCACTTCCCAAGAGATGTTAAAGCCTTTGTAGTCACACCCTTAAATTCCTGTGTAAGGAAATGAAGGCCAATGATTTCAGCTTTCAGAAAGTTATCTTTGTCCAAGAGATCACAACTATAATCTTACTTAAATGCTAAGTACAGAGGAAGCTAAATTTCCCACCAATTTACCTGTGATGCTCAGGGATAGCCAAGCCAGTCCTGCCTGCAGTGATGCTGCTCATGTCTACTCCCACCTTCCTTCCAAAAAGGTGGTAGCAGCTCTGGTCACAAGATTTGTCTACCAGTCATCTCAAGCAGATTAAATATATTTTTAATATAGAAAGACTGGATGCTGCATGAAAACTTCAGCAACACATGGCCTAGGTTTACAGCCATGATAGACTGGAAAGCAGATCCCAAGTTCTCATGCACTGCTGTCCTGCAGAATTCTCAAGTTATAGGAATTATACACTTCACACATCAACATCCATCTCATGCAGGAAGATAGAAAGATACTGCCCTTCCTAGGCAGGGACAAACACCTTCTCTGCACCAGATCCAGGTAGTTTTCCTCTCCTTCACCAAATCAGGGCAGTAATCTTGGAAATGGTTAAATCTAGCAAGTCAGAGCCAAGTACAGCTAATTCTGTCCTCTCTCCAACTGTGAGTCAAGATTCAGCCAAAATACTATATTAAGATACCTGTTTTAAAGTGATTTATTGGTGAATTTGTCCTAGGAAGAGCAAACACAGCACTGGATTGTTCAATTCATGGTCTCTAAACATTACTCTTTCATCTCCACCTAACCCATAGTCATCCTCAGTCTGACAACAAAGTTCAGGCCATGCAAGAACACTGTTTCTTGAGGTTTTCAACACTGCTTCCTCTGGCCCATCATAACCTACAAGCCCTCCATCATTACAATACTGGAACCATTAGAACAGACCTATTAATGTCATTCAGCAAACTTCTATCACTGCCTAATCCCTGTGACCCATCTATAGGAGTATTTGCAGAGAAGGGACTCTTCTGAATAGCTGAAGCTGTGCAATGCCCCAGACTCTCTACTCCTGTCAGGCACCTAAAAGTGTGGTTGGGTGAAGAGGGCATCTGTTGTCACCATAAGACTTAGATGTGTGACAGCTCATGTGATAATGAGTCCGGGAGCAGAGCTAGCCATGGCATTCTCATTTCAAAGGCTAAAAAGTACAATATATTTTCAGTTAGTGTGACTTCTTCATCTACTAGTACCTCCTAATGATAACTAGGACAACTTGCTCCCATGTGTCCATCTTCCTCACCCACAATTACAGATGCCAGATATCTTTATTATGCCTTTGGAAAAGAGTATCCTTGAATTAAGGAGATGGGAAGGCTCCAGGGAGACCTTCTAGCAGCCTCCCAGTACCTGAAGGGGCTCCAGGAAGGCTGGGGAGGGACTTTGGCCAAGGGCAGGGAGTGATGGCTTGAAAGTGTCAGAGGGGAGATGGAGCTGAGATGTGAGGAAGAAATTCTTTGGTGTGAGGGTGGTGAGACCCTGGCCCAGGTTGGCCAGAGAAGCTGTGGCTGCTCCTCCCTGGAAGTGTTCTCGGCCAGGTTGGATGAAGCTTTGAGCAACCTGGTCTAGTGGAAGGTGTCCCTGCTGCTGGCAGGGGGGTTGGAACTGGATGAGCTTTAAGGTCCCTTCCAACCCAAACCAGTCTGGGATTCTCTGATTCTATAAGGATGAATGCAGAGGAGCAGCAGTCCCCACAGCCCAAGCTGCTCACATTTACTCAGAGCTTCCTGTTGAACAACTTTATGAAAGCAACGTTTGTGTGATGCTACCAGAGAGAAGTGGTTACGTGAGCTTCTACCACAGCTTTTGACTTGAAAGAGGGGAAGACAGCTGAGAGGCAAGGGCCTGAGTAGGAAGAACAAAGTGCTCTTGCACTTACCACCAGACATTAAGTAGTCCCTCAAAATGGGCATCCTGAAATTCCCAGCCAGGGTAGCAAGGTACGGTCGGATCCCAGGGAATTTCTGGCTGACACCTGTGGCTTCTGTGCTGAAGTTGCAAAAGGCACCCAAGCCCATGATGCCATGTGGATGGTACCCAAAAATGTAATTCCTGGTGGTCAGCAGATTGTGGGTTTTAACCAGCTAGGAAAGAAAAGAACGAGTTGACATGAAGACAGATTGTTTTATTTATGTGATAAGAAAAAACAAAACAAAACAAAAACCAACTAAAAGTCCCAAATTTTGCCTCTCTTCCCACCAAGGTGAACAGCCTGAGGGCTGGGGGTATGGGCTACCCTGGATTTCAGTGGCTGTGGTAAGAGCAGCCACTTAGACTTCAGTTCCCCAAGCAGAGGGAGCAGAATAAACAGGTTGATCTTAAACACAAGACTACTGCCAGCCAAGCAGGAATAGAGGTTGTGTTGCAGTACCCTGTGCCCTTTGTTTCTCCACTCCTCCCAAAAGTATTCTTACAAGCCTCTTGTCCAAACCAATCAAGTTCTTCATGTCCCTTGTAGCCACAGCTACGCCTCCTCCCAGGCCCTCTCACCACATTAGTGGCTCCCATCCCAGTATGAGGTGGAAAAAAAAAAGGATAAAAATCAGTGTCCCATAACAGAGGCAAGTTTGCTTAATACCTGAAAAAAAAAGATCCAAGCATTTAGCACGCCTGCTGGCCACCCTCCAAGAGGGAAAGTGTGCAGAAGGGTGACTTACCACTGGAAACCATCCCTCTTTTCAAGAGGCTTTGCTCTGGTCTATGTGCCAAAGGGCCAACAAGACACCTCAAGCCATCTACAGCAGAGTTCTGATTTCTGCAGGACACGCTCCAACAGTGGCAATCATATTTGGGCTTGTGCAATATTCCTAACTATTTACTCATCTCTTTTTTTGCACAACATGGACACTGCAAAGCTGTCTTAGCTGTACACAGCACAACCCCTGCCCTGGTACCACTACTGCCAGAGGGTTGGGTTTTTTTTGATGCTAGAGGTAGCATCCCATGCATCAGAGCATCTTTCCCTGGCAGCATGCAAGTGGTCTGAGTAAGTTACAACAGGTTTGCTACATCAACCTACAGAAGTAGAAGTCAAATGTAATTGTTTTTCAGGCTGCAATGATGCCAGTTCTTGGTGACTACAAGACCCCAGCAGCTCTTAGAGACAGGACAGGACCTACAAATCCCTGTTGCACCTTCAGCGTGAGGTGCTGAACAACTGCACCCCATCCTTCAATTTCTACATGCAAAGGTCACTCTATGTCACCTGCCATAGGGGAAAAAATACAGATTTCCAAGATGTCACATCAGCAGGACATACCCTGCTGTCTTAGCCAAGAAGTGCCTTGGCAGCCAGCAAGCACGTCGGTCCGTTTTGTTGCATCATGCTACCGGGCGCTGACGTGCCACAGTGACACGCTGAGGCACAGAGCCCAGACATTTGATTCCCTCTTTTCCCCACGTTCCCACCTCTGTCCCTAGATGAGGCTACAACATTTGGGCTATTTCAGACAGTGGTATGACACTGCAGTGGGTTAAGCAAGTTGATTACCCTCCCTCCCCCCTCAATACCTTCCTCTAAGCCTTGAGGTCACGTAATGCTCAGGAAGTATGTGCAGAGGGTGGTGGTTGCAGCAGCTGTGTAGAGCCCCACAACTTATGTCACACCAAATCATCCTTTTTTCTCTTTCCCTTCTTGCCCAATTAGTAGATGACTTTGCTTTCACTCCCCAGGGTGACAAGGTTGATCCTTAACCCAGTTAGGGTAAACAGGGCTCCCAAAGTAGACTGGAAACTACTCTTCAAGAAAGACCAGAGGGGAAAAAAAATAGCCATAATATGGTAAGCAACACCTCCATCTCTCAGCTGTAGGAGTCTCAAGGCCTGGTGGCTACAGACACATGTGGCTTGGTTGAACCAAGGGCAGACACTTCTCCTTAGAGCTCTTGTCAGAGCAGGGTGGTGGTTTCCAGGGTCCAAGCCTCATACTTCACCTGTACCAAGCACAGCTGCTTTAAAAGGAAGCCAGCCGAGACAGAGGGTTTGTCCTTGTCACTCTGCAGCACGAGGCATTTGTGAGCTAAGCTTGGCAAAGCCACCTCTCTGCTCTCATACAGAAGACATGCTGTTCTCCTGCTGCCAGCCATGGCAAGCACCCTGCTCCAACCCCTCCACCACGTGCAAGGACACCCAGTTCCCAGTGGAGCCTATTGCTTGCATACCTCAAACGAGTCCCAGCCAAGCTACAGCCTTATCACTCTCTGTTTGCTTTCCAAGACCTCCTGTTAGGGAGGCAGAGGGTTACACTTCCCCTGCTTGGTGATACCCACCATGCCCACGCACACCACTTGCATATGGTTGGACTCTATGATCTCAGAGGTCTTTTCCAACCAGGAGATTCTATGATCTTATGATAAGTAATGCAGGAACAAGGCAAGTGGTGTGGAGAGAACCAGCTCACCTGCACCCATGGCAAGGAAAAAGGGGAATATCTGAGCAGCACAGAAGACTTAATGGGAATCAAATGCTCACAATATATTTACATGTCCAAGAGTCATCACAGATGTCCTTTTCCCCATCAGTTTGTCCCACGCAGGCTGCCTCTGCCCTCCACAGGATATCCCACAACAGATGAGTTCACAGAAGCTGAACTTTTCTTCCTCCACCCAAGTCAATCCAGGGCAACCAAAAGACTGCCAGGCAACAGAAAATTGTGCCCTTATCTGCAAGTGGTGCAGATCTTAGATCTGCTAATGCATAAACTCAGCCCAGGGTCTAAGCTGCCAACACAAAAGGCAGAGCTGTCACAGATCACAGAATTACAGATCATAGTGGTTGGAAAAGACCTTTAAGATCATTGAGTCCAACCATGAACTTAACACTATTGATTCCACCTCTAAACCATGTCCTTGAGTACCTTGTCTACTCATCTTTTAAATCCCACCAGGGAAGGTGACTCCACCACCTCCCTGGGCAGCCTGTTCCAATGCCTGACTGCCCTTTCAGTGAAGAAGTTTTTCCTCAGATCCAATCTAAACCTTCCCTGGTGCAACTTGAGGCCATTTCTAAATTTAATCTTGAAGCAAGAATTTTCAGAGTTGTAATCACTTATTCCCAGTCTCAAACAAGATTGAAGCTTTTCTTAGGAGGCTCTTCACTCACTATGAGTTTCCTTGCACCTTCAACCCTGTAAAGCAAACCCTGAGCTGCTGGGCTGCCTTATTAGGTTGGCCAAAGCAATTGCTGTAGCTGGCATTTGACAACACCACTTTTGCAACAAACCTCCAACAGGTTTTTTTTTCTTTTGATTTTCAAGGTCTTCTCCAATCCCACACAGCCCTCAGCTCCTTGTAGGCTCAGTGCTCCTATGATGAGACAGAGGCAGCACATCTGTGCTACATCCCAGATGGATTATTACAATGCTGAGACTGAAGCTGGACCTTCACCCCGTTGTACAAACACAACTGTTCCCAACTGGTGTCTGAGACTAAAAACTTGATTCAGTGGGAGCAAAGGTCCATCCATCTCCTGTAGTAATAACAGAGTTCTTTAAACAGATCTAAGCCTGCCTACAGAAGCAATAAAGCAGTGCAATTACAGTAAAAAACAGTGTTAATATTTAAGTGCCAGATATGACCAAAGACCAGTGTTGCCAATTTTCTTTGTAGGAACAGGATGAGTAAGCAGCACATTCAAGTGTGGAAAAAAAAAAACCCCAAGGACTGCAGAGACACTGCTGTTCAGCACCAGGAGGCAAAGAGCAGGATGAAAAATGAGTGGTCTAGGTGGGTGCTCAGCCTACCTGCAAGCTGAGCAGCAGAGTGACCATAGAATCATAGAGGAACCATGGAATTGTAGTGGTTGGAAGAGATTAAGATCATCAAGTCCAACCATAAACCAAACACTGCCAATTCCACCTCTAAAGCATATCCCTAAGCACCTCATCTACCCATCTTTTAAATACCACCAGGGAAGGTGACTCCACCACTGCCCTGGGCAGCCTGTTCCAATGCTTGAAGCATGGAGAAAGCAAAAAAATGAGAGCTCATCCTGCAGGATCCAAGCAGCAGTAGTAAGCAGATCAGCTTGCAAGAGCAACCCAACACTTGCAATGAGCTACATCATACCCAGCAGCACTAGAGAAGAAATTATCTCACCTTCCCACCAAGGCAGGCCAGGACCTGAAGAACCCTCCATGTTCTCAGTATTATCCCCACACTGTCACACATGGGAAGCAAAAGCTTCCATTCTGTAAAAGTCATCTACAACAACAGCTAAGGAGAAGCTTTGCCAGGAAACCAGCCAAGTCACAGAGTGCAAGACAAACACTGCAAAAAAAGTCACTGTCTTGCAACATTCCCTGCTCTGGCACACTGCCGACTCTTCCACCTCATCAGGAGACAGAGAAGGTCTCACAGAACATATCAGACATACTGCTTTACAAAGGGGAGCCAAAGTCTGCACTCATTGCTATCTGAAGTGCTATTGCCTATGAAGATAAGCAGTAGCTCAGTTGATGGCTTCTGTCCCTAAACAAGACCTTTAGATCATGACACTCTTCATGTGACATCCTCAGATCAGCAGGATGTGCTCAGGAGGCTTCTGGGACCTTCACAGAATCACAGAATGGTGGGGGTTGGAAGAGATCACCTAGTGCAACCCCCCTGCCAAAGCAGGTTCCCTACACCAGGTTGCACAGGAAAGTGTCCAGGTGGGTTTGAACATCTCCAGAGATGGAGACTCCACACCCTCTCTGGGCAGCCTGGCCCAGGGCTCTGGCACCCTCACAGGAAAGAAGTTTGTCCTTCAGTTTGTCTGGAACTTCTGGTGTCCCAGTTTGTGCCCAGTGCCCCTTGTCCTGTCACTGGGCACCACCCAGAAGAGCCTGGCCCCATCCATTTGGCCCCTGCACTTCAGCTATTGACAGACATTGATCAGATCCCCTCTCAGGCTGCTCTTCTCCAGGCTGAACAGTCCCAGCTCTCTCAGCCTCTCCTCACACAGGAGATGCTCCAGGCCCCTCAGCATCTTTGTGGCCTCTGCTGGACTCTCTCTAGAAGATCCCTGTCCTTGGGACCTTGCCTATCTCTGCAGCAGTGGGGTTGAGTCCAGTCCAACACACAGCACCGTGCTCACAGCTACAAGAGCTTGGGCTTCACCTGGCAGTTCAGCACCAGGATTTAACTCCCTGGAAGCTTCCTCAGCTGCTTCAGGCACAGCTTAGCTTAAAGCACTATTTACAAAGCCAGCCACTAAGCAGCAGGCAAGCTTAAGCTTCTAGTGCCTTAAAATAGCTCATCACTGTGAGAGCAGCTGCATGAAGCCCCAGTGGATGTGGACAACCTCTGCTCATGCTGAGGAATTGAGTCAAATTCTCACATCCACCTGGTTTTACAAGACACAACCTGGCATCTCCACATACAGGTCCCATAGTGCTACTGGTCTTTCAGGAGGGGAGGTACTGCTAACTCAGGTGGAAACCAAGCATAATCATCATAAAAAAATGTCACAGCCAAGCCTGCTTCTCATGCAGCTGCTCTGATAAAGCAAGCATGATGCCAGCAGGTAGAGCTGTGGAGGGATGCAGCAGAACCAGCCACAAGTTCTAATGTACAGCTTTGTCAGAGCTTGATAAATCCCCGGCAGCCCGACAGGCTTGGGGAGCTGCTGGGCAGAGAGGGACCTGGGGGTGTTCATGGACAGAGGCTGAACATGAGTCAGCAGAGTGCCCAGGTGGCCAAGAAGGCCAAGGGCATCCTGGCCTGGATCAGCACCAGTGTGGCCAGTAGGAGCAGGGAAGTTCTCTTCCCCCTGCACTGGGCACTGGTGAGGCCACAGCTCGAGTGCTGGGTTCAGTGTTGGGCCCCTGAGTCCAAGAAGGACCTGGAGGTGCTGGAGCGTGTCCTACAGCAGCTGGTCCTGATGCTGCCACACATGCAGCTGGCCCAGCTCTATGGGCAGTCTGCAAACACTGAGTTTAGCATTACAAATGCCACCAGGGAGATTGTCACTGCTGTCATCTACCCTTGTAATGCTCAGTGGACACATGGCACAGGATAAGGTACAGCAGATGACTACCCCAATAAGCCAGGAAGACAAACCAAGCTCTTGGAACCAATGGTTCCAAGCTCTGCTAAACCATTACAGACAGTTCTGGATCCAGTCAAGGGGAATTTTGCAGATGGAAGATTTAAACAAGTGGCCACCTCTAGACCAGTCTCTCTCTTGACTGAAGACAGGCAATTCATATATCCAAGGAGTTCCTGAGCTCTTAGAAAGTTCAAACCCAAGCTGCTCTGGTGGTTGGTACCACTCCTTACAAGAGATTATATTCATACCCATAATTGCAGACAACCAGCTCCAGCATCCATGGTCCCTGCAGCAGGTTTTAACAAACATGCAGCCAGCTGACTGGTTCTCCATAGCAGGTGCAGAAGTTATCCCACAGCTGTCAACCATCAAGTGCTGCTCTTTGCATACCATTTCCCAGTGGGCTCTGTGAACCTTGCCCAACTCTCCCCCCTTAGTGACAAAGGAATTTCAGCCATCAAGGGCTTCTCACAAATGGACTGTGGGAACTAGCAAGTATTTATCCAGACCAGCAGAGAAGATCAGTTTATCTACCCAATCTTATCTCTAGACCCACTTGAACAACCCACCTGTTTGACAAGCTTCTAATATCTATAATGGATCTGACCTGCATGGCTGGTGCAGAGCATGTTTCCATGAAGACAGGGGCTAAATATGCCAGCAAAGGAGAGGTGAAACAGGTGACCAGTTACTACTGGTGACCCTCTTGAATCAAGTCCCCAGGAGAAACTAGTGCATTTTAAGTGGCTAAGATACTTTATAGCAGCCTTCCAGTACCTGAAGGAGCCTACAGGAAGGCTGGGGAGGGACTTTTTTAGGGGTACATAGTGACAGAACAAGGGGTGATGCCTTGGAACTGGAAGAAGGGAGATTGAGATGAGATCTGAGGAAGAAATTTTCTTCATAGGGTGGTGAGATACTGGCCCAGGTTGCCCTGAGAAGCTGTGGTTGCCCCCTCCCTGGAAGTGTTAAAGGCCAGGTTGGATGAGGCTTTGAACAACCTGGTCTAGTGGAAGGTGTCCCTGCTCATGGCAGGAGGGATGGAACTGGATGATCTTGAAGGTCCCTTCCAACCCAAACCATTCTATGATTTTAGCCTTCAGCAATATCAAGGCAGCAGGGTTTGTCACAATAATGAGGACTTTGTAAGAGGAGACAACACATTTGAGACCCATCTTCAACACTAGAGCACGCTCTGTTCTCCATCAGCTACAAGACCTGGGTTGACCAACCACTTCCAGCCTGGGCAGTTGGGTATTTTTCCATGTACACCTACATTTGCCAAGAATTACCTGTTAACAGCAGCAAGTGTGGCAAGAGGTTTGTTCACCAGCAGCATGTTCAGGCACCCTGAGAGGTCAACTGACTTTGCAAAGGAGGAATCCAGTCTATGTTACTTTGGCTTCCTACTGGAATTGGATTTCCTAATACCTTCTAAGGCTGGACTATCTTAGGAAAGGGTGGTTCACCAAAAGCCATAGCAAGGTCCCTTCCCTTTTGCACAGGCTGAATAAAACTTGCCAACAGCCTTACATAATAGTCCTCTCAGCTGTGTGTCCTTCCAAAAAGGATCAAGTTCCCTTCTAGCTGAATTTGGCCCCTGCTCCTTTCCAAGTCCTTCAGCTAATTCTGCAGTCCCCAGAGCAGACTGGCAGCCCTGGCCTCTGTCTGCAACACATCTGAAATACCAGGGAAATACAAACACAAGGTTACAAGGTGGAGAATGGAGCTATTCTCACTGCTGGAAAGCCTTCTTCCCCAAAGCAGCCAGACTTCAGAGCTGATTTCACTGCTCCCTGTGAAGTGGTAGGACTTGTGGTGCACAGGGTTGTGTTGGGTCTGGCTGAGATGGAGTTAATTTTCCCCGTGGCAGCCCTCAGAGTGCTGTGTTTTGTATTAGTAGCTAGAAAGGTGTTGATAACACAGCAGTGTTTTGGTGACTGCTGAGCAGTGCTCCCACAGCATCAAGCCTGGCTCTCCAACATTTCCCCCCCCCACCCAGAGTAGGCTGGAGGTGGGAAAATCTTAGAAGGGGTCATAGCTAGGACAGCTGACCCAAACTGACCAAATATTCCATACCATCTGACATCTGCTCAGAAATAAAAGCAAGCAGAAGGGAGAGGGAAGGGAGGACATTTGTTATTTACATTTGTCCTCCATGGCAACCACTACACACATACTGAAGCCCTGCTTCCTGAGATGTGGCCAAGCATCACCTGCTGATGGGAATAGAGAGTAAATATTTTGTTCTTCTTTTGCTTCTGCACACATGACTTTGCTTTGTTTCTATTAAACTGCCTTTTGTCTCAACTCATGAGTTTGGAGTTTTGGTTCCATCTTATTTTCTCCCCTCCCCATCCTGCTGAGGAGTGGGGTGATAGAGAAGCTTGGTGGGCACCTGGCATTCAGGCAAGGTCAACCCACCACAAGGATTCTCAGGTATTCTTACCCATTACACTGTTGTTTATGGATGTAACTGGAAATCAGACCAAAATTGAGCCAGATTTACAAGAGGGAAACATAAGTATGGCTAGACACAACGCAGGACTGCTGCAGCACAGAGAAGTTGGAGAGATGGACAGGAGCTTTACTGCTACAGGGCAGATTGCCTCAAGAAATCTGGTGATAAAGCCATCAGAAGCAGCATCTACAAATCATGGTACCACCACTGGTGATGCATTTCAGATTTTATAACCATAGCTGTTCCAAGCAGTAACCATAGCAATGGTAAGTAAGATGTGTCCTGCTTAGTTCAGTGTCATGGATAGACTTGTGCAAGTCCAACATCATCTCCACAGGGGTTATTACAAATCATCCTAAAACAACTAAGTCTCAATGTGTAGAGTTAAACTGTTACTTACTCTTATTGGAAAATAATCCCTGAAGTACCTCCATATGGCCCAGTTTCTCACCCATTGGGATCTTCTTCCACCTCAAGAGAAAAAAAAAAATCATGTTTTTAAAGCTCTTTCCACATGGGTGCCCACCAAGAAACCTAGAGGACTCCCAAGAGTTTGCTGTCTCACTAGAGAATTCAACAATTTCATTGCTTTAAATGGGACATCTGCATCTTTCACTAAAATCAGGTGAAACCATCCCTTGTCAGGACTTCAGGGTACTTCAGGTTAATTAAGGCCTGACTAAAAATCCAGGGTAGGACCTGATTTTATATTAAGTTTTAGGTGGATAATGGGCAATTCAAGCTAGAAACAGCTCAGTGTTAACCTCAGATTCATCCTTTGGGAAAGGTCAAGATCCTAGATGACTTCAGTGGTCTTGAAGCAGTGGAGAATTGTGTTAATCTGGCTATGGAAGGAGTTGCCATCAAACCTTCTTGTCATTGCTGTAGTGAGGTCTCAGAGCTGGTTTCTACAGGGTATTCTTTGAAATAAAAACCTTTTTGCTTAGTTTGCAGCAACATTGACTCCATAGGGGAACCACAACACACCAGAATCTGCACCTTGCAAGAGCTGGAGAGGACAGCAAGATTTTGAATCTTTATGTAGATCTTTCTGACCTACAGGAAGAACCTAAACCTTATAAATCTGTTGCTACAAACCAGCAATGGCAAAATATTACTGAATTTTATCTTACATGACCCTTAGCATCAGTAAAACCTGCAGTCACTGCTTATGCCAAGGGCTGATATTTGTATGTTTCACTGAAAAATGCTTTTGGTCAGTGATTCAGCCAAGTCCCACTAAGAAGGGAAGTCACTTGTTATAAGAAAGTGCTGCTTTGTCCAAATATGAGGACAGGGACACTTAAACAGCAAAGATCTACTCTGCAATATTTACCTTTCTTTGGTGTATTCCAGTCAAATACCAGCCAGGCTAAATATAGAGCAGCAATCACCCAGCAATCTGTGCACAGTATGTACATGAGGATTAAAGTGCAAGCAACACCTGTGTAGGTCCAAGAAAGAGAAGAAAACAAGGTTGCATCAGGTTTTGGTCTGTGTTTACTCTTGCATTAAGAGCAACCCTTGCCTTTTGACCCTTCTATACTGAAGTCTTAGTCTCAATTTGATGTCGTTAATCCTCAATCAAATTGGATTTGGCTAAAAAAAAAAATCCTTGTGTAGGACTGAGACAGCTTCCTCCAAAGCTACCTGCTTTGAAGTACCTCAACCCCACACTTAATGGTTTCTCCAAGTATCTCTTCTTTAATATCTCCAGGTAGGGCAGCTGCTTCACCAGGCAAGACTAAGACTTCATGAGCATCAA
The DNA here is from genome assembly GCA_907165065.1 of Caprimulgus europaeus. The sequence goes on from OU015523.1 coordinate 123,347,761, forward strand.
GATTTCTTTGTGCCCTACATCAAGGAGGTTTCTTCTAGAGCTACACAAATCTTCCACACATTACACCAGCTCTACACCACCATCCCACCAGCGTGGGAGACATCCCACCCACAAGTAATATTGCTCTTTTAGCACAAACTAAATTGAGAAGGAACAGCAAGACTTGCTCAACTGACTGCAATCAGCATCGTTCTTCAGTTTATTTATCAACAATACATTGGAGCAGAGCAGCCTGAGACTTCACACGACAGAAGTACCCAGAGACAAAGAGTCTTTGCTATTTTATTGGTCTAACAACACAAACACTTCTTGCCTATCTCTGGTACTTCTTAGAAGGAGACTAAGCCTGGAGGAAGGCACTCCTGTTACAATCAGTTGCATCAGTTACCAGTTGCTTCTAAGAAGTTTATTCCCTGTGGAAATTCCCCTGTATGAGTCAGGGGAGATATTGCCAATTGCTTTAGTCTTATTGCTGTGGTAGACACAGACAGGAGATAATCAGTAGATCTTTCCATAGCTCCTATGGTTTTCTAAAGCCAGGGAAAGTCATTTATTGTCAAAATATCAAGCTATGCAAATGTACTCTACAATATCCACACACCCCAGGAAGTGTCCTGCTGCAGTGCATATCCACTAATTAATGCTTACATAAAAATTAACATTTTTACATTAAAATTCTTCCAGAATTAAGGCAAAAAAGCCTTTCTTTAGGCCAAAAGGTGTTCCTTACCCATGACAAGGAAAGTGAGAACCCATTGCAGCACAGAGATGATTTGGAGTTGTTTCTCTACTTTGGATTTAGATAACCAGAACAAATCCTGTAGAGCAGAAAGAATGTTTGATCCTGTGCCTAAAAAGGAAAAACATAGAAATGAAGTTATATTTGTGCACTGAGCAAAGATGACAATATTTTCCTTTCAAATAGGAGGTTTTAAATCAATGTTCTTGCTGCTTGCTCTTAGAGCAAAGCTTGTTGAAGGTTAATGTTTCCCATGGAGTTTAGGTGTCCTGGAAGATGAAGGGTTGTCATCTACAAGCATCCAGCTGTTTTGGGGATGCTGGAAGGGATTAATGGGTAACCTCAGTTCCCACCTGAGCAAGCCTCTACTCACTTGACCATAAAAGTGCAGAAGACATTAACACATGGTCCTAACACACTTCAAACTGCCAATTCCTGGAAGTGGTGTTTGATAACAGGGAAACCCATGGGTTCACCATAAGAGGAAGAACAACTGTCCCAAACCACAGGCAAACACATACCAAGCTGTGCTCTGAACTCTTGCTCATTGACCCTTCACCAGGTGTGTTGCACAACTGCTTCACACATGTTCAAGAGGAGCTCTGTGCTCCAGCCTTACACAGCACAGCTCAAGGGCTGCTTGAGCAACACCTCCAACCACAATCCCAGGAATCCACAGGTCCAAGGGTAAGGAAAACTATCACAGTGGTTTTAAAGCAGTAAATGACGAAGGAAGGGGTTGTCAGACACTCTTTAGAAGCTTAAGCTATTCAAGCAGGCAGAAAAATGAGTATAAAAACTGAAATACTTCATTTCTATATGAGGAACCACCCACAGCAGCGTTTGCTGATATGCTCATCAACCTCCAGAAAGAAGCACTTGCAAGTGGGTTTTCCTTCATTTCTCTTCATTAATTTATTTCACAAACACTGTGGAATCATAAAATAGAACCACAGAATAGTTTGGGTTGGAAGGGACCTTTAAAGGTCACCTAGTCCAACCCACCTACGGTGAGCAGGGACATAATTACTGGCTAAAAATGCAAATCAAGCTGTTGGCCTGTAAACAAACCAGGAGATGTTTACATATTTCCATTTCTGTCTAAGGATCAGCTTGTTATTAGAAGGGTTGTGACACTGCTAAGCAGTTATTGTCTTGAGTGGCTTCAGTACTTGCTGTTGCTGGCAAGACAGAATCCCAGACTGGTTTGGGTTGGAAGGGACCTCAAAGCTCATCCAGTTCCAACCCCCCTGCCAGCAGCAGGGACACCTTCCACTAGACCAGGTTGCTCAAAGCCTCAGCCAACCTGGCCGAGAACACTTCCAGGGAGGAGCAGCCACAGCTTCTCTGGCCAGCCTGGGACACTGTCTCACCACCCTCACACCAAACAATTTCTTCCTCACATCTCAGCTCCATCTCCCCTCTGACACTTTCAAGCCATCACCCCTTGTTCTGTCACTCCCTGCCCTTGGCCAAAGTCCCTCCCCAGCCTTCCTGGAGCCCCTTCAGGTACTGGAAGGCCACTAGAAGGTCTCCCCAGAGCCTTCACTTCTCCAGGCTGAACAAGCCCACTCAGCCTAGGCCCTTGGCTCTGCTTAGTCTATGTTGAATGAACAATCCTTGCAATGGGTTGGGCATTAACTACACCAGGCAGATCAAGTTTTTGCCAAGGATAGTTCATGTCACTGCAACTGCCAGAAAACTGAAACCTACAGCACTAATCCAGGCTGAAGCAGCAGCTTAAGTTGAAGACAGGTCTTTGTGAGATAACATAGTACTTGCTGAATTCACTCTTAATACTGTAAGTATCTGAGATGAGACAGGGCAACATGCTGATGAGTTAAATCATCACCATGCACTGGTCTACACAATTGCACATGGGCAGACCTCATGTAGCTTGAGGACTACTGGATGTTAGTTTACAGGAAACTTCTAGCAATAGAGATATGGTCAAGTGACACCACTATGTCCTCAAAATAAGCCAAAAGACTTAGAGACAATTTATGATCCATAATAAGTCTGGCCTCGTGTAATCCATCCTTCCAGCACCTGTAGTTACACTACCAAAACATCTCTGGATTGATGAATGCAACACTCTAGCCTTGGATCAGCTAAATCCCCATCCTCTTCCCCTGAGGAGAACAACTGCTTATCCCTCCAGATGAGAATTGGTACTTCAGCATTTTCTAGATGCTTTAACAAATTGTAGACATTGCTAACCCTGTAAATAGACCAGTGTTGGGTAGCATCAGTCAACGGGTCAACTTGTTTCTCAAACCACATCAAGCTTTTTGTGGCAATGTTCAACTCCTGCAGACAGAGGGAAGGCACAGATTTGTCTGACAGCTGAGCACCTGCCCTTGGACAAGTGGTGTCCTGGGTCAGTTATTTGCTGTGAGCAAAAACATCCTTCAGAGATCAAGATTCCCAACAGCAGAAAAGCCAGTAGTTACCATGGGCTGAATAATATTAACATTTAATTCTCAGTTAAGGACATAAAAGAAGTCCAGTAGCAGGGGAAAGGACAGAGGTGTCACCTGGCAAGTACATGGTCTACCTCTGCACCAACAACCTGCACGCTCCAGATTATAGAATGGTCTGGGTTGGAAGGCACCTCAAAGCTCATCCAGTTCCAACCCCCCTGCCAGCAGCAGGGACACCTTCCACTAGATCAGGTTGCTCAAAGCCTCAGCCAACCTGGCCTTCAGCACTTCCAGGGAGGAGCAGCCACAGCTTCTCTGGACAACCTGGGCCAGGGTCTCACCACCCTCACACCAAACAATTTCTTCCTCACATCTCAGCTCCAGCTCCCCTCTGACACTTTCAAGCCATCACCCCTTGTTCTGTCACTCCCTGCCCTTGGCCAAAGTCCCTCCCCAGCCTTCCTGGAGCCCCTTCAGGTACTGGGAGGCCACTAGAAAAATCTTCCCAGAGCCTTCAAAGGAGAATTAAGCACAGGAAAGGCAATTTCTCTGACTTTCACAGGGACTATATTAGCATAACAACCCAATTTAATGAGACCCATTAGACATCCGTATGATTCATTTTCAGGCAAAGGCTACTGAATACTCCAGCCTTTGGTATCTGTTTTGTAACAGGTTTTTTTTTCCCAAGGAAATATTTAGAATCCTGAAGAAACACACATGTCTATCTTCTCCTGCTGAAGACAGTTGCTTCTCATGTGCCAGCCACTCAGCACAGCCCCTGGAGTGTTTTGCAGTTGCTGTGTTTTCTAGGGTTCCTGCTCTAGAACTTGGACACCCTGGCTGTGTGGGGTCACAATGTCAGCAACACATGTCATACAATCATTTTGGTTAGAAAAGACCTTTAAGATCATCAGGTCCAACTGGAAACCTAACTCTGCCAAGTCCACCACTAAACTGTGTCCCTAAGCACCACATCTACATGTCTTAAATCCCTCCAGGGAAGGTGACTCCACCACTGCCCTGGACAGCCTGTTCCAGTGCTTTACAACCCTTGCAGTGAAGAAATTTCTTGCAATACCCAATCTAAACCTTCCCTGGGGCAACTAGAGGCCATTTCCTCTTGTCCTGTCCCTTGTTCCTTGGTTGAACAGACCCACCCCCACCTCTCTGCACCCTCCTCCAAGGGACTTGGACAGAGCCACAAGGTCTCCCCTCAGCCTCCTTTTCTCCAGGCTCAGCACCCCCAGTTCCCTCAGCCGGGAACTCAGCACACTTGTGCTCCAGACCCTTCCCCAGCTCCGTTCCCTTCTCTGGACACGCTCCAGCACCTCCATGTCTTTCCTGTAGTGAGGGGCCCAAAACTGAACACAGTATTTGAGGTGTGATTTCGCCAGTGCTGAGTACAGGGGATCTACAGAGTAGAGATCTTAGCAACAGCTTTCCTGGTCTCAGGTGAGGTCCTGAGCTCCTCAACTCACACTGCAGCTCATGCTCTGGTGTATTGATGGGATACTCCCTGTGCTAAGCCATGCATGGCTCTCAAGGATGCAACTTACCACAGTGGCCAAAAGAGACTTGTGCAGGTCTCACTGCTGCTCAGTGATAGCAACCATCTGCAGCCTTCCAAGGAAGGTCAGTAACATCAGCCAGCTGTTCCCCAACTGATGATGGTCTTAGTGCACTACTTTAGTTCCAGCAGCCCTCAAAGTCAAGCACAAGAGATGCTATCAAGGATATCCTGGAGTCAATGAAGGCCTTGACCAAGCAACACAGACTCAGCTAGGGACAGCATCTAGTACACTTCCAGGACAGTTTATTTCAGATAAAATGCCCTAACACCATGATTTATCTAAGCAGGGAAGCAGATCCAAAGATCCCAGGAGAAGAAGTAAACAGGACTTGGGCACCAGTAAATCCAATCCACAGCACTTAAATAAGAAGCAGCCAAAAAAAAATTAGCTAAGAGGAAGTCCAAGTGTGAACAGATAGTTAAAAATACACTGAAAGCTTGTGAAAGCCAAGCTTCATCTCCTACCTTTTCAAGACAATTAGTATGTTAATTCTTGGCCAAGAATTATACTGCTTAACACAATTTATTTAGAGGAAAACCAGGTTAGGTGTAGCACAGCTGAGCCTCTCCAAAGCATAAGGTGCAAATGGACATTTTGAGCTACATATTTGGCAGAGAAGCTGACATTGGAGGTGTAAAGCTAGATTAGATAAACAGACCAAAAGGAGAATACTTATGAGGACCCAGCTTCCCATGCAAGAGCAGGAGCCTGTACAGCAAGCTGCTCCACTAAACATGACATCTACAAAACCCCTTGAGCAACACAAGTCATTCTGTGGCTAGGTTTACTCAGATGCTCCAGCTATAGTGCACAAGCTCTCTCCACTTCCAGCTTTGATCCTGGTATTAGATTTGTTTGAGAATAACAAGTTACCAGTGTGGGATTTAGTTATCCTGCCCTGTACACAGCCATGGAGCAGTTTGCTCATGCCCCAGGAGACTACTTAATCCTGTATTATCTGCAGTAAAGAACGCCTACAAGTGGAGGTCAACAACATGGTTGACAGGGACATGTGACAACAGCATTTATTTCAGCCCCATTGGAAAGGAGCTGGGATCCTACATAGCAAATAAAGACATTTGTTATGACATTTATCTTGTGGTAGATCTGTGTTTACTCGTAACACTGAACTTGGCCTTCAGTCTCACTGCTCACAGCTGTATGTGGGTTAAAGTGAGGTAACCATGAGGGGAGATTCAAATGTCCCAGACCAGTCAACTACTTCAGATTTAAGTCAGCAAGACTTAATAGTTCTAGACAAAAAGAAAAGGAACCACAGAATCATAGAATCATTTGGTTGGAAAAGACCTTTGAAATTATTGAGTCCAACCATACCTGTGCACTACTAAACCAGATCTCTGAACACCTTGTTTACCTGTCTTTTAAATCCCTCCAGGGATGGGGACTACACCACTTCCCTAGGCAGCCCATTCCAATGCCTGAGAACCCTTCCAGTGAATAAATTTTTCCTGATATCCAATCTGAACTGCCCTTGGTGCAACTTGAGGGCATCTTGCTACACCTCTTTAGTGTGTTCACACAAGGTGTGCACGAGCTCTAAAGGAAGAGCTCAGTCATGAACAAGTCCAGACCTCTACCTCCCAGGCAGGTTTTTTTTTTTTTTCCAAGAGGTGACACCACAACACAGCTAGCAATGATGCCATGCTCCCAAAATAGGAGCCCCCAGCTCCTCCCCAAAGCAGAAGTGAAGTCTGCCAAACCTCAGGTGCAGCATAAGACTGACTCCAAGGTAAAGATCAGTGAAATTGTCTTCCTCACCCCAAACCCTTCTACAAATTTGTTCCACATTGCTGAAGTTCAAGATTGCCTAAAGCTTTTTGCCACAGTCCAGGCAAAATAAAGGAAAGAGCTTCTGTAAAATGAAACAAGATAAGAGGAGATACTTAAAAACAAAAGTCAGCCTTAGATGCTCTGGCCACACTAGCATCGTTCCTCAGGAGAGTGGAGCACCTCCTTACTGCTCTGCCAAACACAAGTAGGGGAGCACTTGGACAGTCTATAGCCAAAGAGAGTCAGGTCAAAATGAGGAGACAACCCCTCCTACCCAACCAAAGCATCTCAAAACATCATCCAACCCTAGGCATTGGTCTAAGGTCTGCTCTGATTTTTGCAATACTGGGTTGGTGTCCAAGAAAGTTCTCCTGCATGCACATAAGAGTGGATAGAGAGGCAGATGCCTACACTTTCCTACACTTTTTTTTGGTTATTTTTAAGTAGGATCAGACTCTCAGACAAGTTCACAAGGATTGGGACAAAAAACAGATGCCAGACAAGCAAGAAGACTGAAGACTAAAGGACTGTATGAGCCATTCAGACTCTCACCCCACAGAAGTCAGGCCTTTGCACAAGCAAGATAGTTGGAAAAAAAACAGTCAAGGAGGTAGAAAAAAAGTCTGGTGGTTTTGTTCTAAATATCTGATGCAGTGGGGGAAGTTATCTAACATGATCAAGCAGCACATGAGATCTTGTGCATGAACCACTGCACCAGGTTGCCTCTACCCATCTTTGATCTTCAGGGTCCCACGTCATCATCCCCAAAGCTACGAGCTCCTCTGGCAGGTACCTGGCTTTTGGTTTGAACAGACAACCTTTGAAGCTGGTCCTGCATTTTGTTGCCCATAACAGGCTCCAGAACTGGCAAAGGGTTGTGCTGGTGGATGTTGCAGTCACCAAGGCAACATCTCACATCTCCTCAGGCAGCAGCATGTAAGAAATCAGTCAGGAAGCACAAATATCACTGCAGGACCCCCCATGAGGTGCCTCAGAAGAAAACTGACCTGAGGAGAGTTAAGACAGCTTCCCAGCACTAAGCAGGATTATCTAGAGATGAGGCCAATCACTGTCCCTAAACCACACTCCATTTTTAATTATGCACGTGTCCTAGATCCATCATTAACACGTCAGCACCAACAAGGTGGCCACTGAGGTCTTGGGTCAGCCCTACATATTTTATAGGTCTCCTGAATGATTTATTCTCCATCCTTGGCTTGCAGTTAACTCTGAATTTAACAGTTCACGTGCTGTTAATTCATATGACCTCTCATCTCAACACATCACTTGGTATCTTGCTGGTTGCATAAAGAAGGTAAATTACTTCAAGGACCATAGCTGAGCATGGGGAACACATGCAGATCTTTTTCCCCCCCACAATCAGTTCACCACTGATCCTACAGATCCATCTCCAATATCCACAGGTGTCACATCTTCCTGATGAGCTCTACATACAGAACTAAGCAGGACACTGTGCAAAAACAAGAGCTTAAGGGTTAATTCACCAGGTTCAGGTCCTCTTAGCTCTGCTAATGATTTGCTTAATCAACAAGCCATTGAGCAGGTCTCTTCATCCCAGGAGGAATGAAGAGTTTGCTCTTTTCTTTTTTTCAGGGCAGAAAGCCTTTTGCAACACAGATTACTCAAGGACCCTCCACCAGGCACAGGATAAACTGTTGTCCAAGTGCATTTTCCTGTAAAACCCCAACTATTTGCAAGTCCTGACACTTGTACAAGGTTCTATCAAACCAAATATTTAGACTTGTTGAATTTATTCCTGAAAAAAAAATCTCAAAAGCTGCTTTTACAAGCATGCAAGGAATCTTACCATTTGGAATTTCCCATAATTGTCTTTTTTAACATCTTTAACTTAACATATTTCAGCCTGTAACAGCTCTACCCATGATGGGTGTCAGCCACCAACCTCCAACCTACTCCTCTCACCAAGGAAGTGAGTTACCAGCCCGGAAGGTTGTAAAAGCAAACTCTTTATTGTACTTCCTACCATAAAAAAACCTTCCTTTCACACTGAATCTACAAAATAATTATAAATAGCAATATTTTTTTTTCCATCCCCTGTTGATCCAAGTGTGGGGAATAAAATATCACAAAACAGAGCTGTAAATATTCCATTTTACCTCTCTACCATCACAAGAAAGGGGAGAAAAAACACCTTATTTTTAAGCAAACGCCACACAGCCATATTTTACCAAGGTACACACTTGCTCTAGATAAACCAAAGCCCTTTACAACAGCTTGAGGAAAGCAAAGCTGAGCCTCCACGCTCGCTAAAAAGCAAAACCTACGCAGGGAACTAATCCTCACCCCTAAGAAAAGCTGCAGCCAACCTCCCCGCCATTGCGGATTGCTTCCCCCCCCTCCTCCCTCCTCTTAAACAACCATTCCTGCAGGCAGGAAGAAGAAGGAGGCGAATATAATAAATAAAACTGAAGGTTTTGATGTTGTTTCCACCGTCCCATCCTGTATCTTGTAACATCAGGATGCTGCTCTTCCACCACTGCATCCTTCTAAGTGCTGGGACCCCCTCCTCTACCCTCCCCCACCCGCCTTGGTACCTCGCAGCACCCCGGAGTAAGCAGCGATGATGGTCTTCATTGCGGAATGGTGGTCAGGTCCCAGCCAGGGCCATGGGATGGAGAAAAGGACCCGGTTCCGCAGCTCCGGTGCAACCGGCGAGTAAGAGAAATACCGGCCGCGCATCCCTATATAGCCCCGGGGAGGAGGAGGAGGAGGAGGAGGAGGAGGAGGAGGAGGAGGGCGGGGAGGGGCGGGTCCTTCAAGCCGGGGGAGGGAAAGCTCTTGGTCCCAGTGTTGCAGCTTGTTGCACGGGATGGGGATTTTTGGAATGGAGGGGGACAAAGTAAAGGGGCACCCTCACCCTCTCTGCAAGGTGTTTCCCTCTTTGTTTTCCTTCTTTCCATCACAAAGTGGGAGAAAATCCCCCCTAAGTACCCACTTCCGTCCTTGTTTTCCTTCTCTTCATCACAGGATGGAGGAAAATCCCCCCAAGCCCCTGCTTCCCTCCTTATTTTTCTTCTCTACATCATAAGGTGGAGGAAAATCTCCCCAAGCCCCTGTTTCCCTCCTTAATTTCCTTCTTTCCACCACAAAGTAGGAGGAAATCTCCCCAAGCCTCTACTTTCCTCCTTATTTTCCTTCTCTCCATCATAAGGTGGAGGAAAATCTCCCCAAGCCCCTGTTTCCCTCTTTGTTTTCCTTCTCTACATCACAAGGTGGGGAAAAATTTCCTCAAGCCCCCGTTTTCCTCCTTATTTTCCTTCTTTCCATCACAAAATGGGGGAAAATCCTCCCCAAGACCCTGTTTTCCTCCTTATTTTCCTTCTTTCCATCACAAAGTGGGGGGAAATCCCCCCAAGCTCCCCACTAACGATGGGTATTTTAAGACACATTGGTCCCCTTCTTGTTCAGATGTTCTCCCACCCTACCTTTGGCTGTTTTTTCTTCCCCAGCAGGAATTAGGACATCTGAGTTGTAACATGAAATTAAGGCAAAAGGTAGAAAAGAGAAAATCCTAGAAATTTTATTAACAGGAGCTTTAATGGTTTCATTTTGATTTTATTTTTATTCCATTTTATTTTTTTTAAGATAGCCTGCAGGTATGCCCAAACCACTGACCAAGCCTCATTTTGTTCTCCTAACAAGACATTTAAAGATCTACTCAAGTTATCCATAAGAAACAAGATGTTGTTTAGATTTGTATCAAGGTTTTAATGCACTTGCCAAGAGGATTCTATACAGATGGGGACAGATGGGTCTATCCTAGCTCCCGTGACATTAAACCAGAGTCTTTATAATATCTGGTCTTGTGGTTAAAGGGGGCATTTTGCTACACCTGTGGACAAAGGATCTCTACCCCTTTCCTAAACTCAGATTTATCTTCTATAATTTGGTGAAAAAAAAATAAATCATAATAAAAAAATCTGCATTTGAGAAGCACTTTGAGATCCCACAAAGAAAATCCCATTGAAAGCAACAGAGATGTAGAGCTCCCCATATGGTAGCAATCACCACCAAAACACTCCCAAAAACATCTTCAACTTTTGCCTGCGTTTTAGGATGGGAGCAGGATTGTGCCTTGCTGAGCCAGCAGGTTTTATTCCTGTTGCTCCTGATGATGCCATCACAACAGCCACTTTTTGGCCCAGAGAGATGTGTCTACCAAAAAAAGAAAGAGTCCTATTTTCAGCTGTGGAGAGCTTAAATCAGAGATTCAGGGGTGAAAGAATGATTTTATTATTTTTTTATTAGTCCCCTGAGGTGTTCCCATACCCATCTTTTTGAGTCCAACTTGCACCAGGACTTGTTCCCTCTACATTTGGCCAAATGGCCATCATCCAACAGTTGTAGTGGCCTGTTGAAATATGTATAAAAATGGAACATTGCAAGAGCCTGTCTGAAGAAAGGGTCTTGCCCAACAGCTCTTGGATAAGACCTCCAAAAGGGAGCCCAGAATAGAAATAAATCACCATTAAAATACTGCTGAGTGAAAGGGGAATGGTCTTCTGCCTGTCTGTGTCCCCTGTTGACTTAAACAGAGTCATCTGCAAGTGAAGTAAGGACTGAGGTAGCTTTTCTTGTCATAACCAGAATAAAAACCTGCAAAAAAATTACACTGACAGTTTGTGACAGCATAAGACAGGTAGACAGAAAAAAGTTAGTGTGCTGGCACCATCATCTGTCCAAATCCATCTTCTTTCTCTAGTCTTATACCCACCTTTATGTACATTTTGGGTGCAAATTCTCTGAATCCTGATCATCTTCACAGATCGGGTGTTCTCAGGGTGGTATGGCTGTAGGCAATGTTCTTGTTCCATAGGCTGCAGTGGGGTCTCAACCTGGGAGGACTCATGAATAAAATAAGTGAAGAAAATGAATAATAATAAAAAACTTGGTAGGTCACAGAGGAAGACAACTTGTAGGAGTGAAGAAAATTAATAATAATTAAAAAACCTGGTATGTAACAGAAGATGACAGCTTCTAGGAGTGAAAAAAAGTAATAATAATAAAAAACTTGGTATGTAACAGAAGATGACAACTTGTAGGAGTGAAAAAAATTAATAATTAAAAACTTGGTATGTAAGAGAAGGTGACAACTTGTAGGAGTGAAGGCACAACCAGCGCAGCTCAGCCCCAGGCTGAGCAGTAGCTTCAACGCGTGACTTGCAGGTGCAAATTGTGACACCACGTTTTTTTTTAGGAGGAAGGAAAAGTTGAGCCCAGATCGATGACAACAGGGCTGAGTGCCAGGACAGCTTCTGCCTTCACGCCACCTGAGCAGCAGCAGCAGGGAACTGGCTGCCACCCAGCTTCCCTCTCACTTATTTTACCAGCACTTGTCCTGCAACTTGGGGGTTTTTTTGGTTTGTTGGTTTTTTTTTTCCTCTCCTGTTCAGCTCACTGAAAATCAGAAAACAATCCCAAATAATAGATTAGAAATATCTTGGCTCTGTTCCCCAGGAGGATATATTTTCTCACCACGAAGAACATGCACCGTGGTACTAATTCAATAGATGTTTTGGGTTTGTTTTGCTCGGTGCTGACGCTGACGCAGGAGATATACGACCCTGTCTATTATTAACCCCCGTGTCTGGCACAGTTATTCTCCAACAATAACATCCTTTCAAAGGCCCTACTATTACTTCACCTGAACTTGAAAAACATGGATTGTGGACTGAGTAAAATTGGCAGGAGCCAATCTTCCAGCTTTCTGCAACCACAAACAATTCACAATAGTTTTAGACTCCTTTATTCCTTATTTTGGGGGGTTTTTGGTTGTTTTTTTTCTTTAGCAACAACTGAATCTCACAGCAAAGCAGCAAAGCACCCTTACACAGCCACATTTTTTTCCTTTTCAATGCACATTCTGAATTTTTAAGGTGGTGCCTATCAAATAAAGCTTTTGAGGACACATTTCTTTTTCTCTTCCTGCTTCTATTCAAAGTCTTGAGAACTTTGTAAGGTGTGAGGTGGGTTTGCAGTGCTTTGAGTCAGCCCTTGGTGGACAGCTCTGTAATTTTTGTTTCTCTACTATTATTTAGCAGCAGAAAATGTCCTATTTTCAAAGTATTAGTGTTCAGTGTCTTCACCCAGGGGTCAGATGTTTGGATGAGCGTATGAGACTGCCTGTATTTGGCACGTTGGGACACTTGCACTCAAGTTGAGCTTCTCTGTCTTTTGTAATTCTCCTTTTCTGACTTAAAAATGTTGAGTCATTTCCCTGCCTGTGGTTAACCTTCTCTTTATGGATTTTTAAGTTTTGTCTTTCTGGGCACTATTATTTTTAGTAGATTTTTGTTTCCAGGGCTGATATAAGCCTTAAACACTGAGGGTTTACTACTGTCAGGGTTGTCCATTAATGCAGCCATCTCTGTCTGCACAGACTGCAACCAGAACATCTGAAAAGGACCTTTTCTCCCCAATTTCTCCTCCTGAGCCCACTAACAACATAATGGGGCTATCTCTGTGGCAGACATCATAGCTCAGGTACCACGATCAGGGCCAGCTCACTGTGTATGTCTTCTGATGTCTGCAGTGCTATGAACTCAGGTTGGAATTAAGGTCTAGTCTCGTTGTAGACCCATCATGGTGTGTGAGGAGCATCCTCATGGAAAGGGAAAGCCTTGAGTTGAGCAGGAGGACTTTGCAAGCTCACAACGTTTGTGCTGCCAAATTGTGCCCCACCAAAGACCTCCCACCAGACCATGGGGACCTCCAGATCACTTTTGCTTTCATCTCTGTGTCTTCCTCTGAGCTGTAATCATCTCCTCACCAGGAGTGATGGAAGCCTTATCATCGGTGATGTAAAAGACGAGACAGATGAGAAGAGCTGGGATGTAACGAGGAGTTTGAACCCGAGTCAGCCAGCCAGCAAGATTTGCTTTGTCACATTGCCAAGCAGGCAAAACAGTGACAAGAGCTTTTTCTCACTCCTGCAGTAGTTATTGTTCTACCTGCCATAAATGTGACTTTGGCCAAGCTCACTTTGGGTTGCGTATTGCCTACGGTGCTCACTTCTGGGGCTCTCTCTTCTCCCTCCAAGGTCTTATATCCTCTTCCTTCACCAGTTCATTCAGCCATGGGAGCCCAGGAACTACTCACACGAGCCCAAAATGTAACCTGAGCCTCAAGGTGCTGCTTGAGAGGCACTCACAAGAAGCCATGCTGGCAAGACATTGCTCAGTCATCTGCACTTGCCTTGATGAGGGTCCATCCATCATGTTCCTGAAAGTATTTGTAGCATTTTATACAGAGGCAGCAGAATGTCATAGATGGATTCATCTTCTCCTCCATCCTTTTTCCTGCCTCAATAGGAATAGTTTGCAGTTCAGCTAATATTTATGGAAGTGTGTTGTTGGCTTATACATTGCTCGAGTAATGGATCTAAATTTTGAGCTAAGGGAGAAGAGATATTTTCCCACATCCTCACACATCACCTGCTTCTCCACAGACCTTTGGATAAATCCAAAAGCTGTGTCAACCTTGAGTATGGAGAGGGAAACTGAGGCACAAGCTTGCTGGGGAACTGAGCTGTCATATCCTTCTGAAGAAGTATTGCAGATTTAGGTGGTTGTAGGAATGTCATGCTTGGTCCTTCTCCCCTTTCCTTAGTCTTGAATACATCAGCTTCAAAGCTCCCCTTGGTGTCTTCTGCTTCTTGACTGTGTCTGCTGGTGTGATCCTGCAGGTCCTATTTTTTAATGTGGAGGGAAAACATTTTGTCACCCTGGGTACACAGCAGTGCCTGGACTTTCTTTTCTGTCCATGCTTTTGAAGTAGTTGTTATGATTTTAGGAGCCCACATTGGTCCTTTCCAATGCTCCATACCTAGAGAAGTCCTTTCCATATGGGCAGGAACCATCCACATTTCAGACAGGCAGAATAACTGTTGACCAAAGTATCTCTGAACCCATCAACAAACTCTTCATGGCCCACCCCTCGTTGCACAGACAACAACCACGGATCATCCGCTTCCTAACTGGAGCATAACAGGACAATGTGTTACAGATGCAGAAAGTCACTCTGGGCAAGGCCATCTGCACGGTCCAGTGATGCTGGCTCATATTTTGCCAGGGTGCAAAGACATCCACCACCATGTCCTGAGCCAGAGAAAGAGCTGAGTGAGCAGGGAGCAACACCTCCCTCCCTGGAAGAGCTCAACAGAGCCCATACTGAGATACCTGCAAACATCTGAGCACCAACATGGTCATTGCAATGGTTGGCCTTTACATCTGGAGTTGGATCCACCAAAGATGTCCCCTAACTCCCACCCTATGGCTTGATTTTCAGCCAAGTTATGCTTTACACCCTCCCCTCCCAGACTTTGGTGTCATTTGAGCTGTTATCTCATGGGTGTTTATCAGGTTTGTCCTACAAAGAATTTGCTTAGGAAAGGGATGTTTCAAAGCTCTCCTTCCAGAGGGATTTCTGCATATCCTGTGGATACCTCAGGAGTGCATCAACACATCCCTGGGACTTTTTCATCTGGACATCCCCAGGAGAGAAACAAAGAAGGAACAAGCATTCAGCCAGCGTGCCAAAGCTTGCATTCATCCAGACTGGGTTAAAAGAAAACTGGTCTGAAGAGCAGCCCATTGGAGGAGGGAAGGGAAGGGCAGAGGGTCAAACTCCAAAGGACATCCCACCAGTTGTTCTGTCCACCTGTAGGATGTGGGTCCTGTACCATTTCTGATGGCTCACCATATGTTTAGGTGCAGTCTAGGGTAGGAGCACCCATGCTGCAAACCCTCATCATATGTTGGGGGTAGACACAGTCACTATTTTTGGTAGTATTGGGGCAAAGAGGATGTTCTCTGCAACTCACTGGTTCATGGGACAACTGCTTTGGAGTCCAAAACTGGAATCAGCTATTTTCATAGCACTTACTTTTTCGTTCACAGAGTTAAAAGTTATTTAACATTAGAGAGGTTTTGAAATGTTGCCATTTCTTGTCCTTTTAAGTTGCACTTCCACCTCTTTTTTCACAAGTGGAAGCAAAGTTCAGACCAAAACTGCAAGAAAGACTTCACAACAAGCTTTGTGCTGGAGGGCATTAAAACAAAATAAAACAGAAATACTTTTTTTTTATTAAAAAAACCCCCCTCACCCTCACTTTTCCCCACCAGCCAGATTTTGACTGTTGGCAGCAAGTCAGGGTAGAGCTGCCTAGCTACAATCTAAAATTAGAGCACCTAAAAATTAACTGTAGGGCTAAAGAACTTTGGTCCCTGTGCTGAATGAGCACTGGAGAATTAGTAATAGACACTTAACCAGCTCCACTTTTAATCCAATTGCAAAGTTGTTTTCAAAACACCCCCCTCCAAAAAAAAAAGTGGGTTTAGTGTTTTTCTCAATTATGTTTGCTTCCTTTGTTAGGAAGGGTGTGAGGGAATGAGACATGGGAATCTGGTTAAATATAATAGGGAAAAAATAATTTACCCTTATTGAAAGACTTCCATGTTCTTTTAGGAGGCCTCACGCTCATCTTGTGTCACACTTCTCAAAAAAATTAACATTTTCAGCTCTTCTCCATGACAAAGACTGTGGCTTTTTCTAACAACTTCCCTGTGAATTCCTCAAACCTCTGTGTTTGGAACCAGACAGCCCTGGGGCAGCACTGACCTCCAACCACAGCTGGAGAAACCAAGGCTGCCTCTTGAGGTCTTGGACCAAATGGTTTCTATTGATGAGGGCTTAGAAGACAACTAAAGGAACTTAGGAGGGTCTCAGAGCAAGTGAGTCTTCTTTCCAAGGATGCTCTTGCACACAGCATCAGGCATGTTAGGTGTCTGGCTGGGTGTGAGCATCATGACATGAGCATCAGGGCTTTGGTCTCCATTGCTATGGAAATTTTCACCATTTCTTCCAGAAATCTTACCTTTTTTTCCTGTATTTTCACTTGGTTAAGTTTGGCTGCAACTTCTATCACCAGCTACAAGGCAGGATTGTGGTACTAACTGACTCAAAACTTACTGGGATACTCTTTGGACCATGGGTGAGAAGCTCCTGCAACTCAAATAAATAAGGATGATCTTAAATTTACCAGGACATCCAAAAGAGGCCCCAGACCTGCTGCAAATACTCATTTAGAAGCATCCACCTTGGAGAAAAACTGCAATCAAGGAGGTGCTTGCTAATCATACCTTGGAAACACCCTTTCACCCTGTCCCAGAACTCTCCCTTGTGAATGCAATGGAGCATCACCCTTGGTGGTCTGGGAGAAGGCACAAGTGCTCTTAGCCCTGAATTGTCTCTGTCAAAAGATGAAGTTTTTGCTTCTCTAAGCTACAGAAATAGATGAAGGAAAGTTTTTGAGGTTGTTTGCAACGTTTCAGTTTGCTGTTTTAGAACAAGGCCACATCTGGAGTGTTGTGTCCAGTTCTGGGCTCCCCAGTTCCAGAGGGACAGGGATCTTCTGGAGAGAGTCCAGTGGAGGCCACAAAGATGCTGAGGGGACTGGAACATCTCCTGTGTGAGGAGAGGCTGGGAGATCTGGGACTGTTCAGCCTGGAGAGGAGCAGCCTGAGAGGGGATCTGATCAATGTCTGTCAATATCTGAAGGGTGGGGGCCAAATGGATGGGGCCGGGCTCTTCTCGGTGGTGCCCAGTGACAGGACAAGGGGCAATGGGCACAAACTGGGACACCAGAAGTTCCAGAGAAACTGAAGGAAAAACTTCTTCCCTGTGAGGGTGCCAGAGCCCTGGGCCAGGCTGCCCAGAGAGGGTGTGGAGTCTCCATCTCTGGAGATGTTCAAACCCACCTGGACACTTTCCTGTGCAACCTGGTGTAGGGAACCTGCTTTGGCAGGGGGGTTGGACTGGATGATCTCCTGAGGTCCCTTCCAACCCCACCATTCTGTGATTCTGTGATTCTGTGAAGTGTGCTCACCAGCCATCAGCTTTACTGAATCAACACTAAGCACAAATTAAAACCAAGAGTTATTTTAGCAAGGAAGTTCTCAATTACAGAATTGGAAATGCAGCTGCAAAGAGGAAAGTATAAAACCACTAGAGCCAAGACCTGAGACCTACTTGACATTTCTTCTTGTGCTCTTCCTCCTACTGGGATTTCTCCTTAGGCACTTATTACTAAGGCAGCAGAAGACCCTGCTCAGCATGGAGTCTTCTGCTATGGGGACAGGATGAGAGAGTTGGGGCTGTTCAGCCTGGAGAAGAGAAGGCTCCAGGGAGACCTTCTAGTGGCCTCCCAGTACCTGAAGGGGGCCTACAAGAAAGCTGAAGAGGGACTTTTTATAAGGGCAGTTAATGACAGAACAAGGGGTGATGGCTCTAAACTGAAAGAGGGGAGGTTTAGATTAGATATTATAAAGAAATTTTTCACTGTGAGGGTGGTGAGACCCTGTCCCAGGTTGGCCAGAGAAGCTGTGGCTGCTCCTCCCTGGAAGTGTTCTCGGCCAGGTTGGCTGAGGCTTTGAGCAACCTGGTCTAGTGGAAGGTGTCCCTGCTGCTGGCAGGGGGGCTGGAACTGGATGAGCTTTGAGGTCCCTTCCAACCCAAACCATTCTATGGTTCTATGACTCTGCTCCTAAAATGCATCTGTCTCTGGGATTTTGATTCTCATACATGCTTGAATATTTTCTATTCACTCTTGAACTTCAAAGCACATCACCAGAATCCTTGTAGAGTTGAAAATGCCTCCCTCTGATGAATGAAGAAGGATCTTGGAATAGAAATTAACCTCCTTCCCTTGGGAAGTCAACTAGCAAACCATCCCCACAGCACTCTGCAAGTTATATAGCAGAAAGGGTTTGTGGACATCCCACAGGAGGTTGTCATTTGATTGCTCCTGGCTCAACCAATCTGAGTAATAACCTGAGCCTTCCCATGGTGTTAGAATAGCTTGCAATTCTTGTGCTATAAAAAGCACATCATTTCTGCAATATTTTTAGCAGTCTTGCAATTGCCAGGCTCTATATCGAGATCATGTGTGAAGGATCAATGGACTAGAGGTGCCTCAGTCCCCCATGGTGCTAAATTTAGTGGGTTGCCTCACAGCCAAATAGAGAACAACTCAGAATTAACAAAATCTGCAGGGAAAAGGTACCAGCCTTGTTTCACAACTCCTCCAGGTCCCAGAGGAGTCGTTCCGTGGATGGATGTGGGCAGTAGGCATCAGACAGAGCCAATCGTGCAACCCTTTACTCACCCAAGGAGTCACATTGACTGCAGCAAGAGTGTTTCTGCAAGTGCTCTCTGTACACTTTACAGCTGTAGGATCAGGCCAGGAAATGCAGTATAAGGGTGGTGTTAAAATAGAGATCTTCAAACCAAAGGACAATACTTGATCTGGTCACCTTAAGTTGTCTTTACTGTTTATCTCATCTCCTCTTTTGGTGGCCATCTCTGTTGATCTCTATTTCCCTTCTTATTCCTTCTCAACCTACCAGTTAGCTCCCTTGTACAACTTTAAATCCTGCTGTATCAGACCTCCTTGTGTCCAGGATGTCCACATCCTTCAGCTAGGACTGTTTCTGCTGAAAAGGACTTTTCTGAAAGGATTTCTGAAAACATTTCCTTTTCCACCACCAGATCCTTCCCTCTCCACCTTGGCCATGGCTTCCTTCTCCCTCACAGTCAGAAAATGCCCTCCTTCATGGTAACCCCCAAAGGTCACATTCTCCAGCCTGACCCAGGGCTTTCCACTGCTTCCCACCAGGTCCCAGCAGACTGCTAGACCAGTATCTAGCCGTGGGATGAACCACTTGGTTCAGTTCACAGGCAGTGTCTCTCTTCTGGGATTCCCAAACCTTTCTGAAAGGTCTTCAGGGACAAATACACATTATAATTTTAAATACAGGGGCAACTGAGTGAAAGGTGAGATATGGAAGATCATAAAGCCTGTGGATTTCCTGAGGTTTCCCAGGTATTCTCTTTCACCTTTACTCTGTCATGAGGATTTAAAGTTTTCCTTGACTACTTCTCTTCCACTCCCCATTATTTGACCCAGATTGCAAACTGCAAGGAGTTGGGAAAGTGTTATGGAAGAACCTTTACATTGTGCTCATCCTGTTCTTCCCAGGCATCTGCTATTGGTCACCAACAGAGAAATGTTACTGAAGTAGCAGGACTTTTGCTATGAATCAATACAACAGTTCTATCTTCTTAACCTATGGTTGGGAGGAGATATGTGAGGACAGAGTTGAAGCTGGAAATGCTCTGCATGTGCTGGAGAAGTAGCATTTGAGTCATTGTGGTCTCTCCACAGATCATCAGTGTGGGGAGAAAAGAGATCTGGACTCCAGACACTTTCTCTGTGGTCTTCAGAGAGCTGGAGCCCAGGGCATATCTTTGAAAACCCTAAAACAGAACCAAATCCTAGGGCCAAGAGCTGGAAAAATGAAGACAGCAGTAAATTCTCAAAGCCAGCTGCCTCCACCTCCCACATTGAGGGCCTGGATTCCAGACCTCAGTCCAGAAATATACTTCTAATCTCCACTGAAAGCTTTATTTTGGTTAAGGAGGCCTCCTATCACCTCACTTTCTTTTGTATTGACCAGTGCAGAGTAGTAGGATCAACAAAACCCAGTAAGGGGCAAAAACATTGGACACTGGTGTGAGTAAGAAGGAAGAGATACTGATCACTTCCTAGCAGGTCACGCTAAAGCTGGCCTCACAAAAGATCTGCCAAAGCCAATTAGCTAAGGCACATCCTGGGGGAAATCCTCTTAGAGCAGGGGAGGTGAGAATGGAGATGATATCACCATTCCCAGCATTGCAATCATAGAGAAATAGGGTTGGGAAGGGATATTAAGAGGTCGGTGGGGCCATGCCCTTTATCTCAAGGGAGGATCAAGTCCATCCATGTCATATGCCAGCCAGCAGACACGGTGTTAACATGCTCTTAAAGACTCTCTGTGATGAAGATGCTACAACCTTTCCAGCCAATCTATTCCTAATCCAGATCTTTCTGACTGGAATTAGGCCCATTGTTCTTTTCCCATCCAGTATGGACATGAAGACAAGATTATTCCTTTCTCTGTCTCTGTCTTCATGTCTTCAGGTGTCATGTCTTCTGAATCCCCAGTTCTGCAGACTGTAACATGTTAAATTGTTAAGTTGGACCCAGCAAAACCTCCATAATTCTCCATACTGGTATGGGTGCTTTTGTGTCCATACATATATGTGTGCATGGATCTGTATTTTGATCACAGACTGGTTTGGGTTGGAAGGGACCTTAAAGCTCATCCAGTTCCAACCCCCCTGCCAGCAGCAGGGACACCTTCCACTAGACCAGGTTGCTCAAAGCCTCATCCAGCCTGGCCTGGTGATCATCTCAACCTCTGGAGTTGGATAACTTGGTGTTATCAAGACTACCATGAGTGCTTCCAACAGAAAAGAGCTGTTGGGAATTGGCCTGTTACAGAGGTTTTTCTCCTCTTCCCATTTGTATCCCAAAGATGTTGGTTTGTTCTTGGGCAACCCCAAAACACTGGTCCAATTTTGGCTAAGAAATTTCTCATGTGGCAGATCACTGAAAAGTCCTGCAACATAAAAATGTGGAGGGAAGATTCAGGAAGTGACCAGGAAGGGATTGTCAGAGTGCACAAGGTACTTTTCTACTTCTTTCCTTTATATGTGTTTGTGACACAAATCCATCCTCATCCTCACTTAGAGCAGCTCTGAGGTTGCTCTGATTTCCATCTTGTTCTTCCAAGGTCTCCTCCAGGGCTGGGAATGTGGAGAACAGCTGAAGCTTCCATCCTGTCTACCTTGGAGTGACTGAAAATCACATTTAGTCAATAATATATAATGATGGGATGGTCTTTGTCCTTGGAGGATTTGTTGGTCCCAAGGCCAACACCAGGAACATCCTCTGGATTTGTCTGTAGATGAGAGGTGGTGACTTAACCCAAACTTTCCAGGGCTGAACAAGCTCTGTGTGCAGACACCACTCTATTGTGCTTTTATGGAAGGAGATAATTTTGCTCTGGAGAGGTGATATCTTAATGTCTTGAGGCTGGTTGATCATCTGGCCCTATGGTTAGAGCCCTATAGCCAAGACTTAAAGCAGAACTCAAACTCAGACTAGAAATGGGCATCTAAAGCAGGAGCCAACTCACATCAGTGACAAAATGAGGCAGAAAAAAAGAACCAGGAGAAGGCACCAAGCCCTGAAGCACCCCAGTGACCCAGGGAGAACATCAGACCCCACTTGATACCACCAGGCTGGGATGAAACATCCTACAGATTCCCTGCCTCTGTGGACATGTCCTTGGAGCAGTCAAGTGCAGCTTGACCAGAATAGCTGTTCTCATGTGAGGAGTAAAGTTTTCCTCAGAGGGCAGTGCTGCTCCCATGGGAGAAAGGGATCTGCTGATCCTGCTCTAACCAGCTTTACACCCAGGAACTTGCCTTTTTATAGGACTTACATAAATACCTCTAGAATACTTTGATCCACAGCTTTATTTGGTAAGGAATCTTCTCTCTACTCAGAATAATTATACAAAACCCAATTTCAAGATACAATCTAAATTTCCATCCCATCTTTAACCACAATGTGTGGCCTGTAGAGCCACAGGTTGTCTCCTGATGACTTAAGAAGACCCAAGACATTTTCTGGGTTCATATATGAAATAATCCACATTTGTCCTGTGTTTATACAGAGGCCCCTTCTTGCTAATTTGAGGGTGAAGCAAAAGTGTGTGTTGTGCAGTTCAATCCTAAAGGCAAGTACAGATGCTGGGATGGTTCCTCTGGTTCAATGGGTTCTGTTATCATTAGGGGCTACTCATCACTTCTCATAGAATCATAGAATCTCCTGGTTGGCAAAGACCTTTGAGATCATCAAGTCCAACTCTACCTGTCCACTACTAAACCATATATTTGAGCACCCCATCTAGCTATCTTTTAAACACCTCCAGGGATGGAGACTCAACCACCTCCCTAGTCAGCCCATTCCAGTGCCTGAGAACCCTCCATTGAAGAAGTATTTCCCATACCTCCCCTGGCATAACTTAAGACCATTGCCTCTTGTCCTATCACTGGTTACCTGGGAGAAAAAGACACACACCTGCCCCCCTACACCCTCCTTTCAGGTAGTTGTAGACAGCAATTAGGTCTCCCCTCAGCCTCCTCTTCTCTAGACTAAACAGCCCCAGTTCCCTCAGTCTCTCCTCATCACACTTGTGCTCCAGATCCTTCACCACCTTTGTTGCCCTTCTCTGGAAACACTCCAGTGCCTCAATGTCCTTCTTGTAATGAGGAGCCTAAAACTGGACACAGCCATCTACAGACAAACACCCAGGATGTTCCTGGCATTGGCCATGGGTAGTTAATAGATGGTGGAGCTGGTGGTGCCAGTGTGACTGGTTCTGGGAGACACCATCATTTGCTTGAGTACTTGGAAGGGAAAGCCTCTCTCTGTCTCTTTCAGGGCTCCTTTCTGTAAAGGAATAAGATCCAGAGACCCAGAGGACCTTGGAAAAGTGTTCATCCCACCCCTCTGGTTTATTTGTCAGGGCTTTGCACTTTGGGTACCCTTCAGCCCTGCAAATCCTTTGGCAATGATGGCAGCTAGGCTGTCCACCTGCCACCAGGATGAGACCTGGCAGTTGGGAATGAGCAGCATGGAGCAGAGGACACTTAAGAGGATGCATTTAGTGGTTGAAATGGATCAGATATCTGCCCTCAGTCTTGCCTTTGGGGATAACTATGAGAGGAAAGGCAGTGCTGTGGTTAAAATCCTGGGACCTGGGAAAGGGGATTCAGGTCTCAGCTTTGCTACAGGCTTCCTGAGACCTGCAGCAGGTCAGTTTGGTCTAGATGCACTGGGGATTTGGGCCACAGGGTCACGCTTATTCTTGGTCTCTGGCTCTGTGACGCTCACAGTCTCGGTTTGACAACAGTCCAGCATCAGCCAAGGGGTTAAAGGAGCTCCTGATCCACCTCTCTGGAGATTATGGATCCTATTTACTTATAAAGTGCTTGGCAGTTCTTGGAAGCAAGGCACATGGTGGGATTTGTAGGTAACGTCATGGGACTGATATAAAATACAGCACGGACAAACCCATAACTCAACTCATTCCCTCATCTGAGGGACACACTGTGACTCCAGCAAGCAAGCTTATAGTGATACCAAGTCTCTCAAATCAAGATTTTGGGTTGCTGATGAGTAAAATGAGGTGCTTAACCTTGCTAGGAGATCCTACCATGCAGCAGCTTAAAGGATCTCCTTTTCAGAAGGCAGAAGTTAAGCACTTTGTAAACACTTCTGAAAATCCTGACCTTTACAGCATCCCCTCAGTGGAAGAATCCTCTAGCAGTGTTTAC
The DNA here is from genome assembly GCA_907165065.1 of Caprimulgus europaeus. Next base: position 123,371,616 of record OU015523.1, read on the forward strand.
ACACTCTTGGCAATGCTGGGTTGTTCTCCTAGTTCAAAGTACTCCGTGATGTGGAGGTGAATTCCTCCAGCATCCACACTGTACCCTTGGCCATGAATCATTTGTTTGCAATAAGCAGCAGAGTTCTGTGTTTGCTGATGGTGGTGAAGATAAAAGCACTGCTGGCTTGCATTTGTTCCCCTTCCATTTTAAGTGATCCAAACAGGTCAGTCACCCAGAAAACTGTCTTCTCCAAGAATTAGGAGTGTATTTTTTTCTCTATATTTTTTTTCTGTGCATATGTTTTTCTCTGTGCACGTATGATTTTCTGCACAGACATTTTCTGGAAGCATTTCATAAATCATTTTCATAAACTCAAATGGAAATAAAATAATTTCTATAGTGCTTTCTGTACCTCATTTCCCAGTGCAACTGGAGTTGCTCATTGAAAATGTTGGGGCTGCTTTTTGTTGACCTCATATGATTTAATAAAACATAAAAGGGGAGATTTAGGTTGGGTATTAGGAAAAAGTTCTTTAATATGAGGGTGGTAAATCATTGCAGCAGGTTGCTCAAGGAGGTGGTGGAGAGTCCATCCCTGGAGATATTCAAGGTCAGGCTGGATGGGGCTCTGAGCAACCTGCTTTAGTAAATATGTCCCTGCTCACTGCAGGGGGGTTGGACTAGATGACTTTTGAGGGTCCCTTCCAACCCAAACCATCCTATGGTTTGATGATTCTAAATCCATTTAGCTGACAGGCATTATTTTCTACCCCAAAATCCAAAATGCTGCCTCATGACTACCTGATTTCACAGTACATGCTGCATTTTGAAGGTCTTACACTGTCTGAAGCACATGAGACCCTCAGAAATGTGGTGGCTTAGCAGGTTACTGGCACAGAGTTAATGGTTCAGCAGCTCTGAGTGAGCTGGGGACAGGTTATGAACAAGAGTAAGAGTAGATAGAAGCTTGAAAAATTGATCAACCATACCCAGTATTTCTTCAACATAAACCCTCCTGGAGCATGTTGGTCATTGGAGGTCCTTTCTCTGCTGATGGGATTATACCACCTGAACAAGATGATCTGCCAAAATCCCATTTCAGATGGTTCTTCCCAGAAAAGTTATGTCAAGAGGTGAGCTCAAGGTATGGGAGATGCAGAAAAGCATTTAATTTGCTTAAAATCAGACAGAACTAAAAGATTAACTAAAAAAACCTGCCCACATTTCTGGGGAGACCTGTGGTTTTGGTTAATTTTTCCATGCTTTCAATGGTTTTGAAAGCAAAATGATAAGTTTCAGATGCATTTGCAATTTTATTTCCTTTCTTGAAAAGGAAAAGACTCTGTGGCCTGAAGGAGAATTGTTTAACATGCCACATTTTTGTGTCTTTATTGAATTAAAAGCAGGAAATCTTTCCCTGAGCAGAAAAGCCACACATTTTTTTAGTTGTTTGCCACAACATCAAGCAAACTTTTAACCCCATTTCCAGGGCAGTAAAACAATTTTGTGGGACTAGAGCTACAGAAGGGTAAAAAAGTATTTTATTTGGATTTCCTCCTCTTGGAGAATTAGTCTGTGTTTTGTATTCATCAGTGGTCAGAGGTTTTCTCCTGAGCCTCATGATCTGAACCTGCTAAGTAAGGCAAATCCAGATTAAAGCCTCTTGCAACAGAAATACTGGAGAGATCATGAGGGAAGTGGTTGGAAGAAGAGACAGGCAGGAAGGCAATACTGCATTGCTACACTTTTTTCCTTTTTTTTACCATTTTTTCCCATTTAGAATTTCCATAGAAGTCCCAAAAGAGGTTGAAATTGGAAATTTCTGCAAGAGGGGCAATTAATTTATCCCTTCTCCTTGGACTTGTTTCTCAAATCAAAGCCAGTTGTAGAAATAGGGGGTGGACATGCTGGGAGGAAACATGCTGTGTCATTTTAACTTTAAATGGTCCTTGTTTTGGGGTGAAAGCTTAGGTGTCCCCCCAAGTCCTAGCATTTGTGCCTCCAACTTAACCAGTTCCAAGCTGCAGAGTCCAAACTCAGATGTAGTTTGGTTTGAGTGGTTGATCTGGGCACTTCTCTTTTCTTAAGGTTTCTCCTGCCTTGTGTTGCATCAGAGGGGTTTTAATCTTTCTGATAGCTCTGCACAAGGCCAAAAGAGCACAAAAATATCTCTTTTTACGGTGTTTTGCTTGAAGACAGTTCTGGCCTCTCGAGAAGATGAGACCTCGTGTCATGGTGAGCCCCCTGAATAGCTCTGGCTGCAAGAATTATTCTTCTTAATGTTATTTTGACACAAGCCCAGGCACTGACCTCTCCTGGGTTATGTAGGTCCCTGAGAGATCGAGGACAAGTTCCAGTCTGTGAGATAAAACTGACCTCAAAAGAATCCAATTATATACAGCCAACGCACTCCTCTGACCCCTCTCCTCCAGCACTGCTGGCTTCCCTTGCCTTCGGGTCTTGCATGTCCCTAACTGCCCCATCAGCTTTCAGACAGCTCCAGCATCCTCCTCCCCATTCCTCCCTGGGTTGTTTTATTTGGTTGGTTTTTTTCTGATCATCCCTTTTCTGTCTTTTCTCTCTTCCAGGATGGCATCACCAGTCAAGAAGGTGATGGACCATCCCACCTCTCAAGTAGGTGAGTATCTGGCATCGAAGGCATCACTACATCAGGCCCCCAAAGGTCAAGACTGAGACAATTGGAGAAGACACCCTCTAATGCAGCTCCTCCACCAGGCTGGGGCAGAGTCATGTCACTCCTACAGACCCAGCTCCTCTTGTCTATACCAATGCTAGACACCCTTGTCCATGCCATGGACTGGACCTTACATCCTGCTCCCTCCCCATTTCCTACATCCCCACAATACCACCACATCCAACCACCCATCTGACATCTCTCCAAATCCTCTCCCTCACACACTGCTGATTTCCACCCCACCAGCATCACTTTTGCTCCTTTTCCCATCACATCAAGATCTCAGCTCCTTGCCCTCACCTCTTGGAGACCTCTCCCATCCCCACAGCACCCTATGCTGTATCCCTGGGGACATCCCCATTGCTCCCCTCCAGCACTTATCCCCATCAGGATGTTTGCAGAAGGTCATGGTGACATTCCTGGGATCTGCTGGTGGCATGGCCAATAGCAGGGAAGGCAGAGGAAAGGACAGGAGAAAACAAATGGATTCAGGGTGAAGATTGGATGGTGATGAACACCAGAAGATAAAGGTAGGATAGAATTATTTTGATTTTCCTTCTACTTTTTCCTTAAATAAGGACAAAAGAAAAAGTCTATTAATAGAAATCATGGAAGAAATCACAGCAGGTGACCTCCTTTATTTGACTGGATTAAGTGTGGGATTACAGGAGCGTTTAGAAATGTCGATAAAGTTCCATCAAATTCTTCCCTGTTTCTGCTTGTTTTTTGGGAATAGGAGGGATTTGGGGTGGGTCATTCAGATTAAGAATCCAGGGAAGTAATTGGAACAGGGCAGGAGGAAAGGGAAAAGAAAATAAAACACAATGATGGCCCTGGGACTGTCAGTTTAGAAAAGCTTCTGTGTGTTTTCCTTGTTAAATGCAATTCTTGGAGCTGCAGGAACAAAAATCCTGGGTGCAATGAATTGCATGTGCTGTGCAGGATTTTTGGTGGCTCCTTGAAGGTGGAGAAGAGAGAAAGAAATGAAAGGAGAGAGAGAAGAAGAAGATGGTAGAAGGGCTCTATAGGGGTGATGTAAAGCTGATCTGAGCAGATGGCTTCCTGCCACCTAAAACTTCCACGTTGCGAAATCCCATTAAGTGCAGAGTTTAATACAGTTCTGGATATCAAGAAGAAGCAGCTATTTAAAACCTTGATCACCTGCCAACTGTGGCTTTATGACCCATATTTCCTGTCCCAAATCACTTCTCCCTTCTCTCTTCTGGCCATGTTCTCTCCTTAGGAAATGGCCTCATTAATAAAATCAAACAAGCAGTGACAGTGCTACCATAGCTGGTCACTAATCCAAGGTGTTCCCATGCAGGGGTGTCTGGGTTTAAATTAATAAAATTAAATTATAAGAAGGATTCCCAGAGCCCAGGTAGGGTAGATCATCTGGATGAGCCCTCACCCTTTATAAATTAAATTTCACCCCGGTGGGGTACAACATCGTGTTGCTGCCAAGGGAGCCCAACACCATACTGGGATTTGGGGTGGGTCATTCAGCTTAAGAATCCAGTGAAGTAATTGTGAAGAATCCAGTGAAGAAATTAAATTATAAGAAGGATTCCCAGAGCCCAGGTAGGGTAGATCATCTGGATGAGCCCTCACCCTTTATAAATTCAATTTCACCCCGGTGGGGTACAACATCGTGTTGCTGCCAAGGGAGCCCAACACCATACAGGGAGCATGAGCTTTCTCATATACTGTGTTTCAGGTGATGAGAAAAGAGCCCAGAGCAATTAAAAACACGAAGAACACCAAGAAAACAATGATCATTTGTTGATCTAGACAAATTATATTTATAAAAACACATGCATTCAGTAGAAATTATGGCTCGTCCTCTCATTTCTGAATGAAAATAATGCAAAGGAAACTTTCAATTATTCATCTCTTACTTGGAAATATCCTGAAAAAATTGGCTTCCAAGCCAGACTGGAAGTATGAGTTTTCTGCTGGGGAGTTTCAACAGTGCTGACCATAGAGGGGACGTTTTTTCTTCTTCTTTGTACCTTTTATGTGTCCTACAGGGACTAAAAATGAAAACTCTGTCCCTAAATGCATGAAAACATTGGGAAAATCAAGTCCTTCTCCCTACACTGTATGGACCAATATGTCAACTGTGAGCAAGGGCAGGTTGTGAAATAGTTCCAGAGATAAGGGAAAACTTGAAGCTTCATCTCCATGGTTTCACCTTGCTTGAGGTGCTCTATATAAATTCCAGGTGTTTGTCTTCTGGAATGTTGTATTTAGCTTTGTGCTCCTCAAAGAGCTTGCACAATTCATCTAGGTATTTCTGATGGACTTGATCAACTTCTTCCTTGGAGGGTCTGTGTTTCCTCTGCACTGGAATTGGCTTCCCAACTGGAAAACAAGCAGAGGGATTGAGAGGAGCCAGTGTGAGACCCCTCTGGACACTTTGCACATCTTAGCACAGAGCTGGGGTCCACCTCTACAAGGATACAGTGGATGGATTGATATGACCAGTCCTGTCTTGAGGTTTGGGAGGCTGCACAGCCAAGGAGGTAGGGAGCTGGAAGTTCAGATCCTGATCTCCTAGCTCACTTCTATCCTTGCCTCAGTTTCCCCATCTGCAAAGTTATTTAACGCCTAAAACACTCTGTGTAACTATTTGAAGTACAAAGTACAGCATCCCAAATCCCAGTGCCATCCCTACAGCTGCTCCTAACATCTCAGATGTGCCGTGGATCAAGACAACATCATCCTAATGTTTGGGTTGGACTTTCCAAGCTGCTGCCACATGGCTTTGGAAATCTGCATTGCAAATGAGGAAACTGAGGCACAAGGGAGCCCAAGGCTATCCAAATACACTAGTGATTGGAGTGCTTGTACTTTGCTGAGATCAAAGCTTCTGCAAAACATCTGATTTCTATGAGGCACCAAGTACCCATGGATCTTTAGAAAATCATTATTTTTTCCAGGGCAAATCTAATTAATTTGATTCCCAGCACTAGAAGAAGCCCTTTCCCATCTCCCAGAGCCACCAGCAGCAGGATTGGGTACCTGCAGGGGACGGGAAAGTCCATGAGACACTTCTCTTGCTCTGGTTTCTTACTCAAATTGTGTTTGTCAAGTGGCAGAGAGTTTCATCATCATGTAATGCTGCTCCTCATCGGACTAATGAAGAGACCTTGTGATACTGCACAGCTCATAAAACCATTGAGACAATCCAAACAGGTTGTAAAACAATTAGAAGTAATTGCTGGCTGTCAAACCTAATCAGTGGGGTGAGCTCTGACCTTTCCAAACAATCTCTTTAATGAGACTAATTCACAGAGTATCAGTCATGCTGGTGGGTCAAACATGGAGTTGCTGAAACCAAGTGAAACTTCCTCAAAACTAAAGACTTTCTTGAAATTTGGTCACCTATGGGCATGGTTCCAATTTGAAACAGTGTGACTTGTTCATGTACAAATAGGTTGGTTTTTGTAGTTATCTGCTGAGGACACTGAGCAAACCTGCACACCTCGTAGGTGTTCCTACTTGTGACTGTGAAATTCCCTTTAACCCAATGGTTAAAGTGGTTCCTATCACTGGTTCCTCTGGGGTTGGGATTGCCTGCATCACACAGGGGTGATAGCATGGCCATGTTGTCTCTGGGGCTTTCTTAGCACTGCCCAGATGACCTTGGCTCTGCCATAAAACCAAGCTGGAGTCCCAAACCAGCATGACATGTGAGCAGCTGGGGGTGATTCTTTGCCAGCATGTTTCTAGCCCACCATAGATCATCCTCTCTGGAATGGTGCTCCAGCCTGGCAGGAGGATGACACAACTCAAGGACTGTGCCTGATCCCACTTTGCCCAGGTTGAACATGCCGAAGAAGGACTTACCCACAGTGTAGATGGGCCGTCGGTAGGGGATCAGCCCGAAGCTGTACTGGAAGATGCCTCGTGCATGAAAGAGGGGCAGAGAGATGCCCATGATCTGCTGGAGCCGGTGCTGGAGCTGCCGCAGCCAAGAACCCTTGGGATTTCTCACTTGCTCGAAGAGATCATTCTCCCCAAAGGAAAAGATGGGGACCAGTGGGGTGCTGTGGGGAGCCAAACCCAATGTAGGGGCATGAGTAGCAAAGCCCACTCCAAAACACCTTCCCCCCCCTCTCCAAAATCAGCAGGAACACCCCATTACACAGAATCCCAGAACTGCCTGGATTGGAAAAGCCCTTTAAGATCATCAAGTCCCATCATGAACCCAACACTGACCAGTCCCCAACTAACCCATGTCCCTCAGCACTGTGTCTACACGACTCTTCAATCCCTCCAGGGATGGGGACTCCACCACTGCCCTGGGCAACCCCTTCCAATGCCTCAGAACCCTTTCAGCAAAGAAATTCTTCCTCACATCCCATCTCAACTGCCCTGGGCACAGCTTGAGGCCATTTCCTCTTGTCCTGTCCCTTGCTCCTTGGTTGAACAGACCCACCCCCACCTCTCTCCACCCTCCTCCAAGGGACTTGGACAGAGCCACAAGGTCTCCCCTCAGCCTCCTTTTCTCCAGGCTCAGCACCCCCAGTTCCCTCAGCCGGGAACTCAGCACACTTGTGCTCCAGACCCTTCCCCAGCTCCGTTCCCTTCTCTGGACACGCTCCAGCACCTCCAGGTCCTTCTTGGAGTCAGGGGCCCAACACTGAACCCAGCACTCGAGCTGCGGCCTCACCAGTGCCCAGTGCAGGGGGAAGAGAACTTCCCTGATCCTACTGGCCACACTGGTGCTGATCCAGGCCAACAAACCACAGACCAGAGCATCCCTCCCCAAGTGTTCCTGGACCCCATCCCTTGCATCACCCGTGCTCCATAGCCAGGCGGACAAATCCCTTTCTATTCTTCAGCAGCAAGGTGTAGGATCCTGGCCGAGCATCCAACGCCTCCTGAGCCCCACCAACAATGATGGCCAGCACGTTCCCACCCTCTGGCCTCTGCAGAACGTAGGATGCGCTCTCCTTGTCAGAGGGGACAAGCCCTGGAGGGCAGAGAGGAAGAAATAATGAGCATCTATAAAATCCATATGACTGTGGTTTGCTCTGTACCTTTTTTCCCCCATTAACCGCCTTTGGAGGTGTGCTACATACTTTATTTTCAGATTTTTTCCATTCTTTGGTGATTTCAGCCCAAATCCTCTGAAAAGAGCTGGATTCATGCAGAGCTCTGCTGTGTGAATATAGAATCACAGAATCACAGAATATTAGGGATTGGAAGGGACCTTGAAAGATCATCTAGTCCAATCCCCCTGCTGGAGCAGGAACACCCAGATGAGATCACACAGGAAGGCGTCCAGGCGGGTCTTGAATGTCTCCAGAGAAGGAGACTCCACAACCTCCCTGGGCAGCCTGCTCCAGTGCTCTGTCACCCTTACTGTAAAGAAGTTCTTTCTCAAATTTAAGCAGAACCTCCTGTGTTCCAGCTCACACCCATTGCCCCTTGTCCTATCATCAGTCGTTACTGTGAAGAGCCTGGCTTCATCCTCCTCACACTCACCCTTCAAATATTTATAAACATTAATGAGGTCCCCCCTCAGCCTCCTCTTCTCCAAGCTAAAGAGCCCCAGCTCCCTCAGCCTTTCCTCATAAGGGAGATGTTCCACTCCCTTCATCATCTTGGTGGCTCTGTGCTGGACTCTCTCCAGCAGCTCCCTGTCCTTCTTGAACTGTGGGGCCCAGAACTGGACACAATATTCCAGATGTGGCCTCACCAGGGCAGAGTAGAGGGGAAGAAGAACCTCTCTTGACCTACTGACCACCCCCCTTCTAATGCACCCCAGGATGCCATTGGCCTTCCTGGCCACAAGGGCACAGTGCTGGCTCATGGTCATCCTGCTGTCCACCAGGACTCCCAGATCCCTTTCCCCTACACTGCTCTCTAGGAGATCATTTCCTAACCTATACTGGAACCTGGGGTTGTTCCTGCCCAGGTGCAACACCCTACACTTGCCCTTATTATATTTCATCAAGTTTTTCCCTGCCCAGCTCTCCAGCCTGTCCAGGTCTCTCTGGATGGCAGCACAGCCCTCTGCTGTGTCAGCCACTCCTCCCAGCTTTGTGTCACCAGCAAACTTGCTGACAGTGCATTCAATTCCCTCATCCAGGTAATTTATGAATATATTGAATAATACTGGTCCTAGTACCGACCCTTGGGGGACTCCACTGGACACAGGTCTCCAACTAGACTCCGCCCCATTGACCACTACTCTCTGGCTTCTTCCCACCAGCCAGTTAATAATCCATCTCACTACCTGCTCATCTAACCCACACTTCCTCAATTTATCAGCGAGGATGCTGTGGGAGACCGTGTCAAATGCTTTGCTGAAATCAAGATAGACCACATCCACTGTGGATGTGGATATGAATATACATTTATCCCTTTATTTTCTGACCCAGAAGCAAGAAATGGGGAAAAAAAATCAGGAAAAAATAAATTAAGAACTATCTTCATTTAAGCCCCAGGGAAAATCTGTTTCATTTTGTTGTCAAATGAATCCATGTCCAATCCAGAATCATTCTAAAACATCAACTTTAGGTCAAAACACACACGAATTTTAGTGAATGCTGCTAATTTAAAGTGGAGTTTAATGAAGAATTTGGTACCTTGGTGTTATTTACTTGCCAAAGTTAGAAATCTTTAATTCAGAAATGAAAAAGCAACGTTGTTTTGAATTTATTTTTTTTTAAATCCTTGTTTCAGGGACTGAAATAATTTGCAAATTAAAAGCTCTTTGTCAACTGGATTCAATCGACCTGAAAATGAGCTCTGCACCAAACTCCCACATTACAGTGATTAAACCTTCTTTCTCCTGGGTCATAACTCTCTCATATCTCACTGTTATGATTCCTCATTCTCTGTGTAAATATTTTTTCAGCAGCAGGAGCCAGAGTTTATGTCAAAAACAGGGTGATGGATGCCCTGGTAGAAGGGCAACGGAGCTGGGGAAGGGTCTGGAGCACAAGTGTGCTGAGTTCCCGGCTGAGGGAACTGGGGATGTTGAGCCTGGAGAAAAGGAGGCTGAGGGGAGACCTTGTGGCTCTGTCCAAGTCCCTTGGAGGAGGGTGGAGAGAGGTGGGGGTGGGTCTGTTCAAGCAAGGAGCAAGGGACAGGACAAGAGGAAATGGCCTCTAGTTGCACCCAGGGCAGTTGAGATGGGATGTGAGGAAGAATTTCTTTGCTGAAAGGGTTCTGAGGCACTGGAAGGGGTTGCCCAGGGCAGTGGTGGAGTCCCCATCCCTGGAGGGATTTAGGTACAGTTGGACTCGATGTCAAAGGTCTTTTCCAACCAAATACTCTATAATTTTATGATCTCAGACAGACCTGGATGTCTGTGCTTAGTCCATTGAATCCTGCCCATGACATAAGCCCATTTGGCTGGAGAAGTGGCCATTCCCCAAGCCCACTGGTGAGAGATGGTGATCATCTCCTGTCAGTCTCCAAAAATCTCTCCAAACCCCATTTCCCCTTTCTCCATTTAATTTGTGGTGTTGCAACAGCGTGAGCTGCTGTTTGCATCCTCTCTCCCTGGTTCCTGCTTCCTTGCAAGCAGCAGCAGCTTTGAAAAATTAGTTTTTCTCCTTCTTTCATTCGCAACCACAATTTCAAGCTTGAATGTTGTTTGCATGGAAAAAAATACAGGGCCACCCTGTCCTGCTGGCTTCAGCATTTCTGCTCATGATTTACTCTTCATTTTGCTGTTCCACAGTACCTGGCACAATGTTACCCTTACCTCAGAGGTGATTTATGAAGTTGAACAACAGAGATAACAGCTAGGAGGGCAATTTTAAACTTCAAAGAGTTTTGAGGTGCCACCTCCAGTAGCTGTGTCTATGCATGGGATCAGATTGGCCAGATTGCCTCCCATTCCCAAGCTCCTCTGATGTTTTCACTCTCTGCTCCTCCAACTCACCCACCCATCCCACCACCCACCCATGCTGCTGCCCTGCTTACCGCCGCTCATCACGTAGTCCCTGAAGAAGGGGATGCGAAACCACAGGGAGAGCATCATCAGGTGTGGAGTGATGCCCGGGAAGAGGGTGGAAAAACCTGTTGCCTCTGTGCAGAAGTTGAGAAAGGCTCCTGCTGCCAGGACCCCATGAGGATGAAATCCCATTAAGTAGTTCTGCCTAGGGTCCAGCTCTGCCGTCTTCACCAGCTGGATACAGGGATGGAGATAAAAATAGGGCCATGAGTTAATGCTGTCACCATGGGGAATGGAGCATTGGCTATGGAGAGCAGATAGGGGATTCCTGGAGGTGAATCCCTAGCACCCATCATGCTTTCTGTTGGAAAATGTCAACTGGAACAACTCAGTAATTTTTCACTGAGATGTATTTCATTGCCTGTGTTTCCATCTTCTCCCTTCTATTGGCCCAAGATGTCATCTCCAGTGATGCAATTCCTTACGTTGCCTTGAACTGACCCAGATGTTGTTTGGAACCTACTTTATCTAAACCATCCTCCGAAACATTTTCTAATATGGGGAAAAAAAGCTAAAAAGTGAGATAAAGGTGATTATTTTTGCCCCACTCCAACCCACAACCAGAACATCTAGTGGAGTGCAGAACCACTCTGGTAATGATCCAGGTAAAGCTGCTGTCTGGCTCAGAAACACGTCCCTCAACAGTGTGGTGTGGACCCAAGGTTTGTCCTGGCTGAAGTACACATCAGGTGATTTAAGGCCAGGTTGGATGAGGCTTTGAGCAACCTGGTCTAGTGGAAGGTGTCCCTGCTGATGGCAAGGGGGTTGGAACTGGATGAGCTTTAAGGTCCCTCCCAACCCAAACCATTCTGGGATTCTATGATTCGATGATTCACAGATGCTTTTGTACATGGTGGGGTGAGACCCAGCTCCCAGACATCTGACAGAGACAAGCTGATGGTTTTCTTTCCATTAGGGAAAGCCTCCAAGAACTCAGACACTTGAGCTTGTGTTAGATGCCAAAATAATCCACAAGTCCATCAAAGAGCAATGGATATCTCCTCAGGTTGCTACATTTTTGTTGGGATGAAGGAATGGAAAATGCCCATGTCCGTTGTATAGAGATTGACCACATGGATTGCAGATACAGTGCAGCACATGGATGGCCCTCGAGGGTTTGCTAAGCAGCCAGCCAAAATATTTGGCCAATCTGAAAGTGAGTTTGGAGCCTGGGAGATGCTACATGGGAGAATGGGCACCACAGCAGAAGAAGGGACAATGAAAGGGAGATAAGGGACAACCAGAATTTGGACTCAGTGGGTTATACTTGCTATGGACTTCCCAGATAAGGACTGATGTGACAAACCCACCCTCGAGCTATGTCACTGAGAAGACCCTGCCATGTCAACACCAGCCAGCATGCGCATATCCTAGAGGGAAGCAATCAAAGCTGAACACTGATGCCTCTGCACCCTTTCTGTGGGTACTGATGATGCTCACAGCACTGGAGAAGAATGAACCCTTCCAAGGCTAGCTGTCACAGAGCCACCACTAATTTTCAGACAGCTCAAAGGCACTTGTGCTTAAGAAGAACCAAAGCCCTGTGCATCTCTTCTCCCAAGGACCAAGCGACAGGATGAAAGGAAATGGCCTCAAGTTGCACCAAGGGCAGTTGAGATTGGATGTGAGGAAGAATTTCTTTGCTGAAAGGGTTCTGAGGCATTGGCAGGGGTTGCCCAGGGCAGTGGTGGAGTCCCCATCCCTGGAGGGATTGAAGAGTCGTGTAGACACAGTGCTGAGGGACATGGGTCAGTCGGGGACTGGTCAGTGTTGGGTTCATGGTTGGACTCGATGAGCTTAAAGGGCTTTTCCAATCCAGGCAATGCTGGGATTTTTGTGAATTTAGCATGTTGCTCCTCTGGTTACCCAGGTCCCATCCTCACTTGGGGAGCAGCTAATGGTGCATGTGTTTTCCTAGAACCAGCCAGACCCGCAGGTTCATCACGAGAAGGTACATTATTTTCTTACATCGTGGCTAATGTCCCATCTGTCCTGAGCTACTGTTGACTCTACACATGTGCCCATCCAAGCGCCTGCTCGTAATGAGGGGAGCAGACAAACAAGACTCCCACCACTGAACGGGTGCAGAGGTGCCTAGGCAGGAAGAGGGGCAGATGGCTCAATTACTAAGTGCCCAGGGCCACTGCCACCATTTGCTAATTTTTGAGTGATCTCAGCTTGCATCAATGTTTCCAACATCCATCTTCAGCTTCCAAACAGCCTTTCATCTCTGAGTGATTTATAAGCAGGGAGGTGAGATGTTCAGGTGTGTTGGAAACCACTAAACCTCCAGCTGTGTGTGCACAGAATAGAAGTGAGGGGTGACAGCAAGCTCAACACCTGGTTGCACCCTAAGGTCACACCATCATCCTTGCTAATGAAGAGCTGAACTTGGGGTATCTACTGAGCTGTGCAAACTTCTTCAATGGGAGAGTTCACCTGTGCTAAGACACCTCACATCCTTAAAAACCCTCCCTAGGAGACATCCTGCTGCTGCCTTACCCCCATGAAAGGGGAGAGAGGACAAGAGAGAAAAGAATGAAGAATGAGGCCTTTAGGGAAAATGAATTTTAAACTACAAGAGGAAAGAATCAGACTAGAAGTAAGGAAGAAATTTTTTACACTGGGGGTGGTGGGACACTGGCCTGGGTTGCCCAGAGAAGTGGTAGGTGCCCCATCCCTGGAAACATTCAAGGTCAGGTTGGATGGGGCTCTGAGCAACCTGGTCTGGTTGAAGATGTCCCTGCTCACTGCAGGGGGGTTGGTCCTTTAAAGGTCCCTTCCAACCCAAAAGATTCTGTGATTCTATGACAAGAAGTGAGGGAAGAGAAGAAGGAGGTTATGTCCCCTTACAAAGGACTGGACACCCATCAACCAGCAATCTTTCCAGCCCTATTTCTGGTTGATCATATTTCTCTTACTGCTTTCCAGACAAAGCCAAATGTAACCCTTGGTGGTTTGTGTTGCTCCTGGATGGTATATCTGTCACTGATAAATGATTCCTCATCTCCCCAGTGGCCTCAATACCACTAAAGTTTCAAGTCCTACCAACCATTGTTGGTTCTGGATTGGACCTTTTAAACCACCCGTGTGTTTTGGAGCTTTATCATGATCTATAGATCCAACTATATGGATCCTATGTATTCAGCTGACAGGAACCTCATGAAGTTCAACAAGGAGAAGTACAAAGTCATGCACCTGGGGAAAATCAACCCCATACACCAATACATGCTGGGGGGCCCCCAGCTTGGCAGAAAAAGACATGGGGGTGCTGGTGGAGACCAAGTTGAATATGAGCCAGCAATGGGACCTCACAGCAAAGAAGGCAAATGGTATCTAGGGCTCCATTAGATACGTTGACAGCAGGTGGAGAGAGGTGCCCAGTGCCAGGACCAGATTCAATGGGCACACACTGGAACACAGGAGGTTCCCTCTGAACATCAGGAAACATTTTCTCACTGTATGGGTGACCAAGTACTGGCACAGGTTGCCTGGAGAAGTTGTGGAGTCTCCATCCTCAGAGATATTCAAAAACCATCTGGGCAACCAGCTCTGGGTTGCCCTGCTTGAGCACAGCGGGGGTTGGACCAGATGATCTCCAGAGGCCCCTTCCCACCTCAACCAGCCTGTGATTCTGTGGTATTTGAATCCCTTCTCTAAGCCATTGACAGCTAAAGGGTAGGTGTGTGGTCACTCAAGAGTTGGTGGTTCTGGTTAATGTTTTTGCAAGACCTGTCCCCTGCAGTAGCACTGACCACATCTTAGTGACTTGGTTGAATTTTTTGCTTCTTTCAGCTTTGTAAACTGGTCTCCTTCCAGGGCATAAGCAAAAGAGGGGAGAGAAGCTCTCCATGTTGTCATAGTGTCTGCTTACATTTGGATGGTTTGGCCAGAACTTAGAGAGAAACCAAAGAGCTTGTACAAGACTCAGAAGGAAACCTGTAGCAGAGGAGACTTGGGCAAAGTTTCTTATGCTGCAGATCAGGCCCCTGGACTCTAAACCACCCTTCTGCTTCTGGAAACTCTTTAACACAGAAACTTGATCCTCCCATCTGGATTGTTCCCACTGTTTATTCACTTCTTCACTCTCCTCCTACCAGAGGTCAATCTCTGTTCCCAAACTGCCAGGGAAGTTAATACCTGACACGGCACAGCCCGACTCTCTCCTGCACTTCAGTCCTGAAGTGTTTAACAGGGTTGGGGTTGAGGTGCAGAGGGGTGGGACTCTCTTTCCTCCTGGCTTGGCCAGGTTGTTATTTCCACACCTACCAGATGGCATCTGCTGCTCTGGTCTTTCTGGGTGAATTGAACCTTTAATAATTGTCAAAGTACTTAAAGGTCCGGCCAAGCCGGCCTGTGTGTAAACAACTAAGTGAGACAAGTCCTTGACTTGAAGGTTTCTTGGTAAGACAAGGGCAGAGAGATCTCTGAAGGATGGCAATTTAGTGTGTATGACCTACAGTCCAAAGGCAAAGAGCTGTTACCAGCTCTGGGTTGTGCTCTCCAAACCAAGCCATGGCTTTGCTGGCTCCCCTGAGCTTCTCCTTCGCATGGTTGATGACTGGTTGATGGTTGATCCCATCTCCATGGGGTGCTGGCTTGTTTTCCCTTGTGACCCTCCTTGTCAAAGGTGTTATGAGTCCTTCCAGATCCCAGATCTGTGCTGATCTTGACCTTCCTAACAAATTAACTTAAATTTGTGTTTTGAAGGATGAGACCTACTTTATGCTTCTTCATGGAGAAATATGTTGATAGCTACAGTTGCTCAGTGATTACTCTGTAGCAGAAACTCTTCTTTACTCTGTCCACTCAAATATGGATCTAAGACATGGGTGAAACCCAGCCCCAGTTCTCCCAGCTCCCCCAGAGATGTGGTGAGACCTGCTCCATCCGCTTTCAGCTGTGTTAGGGAAATACACACACAGTCTTTCAGGAGCGGGTAAGAGCCCATGTACTGGCCAGGATCTCAAACAAATTAATCCAAATTAATTTTAAACTGGATCAGTTAAACCATATTAACATCCCAAGTTGATGCTCTTAGCTGGAATTAAAGTGGCCTTTGTTTGGTACTTGTTTTGGTTTGGTTGGTTCTTTAAGATTCATTTTGGAGTGGAATTAAGTTAATTGGAATCAGGGCTCTGAGTGACTGTATCAACCCAGGGGTTCTGCACTGGTTTAATGAGGCTGCTTTAACTCACCCCTGGAGATGTGGCTGGGGTTTCCTGGTTGTCCTCTACGGACTAGATTGTCCTACTCCAAAGCTAAGGGAAGAGGGAGGATGGGCAATTCCCCCTATAAGGGCGTTTCACTGATGCTTGAGGAAAAAATTCTCCCAAAGTCCAAAGGGTTGGAGGGATAGGTGTTCCAGCATGCCCTGGAGATGAAGAGATCCACAGCATTGTTTGCAGGGAAGAAGTGATGAAAAAGTCATTAAGTGAGGAATTAGATCACGTCAAGTTGAGATGAGTATGGGCACTGTATGGTGCTTGCTGTGCCGAGGGACATATGGTCACGAAGGGCACTGATGTGCTGTGATATCCCATTCTTAGGGGATATCATATGAAATGGCCTCAAGTTGTGCCAGGGGAGGTTTAGGCTGGATCTGAAAAAAAACTTCTTCACCCAAAGGGTAGTGAAGCATTGGAACCTGCTGCCCAGGAAAGTGGTGGAGTCACCTTTGCTGGTGGTATTTAAAAGATGGGTAGACAGGGTGCTTAGGGACATGGTTTAGAGGTAGAATTGGTAGTGTTGGGTTCATGGTTAGACTCGATGACCTCAAAGGTCTTTTCCAACCACTACAGTTCTAAGTTCTATTACATAACATGGGGTAGGAGACAAGGGAGTAGCATGGCATCACCCCCACAGCCATTCACAAAGCAGAGGAGGATGTGGTCAGGAAACCTGGTCAGCAAGCTTCTGCCTTCTTCATTTAAAGTCTCCCAAACTGAATTTCTATTGTATTCCTACCCTTCTCTGTTCCCAAACTCCATTTCCAAAGATGTTATGTTCATTAATCTGCTCTTAAGTAGGATGAACCTCCTTTTAACTTTGTCATAAGCAAATCCTCAGGTCCCTTGCTATCCACCCTGGCACTCCAAAGAGCATCTCTTGCAGGATGAAACATGCAGCCAGTTTCTCTGAGGGGTGAAACTCAGCAGAGAAATCCAGAAACCCACCCAGATCCAAAGAAGGAGAAATTGTGCCAAAGCAAAGAGAAGCAGGTGGCCCACCCAAGGGTGTCTGGATGGGAGACCAAAGGAAGGGCAAATATCTGAGTATTGTCAGTGGCTGCCGAGGAAGATGGATTTTATGTCCCAGCAGTGGCAAGAGTCCAAGAGGGACAGTTGCAGAAAGAGGCTTTGGGGACTGAGGTTTTCTCCAGGTGCCACAATACCAGGTCAGAACTATGTTTGTAGCAAGAAACAGGAGTTTGACCAGCCAGGCATGTTTGAAGTCAGTTAGGATGGGACTTCACCCTCACTCCCAAAGCTGGTTAAGGATGTCAGCTCCAAAATGCCTGAGTCCTCCTTTGTTCTTGTGTGATGATGCTTTTGAGGGTCTGGTAGGACCTCCCTTATCCAGTGGCTTAGCACACTGCTTGGCAGTGCAGATGTTGGGACACAGTCCTCCAGTGGACCTGACCTCAGCGGTGGCCTCTCTCTTACTTAAGGTCACCCAAGGGCAGAGAAGAGAAAGCCAAGACATGGGACAGAGAAGCTCCTCATAAAAGGAGAGAGGGATGGCTTTGGGCCATTTGGCCATGTCTTTCTTTTACCCTGACAATCCCTCTTCTCTCCTCCAGCCAACAGAAGGAAGCAAAGTGAATAGTCAAGACTGTTGGAAATCAGAAACAATATTTAGAGTCATGGGGCATGACATTAAATCCAGTTTCATATAATATACACATAGAATGTCACTCTTCTATGACAAGAAAGAAAACATTCCTGCCAGGACTTGGTTCACATCAACTTGGGCTGTCCCCTCTCTGCACCACCAGAACCACAATATACTGAGATACACCCTGTCATGGTTTATGCAATTATGAGAATGGATGAGCTATGGGATGGAGCCATCCCAGATCACAGCTGCTAGGGGTCAACTAATTTTCCAATAATTCATTTTAGTTATGCTAACAAAAAAACCCTCAATAATGCCAGCAAGTGTCCAAGTACAATGACAGAGGTTGGGACTCTGCCAGTTGCTATGGTTAATAAGGTCGTACTGCCACTTAGACAACACCGAGGCTAGTAAGAAATCACAGAATCACAGCATGGTGGGGGTTGGAAGGGAGCTCAGGAGATCATCCAGTCCAACCCCCCTGCCAAAGCAGGTTCCCTACACCAGGTTGCACAGGAAAGTGTCCAGGTGGGTTTGAACATCTCCAGAGCTGGAGACTCCACACCCTCTCTGGGCAGTTCTTGTGGCTTTTCACAAGGTGAAAACAATGCAGTGAAGACCACAGGGACCTTCTCCACACAGCAGGCACTTTTCAGGCTGCCCCAAATAAAGCTGAAAAGATGCTGCCTGTTGGGGTTACTCCGAATGATGACAGCACCTGAAGACAAGATTTATCCCTCCAAGACCTTAATTTTATCTTCCTACTGCTAAATTTAACTCATAACCTGGGTTATGTGATCTAAAGGTGAAATGTCTTGTCTAAAAGTCAAGCATCCAGCCTCAATTTACAGTCAGCAAGAAAGATGGTGACTTCTGATTGAGGACTATGGTAGAGATGGATCTTGCCAAGCTTATGCTTTCCCCATTTCATACCTGTCCTCACTTTCTGCACATTCATGGTGCTCCTCAGCTGAGGTTACCACAGCACCTTAGCTGCATGAGGTAGGTTGGTGACAGTGGTCTCATAGTGACAGGAGGGGATGGGGTTGGGGAGAAGAAGCAGTGAAGATCTGCATGGCCATCCTGCTTGGCCATGTGACATAGAAATTTGTTTTTACTGTAAAGCTGAGTTTATCCTTCATTATAAAGATGCCACATTGATAAAAGATAAGTGATAAATGATGACTGTGCAAATGGAGATAAAGGTTTGAGGAGAGACCTGGCAACAGCAGACAGATTATTGACTTCTTATTGAACATAGCATAAGTAGAGCAATCCAAGGTATCCAAAATACCTCTGGAGGCAACATCAACCCACAGCAGACATCTCTGGATAATTGTTCAAGTGTAGCCTACCCTAAACAAATTAATTTTGCACTTTTTTCATGTATTTTCCCCATTTTTCAAGCTCCAGCTGAGCTCAGCCATGTACTGCAGGTCTGTCATGAGTGTGTATAAAAAAGAAGGAGTAGAAGAGGGTTAAAATACAAGGAGATGAAGCAGAAATAACTGGGCAATGCAGTGGACCTACCCTTGGATTCTCAGTGTTTTGGGGTTGGGGTTTTTTTTCATTTTCCTTTTTAAAATCACCTCAACTCATTCAGGTCCTGCCTGACCCTATAACTCCCAAACCCCTAAATAAAATCCATCAGCTCCAAGGTGAAAAAAACCAAGCAGCAAAGCAATATTTGTGGAAGGATGATATCAGCAGAGGGTGCTCCTGGCATGCATTGCAGAGACATGGCTCCACCTCCCATGTGCCAGACGCTCACTGCAGCAAAATGCAAATTCACTTTGCTCAGATCCAGGGAAAACAGATGCTCATCCCAACCTTTCTTTGCTTCTGTACAGCAACCATGGCCAGGGATCCTTCAAAGGTACCATTTAATGCCATTTCCTAAACTAAAATAGCAGGCAGATCTTCCTGCCTCCAGGTAATGATGCTTGGTCATGGCAAGGTTGCTGCCAGGATCTGGGAGAATTAGGAGCCACATTTAATCTTCCCAGGATGACTATTCCTTTAGGGCTGAACAAATTTAATCTACACACAAATACAGCCCAGGGTGTTGGGTGTCCACCCGTCCATCTCCCCAGATCCCATTCCCTTTGTGCCCCTATTCTGGCTGGGGCTTTGGGCAAATGAGAGGTCCATGGGATTATCGAGCTGTGCATGCTCAGGCCAAAAACTCAGCTCAGCTCCTCGTGAGGGCAGCATAGAGGATGGCAAAGGCAATATTTATGATGATTGACTTCATAGAATCACAGACTGGTTTGGGTTCGAAGAGACCTTAAAGCTCCTCCAGTTCCAACCCCCTGCCAGCAGCAGGGACACCTTCCACTAGACCAGGTTGCTCAAAGCCTCAGCCAACCTGGCCGAGAACACTTCCAGGGAGGGGATATCCACAGCTTCTCTGGGCAACCTGTTCCAGTGTGTGACCACCCTCTTCCCTGCTGCTAGGAACAAAGCACTCCATGCTTGGAGGGGATAAATACCTTCCATGCAAGGAAGCAAACACATTTGGGGTTTTTAGGTGGTGGGGAAAGTTGGCAGATAGGGGATATAACAGAATACAAAACCAGGAGTGGCACGGGTAGGTGAGACATGATTTGCTTGTGCTAACCTGGGATTTTCCAGTGAAATGAGCAGGGAACAGGGAAGTCTTCACACTATGTCATTCACCTAAGGAACATTTTGCTGTGGGATGTTGGGGATGCCAAGTATTTTTCCATACTCTGATAGTGACAAATGGTAGCAGATGCATTCAGCAAGGGATGTTAAATCCTATGTTCGGCTTAGAAAGTCCTTGAGCAAGTGTGGAAGGCTGAGAAAATGTTTTAAGGAAATAATATTATGTCATTGCATGGTTATAATATCCTTTTTATTGTATTTTTCTTTTCTGCTGTCCTTTTGCAAAGCTCCCTTTGACTTCTCCAAGACCAGTGGGAAGAAAGACTCCATCAAACTTAGAAGACTGAGAGGGGTTCTGATCAGTGTCTGTCAATATCTGAAGGGTGGGGGCCAAATGGATGGGGCCAGGCTCTTCTGGGTGGTGCCCAGTGACAGGACAAGGGGCAATGGGCACAAACTGGGACACCAGAAGTTCCAGACAAACTGAAGGAAAAACTTCTTCCCTGTGAGGGTGCCGGAGCCCTGGGCCAGGCTGCCCAGAGAGGGTGTGGAGTCTCCATCTCTGGAGATGTTCAAACCCACCTGGACACTTTCCTGTGCAACCTGGTGTAGGGAACCTGCTCTGGCAGGGGGGTTGGACTGGATGATCTCCTGAGGTCCCTTCCAACCCCCACCACGCTATGATTCTCTGAACCCTCTCTGCTTTCACCCAGTGAGCTGCAACCAAACCCAGTAGCTATGCTCCCTCTACTGGTCTTACTGGTCTTCTACCGGCACCCAGGAAAAGAAGGACAGACAGACAATGTAAAGTGGTGTTCGGGAGGGAGGGGTGAGGGTTTCCATGGCCTTACAAAGGGACAGAAGAGGTGCAGCTGGGCTCAGTTGGCAGATGAGTTTTAGCAGAGAGGTTGGTCCAACATTGCCCAAGCAGTGGCTGATGGCCAAAAATAATTTCCAGAATATATATTGCAAATAATCATTGCAGCCACATAAAAGCTCACAGCAATTCTAGCATTTTCTAGGGCAACCTCGAGAATAACTTACTGGGATCCCAGTTGGTGTTTCCTATTAAACATTATAAAATATTACTTGTGTCTTATGGTAAAACTCACCCCAAGCTTTCCTGGCATGTGTTCCCATTCCTCCCCAGAAGACTATGATATACCTGCTGGGGGCCTTGCTTTGAAGCTCATCCAGAAGCTCTTAACTCACA
Organism: Caprimulgus europaeus; assembly: GCA_907165065.1. The sequence continues at coordinate 123,392,952 of OU015523.1, forward strand.
AATTAAGATCTGAGATTAGCCATAAAATAACTCACTGCAGATCCTCAGCGTCACTTTCTGCCATGTTTTTGAGTAAGGAAATTCAATGGCAGTAGGATGCATTCAAAGTAGACTTACTTGGATGGTCTTGTAAAGAGGCAACTTGGAGATGTGGTTCACCCAGATAAAACACTTGGCTAGCATCTGTCATCTTCCAACACAAAATTAAATGGATTTACTTGAACTGTCCACAGCAGTGGAAAGGGAGGGCAGATAATGTCCTTTGCTCCTTTACCTTCACCAACCCAAGTGTCACATTGGGGATGAGATGAAAACTGAAATGAGGGGAGGGGAAATCAAGGGAAATAAAAAAGCTCCAGTATTTCCTAGCACATTTACTTTTGGAGTATCCTGGAGGTGGTGCCTTCACAGGCAGATCAAAGTATATCCATTGTGTTCCTCTTCTGGACTGATAAAGTTTGATTTGATATCAAGTGACGTTTCCAATCTGATGAAAAGGAGCCAGGTTTGCTGGGACACACTGTCTGTGTAACCAGGCTGTGGCTTGGCAAAGCCCCTGTTTTGCCTGTAGCATGAGGGACAATATTGTACTGAGTTGTGGCCTGCAAAAGTGGACAATGTGACACCAGAAGATACTTTTTAGGCCTCATAATTTCAAAGGCAGATGTGCCCATCTGTGTTGTTATAGCACAAATATGTGTCAGATCCACTCAAAAATGGTAGGAGAGATCCAGACAGACCCTATCTTCTAATTTTTTGCCCAGCCTTGACTTCTGCCCTGAATTAATCTCCTTCCATACCAACCTTGCAGTCTGCACTCCAGGACCTTGGAAATTCCAGGTATGTTTTATCAGGGATGTATGATTTTCTCTCCCTGGTAAGCTGGAGAAAGAAGCCTCATGTCTTACTGTTGAAGTGCAGGGCTGGAATTCTAAAGAGCTGGCTCTTACTTCTGGTTGAACAACAAACCTGATGGGTGACCTTAAGCACATCATCTCTGGTCTGCTCTTTGCTCCAGCTCCCCCTAATCCTTACCCCAGGCTCTACTCTATGGACTCTCAATGTGGGTTCTTGGTTTTCCCTTTGGGCTGAGGAGTCCTTTGGCTGTTTGGGCTCCCCACTTTATTTTAGCTGGACCCAGTTCCTGACTCCAGGCTGTCTCTAACCATGAGGCACAGCTGTCTGCATTCCATCTGAGTTCCCTCAACAGGCAATGTTTCTTTGAAGGAATTATCTTACAAATCCCCATAGCTTTGTCTACCCCAGATACTCCCTTGTGTGGCCCATGAATTCTTCTGCTGCATTGCTCAGATTTCTACCAGCTTATGATGGCTCTGAGGCAGGACTTTGTGCCGGTGCATCCATTCATGCCATGCCAAGGGGAAATCAGATAGAGAGTAAGGGCAAAGGCCTGCCACATGCATTAAAGTAAATCTGGCAATGTCACTGAAGTCCCTCTCGGTGTAGCAGCAACTCTGTGAGATGTCCCAGTCCACACCCAGCTTTACCCATCAACAGCAGAAGGGGATGTTGACCTTGCAGGGTGGCAAAACCTCTTGGATTTGGGTGAAAACTTGGCCCTGTGGCCACTGAGTAAATGCTGAGCAACCTGAAGAGCAGGTGTGATGGAAAGCATGCAAGGGGAGATCACCCTAAGTGCTGGAAGGTGGTGAGGTTAAATGGATGCAGAAAAGGCAGATGATTAAAGGATGTGGTTGTGAAAATGGTGGTCTACATTTGTTCTGGGTCTTGTAGTAATCTGGGAGCTGGGAAGACAATCCTTCAACACTGACCTCCAAGTACCCCATGCCATGACTGCTGGTCCCAGACCCACCTCCAAACACCAAGCTGATCCCTGAATGTCCTGAAACCCGACAGCACTGGTGGCACTTACCGTAATGGGGAAATAGTCCCTCATGTATCTCCAGACGATGCTGTTCCGGAGGACATGGATCCGCCTCCCTCCCTTGCTGGGTTTTTCCCTGTCTAAGAACCACCAGGTAGCGTAGAGGGCACTGACCAGCCAAAAACGGGTGAAGAAGAGGGCGATGAAGGCAACTGTGCAGCACTGTGCTGAGAGAAAAGCCAGGTAGTGAGTTGGCAGTTGGTTTAGGTGGACTTTGGGAGAGGAATGATTCACTTGAAGGGACTTGGTCTGGAGCTGGGATGGAGCCCAAGCCTTCTCTGGGCTTGTTGCTGAATTATTTTATCAACATGAAGGCATCTTTGATGTAAAGAGGTGGTTTCTTCCTGAACTGCCCCCGGAACCTGGAGAGCAACCAAGTACCATTCTTGTAGCAACCACCTATTTCTCCAAAGGCCACTGTGTTTCCCTATTCCCACAAGACTGATGGACCTCACTGCATCCAGAGGGTTCTCCTGGATCAGATCTCTATCCCTTTGTTGTCTGGCTTTTCTCTGGAGTCAGGTCTGACTTCTGCAACAATAATGCCCTGAGCTATGGATTCCCTATTTTAATTGTGTCATGGATTTTTTTATTATTTATCTTCCCATAAATAAGATTTTACTCTTGACTGAGTTGTTTCTTATTGAATTTGAACCTTTTCCTCCATTTCTCAGGTTCATTCTCAACTCTAATCTTCGCCTCTAGGGGATTTTCAGTCCTTCCAACTTGGTGTCGTCACAGGTTTTACAAGAATGGTTGATTTCATTCCCTAAGACATTAATGATTTGGGACTTTCCTAAGTCATTAAAGACTTTTCTGAGCTGCTTACAGTCAGTGCTCAGCTTTGCCTCCCACCTCCCTCATGGCCTGTGTTTTGACAATGGAACCTGTGTGCAAACAAGCATCACTTGGTACATCAAATCCCACCCAAGCCCAACACTACAGGAGACTGAGAAATACTGATGACCACCAAGCTGCCACCTGGCAAAGCAGATGCCTTAAAAAGTGTCTGGGAAGAGCTGTGTCCTCTCCATCTGTCCCTCTGGAAGCCTTGGTGTTATCTGAGAAGGGGGAGACTGAGCTAAAAATGCCCATTCATCCACGCCCTTTGCCTTCTGCAGCTCATGGGCTACATCATGTGTGGTGGGTTATATATATTGCTCTTCTCTGGGTCTTCATCACAGATCTGGCACCCAAGGCTGAAGGACATGAGGATGGAGATGCTCTGTTCAACTTCAGCTGTGAGATAGATGCATCCATGCCCTCATCCTCTGAGACCTCTGGATTTTCCTCTTTGGGAGTCACCTGGCACCTGCCCTCTCCAGCTCATCTCAGCTAAGGTCTGTCAGAGAACAGGTATACAATGCTCTCATGTAGGACTTCCTTGTAACTTCAGTTTTATTTTATTTAAGGACAAATAAGTAGGTCTGGTTTGTAGTCTCTCTCTCTTTTTTTTGGGGGGTGGGGAAGGAGGGGAATAATTCACCCTGATCCCAGAGTCTTGCATTAAAAAACAAATCCCTGCCCCTTTTTAAAACACTGCCATGATAATTCTGATGGGGGAAAACAGCAATAATCTACCAGGTTCCTAAATTTCTTTTTAAAGGTGAAATCATCATAGAATCATAGAATGTTGTGAGTTGGAAGAGAACCCACAAGGATCAAGGAGTCCAACTCCTGTCCCTGCACAGGACAATCCCAACATTCACACCATGTCCCTGAGGGCCTTGGCCAAATGCTGCTGGAATCTTGTCAGGCTTGGTGCCATGAGCACCTCCCTGGGGAGCCTGTGCCAGTGCTCCACCACCCTCTGCCTCAAGAACCTTTTCCTCATGGCCAACCTCACCCTCCCCTGCCACATCTTCCTGCCATGGCCTCTGCTCCTGGCGTTGGTGGCCAGAGAGAAGAGCTCAGCGCCTGCCCCTCCTCTTCCCCTGGGAGGAAGTTCCAGACCATGGTGAGATCTCCTCTCAGTCTCCTCTTCTCCAGGTTGAACAAACTAAGTTACTTCAGCCTCTCCTCACACAGCTTCTCCTCTAAACCCTTCACCAATGGGATCTTATGTCCTCATATATGTAAAGACACTGCAGCAGGTACTGGGTAGATGTTAATACAGTGTGTGGGGACACATTGCAGCTCTCTGCAGAGCACCAGGTCTAACCTGCCATGCATCCTCCAGGTCAGAACAAACCACTGTTCATACCTGGTGCCACTCCTTTCAAATGCCACAGACACTCTCTTTATAACTCTTGAGGAAAATAGCACCCAGCATGAAACAAAGCTCCAGGGTCCACATGACCCATAACTGCTGCTTGAGGAACAATGCAGAGGTTGCAATTTTAGTGCACCTGGAAGCCAGGTCACCAGGTCTGCTACAAAACTGGGCAATGCTTAATTCTCTTTTTATCACACCGTGCAAAGCTCAAAGTACACTCTGCAAAATGAAGGAGCTGCTCTGGTCCACATCTGAGCACTTATCATCTAGGTGAGGTTTTATCTTGGAAAAATATAATTATTAATTTCTCCTTTGATCCATTTGCCGTTCTATTTATTTATTTATTTATTTATTTATTTATTTATTTATTTGGGGCAGCATTTGCACACAGTGACCTTCACTCAATTTCAAGATTATTTTTGTTGCTGTAGGAAAGGAGAAAATTTATCACAGAATCACAGAATCATGGAATGGTTTGGGTTGGAAAGGACCTTTCAAGGTCATCTCGTCCAACCCCCTGCAGTGAGCAGGGACATCTTCAACCAGATCAGGTTGCTCAGAGCTCCATCCAGCCTGACCTTGAATGTTTCCAGAGATGGGGCTTCTACCACCTCTCTGGGCAACCTGGGCCAGGGTTTCATAACCCTCTGTACCACTACCTGGTCTGTCACAGGGAGTCACCATAGCTGCTTGTGTCAGGGGAGATTGCTGTCCCCCTTACAACTTCCCTGCAGATGTCTGTGTGTCATGTCCTCAAACTCTTGAATGAAAACACAGCAGAGGCAGTGTGATCCCATGGGTTAGACAACAAGACTTTCTGGGCTATCAGTGGCAAGATATTTGCCACAGAGCTGTATTGCTGCTTCTTGAAAGCCATCTCAGGTCCCCAGGCTGGGTGCACAGCCAGTCCTGCTGCCCATGACTTCACACTCTTCAACCTGGCTCCAGAGTCCCTTCACCATCATTGACCCATCCTCTTTTAGGTTACTCAGGAGACTCTTGGCATCTTAGAGTCTCCTTGTTCTCCAAGCCACTGAAAAACAACCTCCCACAGAAAAAAAAGGACCAAATCCTGGTTCCATTTGAGCTAAGCTCTAGAGGGAAGGACTGTGCACCAGCAGACAAGATGTATTTCTGTTCCTGCAAATCCCAAGTCCTTCCTGAACCCACACTGGAGAGGAACACACACTCGCCTTCCTCCACAGGTCATCTCCCAGAGGCAGAGCAGCACAGACAACTGAAAGCCACCTCCTTCCCCCTTCTGCTTCTTTTCTGCAGGACAAGGAAGAAGACATGGGTGACCAACAGGAATATTTGCTCATTGTGAGGCTGTTCCTCATAATCATGGGGGGATTGGACTGGATGATCTTTCGAGGTCCCTTCCAATCCCTAATATTCTGTGATTCTGTGATCATTGCTTTCTTCCCTTGAGAGGAACCCTAAGAGGAAAATGAGGACAGTCAAAAGTTTCTTTCCTGTCCTTCCCTGAACCAGGGACCACTGCAGAGCTGCCCAGATGACAGCTGTATTTTCCTCAGCATCTACTTCCCTACAAACAACTCATTTTCTGGGCTACCTGCCAGGTGAACACTTTAAAGCATATCACAAATGTGACATTAGGCTCTTGGCCAGGGAACCTCAGCAGATATCTTCCTTCTGGGGCCAAATTCCAGCCTGCATGCAACCCACTGTGCCCACAAAGCTACCTGCAAAGGGCTGTTGGGTCTTGGAAATGCTGCTGGAAGAGATGGCAGTCTGCATCATGATGGGAAAAGGGGGAAACCAGAAAGCCCTCAGCTCATTAGAAACCCATCTTTGAACCCCATCATCTGCCAGGGCTCTGCAGAGTCAGACTAACCCTCCAGCTTAAAATCATAGAATGGTTTGGGTTGGAAGGAACCTTAAAGACCATCTAGATCCAGCTCTCAGCTCTTCAATCCCTCCAGGGATGGGGACTCCACCACTGCCCTGGGCAACCCCTTCCAATGCCTCAGAACCCTTTCAGCAAAGAAATTCTTCCTCACATCCAATCTCAACTGCCCTGGCCACAACTGTAGCCCATTTCCTCTTGTCCTGTCCCTTGTTCCTTGGTTGAACAGACCAGCCCCCACTTTTCCCAAGTCCAGACAGAGACTATGTCCCATCAAAGTGCTCCTGGGCCCAACATTGCTGCTAACCCATCATTTACTCATTCAACATGAAATAAGGAGAACAGTGGCCTATGGAAAGAGATTTTTGGCATCACAGCAGCCCCAGAGTGAGCCAGGTCCATGTTGCATTTTGCAAGATGCTCATGGCTGAGGTCCCCAGTGCCAGCCTAGACTCCCTGGCAGTGACAGCCTGCACAGATGCTGTACACCTCGGCACAGCCAAGCCTGGCAACCTGACCAGGCTGTCCCAGGCTGTGGACTACGCTCAGCTGTCAAGGAGCCTTGACTCATGATGGCACCTTGTGCCCTTTGAGCCAACTCTGCTGATTGAAAGGGTTCAAAGGCTGGTGCCGTACGCTGGATCTGCAGAGGCAGCATGTGCAGGTCTCCTGCATCTGAACTGGGTTTGTTTCCAGGGGCTCAGCCCTTCACTAATGTATTGGAGAAGAGGAGACTGAGAGGAGATCTCACCGCAGTCTAGATCTGCCTCACATGGGGAAGAGGAGGGGCAGGCACTGAGCTCTTCTCTCTGGCCACCAACGCCAGGAGCAGAGGACATGGCAGGAAGATGTGGCAGGGGAGGGTGAGGTTGGCCATGAGGAAAAGGTTCTTGAGGCAGAGGGTGGTGGAGCACTGGCACAGGCTCCCCAGGGAGGTGCTCATGGCCCCAAGCCTGACAAGATTCCAGCAGCATTTGGCCAAGGCCCTCAGGGACATGGTGTGAGTGTTGGGCTTGTCCTGTGCAGGGACAGGAGTTGGACTCCATCATCCTGGTGGGTCCCTTCCAACTCATAACATTCTATTCTTCTATAGTTCTATGAATCTATGATTCTATGGTGTGTTTGGATGGATACTTGTCCTGATTTCAGCTGGGACAGAGCTAATTTTCTTCTCTCAGTAGCTACAATAGAGCTATTTTTGTTTTAATTCAGTGTGGGATTTCTTACAAGAATGTTGATAATACAGTGATGTTTTCACTTGTTGCTGGGCAATCAAGGACTTTCCAAATTCCCATATCTTACTAGTCTGCAAGTGCAGAAGAAGCTGGGAGGAGAGTGATGGGTTCAAACTGCCATGTGGATATGTCAGTGGGATATTCCATATCATATAATTTCACATTCAGTATACAAATGAAGGTTCTCTCTCTTCCAGAATTGCCATTTAAGGACTTTCACTCCTCTGGGATCACTGACAATTGGTGATGAGCAATTGTACTGTGCATCAGTGTGGTGGTTTCACTCCTCTGTCTGCAGCCAAACAAAGTCACTCTCTCACTCTACCCCCTGCCAGGGAGCAGGATAGAGAATTGGAAGGGTGAATATAAGGAGACTCATGGGTTGAGGTAAAAACAATTTTCTAATTGAAATAAAATAAAAATAAAAATAAAAATAAAAATAAAAATAAAAATAAAAATAAAAATAAAAATAAAAATAAAAATAATAATAATAATAATAATAATAATAATAATAATAATAATAATAATAATAATAATAATAATGTATAAAATAATAATAATAATAATGCAAATAAGTGATGCACAGTTCAATTTGTCACCACCTGATGACTGATGCCCACCCTGTCCCCAGCCAGCAATCCCAGAGCAGAGAGAGTCCTGAAACTGAAACTGCAACCTGGAATAGTGACCCTGAGCGATCCCCAACAGAATAATGTCTTAGCAAAACCAGGACAATCACTCATTTGTATATTCTATTTTTACTATTATTATTATTAATTTTATTTTATTCCAATTATTAAACTGCTCTTATCTCAACCTACAAGTTTCCTTACCTTTACCCCTCCAATCCTCTCCCCTACTCCCTGGGTGGGGATGTGTGCGAGCGGCTGTGTGGCATTTGGCTGCTGGCTGAGTTAAACTACAACAATGCCCATGCCTAAATCCATAGAGACCAGGAATGAGAGAGGCAGTGGGAAGTGATGCAGCAGATTTGGGCACCAGCTTGCTGTTTTGATGCCCTGTAGAAGCCTGGCTCCATCACATTAGGAGGTGACACTGGTCAGTACTGGGATCCTGCAGTAAGGAGGCAACGGGGTCCCCACACCACGCCCTGCATCCCATCCTTGAATCATCCAGCAGCTGCCAGCAGCTGAAATAAATGGCATCTTTTGTCTCAGTGCCTTTGCTGGGAACATCCTCAAGAAAAACCATCAGAGCAGACAATGCCTGCCTGTTGTGAGAGCCGCTGCAGCAGAGCTCCCTGCCAGCACCAACCGCACTCATCCAGCTCCCCACCGAGAATGAATGAGCCCCTTGCCCTCTGCTTGGCCTCTCCAAGGAGATGCATTTACACAACCATAGCAACAGCTGCCTACAACCAGTGCTGCTGAGCGGCGGCTGCTGGGATCTCCAGCCAAAAAGGGTTGTGCAAATGTCTGGAGGGTGTTTTTCAGGAGATCTTTTCTGGCAGCAGATGCACAATTCTGTCTCAGAGAGAAAGGAGCAGCAGATCAGCCAAATACTGCCCAGGGCAGGTCTGATCTCTGTGCCTGAAGGTTATAATTGGGTGGGGTATAGGGTGTTTGGCAGCTCATGGGTTAAAATTAAGAGTGTCCTTTAGCATCGAGCTTTTGCAGTTCTTAAACAGGGAGGTTTTTGGGTGGAAAGCTCTGGGTTTAAAGAAAATTTGTAAAATTAATCGAACCAGCTGGAATCACTCCATCAGGTTTGGTTATCACCTGTCTAAAACCTTTCTTATAGCATTTCTTAACTGCTTTTGGCTTCAGATTGTATCACCAAAAAAAAAACCCCAAACAATCAAAAAACCCAACCAAAATCAAAGTAAAACGGTTCCAGGGAAAAACAGTAATTTCTGGAACACCAGCCATGGAGGAGATATGGGTTTGGATCTCACCCTCATTTTCCTGCAGGAGGCAGAGCCTGTGTTTCGAGTAGCTCCATGTTACTCTCTGACTGCAGTGGATTCCTCCTTCCTGACCATTTTCTGGCTTTCTGCTGGCTCCAGAAGTCTTTTCCACCACTGAAAAGTCAAGTGCCAGCTTGTTCTCAGTATCAAGAACAGGAAAACCTAAAGTACAAGTTGTTTTGCTGAATAACACTGTTAAATCATAGAATCATAGACTTGTTTGGTTGGAAAAGAGCTTTGAGATCATCGAGTCCAACCATACCTGTCCACTACTAAACCAGATCTCTGAGCACCTCATCAACCCATCTTTTAAATACCTCCAGGGATGAGGACTCAACCACTTCCCTAGGTAGCTCGTTGAAGTGCCAAGCTCCATTCATGTTGGGTATGGGGATGTGTTGTTGCATCCCTTGTTAATATTGCAGCCACATCTCTACTCCATCCCATCCCATCCAGGCACCATGGAAGGAAATCTGGGCACAGGGGCAGAGAGGGAGCTACAGAGCAACCCAAAATGTCCCAGTCTGGCCAGCTGGGTCCAAGGCTGTATGGCTTTTGCCAGATCTCCCCTCTTCTGCATGGTTAACATGACATCCATGTCTTCTCCTGCAAGCTGGTCTCAGGTGTGCACAGGAAAGTTGATCACAACTGGGATCTCTTCTGCACTAGAAGACCTCCAGGGTTAATAATGCAAGTACAGGATGGCACCAAGTGCCCTGTGCTCTGACATGCCGTAATTGTGTTTGTGGCAGCTCAGCTGGCCATGCCACCACTGCCACACTGGGATTTCCCCACTACCTGGAGAAGGATGTCCTCCAGCTTGTCCCAAAGCAACCCAAGGGGTCACACTGCTTGCACCTCTCCAAAGCAACTCAATAGACTCCACTTGCTGACCTGGTGGGTGAAGAGTATTTCCCAGTCATGTCCATGAAGGGCAGCTTCACCCATCCTGGCCACCAGCAATGGTCCCTGCCCTCTGCCCTTGCCCAAACCGTGCCAATGTGTGGTTTGGAAGAGTGTTACTTAGCATGGGTCAAACCTATGCCAGGAAGCATGCAAACAGCTACACCATCTAGCCCAGTATGGCCCAGTGCTACAGTCCACCAGATACTGGTGCAGAGGTGGCCATTCAACCCTAGGTCTGTAGAAGAGTTTGGTTGGAGCCATCTCAGAAACTTACTGGGGTTCTGAAGCATAGCCTATGCTTTCTTTGTAGGCATTGTTTTGGAGATGTTTGTGAGCAAGCATCCATATATACAAAAAGATCTGCTGTCTCTGTGTATTGGGACTGGTCAACAACTGTCCTACCACAATAAAGCAGAAGCTTTACACAGATTCCATGGGAGATTAAGAATTGGCATGAGAATGGCAAACTCTAGGTGGTCACCTTCCAGCTTGGCTCCTGATGGGCTGTAAATCACCCCAGGCAGTTTGCACTCTCTGGTAACATGCTTCTGGGTCTCCCATCTCCTTGTTTCCCACTGTGTCCTATTCAAAAGTGCATGCTTCTCATTTCCATCAGCACCTGATGTCCTTCACACAGTAGTGAGTTTCCCAGGGTCCCACTTTGCTAATGTGTCTCTTCCTCAATCTACTTGGGTTTTCTTGGAAAGATGCCCTTTTTTGGGGTGTGTAGGGGCATCTCTAGAAAGTGAAGTGTCTTTTCCCAGAGGTGCAAAGCAGAGTCCCCCATGCTCTTCCCATCATACCTCAAGCATGGGAATGCCATTCTCACAACTACTGCTGAGCAGAGCAGCACCTCAAACCAGGAAAACACTAAACCTAAAGAGCAGGAGAAGCTGAAACTCCACATGGGTTTGCTGCATAAGACCTGTAGATGTTCCCAAGTAGAGCCATGCAGCCATGCACTCCCCTGGTGCCACCATGCTCAAAATCATAGAATCATTTTGTTTGGAAATGACCTTTAAGATCATCAAGTCCAACCATAAACCAAACACTATCTATTCCACCTCTAAACCATGTCCCTGAGCACCTCATCTACATGTCTTTTAAATGCCTCCAGGGAAAATGACTCCACCACCTCCCTGGGCAGCCTGTTCCAATGCTTGACAACCCTTTTGGTGAAGAAGTTTTTCCTCACATCCAGTCTAAACCTCCCCTGGTGCAACTTGAGGCCATTTCCTCTTGTCCTGTCACTTGTTACCTGGGAGAAGAGACCAACTCTCACCTTGCTGCACCCTCCTTGCAGGGACTTGGACAGAGCCACAAGGTCTCCCCTCAGCCTCCTTTTCTCCAGGCTCAACACCCCCAGTTCCCTCAGCCGGGAACTCAGCACACTTGTGCTCCAGACCCTTCCCCAGCTCCGTTCCCTTCTCTGGACACGCTCCAGCACCTCCAGGTCTTTCCCGTAGTGTGGGTCACAAATCTGAACACTCCCCTCAGATTGGGAGGTGAGAAGAAACCAAAAAAAAAAGGAAAAAAGGAACTGCTTTGGTGAGACAGAGCTTCCCACACTTCTCTTCATACAGTGAGACAGAAACGTGCAAGTGCAACATCTGCTGCTAATCCCTTGTCCTAACATGGCCTGGGATTCACCACAGGCTCCCAGAAGATGCCTTCACTGTCACTTTCCTTTGGTCTCAGACCTTCAGTCCCAGGTCTTCCTTGGGGTCATGGAGGGAAGGGTTTGGGGCAAAAGCTTCTCTGGCTTTTCAGAGAAGGAAAAGGAGATGTCTCTTACCTAAACCTAGGAAGCTGAAGACCCACTGAACCACTGCTGCCGTCTGAAGCCTTCTCTGCAGTGGCAAGGAGAGTGGAGCAAACTCAACCTTCATCTTGGGCTCCTCGTGTGTGCGCGTCTTGAAAGGACAAGGAAGCTCCACAAGTGGCAAATGCAAAGTGCAAAGTCGCCCGTCAATATTTACCCAGCCTTACAGTAAAGGAGGTTGTGCAACCTACAGTGGCCCTGGTGGCTGCCCACAGTCACCCTCCCGTATGGGGAGGAGAGGAACGTTGCTGGGAGGGAGGTGTCACCAGCTGTATGCCACCGTGACTCACCATGTGGTGATGTGGTGAGGGTTTCATGCTTTTACCACCCAAATCTGGGAAGTAAACTCCCTCCAAGACCCAATCCTGCCTTCAAGTGTCTGACTCTTTCAAATTTTGCAATGTTTGGGCATTCACAGAAAGGATGAGACACTTGTGAGTGTGAACCAAGCATGACCACCCAGGGCTGATTTCCCCTCCTCCCCTACAAACTACTCTGTGCTCCTCACCCCACCTCCCTTGATCTTTATTTCCCTTCACAGAAACACAGAATCACAGAATGTCAGGGATTGGAAGGGACCTCAAAGATCATCCAGTCCAATCCCCCTGCCAGAGCAGGAACACCTGGATGAGATCACACAGGAAGGCATCCAGGTGGGTCTTGAATGTCTCCAGAGAAGGAGACTCCACACCCTCCCTGGGCAGCCTGTCCCAGTGCTCTGTCAACCTTACTGTAAAGAAGTTCTTTCTCAAATTTAAGCAGAACCTCCTGTGTTCCAGCTCACACCCATTGCCCCTTGTCCTACCATTGGACACCACTGTGAAGAGCCTGGCCCCATCCTCCTGACACTCACCCTTCATATATTTATAAACATTAATCAGGTCCCCCCTCAGTCTCCTTAACCCTGTTCAAGTGATAACCACCAGTGGTGACCATCATGGATGCTATCTGGTTGTGACAGCTGCATCCAGCTCATTGGGGGTGGATAACACACCAGAGCCAAGGGCTATCTTGGGCAACTTGCTCAGACAGTGGGGGACTTGCTGAGTGTGCACCAACCAAAATATGGCTGGTGTGCAAATATCACTACAGGTCAATCATCTCACTCTATAAATAGTGGACAGCCCAGGACCCATTGAGCTCTCCTGAAATGACAGTGGGCTGCACACCAGGATCTCCCCTTGAGTAGGGACATCTCTCAAGGTTACTCCTCAAGGCTGAGAGATTCCTTGCCATGATAGATCCTCGGTAGGTGACTAATAGCTGCTGCAAAATCTGGTCTGTGTGATATAAAGGATTGATTGTGCATGTATAATCCTTCAGATATAAATCATTGATCAAGTCTGGGACTAGGATTGGATCCAACCACAACTAGACTCCTGTCTGAGAAGGAGTTGAGAAAGCAAGGGGGTCCTTTCTGAACCTTGTGACTCAACAGGAAGGTCTCTCTGTCAGTTGTGTCTGACCCTGTCCTCTGTGCAATAATCAAGTGAACCTCATCAGTGTATCTTATTAAATTAATATCATGTTAACCTTTGAACTTTGTTAATTCACTATTTTATATCAATAAATATATTAGTCCATCTCTTAGGAGTGAAGTGCATAACTCACAGTGACTCACTACCTGTGACAACACGGCAGGAAGGGACAAACATGGATAGGTCACTTGTGATATGGTGTGGATGGGTTTCAGTCTTAGCCAAGGAGGTGGACAAACAACACAAGGGTGTTTTACTGCTGAGCATGAGCATGAGAAAACTCATGTCTCTGCCAGAAGATGGATGGATGGATGGATGGATGGATGGATGGGTGGATGGATGGATGGATGGATGGATGGATGGATGGATGGAGGTTCCGCTTAAATTTGAGAAGGAACTTCTTTACGGTGAGGGTGACAGAGCACTGGAACAGGCTGCCCAGGGAAGTTGTGGAGTCTCCTTCTCTGGAGACATTCAAGACCCACCTGGATGCCTTCCTGTGTGAACTCATCCAGGTGTTCCTGCTCTGGCAGGGGGGTTGGACTGGATGAGCTTTCGAGGTCCCTTCCAATCCCTGACATTCTGTGATTCTGTGATTCTGTGATGGATGGATGGGGTAGATAAGTGTCCATGTGCCTCCTTGCACATGTGGGTGTAGGAGAAAGGAAATACTACTTCTCTTCTGCATTTCTACCTCCAAGCAGGTGCATGGTCTGAACCTCTACATAGTCACATGCAAAGAACTGCGATTTACCAGATGAAAAAAATTCAAACATTTGGGGCAAAAAAATCATCAGGGGACAGACAAGCCACTTAGGTAAACAAATAAATCATTTCTTGAGAGGCTTGAGAAAACCAAGGGTCTTGTTGTAACCAGGATACAGACTAATCCTGCTGGCAGACTGAATTAAACAATAAGCCGATCCGATCCGGCGCGCACACAAAGGCGTCTCTTGCTTGTCTAAGGGGCGTTTCAAATCCCCAACCTCACCATTCCCCGCCAAGAATGACTGAAACAAACCCCCTAAAAACAACCCTTGGCAAAAGCAAATCAGAGGTGTTAGTTGAAAAATAATCCCCCCTCTTTGTCAGGCCCTGGGAGGACCGCGGGGCCATGAGGAATTTCCAAATTTACACGTTAGACCCCATTTTCTGGAGTCACTGGAAACAACACCACAGCTCTGGTGAAACCTCAAGGGCTCTTTCTTGAAGACACCGGTTGCTTTAATTGAGCTGAAACTGGTTTAGATCTGCTTGCATCTCTCCCCATCCTTTGTTTTCTGCTGCAAATGTCGGGACCCTGTCTGCTTTGAGGAGGTTTTTAACTCTTTCGACTCTGTTGCCTGGAAACGAGATGTTTCCTGGTGAGAAATCACCATTAATTTCCAGAATGCTGTGGGGAGATGGACAGATCCAGGGATCTTGGTCTTTCTGGGCTGTGTAACCCTCAGCACATTCAGGGAGGTGCATGGTGGGACCAAGGAGAGGAAAACACTTCCAAGGACATCCCTGGTCCAGAGATGAGGTTTCAAGGTGTCTTCCATCCTGCAGTCATCCTACTAGCCCACCAACCCATTTCCAGAACATTCTAATGCAAGAACTGTGCTGACATCTAAGTAGCCTGAGAAGCAAGAAACTCAACCAAGGGGAGGAGACTCGCTGCCTGTTAAAAATTGCAAAGATTGCTATGTAGGTGGCCACACACCTTCCCCCCAGGACCAGGCACCTCCATTGGCAGGACCAACGCTGGACCCAGCACTGGTGAAATCTCTCTGTCTCTTTTTCTTCTTTTCCTTCTTGTCTATTTCTCTTTTTCTCTTTTCCTTCTCATAACTAAGGTATGAACACCACTCCAGTGGTGAACCCTTCTTGTCACTAAGATAAGAACCCACATTACCAACGTTCTTCACATTTTCCAAGCCCAGGCTATCTCCATTCTAAAGAAAACGTTTAACTGGTCGTTTGGTGTCCTTTCACCTTAATTTAACCTGGGGAGATGTAAAGAACCTTAGTCACTCTCCTCCCACTGTGTTTGTGGTGGGAGTGATTGCAAAAAGGGTTTAGACAGCTCTCTGCAGCTCCCTGCTGGGATAGTGGAGAGAAGACAAGAGACGGGTTCTCCTTGGAGGTGCTCAGTGTTGGGACAAGAGATGACAGCCCAAGCTGGGACAAAATAAAATCCTGTAAGATACAAGGAAGCATCTTTTTCCTTATGAGGGATGGACAAACCCTGGAACAAGAATCTGAGGGCAGGTAGGAATCTCCATCCTTGGAGAGAGTCAAATCTCATTTGGATGTGACCATGATCAACCTGATCGTGTTGGCTTTGCTTTGACCAGGGGCTTGGAGCAGAAACCCCAGAGACCCCTTCCATTCATACTCTATGATCTCACCTGACTTCCAGCATCTGAATCTTGGATGCTGAAGTCCAAAGTACACAGCCCAGGATCCGTGCAGAGCCACATCAGGGAACACAAACCTCCACAGTGAATTTATCTAACTTACTTTAGATGTCAGGAACATAAATGGCTTATTTTGGCCCAACTAAGCACCTCAGACTACACCCAAGCCTCAGATACTCATTTGTTTGCAGGGAACCATCTCTGAAGATCTCACCTTACTCTTTGCCAGTCACATTGTCCTGTTCTGCTCCTTTCTTCTTGCTCTCTCTTCCTGTCACTGTCTACATCCTGGTAGAGGAATAGCAGATGTAAGTGATAGTCAGAAAAGGGACAACCATCAGCTCTGGAACTGCTTTGGAGATAGGTCCTGGTCTCATCATGGTTAATCCCATCCTTATTAAAGGGTCTTTCTACTGTTGGAACATCCTTCACAACTTTTATTAATTATGGGATCATCTTTGAGGACTAGAAGGAAATAGAACCAAAACCAAAACACAACCTTGTGATGGAGCTAGGCTGGTATAAAACTCATCAGGTCAAAGTAGGAAGAAGGACTTTAATTTTACAGTGACTTCATATGGGTCTGGGCTGAAAATGGAGAGGTGAAGAGTCATCCTGCTGCATCTGTGGGGAACCACCACACCTTGCAGTGTCCCTCTTGTAGAAAGGAGCCATAATATGGGTATAAACTTAGATCACATCTGCCCTTGGAGTATCAGAACCCTCATCCTTCCCTGCTCTGGAGGAAGTGTTTATGTGGGATGGGAAGGATTTCTACAGGGAAATGAGAAGATACAGGTTTATTCCCAGGCTTTCTGTGTAACTTTCAGTAAGTCATTCATTGTCTGGACATGGATGATGATTTGTTATTCGAGAGCAATGATAACAGTGGAGAAAATTTCACCAGCCTTCCTTTGACACTCACGAGGAAGTCAATGATTAGCCAGGAGCCAGGTGTCCCCGTTTTGAGATGGCTACCACTATACAGGGCTTTTTTTCTAAATAAAAGCACCTTCTCCTCCTATAAGGTCTTGCACTCAGCTTGGCCACACCCTTCCTACCATGCCATAACGTTATTTCCTACAATAATTGGTGGATATGTGTGTACAGGGCTGGGGAGGGGAGTGTGAACAGACAGCACGTGAAGAGGTGTCAGTTTGTGGTCCAGTCAAACAATCTGATCCCTCTTCATCATCAGATCCAGGAGAGAAAAATATAGATCTGGGCAAGTTCTTATGGTGGTAGCATTGGCTTGCATCATCTACCTGGTGAGAGGGATCTTCATGCCATCAGGAAGCTGGGGAAGGGTCTGGAGCACAAGTGTGATGAGTTCACAGCTGAGGGAACTGGGGGTGTTGAGCCTGGAGAAAAGGAGGCTGAGGGGAGACCTTGTGGCTCTGTCCAAGTCCCTTGGAGGAGGGTGCAGAGAGGTGGGGGTGGGTCTGTTCAACCAAGGAGCAAGGGACAGGACAAGAGGAAATGGGCTCCAGTTGTGCCAGGGGTGGGTTAGATTGAATAATGGGAGAAATTTCTTCACTGAAAGGGTTCTCAGGCTTTGGAACAGGCTGCCCAGGGCAGTGGTGGAGTCACCATCTCTGGAGGTATTTAAAGATGGGTAGATGTGGTGCTTAGGGACATGGTTTAATGGTGGGCTTGGCAGTGTTGGGTTTATGGTTGGACTATGATCTTAAAGGTCTTTTCCAGCTGAAACAATTCTCTGATTCTATGAAATGCAGGAAACTATCAAACCAGCCCCAGGATGGTCTCTAGTAGCTTAAGCATGATTGAAAGGCATCCCAGTTTCATGTGGGGATGCCAGAAGAAGAAGATGCACCAGGTCCCTCCCCTATTAATCAGCTCCCAAAACATTCCTGTTATCATTGCATGGAGGATGCTTGGAGCTATTCCCTGCCTCCACACCAGTGGATCTCAGCATGGATGGGACCAGGAACCACTGCTTAGGGTCTACCCAAAGTCCAGTGCTGATTTTGGGTGATGCAAAATATCAGGCTTGCTCTGGTTTGCACCCCATCATGGTGCCTTTAGCACCTGCTTTTGGGCAGGATGGAGCCCCAGATCAAGGACACCCTTGTCCTTGGCTATCCCCAAGACCAATGTCCTACCATGTGACATCACACTCAGCTGTGGTGTCTTCCCAGAAGGGGCTGGAGAAGGAGAAAGCTGTTCCTGCTTTCTGCTGTGGTGGCTGTAATTTAAACACAGAGACTTTTTTTCTTTATTTAACTCCCATCTTCTCCAAGAGATGTTTGTAGCCAGGAAATCAATTTGGCTGATTAGAGCTAATGGATTTTACCTGATGTAAGCAATTAAATTCTTTCCATAGCTGATTCTTGAATGTGAAGGAGCAGCCATGCCCCAGGATTTATATGGAACTATAGATTTTGCTGCAGGAGACATTAAGCAATTTTTATTATTTTTATTTTTTTCTCCATTCTGCAGCTTCTAACTCCACCCAGGTCTGCTTGGTATCTGCAGAGCAACAGAGTCTCCTAATGCTGCAAAACCTCATGGAGCAGTTTTGTCAGGGATCTTCTGGAGAGAGTCCAGGGGAGGCCACAGAGATGCTGAGGGGCCTGGAGCATCTCCTGTGTGAGGAGAGGCTGAGAGAGCTGGGACTGTTCAGCCTGGAGAAGAGCAGCCTGAGAGGGGATCTGATCAATGTCTGTCAATAGCTGAAGGGTGGGGGCCAAATGGATGGGGCCGGGCTCTTCTGGGTGGTGCCCAGTGACAGGACAAGGGGCAATGGGCACAAACTGGGACACCAGAAGTTCCAGAGAAACTGAAGGAAAAACTTCTTCCCTGTGAGGGTGCCAGAGCCCTGGGCCAGGCTGCCCAGAGAGGGTGTGGAGTCTCCATCTCTGGAGATGTTCAAACCCACCTGGACACTTTCCTGTGCAACCTGGTGTAGGGAACCTGCTTTGGCAGGGGGGTTGGACTGGATGATCTCCTGAGATCCCTTCCAGCCCCTGTGATTCTGTGATTATGGTTGCAAAGGAGCATGTACCCTACTTAAAAAAAGCAATACATGGAGCATTGAGGGCCCAGAAAACTATGGTTTGGTCCCAACCTGAGAGATACTCAAGAGCTTCCTAAATCTTTAATTATAATCCCACTTTTTAAATACACTGGATATAAAAGCAGGGATGATCTAATCCTTGTGGACAAAGCAATGCCTCTATTTGTAATTTATTTATGTTTTGTTTTGTTTTTCCCAAAGGCAGCTCCTTCATTCAACCATCAGCAGGGGTGATGATCCCATCTGTGAAATGGGTTACCACAATTTACCTGCAGGTGAGAAGGGAATTAAGCAAATTAAGATTAAAAAACCAACAACAACAACAACAAAACCCCCACCTCAGGGTCTAAGACTCAATAAGAGAACACAAAGAGTTGGATTAAAGAAATAATCCTGGTAGGAATAATCCTGCTTTTCAGTGCACTCCCAGCAGCTGCCTTCGCTGCCCCATGGGAATTATATTTTATTTCTCATTGTAATTCAGTATTTGAGTGAGCAGATTTTGGAGGCACCAGGATCTCTGGTTTTATCAGAGCTAATTTCCCGGTGGAAATGTTGGCAGTGTGGTCATGCTGATAAAAACTCAATAGTTTGGGGTCTTCTTCCCATGGTTAGACCAGAAGGTGGATGTAATTAGGCTGAAAATGGACTTTATTAGGTTCAGAGAATAAAGAGAAAGATGCAGATAGAGAGGGAGGGGTGGAGGGATGGAGAGAGGGGAGAATGGAGGGATAGAGGGATGGAGCGAGGAAGAGATGGAAGGATGGAGGGAGGGTTGGAAGATGGAGGATAGAGGATGGAAGGCTGGTGGTCAGAGGAATGGAGGTTAGAGACATGAAGGGAGGGATGGAGGGCTGGAGGGTTGGAGGATGGAGGATGGAAGTCAGAGGGATGGAGGTCAGAGGGATGAAGGGAAGGATGGAGAATTGGAGGATGGAAGTCAGAGGGATGGAGGGAGGGATGGAGGTTGGAGAAATAGAGGGTTGAAGGATGGAGGATGGAAGTCAGAGGGATGAAGGGATGGAGGTCAGAGGGATGAAGGGAAGGATGGAGGTTGGAGGGATGGAGGGTTGGAGGATGGAGGTTTGGAGGGCTGGAGGGTTGGCGGATGGAGGATGGAAGTCAGAGGGATGGAGGTCAGAGGGATGAAGGGAGGGATGGAGGATGGAAGATAAAGGATGGAAGGATGGAAGTCAGAGGGATGGAGGAATGGAAGGTGGAGGAAGGGAGGGTTGGAGGGTGGAGGATAAAGGATGGAGGGATGGAGGTCCGAGGGATGGAGGGATGGAGGAATGGAGGATGGAAGGATGGAGGTCAGAGGGATGAAGGTGGATGCACAGCTGGAAAGCAGGGTGGGGAGTGGAGCACCGGCTGGGATCTGGGGTTGTGAATCCACCCTGGGAAGAAGCTGCAGCCATCAGCCCACCTCGCCACAGGAGCAGGCTGGGGGTTGGGTTGGTTTTGCAGCTGGAAGCCTGCGGTGAAACACAAGAAAGCCCACCCAAAATAAAATAATAACATGTGTGCACGTGCACGGCTGTGCACATGCGTGTGCATGTGTGTCATGTGTGTGTGTGTGTGGGGCGTGTGCATGGCTTTATCCATAAAAACCCCCAGGGAGGGGAAATGGATCCAGGAGCCAGTGATGCAACAGCTCATTGAAGATCCACATGTGTGTTTGTGCACATGTGTGCACATGTGTGTGCACACGTGTAACGACAGTGGTGTGGGGGTGTCTAGGTCTGTGTGCACATATGTGCTTCCATGTCTGTGTGTATAAGCGTGTATCTGTGCAGCAAGTGTGTACCTGCACATACATGCGTGTGCAAATATCTGCACACGTGTATGTATGTAGGCATAAATGTGCGTGCAAGCATGTTTGTGTGCACGTGTGTAGATATATGTGTGTGCATCTGTGCACACATGTGTGCATGTATACCCACCTATGTGCACATACGTGTGTGCATGTGTCTGTGTGTGCATCTGAGGGCACATCTGTATGCTCACACGTGTGTGCACAAGTGTCTCTGCGTATGCATGTGTATGTTGCACGTGTGTGTGTGCAGGTGCACATGTGAACATGTGTCAGTGTGGCTCTGTGTGTTCTTGTTTGCATGTGTGAGCACTTGTGTGTGTAAATGTGTATGTACACGTATGTGTGAGTGTGGGCATGTGTGTATCTGTGAACATATTAGTGTGCATGTGTGTGTGTGCACGTGGCTGTGCATACATGTACATGAATATGTGTGTGCTGGTGAATGTCCAGGCATGTGTGTGCAGGTATGTAGAGCTGTGTGCATGTGTGTGCACTGGCATGCAGACATTTGCACACGTGTGCCCACATTTGTGCATGCTTGTGATTGTGCATGTGCACGCACTTGTGCATGTGTGTATACAGCTGTGAGTGCCCATGCATGTGTTTGCACATGCACATATGTGTGCATTTGTGTGTGCATCTATATGTGTGGACACGTGTCTACACACGTGCTGGCATGTATATCTGCATGCCCATATCTGTGTGTGCCTGTGTATGCACACGTGTGTGCACATTTGTGTGCATGTTGGTGCATGTATGCAACTGTACATGTGTGCATATGTACACGTGTGTGATTGTGCACATGTGTGCATGCATGTGTGGTGTGCCTTGTACATGTGTGTGCACTTGTATTTGTGACTGTGCATGTAGGCATGCACACACACGTGTGTGCTTTGCATGTGTGTGTGTCTGTGTGGGTACAAGTGTGTATGCACCGCTGTGTGCATGTGTGTGCATGGATGTATGTGGACACGTGTGTCCACGGGTGCTGGCATGCATTTGTACACGTGTGTATGTCTGCATGGACACATCTGTGCATGTCTGTGTAAGTGCATGTGTGTGCACATATTTGTGTGCATGTTGGTGCATGTATGTCATTGTACATGTGTGTGCACGTGTGTGCCTATCTGCATGTGGGTGCACATGTGTGATTGTGCATTTGTGCATGCACGCATTTGTGTCTCTTGCACATGTGTGTGCCTGTATGTGTGGCCTGCACGTGTGTGCATGCCTGTATGTGCATGCTTTGCATGTGTGTGTGCACATGTATGTGTGATTGTGCATGTGTGCATGCACGCACGAGTGTGCCTTGCATGTGCCTGTTTGTGCACGTGTCAGTGTGCATGTGTGTGCAGATGTGAGTGCATGTGCATGGATATGTGCGTGGACGTGTGTATCCATGTGTGCTGGCATGTTTTTATGCATGTGTGTATGTCTGCATGCACATCTGTGTGTGTGTGTAAGTGCACACGTGTGCATGTCGGTGCATGTATGCCATTGTCCATGTGTGTGCGTGTCTGCACATGTGTGTGTGCATGTGTGTATGCCAGCATGCC
Source organism: Caprimulgus europaeus (assembly GCA_907165065.1). Next base: position 123,415,122 of record OU015523.1, read on the forward strand.
CACATCTGTGTGTGCACATGTATGTAACTGTACATGTGTGTGCGTGTGTGTGCACATCTGCAAGTGGACACACATGTCTGTTCATGAGTCTGAATGTCTGCACGGGTGTGTGTGGCACATGTGTGTCTGTGATTGTGCACATGTGCACCTGTGTGTGCAGTGGTGCATGTATACGATTGCACATGTGTGTGCATGTGTGTGTGCATCTGTGTGTGCACACCTCTATGTGAGACTGTGCACGTGTGCACATGCATGGCTGTGTCTTGTATATGTTTCTGCCGGTGTGTGTGCAAGTGTGTGTGCACAGAGGTGTGCATGTGTGTGCAGATGTGTATGTGTCTGAATGTGTGTGCACGTACATGTGTGTAGACACATGTTCACGTACGCTGGCATGCATTAGCACACGTGTGTGTATGTCTACATGCACGTATCTGTGCACGTCTGTGTATGTGCACATGTGCTCATGTGTGTACATACTTGTGTGCATGTCAGTGCATGTATATGGTTGTACATGTGTGTGCACGTGTATGCATGTCTGCATGTGCACGCACAGGTATGCTTGTGCATGTGTGAGTGCTTCACGGGCACGCCTTGCACACGTGTGTGACAGCATGTGTGATTATGCAGACGTGTGCATGCATGGATGTACCTTGTACATGTGCATACACAAGTGTGTGTGCAGAGGTATGTATGCGTGTGCATGTGTCTGCATGTATGTATGTGAAGACACCTGTGTCTGCATGTCTTCTGAGTGCCTTCACGGGCATGCCTTGCACACATGTGTGATTATGCACACGTGTGCATGCATGGATGTACCTTGCACATGTGTGTGCCTCTGCGTGCACAAGTGTGTGTGCAGAGGTGTGCATGCATGTGCAGGTATGAATGCATGTGTGTAGACACGTATGTCCACATGTGCTGGCACGCTTTTGCACGCATGTGTGCAAGTCTGTGTGCCTGCATCTGTACGTGTCTGTGTATGCACACGTGTGTGCACGTCTGTGTGCATGTGTGTGATTGTACATGTGTGTGCCTGGCTGTGTGTGCTGGTGCGTGTGTGAGTGCCTCCATGGCCGTACCTCTCACATGAGTGTGTGCAGGTCTGTGCTCACACACGCGTGTCACACAAGCCCCGCCCCACCTAAACCCCGCCCACTCGAAGCCCCGCCCCGAGACACCACCCAAAGGCTCCGCCTACTCTCAGCTCCCCCCCCCCCCCCGAGGCCCCGCCCCCTCCGTTGCAGCGCGGTCCCACCCCATTCCCCCCCCACCACCCCTCCCCTCCCCATCCCCTCCCGTTGCGCGGCCGCGGGCGCGGTGCAGCGCGGAGCGGGCTCCGCTCCTTTACGCGGGGGCCACCATGGCCTGGCCCTGCATCACCCGCGCCTGCTGCATCGCTCGGTTTTGGAACCAGCTGGATAAAGCCGATATCGCCGTTCCTCTCGTTTTTACCAAATATTCGGAAGCCACCGAACATCCCAGCGCCCCCGCGTCCCATCCCCGTCCCGCCGCCCCCATCGATACCCAGCCTGGAGCTGAAGCTGCGGGAGGAGGGGAACGGGAACCCCGACCCGGTCCGGTCCCTCACGCTTCTCCTCCGGCTGATTCCGTTATGAGACACGATTATAAACCCTGGAAGGTTCAACGACCGGAACCCAGTTGCAAACCTAAAAGCGAATATCAACCTTCGGACACCCCCTTCGAGAAGGAGACCCAGTACCAGAAGGATTTCCGTGCCTGGCCCATCCCCAAGCGGGGTGACCATCCCTGGATCCCTAAACCTGGACCATCCCCTGTTCTCGCCTTAGACCGTGATTCTCCAGAGAAACCAGCTCAGGAGAAGCGCCGGAAGGTGCTCGTTGGTTCTGAGAAGAAGGAGGAAGATGTCGAGGTGGAGGATGAACATCCCAAAGCGATACGAGCTGGGGATGGGAAAGAGAAAGGGAAGAAGAAGGTGGAGGAGGCGGACGCGGGCAGGGGCAGGGCGGCCGCCGATGCTCTCAACAGGCAGATCAAGGAGGAGGTGGCGGCGGCGGGGATCAGCTCATCCTATAGGTAAGACCCCCTCACATATCTCCTTCCATTACTCCATCCCGACCCACAACCCGCCGGTTCCTCAGCAGACCTTCTTCAGTATCCACTTGCCCATCCCCGGTCCCCTCTCACCCATCCTTGGTCCCCTCTCACCCATCCTTGGTCCCCTCTCACCCATCCTTGGTCCCTTCTCGCCCATCCTTGGTCCCCTCTTGCCATCCCCTGTCCCTTCTTGCCCATCTTCTCTCCCCTCTTGCCCATCCCCTGTCTTTTCTCACCAATCCTTGGTCCCTTCTTGCCCATCCTTGGTCCCTTCTTGCCCATCCTTGGTCCCTACTTGCTCATCCCTTGTCCCCCCTCTTGCCCATCCCCAGGAGGCACATCCTCCCTTGGGGGGAAGGGGGGTCGGGGAGAGATGTAACTCTGAAGCATTTCAGGGGGGTTTGCTGATGTCCTGGGGGTGTCCTTAAATTTCCCCACCTCTCTGGGTGTCATTGATGGGGCACAGAAGGTGCTGTGCTGGTGGTGAATCCACAGCTCCTTCTTGAGGGGTGGATTTAGAGCAGGTTTGCCTCTGTGTCTTGCTCTCCCCCCTCCCACCACATCCCAAAATTCAGAGACACCCACCACCACCTTGATTCTTGGCAGGGAGAGAGGTTTGGGATGTGCAAGTCCCCCCCCACTGGTCCTTCTCTCACACCCCAGAAACCCACCCGTGATACAACAAACCTAAAGGACCAACATCCTGACAACATCACTCGGGGGTCCCACGCACAAGTGGGGTACCCCACACATGAGAGGGTCCCACCCATCATCCCAGACCAACAGCATCCCCAGGACAAAGCGTCCCAGGGATGCGGGTGACGCGTGTCCTAGGCCGCTTGGGTGGGGCAGCCTTCAGATGCTGCCATGTTTAATGCAGCGCGGCAGAGGCGGGGAGGGGGGGGGGGAAGGTGGTGGGGGTGTCACATCCCTCCATCCCTGGACTAGACAAAGATGCCCTGATTTCACCCCAAGAAGAGACCCTACTTGGGATTCGGAGGGTGAAACTCCTCTCCGTGAGACGTTGTTGTTATTTCTCTCTGGATGAAAAGAGGTCGGATGTGTTGGGAATGTCAAACAAAAGTGATGGGGTGACTGCTCTGCACCTACCTTTGTCAGGAGGATTTGCTGTGATTGTCTTTTCCAGAGCTTTCTTTGGCAGAACCTACCACCACCGTGGCCAGAGTGGAGGTGGCAGAGAGCAAAGCTTGGTGGGGGGGTTGGTGGGATCAAAGTGTCATCGTCATCGTGGTTGGTTTTTTGCTTCTCCCCGTACCCGTGTGAACACCGAGATGTTTATGGTGTTACACGAATGATTGATGTTCTTCCCCAGGGCAGGGGGGTTTATAGGTGACAACCTACCATCAAACAGGTCCTAAATTCATGCAGATTTAGAATGAAGCTGACTCCTCTGTCCCACCAGTGACTGTGTGGCACAGACCTGGAGATCATCATCTTTCCCATGTCCCCAGGTGGGAGATGGCTCAGTGAGATTTTGATTTTTTACCGTAGTTTGGCGTTAGCTCTGGCTCTTACTGCGGCTGTGAGTGATGCTGTGGGCTCAGGTGCATCCAGATGTGACAGTGGTGGTCAGTTGAGACATTGAGAAGATGGCCAGGGATTTTTGGAGGGTATGGGGAAAGGGTTTTTCAGAAGTGACACTGTCCTTTAATCTGTTTTGGCCAGCCATGGTTTTTGACTTAGCTTTTTGTCTGGTCATCTTCACCCATGTCAGTGATGGCAGAACTAAAGCAGAAAGCTCTCCTAGAGCTGGGGAGCTGTTGTGTTGTTCTCTTCCACTGGTGCAAAGGATAATTAGACTGATTTACTTGAGTATTTAAATGCAGATCACTCACACTCCCATCCCTCCATGTACCATCCCTCCTAGCTGCTCCAACAAATCCATCTGGCCACCATTGCAGCAGGGTGAACTGGGCTGGGTTTTCTCCCCAAGCAAAGAAGTTGGGTCAACTCAAACATTGACATTCCTCTTGGGTCAAGTTCCTCTTGGGTCAACTCAAAGGTCAAAGTTCCTCTTGGGCCAACTCAAATGTTGAACCCAAGAGGAACTTGAAGGCTTCAGCTCTCCTGGTGTTGCTCCTCATCTTTCAGGGCTTCTCTTTCCCCTTGGATCCCTCATCTACTTTCCCATTTCCATATTTTTAATTTCTTGCAGCAAATTGCAGGAGAAGTGTTTGCTCTGATGCTCAGCCCTGGAACAGAAGCGCCTCTTCATTAATGCATAAATGATGTTGTGGCTAATTGTTCTCATTTTCTGTTCAAATTAGGCCTCTTTTTAAGTCTTGTTTATTGTTTGGGTTCTTTTTAAAAGCCAAATTCTCCAAATCCTTATTACTATCAAGAACCTTACTGCTCACAGGAGTCCCTACTGGGTGGGTGTCAAACATCTCCAAGGATGGAGACTATTTGGGCCACTTTTTAGGCCACCCAGCAGCCCAAATTATCTCCTAGTAACCTTTTGTCAACAAGGGGCAAAGATGACTCACCCAGGACTTGTCTTCCATGGCCTTGGCTGTGGTCATGCATGGGTCAAGGCTGCCCAGCAGCAGAGAACAGGGGGAGATTTCCTTACAGCTCTTCTGCAAATCAGCGTAACGTGATGCTCCAAGGCTGGGAAATAATTTCCTTGGTGAAACCAAAGAGCTCAGGTCATGGTTTTTAAATTTGCTCTGTCCTCCTGAGAACTTTCCAGGTGAGGGAACAGAGTATGGGATAGAGTAAGCAACTAGCCCAAGGTCATTGGGAAAGTCCATGCTAAAGGGAGGAATTCCCTTTTCTAACCTCTTTAGACGCAGAAGAAATGAATATTGCAGAGGCCATGTGCCTGTGACCTCCTCCCAGGTCTGCCTGGACCTACAGAGCAGAGGTGATGGCCATGGAGGATGGAGGCTACTCCAGCCCAAGGGATGGATCATAGAATCATTTAGGTTGGAGAAGACCTTTAAGATTGAGTCCAACCATTAACCTAACACTGACAAGTCCACCACTAAAACGTGTCGCCAAGCATCACATCTACATGTCTTTTGAATACCTCCAGGGATGGGGACTCCACCACTGCCCTGGGCAACCCCTTCCAATGCCTCAGAACCCTTTCAGCAAAGAAATTCTTCCTCACATCCCATCTCAACTGCCCTGGCCACAACTGGAGCCCATTTCCTCTTGTCCTGTCCCTTGCTCCTTGGTTGAACAGACCCACCCCCACCTCTCTCCACCTTCCTCCAAGGGACTTGGACAGAGCCAGAAGGTCTCCCCTCAGCCTCCTTTTCTCCAGGCTCAGCACCCCCAGTTCCCTCAGCCGGGAACTCAGCACACTTGTGCTCCAGACCCTTCCCCAGCTCCATTGCTCTTTGATGATTTGTTGGCATTAGTGTTTGAGCCCAGATGCCTTCAGCAAGGCCAGAGCAGCTGTGTCAGGGCTGTGCACCTCTGCAAGAGACTACCTGTGCCCAGAGAGCCTACATAATAAATAGGATTTATTGATATTATTTATCTTTATATTATTCATCTTTATATTTATCTTCATTTATATACATTGATTAAATTATATATTATAATTATAGATAGCATTCATTTAGGTATTTATGCCTAAATAAATTTCCTTGAAAAACCAAGTGGGAGAACATTCTCATTCCTAATGTTTTCCAAAAGTTAAGTGACTCCCAGGACAATGTCTGCCTTGAAGCCATTGACAGCAAGTAGGTTTGAAGGTGAACAAGTCATGCATGATGACATCTGCCTGCCAATTAGCACCCTGTGACTATTCCTATTTGTCTCTGGGGAAACTGAGGCAGAGGTGCTGAGTGACCTACCTGAGCCCACACTGGTTGGGGTCAGGGTGCAGCTCTGGGACATCGTTTGCTGTTGTTCTACTGGAGTTGAGGTGATGGAAGCCATCCTATGACCAGGTGTGCTTTGGTGTGACACAGGTTCCATCACCAAGGTGCTTCTTGCCTCAGTTTCCCTCCCCAAAGCATGTGTTGCCCAAGTAGTGCTAGAAAGGCAGGTTGCATCTCCCTTCTCTTCTCTGCAGTTCTGCTTCTCATGGTGGCCTGTGGACCCTGAGGGACAAAGTAAGGACCAGGGCATCCTTCAGCAAGCAGAACTAGGTTTAAGTGGCTGACCTGACATCTAGACAGGAATTAGGACCCAGCCTGGGGGCTTTTCAGCTCCTTGGAAAGCTGTTGCTGATGGATGGAGTTTTTTCTTGTTCAACTCTGGTGTCCTATAGGAGGATCTGATGGAATCATTGAGGTGGCCCTGGTGACCCCAGTACTTGAGTGCTTGGGAGGGGATTTTGCCCCCTGATCTCCTGGGATGCATGGACAGAGCTCTTCTCCTGCTGCACTGAAGGATGGAGGGGGCTGTGGTTGACCCTGGAGGTCTGGGACGAGAGAAAGTAGATGATAAAAGGTGCAGAAAATGGCATTTGCTAGGGGAAGTGGAACAATTAGAAGCACATTTGGCAAAAATGCGAGAAGAAATGAATGTTTTCCATTTTTGGATGAAAGCCATGGAAAAATGTTCGAATTAGGTGTTTCCTGGGTGTTATTTTTTTTTTCCTTCTTCTTCTTTGTTTTTTATTCCTCTCTCCTTTTGTTACCTTTATTATCTGGAGAAAAAAAAAAGATACAAAAGGGAAAGGAGAAATTTCACCCCTTTGCAGAGTGTAGTAAGGTGATGAATTTTTCCCCAGAAAAATATTATTACAAAATCTAGTTCTCAAATTCTTCACCAAAAAGAGATTTTTTTATTTTTTATTTTTTTTTTTTTTACCAAAGCAATGATTTTTTTTTTGTCTTTCCCCTTTCTTTCAAGAGAAACAAACCAAGAAAAGCTTCAATGGAAAATTTGGAACTGCTTCTCGTATTAATGAATTGCCTGTTGCTAACGTTGTTGTCATTCATCTCAAGCCCTGGGGGTACTGAAGATGTGGAGCAGATCGAAATTTGTAGTAGCTATAGAGATGAATGAGTCAGTGCTGGAGACTTGCTGTGTATTTTTCTGAGATCATTTAGGGAGGAATGTCCACACAGGAGAGCTGGAGTGAGCTACACAAGGACAGGGAGTTCCTAATCCATCATTATAGTTATGGAAACAGAGGGCTGGAAGAACCTCTCAAGATCATCTAGTCCACATCTCATTTCTCAGGAAGGGGATGATAAATCTAGACCATGCCATGTTGATTTTATCTAAGCTATTCTTGAAATATCTCCAGTGGAGGACATGTCTCATCTTGGTGAGACACTCAATAACACTGCTCGTGCTGTTGGATGTAACAAACTTGGTGGGAAATTTTCTGTTGCCTTCTGAAATTTCTGATCAGATCCATTGGCTGGGTCTGGATTAGTAAATTAAATATTTAATTTACTAATATTTAACATGTTCCTGGGCATGAGGACATGATCTGGAATATTGTGTCCAGTTCTGGGCCCCACAGTTCAAGAAGGACAAGGAGCTGCTTGAGAGAGTCCAGCACAGAGCCACCAAGGTGATGAAGGGAGTGGAGCATCTCCCTGATGAGGAAAGGCTGAGGGAGCTGGGGCTCTTCAGCTTGGAAAAGAGGAGGCTGAGGGGGGACCTCATTAATGTTTATCAATATCTGAAGGGTGAGTGTCAGGAGGATGGGGCCAGGCTCTTCACAGTGATGTCCAACGATAGGACAAGGGGCAATGGGTGTGAGCTGGAACACAGGAGGTTCTGCTTAAATTTGAGAAGGAACTTCTTTACTGTGAGGGTGCCAGAGCCCAGGGACAGGCTGCCCAGGGAGGGTGTGGAGTCTCCTTCTCTGGGGACATTCAAGACCTGCCTGGACGCCTTCCAGTGTGATCTCATCCAGGTGTTCCTGCTCTGGCAGGGGGATTGGACTGGATGATCTTTCGAGGTCCCTTCCAATCCCTGACACCCTGTGATTCTGTGATCTACCCTCTTCAGTTGTTGAAACAATCCCTAGCCCTCTCCCCAGGCTGGGTTTGGGAGTGGGTACAAACCAAGAACTTGGGTTTGGGTGCAACCACCTTGGATTGGGGATTAAAGGGCTTTCATAGTGTGAGTGAGGGATGTCCAAACTTCAGTGCCAGAGGACATTCCTGGGCAGATTTCATTTCCCAGTGTCATTTCAGCTACAAACTCCCAAATTAGCTGAGAGTGTCATTAAAGTTACCCATATAGACAAACAGATCCAGTTGTGCTCTCAGCTGCATGGGAAGGGGCAGGATGTTTTCTTCCATCCAGAAAAGACTGTTCAGACATGTTTGGAAGCTTGAGCTGAAGCTGAGCTTTGACACAGCAGTTGCTTGATACGTACCTTTAGCATAAGGAGGAGACACGAGGTCTGCTGATACCACAAGGACTTGTCATGTGAGTCTGTAATAACCAGGTGTGGAGGAAGCCCTTGTATTTACTAAGGTATGAAGAAGATGGAGATGGGTGTTGCTGATAGGCAGCTATCCTCTCACACTCTGTGTCTTGATCTCCTCTGGATATAGTCCACCAACTGAGAAAGGGTCTTGGTAGTATAGAATCATAGAATCACAGACTGGTTTGGGTTGGAAGGGACCTTTAAAGGTCCAACCCCTCTGCCATCAGCAGAGACATCTTCAACCAGACCAGGTTGCTCAAAGCCACATCCAACCTGGCCTTTAACACTTCCAGGGAGGAGCAGCCACAGCTTCTCTGGCCAGCCTGGGACACTGTTTCACCACCCTCACACCAAACTATTTCTTCCTCACATCTCAGCTCCATCTCCCCTCTGCCACTTTCAAGCCATCACCCCTTGTTCTGTCACTCCCTGCCCTTGGCCAAAGTCCCTCCCCAGCCTTCCTGGAGCCTCTTCAGGTACTGGAAGGCCACTAGAAGGTCTCCCCAAAGCCTTCTATTCTCCAAATTGGAGTATTTGCCAACATGTTCCCTGCAGTCATGTTAAGGTGGACAATATATGAGCCGGACTGTGTGCACCATAGGATGGAGCTGAGCAGGAGAAAGAGATGGAGGTGGCACTCAGATGATGGAATCAATGTACTTGAGCAATTTTTTCTCTGCTCCTGCTCAGCTGTGTCACCTCAGCAGGGACCTTTAGGCACAAGGGACTGGATGAGACCCTCTGCTGATGTCTCCAAGTAAATTATCCACATCGTTCAGCTCTGTAGCTAGGAAGTCAAAGGTTTTTTAGTCTCCTTTTTTGCTTGTATCAACCATTTTTCTCCAGCTCTTCCTAGATGAAATCATTGTTTCTTAAACACAGAAGCAGGCTGCTGCCCTTTGGAGATGAGGTCCTCATTTCTACTGAGACTGTTATATCACATTTGTGGGCATGGCAGATGCATGACCCCTTGATAACCAGGACCTCCATGTTATTCTCCTTCTTAGGCAGTTACAGCCTTGGAGATCCCATCCCATAGCAAAAAAACTTGGTGATTAATATCAAGCTTAGAATTTAGTACTAATAATTTTCATCCCCTTTGGATGGTCAATCCCTTTCTTCTGCTGCAATATCCTGATTCTCCTCCATGTTGGTGTTACCTACAACACCATGTCATTAGGAGGTCTCATCAGTGTTGCCCTACTTTTTTTGTGCCAAAGTCAACCTTAAAAATGCTAAACACTGCTAACCTCCTTCCAGGCTGCAGCTCAGCCTTCCAACACTTGTCATGTCACTTGCCTAGTTTCTTGTTCTGCTGATGTTCACGTTCTCTGGCTTAATTAATAATTTCCCACGTGGCCTTGTATCAAATGCTCTCCTGAAATCAGATAGATTTTCACATTTCTTTTGTCTGCTAAGTCAGTTATTGCATCAAAGGACATGTCAAACAACTCTCCTTCTCCCCTCCTGGTTGCTGTTGTGTCTGTTTAGACCACCAGCTTCTCCTGGATGCAGGAGTAGATGCTGTAAAGCAGAATCAACTTTCACTTGGTGGCTTCAAGCTATGGCTGTAATACAAAAAATAAATAAAGAAAAGGGGAGGAGGATGAGCTAATTTAGACAGCAGGACTTTCCCTGTCCTTCCTTTGCCAAATAAATCAGGAACAGCCATTGTAAATTTGTCTTCTCTCACATTTAGAGCATGACCTTTGCTTTTCCTGTCTCCTACCGACTGAACAAGCCATCACTTTCTAAGGACTTCTGTGCTCTATCCTCCATCAATCTTGCTTTTCTTTGCTCTTAGCTGAATGAATTCATAGCACTAATGCTGATATCTTCAAATAAACCTTGCTGTGCTGGGGTAAGAGCATGGATGTTCTCCTGGCATGGCCATCAGCCCCAGCCAGAAGGGAAAAGGCAATTTTAAGAAAGTTTTATAGGATGGAAGAAATTGTTTGGTGTGAGGGTGGTGAGACCCTGTCCCAGGTTGGGCAGAGAAGCTGTGGCTGCTCCTCCCTGGAAGTGTTCTGGGCCAGGTTGGCTGAGGCTTTGAGCAACCTGGTCTAGTGGAAGGTGTCCCTGCTGCTGGCAGGGGGGTTGGAACTGGAGGAGCTTTAAGGTCCCTTCCAACCCAAACCAGTCTGGGATTCTGTGGAAGTTTTATTTCTCTTGATTCATAACTCAGCATTCTGGATATCTGGATGTCCTTTATATATATATATTTTTAACATATATATACACACACACATATGCACACACACAAACCAAGCTGTTTACCAAGTTACTGCTTTAACCTCCAACTCATCTCTCCTCCCCACGTCCAACGTTGTGGATTTTATCTACTGAACATATTTTGCTTTCTATTAATAACTCCTTTTGCTCCAATGGTGCCTTCACCTGAAGGGACCCCACAGCACTTTGCAAACACGATGTGCATACAGAGAGACTTCTGCTACTTTGGGGACCTGGTTGCAAGATGTGCTGTTGAGACTCCAAAATGGGGGGTTTTAGTGTTGGGAAGGTGGGGAGGCTGCTTTTTTCATTATTATTATTATTATTATTATTATTATTATTATTATTATTATTATTATTATTATTTTATTTTTGGTGGAGTTCTAATTGAGTTTTGCAAAGGAGGATGCATTTGAGGGATGTTCTGAGGTTGGTGGGTGGGTTGTCTGATGGGCTGCTCTTGCCTGGAAAGAAGAAGGTTGGCTCTTGCAGTAAAAATCACTGCAGCATCTGTAGCACAAGCAGAATTACCTGGATGTGAGGATACGACCCTCGGGCAGCTGCTCTTGTCCATGAGGAAGCCACATGCACAAAAAGACACCTTGAAGAGGGGAATTTAACGAGTGATCCTAGAGGAGGACCAATCTCAGAAAGCTCTTTACACTGCTGTGCAGTGGAGCAGAGAAACAAGTATTCCTGCTTCACAGCCCACCCAGGATGTGCAACTGGAGATCATAGAATCATTTTGGTTGGAAAAGACCTTTAGGATCATTGAGTCAAATGATGCTGTGTGTTGTAAAACAAGGAAGTGATGAGCAGCCTGTCCCCATCCATCTCCACCTGCAGAGAGACTCACCACAGCCCCCCTTTCAGGTTGCAATTCAGGAGCACAAAATAATATACTGGAACAGGTTGCTCAGAGAAGCTGTGGCTGCTCCTCCCTGGAAGTGTTCTTGGCCAGGTTGGATGAAGCTTTGAGCAACCTGGTCTAGTGGAAGGTGTCCCTGCTGCTGGCAGGGGGGTTGGAACTGGATGAGCTTTAAGGTCCCTTCCAACCCAAACCAGTCTGGGATTCTATGATCCCTGCTGGGGAATTTTTATCTATAATTTTATTAACATGGAAGTATCTCCAGCTTGTCCTTGCTGCCAGCAGATTTGTGAAACCCTCCTGTTTGGTTGGTGTGTGGTTGTTTAACAACCAGTCTTTACACTCATCTGGTTTTAACTCTACAAATGTCACCACAGAGCTATAAATGAACCTTGGGGAGACCTCATCACTCTCTACAACTCCCTGAAAGGTGAGTTTAGAGAGGTGGGAGTGGGTCTGTTCAACCAAGGAACAAGGGACAAGACAAGAGGAAATGGGCTCCAGTTGTGGCCAGGGCAGTTGAGATGGGATGTGAGGAAGAATTTCTTTGCTGAAAGGGTTCTGAGGCATTGGAAGGGGTTGCCCAGGGCAGTGGTGGAGTCCCCATCCCTGGAGGGATTGAAGAGTCGTGTAGACACAGTGCTGAGGGACATGGGTCAGTCGGGGACTGGTCAGTGTTGGGTTCATGGTTGGACTTAAAGGTTTTTTCCAATCTAGGTAATTCTGTGTGATTCTGTGAACCATTTCAGCATCAGTTACTCCATCTCCACTATACGGGCAAGGAAATCCAGGCTGTTGTGACCCACAGGCTGGCTCCTGGCAGCCCCATATCCACCCATAGGACTCCCACTGACTGCAGCCAGCTTTCTCCTACATGGTAACATCCTCCCCATGTCAATTAGCTCTAACATGGTATTTATCCACCCAACCTTGCAGTTGTTTCTTGGAAAGCAGCCAGAGATTTCTCACTGAAATACTTTGCAAGGTCGCTGATGCCGTGCTCATGTTGCTTGGCTGCTGCTTTTCTTTTCTTGTTCTTTAAAAGGGTTGAAGGTGTGTGGGGCTCTGCAGGTGCTTTGCTGCTTATTTATCTCAGAAAGGGTGAAAAAAAATGAAGGTAGTGTTGAAAGAAAACAGTGGCCTTCTGGAGTGGAGCTATGTATTGATTGCAAAGGACAAGGTTATTCTGCTTGTAGAAATCAATAGGACTGTTCCCAAGAGTGTTGGTGTTGACATGGGGGTCTTAACTTAGCCCAAAGTCTGGATCAGATCTCCCCAAAGCCCAGCAGGACCAGCATATTCCTCTCACAGGATCCCTGCTCTCCTGTAGGGTTAAAAATTCATGCCCTCAGTAGTGATAGGACGAGGGGTGGTGGCTTGAAAGTGTCAGAGGGGAGCTGGAGCTGAGATGTGAGGAAGAAATTGTTTGGTGTGAGGGTGGTGAGACAGTGTCCCAGGTTGGCCAGAGAAGCTGTGGCTGCTCCTCCCTGGCAGTGTTCTCGGCCAGGCTGGATGAGGCTTTGAGCAACCTGGTCTAGCGGAAGGTGTCCCTGCTGCTGGCAGGGGGGTTGGAACTGAATGAGTTTTAAGGTCCCTTCCAACCCAAACCAGTCTGTGATTTCTTTCTCCACACTCATCCCAGTCTTGCTCCCCTTGCACATGTTATGAACAATATGGAACTTGTAGGACCCCTGTGTCTAAGGACTAGCTGTCAATTACATGATACTTATGTGCAATTATTAATTATTAGGTGATTAGTTAGTGTTTTCTTCCACTTTGTCCTTTTTCTCCTGATTCCTTCCCATTAATCCAGCTACAGAGGGTATCATGGCCACACAGGTGGAGGGGAAGATGGGCAGATAGCTCATGTCGCAAAGAAGGAGGTACAATCTATTTCTTCCAAAGCAAAGGTGAGAAGATATCTTAGAAAGCACACATTTATGGGGAGCTGGACAGTTTGGGTATTCCAGAAATCCAGGTAGACCAGCTAAACATTTGGCTTTGAGAAGGTTGGGGCTGACCAGGCTGGTGATATGTGGTAAGAAAACCTCAACTATGTGTTTTGGTGCTGGGTGAATGGCAAGGGGAGTGGTTATCCAGATGTAGGAGGGGGAAATCCTTCAGGATCTGCCCTGACAGCTGAGCTTCAGGCTTCCACCCACATTTCCCTTTGCCTTTCACCTTGAAGGAGGCTGCACATCTGCTCTTGGGCAGTTTTGCCTGAAATAATTCAGTGCATCATGCTCTGATGGACTGGAAACACAGGTAGGGATGTGAACCCTGACTGGTCCCATTCCCAGATTTGTGCAGCAATGAGACTGATGGTTGGGTTATTGGCTGAGACCTTCAAGGAGAAGCTGCAGGTGCCCTAAGGGCACTGTAAGGGTGGGTCCCTTTCCCTTCTCACATCCCCTTCAACTGTGGAGGTCCATCAACCTAAGCCCCAGCAGGAGATCAAAAGGTTGCTCGGTATCTTGTGAACTCTTTTGCATCCTGAGCCACACTTTACTATCAGTGCAACAGAGCCAACTCTTTACCAGAGCAGTTCCTAAAACTGAGGTGGGAATTAGCTGAAAAGATCTGTTTTTTCTGCTTTGCTGGATTTGTGAAGGCCAGCGTGCTGGGTTGCAGATCAGGACTTCAGTGGTGCAACACTGGCCGAGGTTGCCCAGAGAAGCTGTGTCTGCTCCTCTCTGGAAGCGTTGAAGGCCAGGTTGGATGAGGCTTTGAGCAACCTGGTCTAGTGGAAGGTGTCCCTGCTGATGGCAGGAGGGTTGGAACTGGATGAGCTTTAAGGTCCCTTCCAACCCAAAAATCCCCATCCATAAAATAAATGTGCAGGAGATCTGAGATGAGGAGATCAGAGGTTGCAAGTGCAAGATCCTGTGAAGGTATGGAAAACCCTGGGTTGGACTTACATGGGGCTGATGTGCTGGTGCTGGGTGACAACCTCCCACTAGGTACTCCATGCATCCAGGGGACAAACGAGCCAGTCTCAGCCAAGCGGCAGAGCTTGTCGCTCTGTCGGCCAGTAGCTATGGCAACTCGCGCAGAGGATTCCCGGAGAGGGATGTGTTGGCAAGCAGCCCAGAGGAGGGAGGACACAAGGAAAACCACGTGTTCTCTCCAGGGAGCTGGGATGGGTTTTAGCAGCATCATTGTGCAGAGAGCTGGGGAGATGCTGTGGTTGAAAGTTGTGGTTGTTTTTTCCTCCATCGTGGGGTAAAAGCCTCTGGCAGTGCTGTGGCAATGTGGTGGCGTTGGAGCAAAGCTTCATGTGGGATGTTATAAGGGAAGAGATGATTTTATTGTGTCTTGTGGAAATGCTCCCACAGCTCTGTATAACCCGCAAGGCTGGAAGAGTCTGTTGTCTGCAGCTGGTGTGGTTTCTGGGATGACACAGAACAAGTTATTTCTTCCATTGACTTGATGTGGCATCTCCAGAAAGCTAGTCAGCCTTCAGAGAAGATTCAAAGGTCCATCTCTTGATCCTGCTCCAGACTATGGGCTGAATTGGGTGGTTTTTGAGGTTCTCTCCAGCTCCACTTGCCATGATTCCCCTTCTTGCTTGTTCTAGGGCTGCTAATTAACATGCTAATTCCCTGTCCATGGAGGTCATCTGGTCACTCTGAAAGCTGGAAAGCTTCAGAAAACACAGGCACATCACTTGGCTTAGAGGATGGTTTTCTGCTTGGGTTTCTGCTGGTACCTCTGGTCACATCTGGAGTCTTGGCAGCACTTTCAGTCAGCATTTGCAAAGCCTAGTTCCTGGAGTGAAGTGTTTATGAGAAGCCTTCAGTCTAGACCAAGGGTCTTGCAAGGTGGTGCAATGTGCGAAGCTGGTGGTGAACAACTGTGAGATGTTTCTTTAAACTCAACGTACTGTTGTGAGTTGCAGCCAGACATGTCTGTCCAGCCCTTCCTACCTCAATGTTTGGTCTTCTAGTGATGCTTCAGGCATGTCTAGTAGTTGTTCAGTGGTGACTTACACATCACCATCTTTTCCACATTCTGCTGGGGAAGAGGGATGCCAGAAGTTAATGCTGGGATCTGGAAACCAGGCTTTTGACCATGTCACACTGATATTTGAAATGGAAATTGGATGGGAAGTCAAACTGGATGAAGCCCTCTTCAGGTATTGGAAGGAGATCATGTAGTGGCCTTCCAGTACCTGAAGAGGCTCCAGGAAGGCTGGGGAGGGACTTTGTCCAAGGGCAGGGAGTGATAGAACAAGGGGTGGTGGCTGGAAAGTGTCAGAGGGGAGCTGGAGCTGAGATGTGAGGAAGAAATTGTTTGGTGTGAGGGTGGTGAGACCCTGTCCCAGGTTGCCCAGCGAAGCTGTGGCTGCTCCTCCCTAGAAGTGTTGAAGGCCAGGTTGGCTGAGGCTTTGAGCAACCTAGTCTGGTTGTAGATGTCTCTGCTAATGACAGGGGGGTTGGAACTGGATGAGATTTAAGGTCCCTTCCAACCCAAACCAGCCTGGGATTCTGTGATTCTATATGAAAAATCGGAAGGGAGTAAGGACATGGTGCTGTCACATGAGACTTTTGGTGTGATGCAAAATAGGGGGAAATAACACAGTGGTGGGAATTGTCAGTGGTACTGGTGCAGACAGGAACAGCTGGTGCAGGAGCAATTCTGCAGTGAATCACAAATCACATCAGTAACGTTATTGCATTGAGAAAAAGAAAATCAACCAAAAAAAACCACTCAAAAAATACTGAGAGGTAAGTAGGGGAATTTAACATCTTTCCACATTAGTAAAACCTCAGGTAGACTCTTTTATTCAGTTTTTGGTTTTGTATTTCAGTATTGTGTCCTGAGGACACTCATTAAAGTGGTCAGGAGTGCAGAAGACATGGTCATTGCAGAAAGCTGGGAAGTATGAAGTGGTTTTGGATAGAGAACAGAGCACCATCGAAAAGTGGATGATTGTCTTTGCATGTATGAAATATAACGGTCCACTGGGATGCTCAAACCCACTGTAGTCATAGTCAAGAGGAATAAGACTTGGACATTTCAAATTAAAAATGTACTAAGTGCTTTGCTGGAGCAGGTCCGAGGGACATTGTGCATCTCTGGAGATAACCAGCAGGAGATCTCCACAGTCTTTCTCTTTGAAACTAGGCAAAAAAAAAAAAGTCATTACTATTCATTCCCTGCATTGATTTTCTGTCTGCAGTGACCTTGGTGCTGTTTGCTTTTCTTTATGCTCCCCAGGGCACAGGTTGGATCAAGTAATTATAGATTTAATAAAAGGTGCCTGGCTGTATGCGTGATAACATTTGGTTCATATTATCTCGGTGGCTTCTGCCCATCCTCAACCAGTACCTCACTACACTCTCTCCTCCCTGCTGTGCTTCCAGTCCTTCATCCTGTATTGGGGTCCAACTGACCACACCTCAAGTACTGGGTTCATTTTTGCGCCCCTGACTCCAAGAAGGACCTGGAGGTGCTGGAGTGTGTCCAGAGAAGGGAACGGAGCTGGGGAAGGGTCTGGAGCACAAGTGTGCTGAGTTCCCGGCTGAGGGAACTGGGGGTGCTGAGCCTGGAGAGAAGGAGGCTGAGGGGAGACCTTGTGGCTCTGTCCAAGTCCCTTGGAGGAGGGTGGAGAGAGGTGGGGGTGGGTCTGTTCAACCAAGGACCAAGGAACAGGACAAGAGGAAATGGCCTCCAGTTGTGCCAGGGGAGGTTCAGATTGGATATCAGGAAGAGTTTCCTTACTGAAGGGTAGTCAAGCATTGGACCAGGGTGCTCAGGGCAGTGGTGGAGTCCCCATCCCTAGAGGTGTCTAAAAGACATGTAGATGTGGTTCTGAGGGACACAGTCTAGTAGTGAACTTGACCGTGTTGGGTTTACAGTTGGACTCAATGATCTTAGAGGTCTTTTCCATCCAAAACAATTCTATGATTCTATGTTGGAGTCTTATCCCATGTTGGCCCTTTTGTGTCTTTGCAACCAAGACCAAATAACCTGTTAGTGAGCTCAAAGCCTGCTCACATGCATGCATAGCTGGTGGTTTGAAGTCAAAACCATCATTGCTCAACAACAGAGGTTAATCTGGGACCACTGACCCTGCCCTGACTGTCTGAAAACCAATGCATGGGGAGAAGTTGCAGGGACAGGAGGACAAACTCCATGCAGATATCACAGATATTGATGGAAAAAACCTGTCATGCAGGGCAAGAGCAGGATTTAATCTGACAGAGCAGAGGGACCATCACCCCTTTTAACTGCTTGAGCTTTGCTTTCAGCTGAGAAAACCCAACGTGACAACTTCAGGGCAATCATTTTCCCCATTCTCCTTTGGGTTGAATTCTCTCTTGGCTGGAATGTTATTTATTTATTTATTTATTTATTTTGTAATGCAATATTTAATTATTACTTAATATAAACATTTGATGAACTGTTACCAAGGGTGAATTATTTATGGGAGGGGAAGGAGGGCTTTTTCTGAGCCTTTCTGTTCTGTCAGTTGCAATAAATATCAATCTAGGAGTGTGTTTAAAACTGCCTGGGAGACAAGAACAGGAACTTCTTCTCTCCTCTCATCTCTCAATTAAGTAATTGCTTCATACATTTGTCCCTAGCATGTTTTCTTTCTTAGTTAAGCTTGGAACAGTTCCAAAAGAAAGAAGTCTTTGCAGATCATCTCATTTCCAAATACATATTATTTACCCAGTAGATAACAAATGGCTCAGAGAGGCTGTAGATGTTTGCTACGCTCACAAAAAGTGCTTAGTAATAAAAAAAAAATCCTCCTTCCACTTCTTTGAAAAAGATTTATAAAGCTGGTGCTTTGAATTTTTAGTCCCCAAATTTATTGCCTGGAAGCTTTTTTTTTTTTTCCATTTTTTTTTCTTTAGGAAAGGGTTTTGTCAAGTAGGGCTGGGATTGAAGATACTTGCAGAGAATGTGTGGTGGAGGAATATTTTTATTCAGTCCTATATTAAAAATATCCTTCTTGGGAAGTGGGTTTCCATGATCCAGATGTATTTCTAGGTATATTTATGGCCACATTAAAATGGCACCATCCTCTGGACCAGGTATCTCTGGACACTGTGTTAAAGCGTGTGGCATGTTTGCAACCCCCTCCAGATGCTCCAGGCTGTGCTGGAGATGCCAAAGACCACCCAGGACATCAGACCCCTGGGCAGTAACATCCCATTGGCTTCCAAAACCATGTCAATGCAAGATGCTCCTGAAAATGGGAATAGGCCTGGAGTCTCCCAGTGTTCTGAGGCTTTGTCCCAGTCTGTGCAGCTCTCTGGGCTTTGTTTTCTCTGCACATTTCTAAATCCTCGTTGCTGGCACAGGCAGCTGTGCACATGCCCTGGGATTTTCTTTCATCTCTTCTTGGTTTGAGCTCCCCAATGCATGTTACACACAGGCTCCTTGTGTCTGGAAACAGAAAAACATGTCTCTAGTCATCTTCTTCCTCCAAAGGGAGTAAATCCTGCATTTTAGCTAGAATCATAGAATCACAGAGTGGTTTGTGTTGGAAGGGACCTCAAAGATCATCCAGTTCCAACCCCTCTGCCAGCAGCAGGGACACCTTCCACTAGACCAGGTTGCTCAAAGCCTCAGCCAACCTGGCCGAGAACACTTCCAGGGAGGAGCAGCCACAGCTTCTCTGGCCAACCTGGGCCAGGGTCTCACCACCCTCACACCAAACAATTTCTTCCTCACATCTCAGCTCCAGCTCCCCTCTGCCACTTTCAAGCCAACACTCCCTGCCCTTTGCCAAAGGCCCCCCAGCCTTCCTGGAGCCCCTTCAGGTACTGGGAGGCCACTGGAAGGTCTCCCTGGAGCCTTCTCTTCTCCAGGCTCAACAGCCCCAACTCTCTCAGCCTGTCCTCACAGCAGAGCTGCTCCAGCCCTGGCATCATCCTCGTGGCCTCCTCTGCACTGGCTCCAGCAGCTCCATGTCCTTGTGCTGTTGGTGGCCCCAGCACTGGAGGCAGCACTGCAGGGGGGGTCTCAGGAGAGCGGAGCAGAGGGGCAGAATCCCCTCCCTGGCCCTGCTGCCCACGCTGCTCTGGGTGCAGCCCAGGACACGGTTATTGGCTCTGTGCTGCCAGCGCACGGTGCCGCCTCATGTGGAGCTTCTGGTCCCCCAGCACCCCAAGTCCTTCTCCTCAGGGCTGCTCTCCAGCCATTCTCCACCCAGCCTGGATTTGTGCTTGGGTTTGCCCCAACCCAGGTGCAGGACCTTGCAGATGCTGCTTATTGCTGAACACTGTGCCTTTAGGTTCCAGACACTCTGATTTTGGGGCTCCTTTTGGAGCAGAGCAGCAGCCTCAGTAGCACAGGGCCATCATCATGTGCGTGTGAACGGTGTATTTGCCTGATTGTTTCAGTGTGCTCAGAGCGATGCTTTTGGCCCAACACAGTGAGGGGCCTCTGAATGTGAGCACCTTTGATGTAAAGACACAGCCATTGGATGTGAGGAAGAATTTCTTTGCTGAAAGGGTTCTGAGGCATTGGAAGGGGTTGCCCAGGGCAGTGGTGGAGTCCCCATCCCTGGAGGGATTGAAGAGTCGTGTAGACACAGTGCTGAGGGACATGGGTCAGTGGGGACTGGTCAGTGTTGGGTTCGTGGTTGGACTCAATGAGTTTAAAGGGCTTTTCCAATCCAGTCAATTCTGGGATTCTATGATTCTGTCTCTACTTCACTTTCAGGGCTATCCTCTCCTTACAAGCACTACAGAAGCCCTTGAAAACAACCAATTAATTCTAAAATCACCTTCTACCAGAAGCTACTTTCTCACTGTTTCCCATATAAAGCTTTCCAACAATCCTCCTTATCCTCTTTCATTTCATGACAGCTTTCATGCAGTACCAGCAGTGACCAATAATTGCTTCGTGCACTCACATCACTCCTTGTTTTACCTAATTAAAAGGAGATTTCACAATACAGCCATCTGCTCCAGTGCCTTGTGTTGTCTCTTCCTCAGACTCCTCTGAGACAGCTTTGATGGTCCCAGTATTTACTGATTCAGTCCCATGGGACTAATCCAATTGTTGGGGAGCTGGAGTCAACGACTCCTTCCCATGACATCTTTACTGGTGCACAAGTGATGTTGATTGTTTCCCAAGCTTGTAGAGGGAAGAGTGAGGAAATGGAGAGCATTTTTTATGCTAAATTTCTCATTTCCTACTATTCATCTATTTTTATGTCTCCTGCAGGCAGGGATAGCTTCTGAAGAAAGATGGGTCAACTCAAAGCAGTGTGAACTTAAGTATTACACTGGTGAAAGTGATACACTTCATTAATGGACCTAATTCTGCTCCCCATTACACCCATGCAACCCTGGTGGCATGTGGTGGTGTATTTTATGGTTTCCCAAAAAACTTCATGGGTGTATTAAGTTTTGTCCTCTTCCCAAAGAAGTCTTCCTACCTCCCAGTTCTCCCACACTGTCCCCCTAAACTGTCTGCCTGGACCAGTTTAGTCTTTCCATGGTGCTTTTAAATCAGCCTTCCTCATGGCACCCAGGGCAATTTCAGTGTAACCTCCCCATGTTTCCTTCAGGGTAATTCCATGTAGCTCATACAAAATCTGGAGCAGGAGCTCTGCACCTTACTGCCCACAGCACAGATCAAATTTACATCTAGATTTTCCAACCCCTGATATTAAACAGTATTAAGGGTAAAGTTGTGGAGGAAATCCAACTCAACCTTTCATTGCTTTCCTTTAGCTCAGTAATCTTCATGTTAATATCCTCACTCAAGCCCAAGCTCTCTTCTTTCATCTACATAGTTTGCATTCAGCTCAAATTATGGTTCTTCCACTTAAAAAGAATTAAGACCACTTAATTCTTCCACTTAAAAAGAATGAAAAGAATTATTTCAACTAAAGACATATTTAATGGGTACGTTGCAAGAGAAGGTGTAAAATGGAAAGCAGAATTCAACCCTCTCTGTCAAAGCCAGCAACTGGCTAGTCACTTTTGTGTGCTGAAAAAATACTTGAGCTTCATTATATCTATAAAATCATGTCAAGAGATAGCACAAGGTCAAATATATACACACACATAGGCACAGCAGAGGTAGGTGATTGGACTAAATATAGATTAATCTTACATTCATCAATGTTCTGTATGGCATTATTGGAGGTTGTGTGGTTGTCACGCTGTATAAATCATGTGTAGCACATCTCCCTGACTTCACCTCCTTGCATGACACGCTTGGGACACAGTGGAAATGCAGCTCATCAAACTGCAGAACCATGTAGTGTGAAAGAATTCATTGTGTTAGATCCAGTGTCACAGCTGATGAATTCAAGGGATTTCTGCTGGAGTAGAAGCTCTTGCAAAAAAATATCTGGACTGATCAGTGGGAACTCTAATAACATCAAGACATGCCTTGTGGATGGATGATGTCTAGTCATGGATTTGAATTAGTCCTTCTCTGAGAATAAGATATTATGCATCCAAAGCATTTATATATAAAATATTTGGATTATATTTTATTTTCTATATTTTACTTTATAGATTAAAATAGGATAAAATTGAGTGTCTTTGGTGCCTAAGCATGTGTGTGTGCTTTGCTTTCACAGGCAATATTTTTACTGGGAGGCTCTGAGCTTTTGAAGTGTTGGATCACTTAGGAGATACCTGGTTGTTACAACACCCAGGTTTCAGTGCTCTCAAGAAGAGACCATCCTGGTTGCTTGGGCTCTAAGCTGAGCTGCAGGTTTCTCTATCCTGTAGACATCTAGGAGATATATCTATTGATGTGAGCAGCAGTTGAGGCTGTGACCTTGCATCTGTATCTCCATCAGCTCCACAGGATTGTTGAAGGTGGAAGAGGGATGATGCCAGGTGATGGCAGGGTTAGATCATGTATTTACCTGCCATGGACAGTGTGTAGAGAAGAAATATGTGTTATTCAAGATTTTCATTGTGTTGGACTTTTAGCAGCATGTTCTAGCTCGATGCTAGAAACAAGGAAAGCTTGTTTCTAAAAGCTAGCTCAATGCTAGAAGCAAGGAAAAATTGAATGCCACATATTCTGGGCACTAGATTTTCTCTGGGGCTTGGTTTACTGCTCTTTTATGTAGTGGTCAACATCTTTGTTCCTCAGTGCCTCCTCCATGAATGTTCATGGGGATCCTGATCCATGATCTCCCTTTTCATACCATTTTCCATGTTACCATCTTGGACATGTAAACATTTTGAGGTTGGGTGAATAGATCTTTTGTTAAAGCCCACTCCAGAACTGCTTCCACATATTAACTGAAACTCAGACTGTGACTCTCTAGTTTCTTCATTTTTTGTGTGTGTGATTAAGTTTTAGGACACCTGGTGTCCAATCAGCATATGAAGAATATTCAGATAGAGTCATATAGTAGCTACTACAGTGAGAAACAAATAATCATAGAATCACAGAATGTTGTGAGCTGGAAGGAACCCACAAGGATGATGGAGTCCAACTCCTGTCCCTGCACAGGACAAGCCCAACATTCACACCATGGCCCTGAGGGCCTTGGCCAAATGCTGCTGGAATCTTGTCAGGCTTGGGGCCATCAGCACCTCCCTGGGGAGCCTGTGCCAGTGCTCCACCACCCTCTGCCTCAAGAACCTTTTCCTCATGGCCAACCTCCCCCTCCCCTGCCACATCTTCCTGCTATGGCCTCTGCTCCTGGCATTGGTGGCCAGAGAGAAGAGCTCAGTGCCTGCCCCTGCTCTTCCCCTTGGGAGGAAGTTCCAGACCACCATGAGATCTCCTCTCAGTCTCCTCTTCTCCAGGCTGAACAATCCAACTGACTTCAGCCTCTCCTCATACCCTTCCCCTCTAAACCCCAAGTCATCAATGCAGTGGCAAAACAATATCTGCTATTTAAGTTTCACCACCTTCTTCCTTTACCCCCTTTGCTGCTGAATCTATTTCTACCCTCATGTCAGGATGAGCAATTACACTGTCATGAAGACTAGAAATGAAATCAAAGAGCAACACCAATTCTGAGCTGCATTAGAAGCACAGAAAGAAGGGAAGTAATGATTCCCTGAAGGGAGCAGAAAAATACAGCCAGTCAAATAACACAGAAGAGCTTCTGTTTCACATCAAACAGCCATTCCCTGACCTTCCTTCAGAAAGACTCAGCTTTCTGCATCCATGATTTGGATGATAATTGAAGAAATTTGGACAAAAACCTTAGCTCTCATCCCCAGCACCACCCGACTCCATCTTTTGCCTCAAGGACAAACCTTGCAGTTCCTGTGCAGCTGAACTGCATTATCACTAGAGCATCTCCGGGCTGGAGAAGGGCCAGGATCTAGGGAACAGGAGCTGGCAGTGAGCTCAAGCAGTTTCACACCGCAGAGCTTTCAGGAAAGTCAGGACAGGAGGTTTTCTCCTGGCCAGCACTATGTGGGTCTTCATGAAAACCTTCCACTACTACAGCAGTGTGAATGGAACAATTTGGACCAGAGCTGCTGTCAGGACAGCATGGAGATGGGTCTCACTAAGGGACAGTCTCTTCCTTAGTGAGATGCACTGTCCTTCATCACCTTGGACACCAGCTCTTCATTTCTGTAAGAGTCTGGCCTGTCGTTGCTGAAAGGTGATGCCTTTGGATTCCATCCCCATCCTACCACTGGATCTCTAGGGTGGTCTGATCTCAATATGAGTTTGTGAAATGTATTTGCTTCATCTGACCTACAACGCTTAATTTTCCCCAGCCTTAGTTACCACATCTTGCTGCACCAGACTCCCCTCTTAAAAGTCACATTGTGGATTCACATGTAGCTTTTGCAGTGAGGTCCACCAAGCTCTGATTCAGGAAGTAATTTACACCCCTGTTTACATGTAAGGAGAAGCCAAGAGCCACTGGGCATGTGCAAAAGTGTTTTGCTGAAATGAAATAATGGATTTTTAAGTCATAGAATCATCAAATGGTTTGGGTTGGAAGGGACCTTAAAGCTCATCCAGTTCCAACCCCCCTGCCAGCAGCAGGGACACCTTCCACTAGACCAGGTTGCTCAAAGCCTCATCCAACCTGGCCGAGAACACTTCCAGGGAGGAGCAGCCACAGCTTCTCTGGGCAATCTGGTCCAGTGTCTCACCACCCTCACACCAAATAATTTCTTCCTCACATCTCATCTCCATCTCCCCTCTGCCACTTTCAAGCCATCACCCTTTGTCCTATATGTGCCCTTCTCTTGTTTGTGTTTTAGGACACTTGAAACAAGGTACTGAAAGCATCTCTCCACCAAGAATCCCACTGGAGCCCATGGCTCATGAGGCCACCAGCTGAGCACAGCTTCAGCGTGCTGTTTTGCATGGGGATGGACAGAGGCAGAGGGACTTTAGCTGGAGACAGACAGGCAGCTGAGGGTTTCTTGTATCCCATCAGTCGTTTCAGCGAGTTCCTTGCACTCAGTGTGAATTGCACTGAAAAAACCTTTGGACTTGAAGAAGAGCAGAATTTACAAAGTTGTGTTGTCCTTGCAACTTCTTCCACTTTTCCTAATATGAAGGTGTTTTCCTCAAGGGTTTTTCCCTCTGGGACCTCAATGGAAGAGCCTAGTCAATTCATGTGTCCATACCTTGATGTAGCTGTGTAGTTGTGCATGTTGTCTTGCAAGCCAGTCAGATACCTGATGGACTTTGGTCCAGCAAACTTTCACAGGAGCATTTTGGCTTTCCTTGCCCTGTTCAGGTTTCTGCAGACCATCCAGATCTGCCTGTGGCAACTGCTTTCCCCAATCCTAATCTTGCTACAGCACCCTGTTGATAAAGATGCTTTTGTGTCAAAGCATCCATGCCATGAGCTGCTTTGTTTGTTTAACCTGGTTAGTCATCTGCCCATTTGGAGGACAAGGGGAATGAGACATTTTTCTTGCTCCAACCAACTGGAGAATAGACATACAGGCCATTCAATGGGATGTTAGCAGATCTTCGACCTAGCCCTGACCCATTTTCTGGGGGTGAACATGACATTTACAGATGGGTTGTTTCTGCAAGCATGCTCAGAAAGGTCAGGCTGTGATTGTCCTGGGAGCTCTCCTAACAGGCTGCATCAACTGGTTTCATTGCTGACACCAACATTGAATTCATTGACTTTACAGGCTTGAGCCTGTGTGAAGATAGCACAGCAGCTTCTGACTGGAATGGTCAACACATGTCCCTTCATCAGCAGGACCCATAAGCTTATAACATCAAGGAAAATTCAGAGAGGTGTAAGCTGGCAAATCTCCATGGGGTTTGTGATTTACACCAGGAGGGTTCCTGAGGTCCCACTGCTGCTGGGGTCCCACCTCTCTTCAGATCCCCAAATGGACCTTTCCCTGGTTTCTGGCATTTCTGCAGTGGGATCTCCTGGTGTTATCTTCCTTGGAGTCCCTGCTTTTCCCTTTGGTGGATATTTAGCCACCAGGAGGTAAGGAGGACCTTTGACTTATGGGCTGTAGCAGATGCTGATGGATATCCTTTATCTGGCTCAGACTGTGCTTTCCCCATGGATAACTGAGCACAGGGACTTGGGTGAAGGCTACGGGCTAAAGAGTGGAGCTAAGGTGAAGGTAGCAGTGGAAGGAAGGAGATGATCATGGGGGTGCTGGTGTTTACTCTGAGGTCCACAAAGGGAACTTCATGTGGCAAAGGTGCCCAGATGTGCCACCTAGTTTGAGTGTGGGGATTTATCTCACCCCTTCCTGTCATATATGGACCTCTCCATGCTGGGATGCTCCCAGTGGCTGTCTATTCCTTATGGATGGTCCTCAACTCTCCTATTTCTCTCTGCTGAGACATGAGTGGTGGCAGAACTACTACTATTGGAGTTGCTCACCCACATCTCCTTCTCTCTCAGCTCCTTGACCCTCTGCAGGCTTCACCATCACCTTCAGTCATATATTTGTGACGTTTTAGACATGACAGCATGTGCAATAATTCTGCCTCATTGGAAGGCCATGCTCCACAGCCCTCAGGCAATGCAATATCAATGATTTGTGGGCTGCTGACTCAAGCAACTTTTATAAGTGGATCACAGCATGGTTCTGCTCTGCCAAATGCCTTGACTTCATCTTTTTCAGTACATTAATCATATCTTGCTCATAGCCTGTTTCAGCCAGTGTTAAAGTCACCTTGTTGAAAGCTCAGCACTTTCCTCCTCTTCTGTGCCAGTGCTCCACTGACATAGGTGCCAAGAAGGCCAACAGCATCCTGGCCTATATGAGGAATAATGTGGCCAGCAGGACCAGGGAAATCATCCTTCCCCTGTCCTGGGCATGGTGAGGCCGCACCTGGAGTCCTGTGTCCAATTTGGGGACTCTCACTCCAAGAAGGACCTGGAGGTGCTGGAGCGTGTCCAGAGAAGGGCACCGGAGCTGGGGAAGGGTCTGGAGCACAAGTGTGCTGAGTTCCCGGCTGAGGGAACTGGGGGTGTTGAGCCTGGAGAAAAGGAAGCTGAGGGGAGACCTTGTGGCTCTGTCCAAGTCCCTTGGAGGAGGGTGGAGAGAGGTGGGGGTGGGTCTGTTCAACCAAGGAGCAAGGGACAGGACAAGAGGAAATGGGCTCCAGTTGTGGCCAGGGCAGTTGAGATTGGATGTGAGGAAGAATTTCTTTGATGAAAGGGTTCTCAGCACTGGAACGGGCTACCTAGGGAAGTGGTTGAACCATCATCCCTGGAGGCATTTAAAAGATGGGTAGATGAGGTGCTCAGAGATCTGGTTTAATAGTGGACAGGTACAATTGGACTCAATAATCTCAAAGGTCTTTTCCAACCAAACTATTCTATGATTCTACTTGATGGGCCTTAACCAGGGATGACAGTGATCCCTCCCCATCCTGCTTACACTTATTCCATTGTGCATTGTCCAAGGTTGAAATTCCTCCATTAACATATGACATTGTTTTGGTCTTTGTACACAATTAGATATTAGCTCTCCCCAACTGACTTGCTCTGTGCATGTATTTACACGTGTCTGTGTGCGTGTCTTAGAGGTTGATTATTAATGTTTGGGGGGAAAATAATCTTGGGCACCAGGAGCTTCATTACACCATTCACTGTCTCAGTGTAGCTTTACAGTAAATTATTGTGTATGAGCTAATAGCATGGGCAGTAGAAGATAAAGCTGTCATTAAGCATCCATGTAGGAGTTGGAGACAGGGCACTTGATGCAGAAGACAATGAAGGGGTAGTTCTTGCACTTGTGGTGGCAAATTTTATGTACTGACAAGAGCAGGAGTTGGTTGGAATTGACCTTTTAACCAAAGGGGACTAGGATGGGAGATGAGTTGCAATGGTTGAAGTCAATGTCTTGGGGTGCAAGGGACAGACTAGGATGGGAGATGAGATGCAATGGTTGAAGTCAATGTCTTGGGGTGCAAGGGATGGACTAGGATGGGAGATGAGATGCAGTGGTTGAAGTCAATGTCTTGGGGTGCAAGGGACGGACTAGGATGGGAGATGAGATGCAATGGTTGAAGTCAATGTCTTGGGGTGCAAGGGATGGACTAGGATGGGAGATGAGATACAATGGTTGAAGTCAATATCTTGGGGTGCAGGGACCACACTGTGTTGAAGTAACATGTCAGGCTGTCCAAAGCAGCAAGGAATCATCCAGGTCCAAGATTTTAGGCTTGCTCTGGAAGGCAGGAATATGTTACACTGTTTGCTGTTGCATGAGGGACCTCAGCATGGGACATCGTTCATTTATTGCTGAAAATGTGTTAGGATTCATGTTTTGGCTCTTGTGGAACAGTAACCATCAATCAAGCTCATCTTTAAAGTTTATTGTGTTTGCAGGAGGGTACACAGCCTGTTCATATTGAGCCCAGATGGAATTTTTCTCTTCATGTTAGAAAAGAAAACAACTCTAGGATCAAAACTTGTGGATGCTCCTCATATGAGCATTCCCTTGTAAGCAGAATTTGCTCACAGTCCAGCTCATCCAATATCTTCTGGCTGATCATGGGCAGGACCAGACAACTGGAGGAGATTCCTACAGTGTGCTTCAGCCCATAGTTTGTAGAGGACAGCTAAGTGCTGAAGAGAGGTGTTAATGATTATCTCGAGGCTATATTGCTGAAATTTCCTTTTATAACTCTGAATACTCTCAATATCCATCTAAACAGCCATGACTTAATTAAATCTCATTATATACTGGACTCCAGTGACCTCCTTTGGCATTGACTTCCAGAGCTTGACCAGTGATTATCATTGATTTTGGTTTTCCCACTGTTTCATTTCACTGAACAACTCTTTTCCTGCAATAAGAGGGAAAAGGGAGCTGGAGAATATTTGAGAGCAAATGATACTCTATTCCAGAAAGGCAAAATAGTTTGAAAATCCCAGACAAATTTGCTACTTACTTTGGCCAAAATGTATATTTTTTTTTCATTGCTGTTTTCTTTAGAGGAATGTTAAGGAGAAATGTGATGTTTTGAAATATTCCTTGTGAATCCAGTTTGATGTGTTTGCTTCATAAGAGGATTCATAGCCCTTTCATATTGTCCTGAGTAGAGTAAAGAAAAAATGGGATGGAAATAATTAAAGAAATTGAAAAGGAAAATTAACTTTTAATTTTAAAATGAATGAAATATTTCAGGCCAAACATTTTGTAAAGGATTGTTTCTCTCCCAGTGAAAAATCTGAATATTTTTCATTTTGGGTTGAGTCATAGTTTTCCAGGGTAAGCTAGAAATAACCCATCTGTGCAGGACTCCACCATGAAGTTCCTGGTCTCCCTTTTCTACACCGTTCATTATTTCATACATGCACATGGGTTTGAGGGAATTGGGCTGGTTCAAGGCTGGAAAAACTGTAAGCAGAACTCATCTAACATCCTGTGTTGATTCTGAACAAATGTAACCTCTCTTTAAAGTCTTTCAAAGTAAATGAAATCTTTGAAGTGGTTAAATCTGACCCTGTCTTCATCACCTTCCCCCTCTTGGCTTTCCTCTGGCATCAATGAGTGAAGGCATCAATGCCTACACAAATGTTGGTGAGCATCTCCAGAGATGGCTGCATGCTATAGCTCAGAGTTCACATCAACACCATCTCCCCTGGCTGGGGTGGAGGAAGGTGTTGAGGTCACCTTCACCTGCAACCACCTTTAATCAATCCTCAGCCAAGGGGAAAATGCAATTAAAATAAAATAACCAGGGTAGATGAAGCCCCATAACCACCTTTGAGCAATCCTCAGCCAAGGGGAAAATGCAATTAAAGTAAAATAACTAGAATGGATGAAGTCCCATGCGAGGGCAGTGTGGTGGACACTGATATATGTGGAGAGCAACTCTTGGCTTTAATGGATATAGATCAGACCACCAGCTCCTCAGGCTGCTGTCATCTTTTAAGGACATCTGCTACCTGTTCATTTGCAAGACATCTGCCCCATCCTAGGCAGCCCTATGTTCTCATCGGGTCTGTAGCTGGCAAAACTCCTTTTATCTTCACTGGGAAATTCTCCTGTTGGACTTGGCTTGCAAAAGGTCATCTAAGGCCTCATATACTTATTTTTGTTGAGTTTCATTTCGATTTCCATTTCAGGTCAGCACTGGATTGCCGATTGATTCTAATTATTCTTTGTAAGGCTGGGAGTAGAGTTAGGCAGAAAATTAGGAGATATATGATTTGCTGCTGTTTCAGTTCAACCCTTCCATTTCATGCCAAGACAGCAATTTCTAAGATCTCCCTCAGCAAAATTAAGAGCAATTAAAATCCCTTAGATAGAGAATTACAGAGCTGGTCTAGGCTGTGCCTGTTGGGTGTTTTCATACTGGTGCTAGTCCACGCTTGTGACTCACCCAAGCATCATGAGCAAAGGCTTTTGCTCAGGTTTTAGATAAGCTTAGAGGTTGAGCTTTTCTAGGATGGGGTCTAGCACACTCCTGAAATACTTCCAGAGCTAATTTTGTGTGGAACAGTTTGTGGTGGTCCAGATACCATTATGACCTGTTGCTCTCAAAAGAGGGAAAACTAACATTTTCAGTGGTAACTTTTGGGCACCTTCCCCACAAATTGGCCTTGAGATGTTAAATAGCAATGAGGGAGATCTCAGAACTGTTGGGGCTTTCTTCAAGCCAGAGTTATTTTTAGTGTTACAGGAGCAACCAATATGATTTCTACAACTCCCTTGGAGGAGGGTGGAGAGAGGTGGGGGTGGGTCTGTTCTACCAAGGAGCAAGGGACAGGACAAGAGGAAATGGGCTCAAGTTGTGCCCAGGGCAGTTGAGATTGGATGTGAGGAAGAATTTCTTTGCTGAAAGGGTTCTGAGGCATTGGAAGGGGTTGCCCAGGGCAGTGGTGGAGTCCCCATCCCTGGAGGGATTGAAGAGTCGTGTACACACAGTGCTGAGGGACATGGGTCAGTCAGGGACTGGTCAGTGTTGGGTTCATGGTTGGACTCGATGAGTTTAAAGGTCTTTTCCAATCCAGGCAATTCTGGGATTCTGTGATACTTTAGAGAACAAATATTTTTACTGTTCTCAGAACACACATTAAAAAAAAAAACTCTTACAGCTGCTGCTTTCCCTCTGACTCCTTTGCTGCATATAAGGAGTATATAAATTTCTAAACCAGCATCTCTGAGTGACATAAATATCCTGGAGCATCAGACCCATTCCAGGTAGCAGACTGCGACTGCCCTAGGAGGGTGTAGCCATGCCATGGACTGTTTAGATAACATGAGCTCATGGTGACATAGGACCCTATCAGGTAGACATTTAATAGAGAGTCATCAAACCTGGAAGTGGGATTTAAGTCACTTTCCTGAGACATCCCCCCATCCCTACAATCAATAGAGATGCAGACACCAAGCAGGGCACCTGCCTCCTCATTCATACTTTGCATTAGTAAATTCAATGTGCCTGGCACTCAAATGTGGTTCTCTAGGCTGTCAAGTTGCTAGAACACTCCTGCCTACATTTTTGGCCCAGGGTAACTGGTAGTTTTCCAAGCAGTTGTCAGGCTGGGTTCATGAGCTGGCATATTCCAAGGGCAGTTCCCAACGAGCTGTTTTCCCTCACTCATCTGTGGTGGAGATGGAGAGATTTAGGAATTAGTAATTTTGTGCTAATTGATCGTGGTAAGTTGAGTTTCTGGACACAACCAGCACAGAATAGCCTGTGTTTGTTCTAGTGACACTTTTTTGGCAGTTTATGTGTTGTCTGAAGGTCAAAAATAGGCACTGAGATGAGTTTGCTGCACCAGGAGTAGTTGTAGTAAATGGTCTGAGTTTCTCTCCTCCTTCCACTGCCTCTGCAAGCTCTGGATAGCAGATACACCAAGTGCTTGAGCATGGTCACACCAGGCAGTAGCTTGTCCATCCCAGGTGTGGTAGGACTCCATATGAACATGGCCTGTGCTCTCTCACCTGTTTGAAGGGACCAGCTCTAGTGTAATAGCTGGTGATGTGAAATTGTGCACATTTAATAGATTCACTGAGTGGTTTGGGTTGGAAGGCACCTTAAAGATCATCCAGTTCCAACCCCCTGCCAGCAGCAGGGACACCTTCCACTAGACCAGGTTGCTCAAAGCCTCAGCCAACCTGGCCCAGAACACTTCCAGGGAGGAGCAGCCACAGCTTCTCTGGCCAACCTGGGACACTGTCTCACCACCCTCACACCAAACAATTTCTTCCTCAGATCTAGTCTAAATCTCCCCTCTTCCAGTTTCAAACCATTATAACTTGTTCTATCACCCCCTGCCCTTGGTCAAAGTCCCTCTACAGCCTTCCTGGAGCCCCTTCAGGTACTGGAAGGCCACTAGAAGGTCTCTCTTGAACCTTCTCTTCTCCAGACTGAACAGCCCCAACCCTCTCAGCCTGTCCTCACAGCAGAGCTGCTCCAGCCCTCGGATCATCATTATGGCCCTCCTGAAAAGGATTTAGAATGTAATCATAGAAGGGTCATCTAGTCCAACGCCCCTGTCACGGGCAGGGACTTCTTCAACTACATCAGGTTGCTCAAAGCCCCATCCAACCTGATCTTGAATGTTTATAGGAATGGGTCTTCTACCACCTCTCTGGGCAACCTGTTATTTCTAGGTGTGTATGAACCCATGTGACATTCCTGATATTTACAACGTCTTTGTCAACACTGTGAAATATTTCAATAGCCTTCTATCCTCCACTTCCAGAGAAGACTGTGGCTCAGGTGTTTCAGAGTTGGTGGACACAGTGCATCAGTATACATCCACCTGAGAACTGTTATTGGTCTATGCTTTGCAAAGCCAAGCTCATCTTGGGAGGCGTAGGGTAGTCAAGGGTCTTGTCATCAAGTACAGCGGAGCTGAGTACTCACAGAGTTGTTACATCTGCATTAAGACCAACAAAGCAAGGATGGAGAAGAGCAGAGGAATTTGTGCTCTTTTTTAACAGTCAGATGGGGTTGGTTCTTGCATTGAGGTGCCACAGCCCAACTCTATCCCATCATCTCTTCCTTTAACATGGGCCCCACAGTTCAAGAAGGACAGGGAGCTGCTTGAGAGAGTCCAGCACAGAGCCACCAAGGTGATGAAGGGAGTGGAGCATCTCCCTGATGAGGAAAGGCTGAGGGAGCTGGGGCTCTTTAGCTTGGAGAAGAGGAGGCTGAGGGGGGACCTCATTAATGTTTATAAATATATGAAGGGTGAGTGTCAGGGGGATGGAGCCAGGCTCTTCACAGTGGTGTCCAATGATAGGACAAGGGGCAATGGGTGTGAGCTGGAACACAGGAGGTTCCACTTAAATTTGAGAAGGAACTTCTTTACTGTGAGGGTGACAGAGCCCTGGGACAGGCTGCCCAGGGAGGGTGTGGAGTCTCCTTCTCTGGAGACATTCCAGACCCACCTGGATGCCTTCCTGTGTGATCTCATCCAGGTGTTCCTGCTCTGGCAGGGGGATTGGACTGGATGAGCTTTCGAGCTCCCTTCCAATCCCTGACACTCTGTGATTCTGTAACATATCAGCAATCAGCGCAGAGGAGTGCAGAAATGCATTCACTGCCAACCCACAGGTAGCACAAGGCTTTTCTCTCCCTTTTCCCCACCTCATGTGTCTACCTTTTCTTCAGAAATCACAGGCTTTTCAAGGACCAGCCCATCTTTTTCTGCATGTTTGCATAATAAAGCCCATAATGAAGTTTCCAGGGACTATAGTAACAAATACAATTGTGCTGCTTCAAAGCTCACCTCCATATAAACCAGCATTTTATGAGCAGCAGAATGAATCAATCCTGGTTGTGTTCTGTTTTTAAAGTCCAGCCTCTATGTTCATGGTACTACAGCCTCCATCCTTTGTCTCTGGTTGTGCAGATGCAAGCTGTGCTTAGGGTTGCTGATTGACCTGGTGGTCCATGTGGACTGTTTGTCCAGCTGGCCTTAGAATGGGTGAGAAAATGAATTTTACCTGTCTTTCTCTCAGCTGAAGAACACCATTTGGCTGTTCCTCTTGTGCCCACTCATGGATTTTGAGGAAAGGTGTTGTGATTTTCACCTCTGAGATGTCTACCTCTACTACAAATACGCTAGGAAATAGCTAACCAGTTCAGAAGTTTCTAGGAAGGAATCTCAGTGACAGGTAGACATGGGCAGAGAAAATTAATTAATGCATTATTTCACTTCCTTTTGGAAAGCAGTTGAAAATATATTTTCTATTTTGGACCAAAAGTGGATCCTAAGAAGAACCACTCATCTTCTGAGGAGTTTAGGATGAACTTTGAGTTTGTCACTAATGTGTTCACATCTTTAATCCAGTTCTTTAAAGATGTTTCCTCTTCCTTTCTCTGGACTCTTCACTCAGGAAGGATATTTTATCAAGGGACTGCAGAGAAAAATCTGTAGACAAATGAGTGACATTCACTGAAGAGGAAAGAAGGGGACACAGATGAGGCCATTCATGTATTGCTCATTCAGTGCAACATTTTCATGAAGAACAGCTTCCTTCAGTCACCCATCTTTGGCATAGGCAAGGGCTCTCCAAGCTCTACTGTCTCTGTTGGCCAGTCTACATTGACTACCACAAGCAGAGACTACCACATCATGCTGCAGATGTGGTGAGACCTTAACATAGGTGTCTTAGGAGGAGAAACAGACCCAGAAGGCTGTTGCAACCAGCAGTTATTGTGGAAGAGAAAGGGTTTTTTCCATCTTTGTGGTGGGATTATGTGAATGGGAAATATAGCACTGGGTGGGCAGGGAGCTGCACTGATTCTGCACATCAGGGGATCATTCATTACTGATCCCTGAGAACAACAGATGAACTTCTGCAGCCTAACCTTCCTTTCTAGTGACCATCCTTCTGATGACTGATGAAGTGTGCATGTCCATACTGGAGCTTTCCTGAGCCTCTGGACTCAGTCCAAGGACTTATCTTCATAAAAGTAAAAGCTGAATATCTCCATGACCATTTATCAAATTTGGTTGAAATTGAGTTAAGATCAGCTTCAGGAGTGAGTCCAGAGGAGGCCACGAGGATGATGCCAGGGCTGGAGCAGCTCTGCTGTGAGGACAGGCTGAGAGAGTTGGGGCTGTTGAGCCTGGAGAAGAGAAGGCTCCGGGGAGAACTTCCAGTGGCCTCCCAGTACCTGAAGGGGCTGCAGGAAGGCTGGGGAGGGACTTTGTCCAAGGGCAGGGAGTGACAGAACAAGGGGTGATGGCTTGAAATGGGAAGAGCTGTCCAAAAGAAATCAAAGGTGGTGTTATTTTTTCCAGTAACTTGTGAATTTACCATCAGCAAATAAAGAGAAGCCATAGCTCCTGGTACCTGATGAACTTTGCATTTCCTACTCTGAGTTTACAACTGAGACATCATTTTCTTAAACTATTGCTTTATGTAATTAACAAAAGCTGTTGTGGCTAATTTGGTGCCTTATAAGCAAAATGACACAATTCACTACTTAGAGGGATGGGTAAGGGGTGGATGTAGAAAATCTTGGCTTACTACATTTCTGAATCACCCAGCTAGCTCACCTGCAGGGAAGTTTGCTGAGATGTGTAGTGTTGAGTTGCAGAACATGAATTTTGAGGTTCCTTTCAAATATTCATTTCCAGCCTAACTGCAAGAGTGAGGAACTGCTTGCAAGTAGCATCAGTGAGGAGATGAATCTGTAGAGACAAAAAAGCATCTCTGTTTTCAAAAAAAAAGGATCAGAATCATATCTGAGGCCACCTTTTCAGAGGGCACCTGACTGTTGTGACACAAGTAGCAAGTTGTCTGGTGCCCAGGAGTGCAGGATTTTAGCAGAACAAATTTAATTTGAACTTCTCCTAAGGTGACAATGTGTTTTAAATGAGGTGAAAAATGAGCTGCTTGCAGTCAGTTTCTTTGTAAGCCTGCCTGGATGGAGGCTCTTCCAAGTAGACCTTGTTGAGCAATGGGAGATTTCATTCCCACATTACCACTACTCTCCTGTTGGTTTAATTCCTGAACCCCTTTCTTTTCTGATCTTCAGAAACGAGTTCAGACCCTGGATAGATATCAGACGTGTGAAAGCTATAAAAGCAAAGGCCCAGTACAAGCCACCAGAGGAGAAAATGATCCATGAAACCAGTTACAGCGCTCAATTCAAGGGGGAAACCAGTAAGCCCACTGCAGCTGATAACAAACTCCTGGAGCGCAGAAGGATACGCACTCTCTACAGTGAACCCTACAAAGAACCACCAAAGGTGAGAAATGCAACAGAAGGGTCACAGGGCCATCACTGCTCCTGGTGGGACATGTCCAACATAGTAAGGCTGGGATGAACGCTGCCTGCTGTCATTCTCCTTTTGGGGCATCTTCATTTCTGACCAGCGGGTGCGTTTGGGGATCCACCTTGGAGGTGGTGGTGGATGAAAAGCTGGACATGGGCCGGCATCATCCTGGGCTGCATCAAAAGCAGGGTGGCCAACAGGTCGAGGGAGGGGATTCTGCCCCTCTGCTCTGCTCTCCTGAGACCCCACCTGCAGTGCTGCCTCCAGCTTTGAGGTCCTCAGCACAGGAAAGTCGTGGCCCTGTTGGAGCAGGTCCAGAAGGAGACCACAAAAATGGTCAGAGGGATGGAACAGCTCTGCTGTGGGAAAAGGCTGAGAGAGTTGGTGTTGCTCAGCCTGGAGAAGAGAAGTCTCCACGGAGAACTTACTGCAGTCTTTCGGTACTTACAGGGGACCTACAAGGAAGATGGGGAGGGACTCTATCAGTGAGTGTAGTGATAGGACTAGGAGTAATGGTTTTAAACTGAAAGAAGCTAGATTCAGATTAGATTTGAGGAAGAAATTCTTTGGTGTGAGGGTGGTGAGACAGTGTCCCAGGTTGGGCAGAGAAGCTGTGGCTGCTCCTCCCTGGAAGTGTTCTCGGCCAGGTTGGCTGAGGCTTTGAGCAACCTGGTCTAGTGGAAGGTGTCCCTGCTGATGGCAGGGGGGTTGGAACTGGATGAGCTTTAAGGTCCCTTCCAACCCAAACCAGTCTGTGATTCTATGGTCTTCATCTGCAGTTAATTCAGAGCACTCCACAGATTTTGACCACAAGCAGTTTTAGCTTTGTTCAGATGAAGGACATGTGTCAAGATGGGTCTGAGTTAAAATGTCTTCCAGCCTTGTTTTCTAGGAGCAGTGGAGGATCTACATATAAACTGAGTCTGTGCAGTTTTAGTCCTTCCCAGAGTTTTTAAGTGCTTAGATTTGTGAGGTCTCAGAGGGATGGTGGGCTTAGCATGGAGGAGCTGAAGGCTTCTGATCCTCCTTAATTTTGAAGCTGTCCTCCCTCCTTTGAGGGCTGTAGAAACAAGTGGATGCAAGACACTGTTGTGGACTTTGCTCAGGTGCAACTCAATGTCCTGCACCCCAGCTACCCCAAGCAATCTACTGTAGCAATCTGTTAGAGATGAGCAGACTCAGGGGTCATGTCCTGCAAGAAAGGTGGGGATTTGTACCAGCCTCATTGTCCTGAGCATCATTTCTCTGCTTCAAATCCAGAGCAAGACAATCCCCTCTGAGCTTGCAAAACCCCTCTTGAAGTCAGAGGGCAGGGCATAGCTGAGTAGATAAGTAACAATCATGCTGTTTCTGATCTAAATCCTGTTTTCCACCTGTCCTTGTGTCTCTCTTTCTCTCTCTCTCTCTCTCTCTCCATGTCTGTGTTGTCATTTTGCATGTCACCCTCCATACAGGTGGAAAAGCCTAGCGTAAAGCCTTCCAAACCAAAAAAGACCACAACAAGCCATAAACCCTTGAAAAAGGCCAAAGACAAGCAGATTGCATCTGGCCGGGCTGCTAAGAAAAAGAGCGCCGAGACCTCCAACACAGCAAAACCAGAGGACAAGGAGAAAAGTAAAGAGATGAACAATAAACTGGCTGAGGCAAAAGAGTAAATGTCACTGCACTTTCCTTTCTTTCTCTCTTTTTTTTTTTCCCCCCTTTTCTTTCTTTATTTCCTTTTTCTTTTCCTTTGATTAAATAAAGGCCACAAAATTAATTAGAAGCTTCTAATCTGCTTTTTGTTCTGATTGTATTAGAAGCTTTTCTGTTTTATTTCCAAGGAGGATTAGGGTATCCTTGTTTTTGAGGTCAAGTTGTTCTGCTTTGCCTGCACAACACGGCTCTGCACAGAGTGAGGGACATGGGAATGCACAAGCGGTGTCGTAGGAGATGAAGTTGATGGATCAACTGTGATTGCACCCAACAGCCTGTCCCTTTCCTTGAGGTTGGTCCTTCAATGCTTTGACAGTGTGGAAGTGCCTGTTGAGCCATGAAGGGGTTGTACTGTCATCCAGTGAGGCCCTTTTGAGGTTGGCCATTGTTTGGTCATCTTCCACTGGTGTCAGCAGGTGAAAGGTTTTGGAGGCAGAGAGGAGCAGAGTTTCATTTGTGGTGCCATGAATCTGCCATAAATCCACTAGAATCAGTGGTGTGGCCAAGAGCAATTTCCCCTGGTGACACCAGTGGGACTTTTGCTCTAAGAATCAACAGGGAAGGAGATTCTGTGCAAATAAAGGGCCAAATCTTCCCCCAGGGTAACTGAGGGATAGTTCTATCTGCATCAAGGCAGCTTCACCCATCAACACCACTCAAAAGACTTGATTTAAAAAAAAAAAATGAGTGAGGGAAGGTGCAGAGAGCAGTGAAGACTTCCCAAGCATGTGGCAGGTCAGGCTAGGTTATCAGCAGGCTGTTCTTCCCTATAGTTTTCCTTAGGTTATGGATCTTTGTAGTCATTACTAATTTGCTTTGAATCTTGGTCTGCTTTCTTCACTTCTGGGGTGCCAGTAGACAGAGCTAGATTTCAGAAACAGGTTTAGTTTGCAGATGTGGCCTTGCAAGAGGTAGAAAGAAATAAGTCATCAAGGTTGGCTAGAGCTGTCAGCCTATGTTGTTTTGATTCTACCAGCTGTTGGAGTTCATATTGGCTTGTAAACATCCTAAGAGGGCCATAAACCACTTGCTGGGATCTCCAGACTTCCTCTAGGTAAGATCTCAGGGTTTCAATCCTACTTACTGTGGTCTTACTTTAGGAAATCCCCATGCCCAGCAAGACCAGTTTGGAAGCTGTAAATACAGCAGGACCTTTTGTCAATGAGTATGAACTGACCCAACAGACTAGCACTGCATACCCCAAAATTTGGGTCATTGAGTCAATGGGAGCTAGGAGAGGTATGGTCCCAATCCAGATTTACGTGCCTAACTCCTGGATTGGGTTCTAAATGCATGAGGATTAATCTGGATCCCATCAGACTAGAGTTGTTAAACTCTCCTGTAGCAAAGTAGCTGCAAGTCAAGAGGCAAAGTTGTTCTTCATTTTTGCAGCTCAATTTTTCTATCCTAACAGGCAGTCCAGCTTGAAACTTTTGGAGAACAGACAATTGGGAAGAACAAAGAGAGAGATGGGAAGTGGGGTAGGGAGGTGGTGTAAGAGGACAGTATCAAAACTGTGTTGCTGTAGGTGTTTGAAAGAGGAAAGTCTTGCTGCTAGGTTGTTTTAGAGACGTGAAACTATCTAACAGAAAAAGGGATGGGCTAGGAGGATGAGGAGTCCCCTTTTTGGGTTCTCACCCCATTAAAATTGAGTCTTTTGGAAACATAAATGAGTGGTGGGCTACAAGGCTGAGAGAACGTTTCCAAAGAGGAGGAAAACTCTGTGATATACAGATAGTGACATTTGCTGGCCTTAGTAATGAATAAATGCCGAGTTCAGTGTCTTGTGTGATGTGTCCTGTTCGCCTCGCGCTAACAGCCTAAAGCTTTGAGTATAAGTAAGTGTAGTGTTCCGAATTCAGTGGTGTATTTCCAAGCTTAGCTGTGTTAGAACTGTGTGCTATGAGCTAGTCAGGTTGTGTATGTGGAAAATATATATTAATATATAGAAATATATATATTTAAACCTCCAATGTTTAGGAGGAAACCAGGGAAAAATCCTCCAGGAAGTAAAACTGTGGAAATCTTTGCGAATGTAGTGCATTTTTTTGATGTGCATGCTTCATGGAGATGCTGACCTGTCCATATTGACCATTGCTTTTCTGAGTGCTCAGAAGCTCCTGCAGCACCGCTCGAGTGCAAAGCTCAGCTCTGTCTCCAGAGCAGCTTGGCGAAAAGGCTTGTGTTGAGCTGGTGGAGAGATGTGATGCTCACAGCTCTTCCCATCCCATCACACAAGGGACAACTGGCCAGAGAAGCCTGAGCTTCTAAAACTTGGTGTGATTCCTTGGCATTTAGATACTTCATCCATCATCACACTCCTCAGTAATGTCCTTTCTTATCGCAGGAGATAGCAAGTGTGAAGATGAAGTGTCACAGCAGGCA
Source organism: Caprimulgus europaeus (assembly GCA_907165065.1). The sequence continues at coordinate 123,455,379 of OU015523.1, forward strand.
GAACATGACAGGGAGACATGTAGACAGGTACCAATAGCCCCCAACCCAACACACCAATTTCACTGTACATAAGGAAAGACCATGCCAAACGATTCTCCCAATTATTTTTTGGCCTGAAGCTTCACATTCAATGAGACAGCACGCTTGCTACCGTTTCACTTTGAATTCAGTGAGAATTTAGCCCTTGACTTCAAGAGTAACCAAATTTTGTCTAAGGAACATGAGTAAGATGCTCAGACCACCTAATCCAAGCATCTCCATGACTCTGGATCAATTGCTTATCATCTAGGGCTTCAGGTTATTTATTCTCAATTAAGAACCTCATTATCTAGGGCTATGGGGTTGCTTCTTCTCAATGAAGAGCATCCATCATGGTGTTAAATTAAATATACACAGTGAGTGGTCAGAATATGATCTTTTGTTACCTTAATGCATGAAGTTTTTGGTGACATCTAACTACAAAGCTAGGCATGAAGTGCTATCCAGTGGTTTAAATTCCCTCTCTAGTGAAGGAACTTTCCAAGGGCCATTGAGCTACTTATTTTGGACACCTCTCTTTGGGTGTGATGAATGATCCTTGGAAGGTTTCAATCTTTGCAGAAAGAGTCTGGGAGATTTGTAGGGACTTAGGACCTCCTTCTCAGACAGTAACAAAATAGGGATATAAATCTTAGTCTTTGCTCCATGTACACCAGGTCCTCAGCCTACATCCAAGCACACAGTTTAGCATTGCATTGAATGCCAGGAACTGCAGCAGAGTCAGGCCTCAGGGTGAAATCCTGCATTGCTCTACCTTCCACAAACCTTATCCCCATCCGACACACTCAGGTTTATCAGAAAGGAGACCAAATCTTTACTGTTTCCAATTCACTTTGGACTCTGAGCTTGTCAATCCCACTGGGAAAAAAATGCTCTGCTGTTCTGTGTTTCCAGCTACCACAATGCTGATTCTGTTTCACCCCTAATTTGTAATATGTGTTGCTTTCCTTTGTAAAAAAAAAAAGAAAAAAAAAAAGAAAAAATAAGAAAAAAAAGAATATGTTTTGCTTTTTTACCCTGTGAAAGTTCCTGTGCTGTCTGTTGCTCGCTTTCTCATTTTCACTGTATTGTACTGTTACTCCTTTCTGCAAAAAATGGTGCTAATTGCTGACTGAGCTCCTGTTTTCTGACTGCTTCGCACACCGATCACCTGCTTCTTCATTTGCAATGCAGACAGTGTCAAAAACAAACCAAAACAAAACAAAAAAACCATGGCTCCCATGAATTCCACAAACTCTTGCCTCTTGGAGGCAGATAGGAAGTGTCTAATTAATATTTTGTGGCCTGGGTTTGGTTGTGTATCACGAATTGTCTCTTGTAATGTGTTTGAAGCACACCTCCTCCTGGTGCTTTTTCATTCTTGCTGTTCTAATGAGAATGATGCCCACACAGACACACAGACACAAACACACACACAAATTAATGTATAGCCAATTGATTGTGACGTGCTTGTGATCTTTGCTTGCTCAAAAGGGTTTTTTTTTTCTTTCCTTTTCCAATGATAAATAAATGCTGAAGATGAATACCACCTCCTTGATCTTGTTTTCTCGATAAGAAGCACAATTAAGTGAAAGAAATGCCCTTCCAACTGTTAATCAGCTTTGTGTTGCTTAGATCTACCACTTCCATGCCTGCCCTAGGGACAACTGAGCTGTCACAGTCTGATGGCCTTTAGGTGGTTCCTCACCTCAGACTGACGTGAGAGCTAAGCCTTTGCCAGTGGGAAGATGGACAGTGAAGTCATGTGGATGGAGCAGGTAGTTTGGTTTTATTTCCTGTACATACATCATGGCAAGCAGAGGGTTGGTGTGGTGAGTGCCCTGCAGCACCATGCTCACATCCACATCATGCTGGACCAGGGAGTAGAAACCATGACCCATGAAGAGCTGGAGGGAGAGGAGGTGCTGTGGGTAAGGTCACTTAATTAAACACTCATTTACAGCTGCCTACAGCTTTTGCTTTGACCCAAAACCACCTGAAAGGTCCATGAGAGGGGTCAAGGGGCTATAAATCCCTGTTAAAAGGAGGTGGCAAGTTCTTGAGTTGAGCACTTGCAGTGTTCTCCAAGCCTAGCCAGCGTTGAACAGACATTTGGCAGTGTCTGTGGAAGTGCAAAGCACTGATTTTATGTTGATGAAAGCTTTTGCTATCTGAGGAGAATGATGGTTGCAAAGAAAGCAGGGCTGAGGACACAATTTTATTTTAAATGATGAGCCCTAATCTTAATTTAATCTCTTTTTTTTTTTTTAATTAGCCCATAAGCTCCTACCAGCCATTTTTATTTTTAATAATGTTTTCTCTTGCAATGAATATTCCAATAACATCTCCACCAGCCTGGGGAAAATGGTCTGTTTTGGGGTTGTCTTTTGAAATTTCTCCTCCAACATTGCTCTGTTGACTTCCACAGAGCACCACCCTTTTCTGCTTTACCATTTCTGGGTGCTATTTCTCCTCCTTGCCTGGTTTACAAATAACTTCCTGAATTTCTTCTACCTGTGCCTACATGCTACTAACAGTGCTGCTTTCTGATGTCCTGCAGTATCACTCTGCCTTCCCTCTCTCCCTTTCCCACCAGCTTTCCCATCCATTCATCAATCACACATAATTATATGACCTTCAAAGTGTTCCAGCTGAGCTGTAGGTCCTGGGATTTATCATCTTGCCCCTCCACACCTGGTACTGGAGAAAAAGTTCATTGTTTAAAGATCAGTCATTGATGGGGCTTATCTGTGACAATCCATGTTGGCCAACAAAATGTTCCTCCCATGACACAAAGGTAAAAGGTCTGTTGAACTTGCTAAGGATTGCAAAGCCTAAAGACCTAGAGGGGCAAGATTAATTTCTAAGAGACACTAGGACCTACTGGGTTGATGACAGACGTGGGAACCTGGGCTCTGGTCTTTAACCATCACTGTCTGAACTTGGTGTTACTGACTCACTCCTTAGTCTTTGTTAACTCCTTGGTGACTGGCACTGCCCACCTTTTCCCAAGGTTTTTTGTGAGAATGGTGTCTGTGCAAAGCACAATTATTAAAAATTATTAATTTTATTAAATTAAAATGAAATTTTAATTTAAAAATGAAATGCTTTGTTTTATAAGAGAATTTAGTGTGGAGGTGCTGGCTGGACTGAAAATAGTCCTAATTGTCAGTGTTGGTGCCTGGTGAGGGGACAAGGATGGGAGAGGAAATATTGGCATATTGAATTTCAAGAGTCAAGTCTGCTTCTCACACGCTTAATAACGGAGCATCTGAGTGCAACTTTGGAGAGATGTCACTTTGCACAGGCTGTGAGCAGCCCCGTGAGGGGTTCTTTATTGTGAGGGTGCCAGAGCACTGGGACAGGCTGCCCAGAGAGGGTGTGGAGTCTCCATCTCTGGAGATGTTCAAACCCACCTGGACACTTTCCTGTGCAACCTGGTGTAGGTGAACCTGCTTTGGCAGGGGGTTAGGCTAGATGTTCTCCAGAGGTTCCTTCCAACCACTACCATTCTGGGATTCTGTGGGTGGTTGGCATGTTTCTGATTTTAATCAGTCTCTTTCAAGTGCGTTATGTGCATGGATAGATGAAGAGGTTCTTGCCTGATGCTCTCCAACCCTCCACCCCATTCCCTACATCAGGTGGGAGCTTAAGTGTCTTGGGCACAGGACTGAGATTTTCTGATTTTGACACTTCCAAATCTCTGAGCTTCCTTTGAAAACCTCAGTGATCATTGTTACATCCCTGACTGGTAAAGCCAGGTCAGAGGGTGAGTATGGATATTTCATCAGTAGCTCCTTCACCCTTATGCAGAGGCAGTCTCTTGTGTTGTAATATCCTTTGAGTTTAGAGTTTATTTAAAGATCTGCTGGTGCAGAAGAGAAAGAGAGTTCTTAAGAAGATGTCTCTGTCATAGCTGGTACCTCTCAACATCCAAGGAATAACCACCATCCCCAACAGCAACATCAAATAAAGAAGAGGAGCTGTACAGGAAGAAGAAATTCTCCAGTATGGATGTGGTGATGACCTGGCCATGTTCAACACTAAGAACACTTTCTTTCACACAGTTGGAAAATATTGTGATGTTCAGACATGAGCTTCAGCTCTTCCTGTTTCCAGCAGTGTCATGGTAAGTTTGATCCAGTTGGGGATTTGACAGCCCACTTCCATTTGCCCTTATTCACGTGAGCTTTCTGGGTTGGGAGCAACTCCACTAATACCACTTGGTCTACTCACAAGCTCTGTGATGAGGGATAACAGCTCTGAGTACTTCAGGACTGGTGGTTTATCATGAACTATGGATTACGTGTAAACAGTCTCAATTTCTGTTGCAGGATACCTTGGAAGCAGCTCCCTAATCATGATTGTCATGTGGAAGAGATGTGAGACCAAGGATAAAAGAAAAGCCTGCTAATGGATTGAAGGCACTTTCATACTTTCTAAAACACCAGCAGGGAGTCTGCTCCACAGAAACCAACAGCAAGGACCAGTCACCAGAAAAATAATGGATGAGGAGTAGTGACAGATCTTGGCCATACATGAGAGCACCGAGGAATAACAACCATTCCTGCAATGTCAGGAGCTCAATAATATGAGAGATGGAAAGGAGGAAACATTTCTGAAATCCCCTTGCTATCATCAGCTCACCACCCACCCCAACCTGGCCCGAGACATGCAGCAACCTGAAGCCCCTGAGCAAAACTAGGTCTTTCCATATCTCCTTGGGGAGCCAGAGACCTGCATGCCCTGCCTGGCTCTGAGAGAGGTCTGGAGAGCTGGGTCACAGCAGAGGTTGAGGTACACCCTGTACACCATGTGGTGAAGGGAATCTCACCACACAGTGGCTGTGGCACATGGATCTGTCCTCATCACTTAAGCAGCACCCAGGAGCCCTTGGTGGTGCCAGTACATGATGGTCAAGACAGGTAAATCCTGAGAGCAGTCCGTGGTCAATAGATTGACCTGCTCCTTGGCCTGGTTCAAGATTTAGTACCCAACTGGTGACCAGTTTAGCTGTGGCCACCGTGTTTGGAGCCAAGAGATTTATCAGCGGGGACATGAGCCATCAAGACACCTTTAATGAAATAGGTAGTGCTTTGGATTTGCAGGGCAGTAGATGTCCTTGCCCCTGTTGCCCCTGCTCCCTCCCCTCTCCCCAAGTCTCATTGCTGATCACACTTCTCTGTCCCTGTTGGCTCCTTCCCATGCAGTCCTCAGTGCCCTCACCACCCCGTCAGACCCCATCTGCCCACCATGCTGCTATTCCTTCTTGCCTTCAAAATAATTTACCTTCCTTCTTCCCTGCCAGCTTTTTCATGTCTGTCCCACAGCTGCTTCTCCAATCCTTTGCTTTCTCCCACCTCTTTGCCTCCACCACCTTTCCCTTCCACATATCAAGGACCTTCTTCCCATCCTCCTCAAGTTACTGTCTCATGTCCTGTCTCTCTTGGACTGTAAGCCTTTTGTCCTTGCCTGTACTATGTGATAACACTCACTGCTTAGAATAAAGAATACCTCACCTACCAACTGCTCTTTCTCTCTCATTTCTTGGTGTGGCTTCAGTAGATGTGTCTGCAAGTCCACTCTGTGTCTGTCCTCGTGGCTAGTTCAGCAGTCTTGCTGCCACAGCCCTATTCATAGTCTTTTGAGGTGACTCTACTCATGTTTTTGTTCCTTTCTTTCTTTTTTTGTAGCCACAAAGACAAGCTTTGTTGTCTGTTTAGGAACCTGGTAGATTCAAGAGCTGCATGATGTCCTTCTGTCCTCTGTAGTTCTGGTGCATCTGATAAAGAGGTTGGCTTTTCTCCAGCTTCATGCAGAGATGTCCTAGGCTGGCAGGTGGCTCAGCAAATGCAAAAACTGAAGAGAATGAAGGAGAAATCTTGTAGCCCAGAGCAGAAACAGCTGATGGTAAAAGAACTGCATTTCCTGGTGCGATACAGAAAACAGTGAGCAGAAGAATGTCAATGGAAACCCAAGCAGATGCATCTCTCAGAGAAAGAAGCAGAAGCTGGCTTAGCAGCAGGACATGTTTCAGAGATGGATGCCCAGGAGGCTTCTTGTGGTTCAGAAGGTGCCTTGAACATCTGCTTCCTTCATCCCAGGCTAAGACTAGACCTGCCCGTGGTCCCTTCAACCTGTGAGTACAGCAGTGACCTAATTCCAACTAAGCCCAGGTGGCTCCTTGCTGCCTCTTTGTCCTAATTTATTGCCTGAAAGTGCTAGTTTGGTCTGTGTTGGCTGGAGCTATTGGTGCATATGGTGCTTCTTCCCAGGTGCTCCATAAACACATGGAAAATTGCAGGAGCAGTTCAGTTCCTCTACCCTTACTGTGACCCTCACTGCCAGTGGTGTGACACCACCCTGCCAGAAAGCAAAGGAGACTCCTTATCAAGCTGAGTAAGAAGCTGAGCTCACAGCATGGCCATCGGTCTGGTTTCATGGGCTATCTGCAGAAGTTAGGTGTGAAGACCTAGCTCAAGACCAAACTGAAGCTGGTTGGTGAATATGGATGGGAGAAGAATCAAGGAGTGGTCTTGGGCTTCTTTCACTGCCTGTTCCTTGGGCTTCTTTCAGTGCCTGTTCCTGTCCTTGGGTGTGCAAGAGCAGACAGAAGAGATGAAATGTGTAGGAAGCTCCAACCCTTCTCAATGAGGAGTGTGGAGATTCCACCTAGGACAAGTGAAACCTGCAGCTGGGTTGTGCTTGACTTCTCCAGGGCCTTGGGATTTCATAACAACTTAAAACAGCAACCAAAAATCTCAGCTGCAGTTTGAGGGACTGCATAGTATTAAGGACAAGATTCCTGCATGCCACTGAGGTCCCTAGCTGACCTTGGAGGTACATTGAAGGCTTCTAAGATCTAAATTTCTGCTAGCAGATCTTTATAAGAGCTTGTATATCTGCTGCTTTGCAGGTGGACATTTGGTTAAACTCTGAACTGCTGAACCCGTTGTTGCTCACCTCACACCTACATTAGGTCAGATTTCACAACCAGACACTTTTTTCTCTTTCAGCCCTTGCTGACCCCAAACTGGTGCACATTTCCAGGGCCCACCCAACCTACACAAGCGAGAGGAACCCCTCTGCTTCATTAGATACAGACCCAGGCTGAAATTCTTCATTTCTCTGCAGTAACTCACAGTGTTAACCCCACTACTTGATGCTATTGCTTTTTCCAAGGAGATCATTTATTAAGTATGACATGAAGGCCATTTTTCAGGACAAAGAAGACTTGTCACCAACAGCAAACTTCAATAGACAAAAGCAATAAAGCATTCAGGAGAGACAAGTGACCCACCATATCATGCAACCTAATTGTTAATTGCATTTGCCTGGGAATCAATGAGTTTGTATCTTCTGAAGAACATCAACCTGCCAACATCCTCCTGGGTGAGGCCTCTAAACAAAAAGTCAGTTCCTCCACAGAGGAGAGACATCTCTTCACCTGGATTATTTGGGAAAGAAAGGACAGCTATCTCATGTTTCTTCTTAGAAAATGGCCTTTGGCACCAAACTTCACAGCTCTACATGCCTGGGGCTGGTTTGCTTTTTCTGAGCCACCAGTAGAGGATTCCTGCTGCTTCTAGTTGCTATTTTAATTTTCCACATGCCTGGAGTTGAGTCTGTCTATACAAACTCACAATAGCTCCCAAATAGTTAAGCTGTTTTCAATGAAGATAATTTGAAGAAAAGGATAAACATCATCAGCTCTTTTTGATAGGAGGCCAGCAAAACATCAAGACCTGAATCCACAGAGGAACAGGGATGATCTGTGAGCTGGTCCTCCACATCTGTGAAGAACAAGATAATGTTCTAGAGCCCATCACCATCAGAGGCAAGATTAGACCCCAAGTCACAAGATTCCAGCTCCCTGTTGTTACATCAGGACCAGCAAAGAGGAGACTGTGCTACACGTGCTCATGCTGGTCATCCATTGGTTATTTCCAGACATGTGCTACCTCTGGGGAATGAACCCCTGATGAATTTCATACTCTTTCTGCATCTCTTCCTCAGATGTAACCCAAGTAATGATCTGTCACCTCCAGTTCATCTCTCTGCATTTCTCACCTTGTCACATCACATAATTAACCCAACATTTTGCGACCAGCAGCCCTTGTGAGGGCAAAGATCTCCAAACTCTTTCCTTGCTTGGCTTAGACAAAGGTCATTTGTAAATGTTGCTGCTTGTTTGTTAGGACTTGTTATGTTTCAGGATCAGGCTTTTCTTTCAACCCTGCAATTTGCACCTTCCAAGCTTGCTCTTCCCAAAGCTGGTACCCAGGGCTAGACCTCACTGTGCAGCTCTGCAGAGAGCAGACAGGGATGTTCTCCTCCTGGTCAGAGTCTTTGCAATGCCATGTTGTCCCTGGATACCAATTCCTGGGGAAAATAATATAATTACCTCCCCCTCACACTCCTTCCAGTTTAAAATGGGTTTGGAATGAGCTTTACTGGGAAGGACAACCACACAATTATCTGTATTCAATGCAAACAAAGAGGAAGCCAGGGCATGGGGATGGGACACAGCCCCTTTGTCCTCCAGGAGACTGGGTCATAGCCAGCCTGCAACACATGGCTGAGTGATGCACTCACTCATGAGAAAAGATCCAGTGGATTAAGATGAAGAAGTAGCTACCATGCAAACATGCACCAGCTTTCTTGGCTGCTTCAACAGAGAGGTACCACACCAAGGCTGCTGAGAAGGGTGAACTCCCCTGGTGTCTCTAGCAGAGGCTAAGGAAAAATGTTGATGGGAGGGTGATTTCAAACAGTTTATGTTGCTCCAGTGAGAGATGATCTTTAGTTTTCAAGCTCTATTCTGAAATGTAAGGCAGCAGCAAGAGCAGGGTTGGACACCAAGGAAGATGTGGGATTAGTCTGGTGTTGACCCATCTACAACCTGGATCATCACATATGCACTGGCTTAGGAAGACCTGAGCTCAGGCCTCATAGTTACTACATCCTCCCTTATTAGATCAGACGTGAAGACATCTTAGAGGGCATGGCTTGGCATCTGGTGTAGCTGCTGGCAGCCTCTAACCTGCCCAGCTTGCACATGCAAGTGCCCTTGAGCATGGTCTCCACTGGCAAGGATGTGAGAGCATCGCCAGCCTTCTTCAGAGACCAGGCAATGGGTTCTGTCTCAGCAGATGTCTGTGCATCAGCAGGATGGACCTGGTCTGTCCTGACAGTGGGGCATCTTTCCAAAGAGGAACTGCCCTTCATTTTCCCCTAATCCCTTGACTTAGGGTGCTGGGCTCACCTCATTCCCATAGGAACTGGTAGGTTGGAAGGACTCACCAGTTTTCCATACACTGGGGACACAGGGGAAAGGCCACGCTGACCTCTGCCAGCAGCTTCTGGCAGCACATATCTCTTCATTGTAAGCACGAAGGGCAAGACAAAGGTGAGTACTTGAGCAAGAGTTGTCCTACCAGGGCTCTCCACTTGGTCCTGCCCCATGAGCCTCTCACACAGAGATGGTTAGACACACATGTCCAGGTTGGAATGGTGTTATGGGCCAAGGAGATGGCAACCAGCACCTCTTCTCCTGGCCTTGGTGTCAGCTTCTTTCCTACTTTAACTTGCAGACTGGAACCGTTCCCTACACAAAGCCAATGTCAGGCTGAGGGACGAAGGGGGATCTCCACAGCCCCTTAATGCAACTGCTGTGCAAAGCTGCCCATTTTAAAGCTGAGCAGGTTTCTCCTGCCTCTCCATCTGCTTTCTGCAACTTCACAGATCCCTTCTCATCCATCACACATCTCTCCTCACCCCTGGAGATTCTCCTCTTTCTCTCTCCTAATGAAGATTGATTCCCTTGTTCCCTACAGGCCTTTCCTTCCCCATCTCTCCCTCTGCACTTCAACAAGACCCAACCTCCCCTCCATCACTCATCCAAAGCTCCTGGCAGCATCTACCCTAACTCCCAGACTTTGTTCTTTTATGCTCCCATCTAAGATTATCCCAGCTACAGAGCTGTCCCTAGAGCTGATCCTAACAGTCATCCAATGCCTTGGTGCCACCATCATCTCCTGGGGGTATTGAGGAGAAGGGGTGGTCTCAAATAGGGGTTAGCATGTGTTAGCTGGCCTTGTTTTCCTGTCAGTTGTTTTAACAGGCACCAGGTGCTTCCTGAGCAGCACAAGAGCTCAACTCCTTTGTGTTGTAGGGCTTTCACCATCCACCTTGAGGGAAACAAACTGCTTCTTCGTGAGACAATTTTACAGTGAGGTGCTGGTTCGATGCAGGTTATAATCAATTGGCAAGCATTTTTCATAGCTGATAGGTGAGCCTGATCCTGGTCCCAGTTGAACCAGGGACTGGTCAAAAAGTCAAGAGCTCCAACTCTCCTAATTTTGTAAAAATCCATGGGTTTTTGGACTAGGACCAGGCTCACTAACCAGCCTGAGGACATACCAAACACATGCGGGCTGCTTGGGGAAAGCTCTACAGAGCCACTTGTCACGGAGTAAATTCCAACTTGGGGGTGGCATTGTGTTGTCATGCAGCAGCTGATTGCTCTGCCAGCTTTGCAATGATGCTCTTTCTCTGCTTCCAGGACCTCTGAAAAAAACACTGGTGCTACAGATCAAGAACCAAGTACCTTAGTGCAGGACCAACGCACATGAAGTTGAGCACTTTCTTCTGAGCAGCAGTTGGAGCAAACGTGTAGTCTGCATGAAATGTGTATTGTCTGGCTGGCATACAATAAAGCTGATGATCAGAGTTGAATGACAATTTCTCTTGTCTCTCAAGCATTGAGAAGTTCTTGTCACCAGGTTCTGTGTAATGCAGTTAGCATGTCTGTGCCTTGATTTATATTCAGTAAAGTCAGAGAAAGAAAAAATGGGTCCAATTCTCCCTTTATTCATCGTTGTGGAGTGACAGTAGTTTCCTTGGTCTTTCTAGTTTACATGGGCAACAGAGCAGATTCCATAATTCATGGAAGTTTCATGTTGGATTTCAGAGATTATCCCAGAAGCCTAGTTGATATCATCAGCAGTTCTTTTCAAAAATCCTTGGAAGATTGAATGCACTATAAACTCTTAACTGCTGTCAGGAACTCACATTTGGATCTCACCAGGTGAAGCACAACATCTGGCAGATCTCCTTGTCATTGGGTTGTAGCCAAGAACATCTCAAGCCTTTTTCTGATACTGTTAATGTTTGTTTTGTTCAATTTACCACTTAGAGCAAAGGTTGGACAAGACACCAATAACTTGTTAGTAAATAAGTGTTTTTTCTCAGTATTTTTTTCCAAAAGTGTTTAATTGAAAAAGTTGTAAAGTACAAACTGGAAATGTTGTAGGAAAAATGAAGCTGGTTCATGGGATTAGCAGGTCTGATTTTTCTGTATGTCCATCTTTTCTGGGTGAGGCTCTTCATGCCCATAAGACATATACAGCACATGATGGAGATGTAGTCCAACCCTTCTACCTGTCCCCTATAGATGACTAAGTGCATGAAGTACCCAGACTGCTGTTCCAACAAGGCACTGGCTCAGCACACTCCAGTAAATCCTTCTAGACTTATGCTGAGGTGTTATAAAATGTAGAGCTGGGATTTGCTTTACTTTCTGCAAGTTCTCATTTTAAGCAGAAGGCTGCTCTTCCTTCACAAATGAATTACACAAGGTAGCTACTTCACCAGAGGTGGGGAGAGTTGGGCAGCTTCCACACAGCATGGCAGCTCCAAAGCTCTCCAGAACCAGAGGGTTTGGTTTACTGGGTCTAGTTCACAAGGAAACTGCCTTGGGCTTGGAGAAGTCATTCAAATATTTCAAAGTGAAAATGCAAGTCCATGATACACCTCCTCCTCCTCCTGTATAAGTACTCCTCCTGTATGGATTCCCTTTCTGTGCAGGAGTAAATCAAGAGTGATTCCAGCCATGGCTGGACCAACTTTAAAATGAATGAATGTTTTAGGAAATCCAATCTTCTTCACTTGTAAATCCCCTTGGGTACTACTGCTAGTTGCTATTCATATTGTACTACTGCTAAGACACCCTGTGACAACCAAAATCCCAAGGGTGCCAAGAGATGTACAGACATGGGACAAAAACACCCACCCAAAGGATTTTGAAGGCAAAGCAGGAACTTAAAATTGCCTCAAACTCCTTGATTCTATGTTTAGATTGGATATTAGGAAAAATTTCTTCACCAAAATGGTTGTCAAGCACTGGAACAGGCTGCCCAGGGCAGTGGTGGAGTCACCATCCCTGGAGGTATTTAAAAGATGTGTAGATGTGGTGCTTAGGGACAGGGTTTAGACATGGACTTGGCAATGTTGAATTTATGGTTGGACTCAATGATCTTAAAAATCTTTTCCAATCAAAATTATTCTACTTTCACATTGTGGTGAGTTATCTTGGGCAACAGGAAGGTTGGAAAGAACCTCCTTGTTCAATGAATAAAATACAGAGGAATATTTGTAGTGACAGCGTTTGTACAAGCCAAGAATAAATTAAGGGTAAATCCCACCACTGAACCATTGCAAAGCACCTCAGAGAAGATGTGAATAGTAACTAATGACACATTCAGTACAAAGAGAAGTAGATTACATGCTTGAGAATAATTGCACCGAGCGTGTGCCTCGCTCAGTAGCTGAAGGGTCCTTGTTACACATGATTAAGTAATTAACTTTTTTTTTGTGCATAATTACCATGATCACACAATTATTAGAGAGGAGCCTGGTCCAAAGCTCCAGTGCCAGACGTCGGTGGCCTGCAGGAGCTTTTGCTCCAGATCCCTGGAGCTGCTGGTGTCCCAGGGAAGCAGGACATGGCAGTGGTCTGTTTCTTGCTCTCTGATGTCTCAGGGCTCATCACTTGTCTCTAAATCAGATGCACTTGAGGAAGAAAAGGCACCACAGATCCAGTCAACCAATGGTATTATCTATATGCAACTATTTGTAGTAACCAAGACATCTATGGTGGAAAATAAAATAACAAAGGTTGTTCTCCCACTGGCATCTGACCTTCAGGAAGCTGTCTTGAAGGGACAGAAAACCCAACCCTAACATTCACCAAAATATAGATTTTTTCCTGCCTCTTCAGCTCCCTGAAGCAGCTCAGCACAAGGTGAGAGCAGGAATAAATGGCTACCAAGTTTAATTTCACCAGTGGAAACTGTGGGGGAAATGTGTCCGGAGTAGGAAGGTGAAATTTTGCAGAGGTTTTGAAATGGCAGAGTTGATTTAAACATTGATCTGAATGAAGGCAGAAGATGCCTATTTTAGAAAATATTTATGTAACTCGTAAATAACCACATCAGACTGGGTACAATATTTCACAGAATCACAGAGTGTCAGGGATTGGAAGGGACCTCGAAAGATCATCCAGTCCAATCCCCCTGACAGAGCAGGAACACCCAGATGAGATCACACAGGAAGGTGTCCAGGTGGGTTTTGAACATCTTCAAAGAAGGAGACTCCACACCCTCCCTGGGCAGCCTGTCCCAGGGCTCTGGCACCCTCACTGTAAAGAAGTTTCTTCTCAAGTTTAAGCAGAACCTCCTGTGTTCCAGCTCACACCCATTGCCCCTTGTCCTACCATTGGACATCACTGTGAAGAGCCTGGCTCCATCCTCCTGACACTCACCCTTCAAATATTTATAAACATTAATGAGGTCCCCCCTCAGCCTCCTCTTCTCCAAGCTCAAGAGCCCCAGCTCCCTCAGCCTTTCCTCATCAGGGAGATGCTCCACTCCCTTAATCATCTTGGTGGCTCTGTGCTGGACTCTCTCAAGCAGTTCCCTGTCCTTCTTGAACTGTGGGGCTCAGAACTGGACACATTACTCCAGATGCAACAATATTTCAGACTTATTAAAAAAGTTATAATTCCGATTTAATTTCCTGTAGAAGTGCAATGTTCTGATTTAACTCAGCATCTCCCCCTTCTCACCCCAAAGTTTTCAATTTGCCATGAGCTGGAATATTTACCATTTATTAAGAAAAAATAACAATTTCTGTATGCTGGCAGATTCTGTTCTCTGTTGTTAATATTCCCCTCCCCTTCCTCTTAGTGTCAACTGCTGTCCTCAGCCTCTTGCTGCCTTTCACTTCTCTTTCTATTTAGCTTTTCTTCCCCTATATAACATATCCCACTTGGGTTCCTCCTATGCTCAAAAATAATCAAGATACCAATTGTATTACACACCCAGCATGTTGTATTTAATTTGCTGTGGTGCTTCTCTTTTTAGATTGCCCAGTATTTCTGACTGGGATTTTCCCTTATTTTGTGCTACTTGCTGCTCTGACTTTCACTTATCCTGAGGTATTATTGTAACAGATGTGATTAATTGGAATTATCCTCTTACCAGCAAGACTAATTTGATGCAGCTGAATTTTACATGACTGGCTTTTATCTGGAGTGTACTTAATACATCCTTAAAACCTTGGCTGTTCTTTGTATCAGCAGTGGTGGAAATCTGTAAAGCTGAGAAGGAAATCACCCAAGCAAGGCTAAAATCAGAGCAACACAGGGCACCAAAAATTAGAGCAAGGAAATAAAATATTTCCAGGTGAGAAATTTAATGCAATGGAGAGAAATAGAGGCAAGAAGCAAAGTTTTCTGTTCCCTGCTCCAGGAGCTGGGTAATAAATTGGTCAAGGGAGGACATATTCCCTAAAGAAATGGAGTAGCAGTACTGGAAAAGGAAGGATATTTCAGACTGGATTTCACCCTTTGTATGTTCTGGACTTCAGAGATTTGAGGACTTGTGCTGATTTTCAGGGATGCCCAGAGCTGAGGAGACATATGAGGTTCATAGCAGGTGCTTTGCCCAACAGTGGCACTGGCAGCATGAACGTTGATTAATGCTGCAACCTTTCCTATCATAGCCAGCTGACCATGAGCCAGCAGAGTGCCCAGGTGGCCAAGAAGACCAACAGCATCCAGGCCTCTTATCAGGAATAGTGTGGCCAGTAGGAGCAGGGAAGTTCTCTTCCCCCTGTGCTGGGCACTGGTGAGGCCACAGCTTGAGTGCTGGGTTCAGTGTTGGGCCCCTGAGTCCAAGAAGGACCTGGAGGTGCTGGAGCGTGTCCAGAGAAGGGAACGGAGCTGGGGAAGGGTCTGGAGCACAAGTGTGCTGAGTTCCCGGCTGAGGGAACTGGGGGTGCTGAGCCTGGAGAAAAGGAGGCTGAGGGGAGACCTTGTGGCTCTGTCCAAGTCCCTTGGAGGAGGGTGGAGAGAAGTGGGGGCCAGTCTCTTCTCTCAAGTAACAAGAGATAGAACAAAAGGGAGCAGCTTCACGTTGTGCCAGAGGAGGATTAGCTTGGATATTAGGAAAAACTTCTTCACCTCAAGGGTTGTCAAGCATTGGAAGGGGTTGTCCAGGGCAGTGGTGGAGTCCATATCCCCAAAGGGATTGAAGAGTTTTGTAGACATAGTGCTTGGGGACATGTTTTTTTGTTGGACTTGTCAGTGTTGGGTTCATGATTGGACTCGATGATCTTAAAGGTCTCTTCCAATCAAGGAAATTCTGGGATTCTGTATGGTTCTGTGATGGGTTATTTCCACTTAATGAGTTGGTGACTGAAGGCACTTGGTGGCTGGGAAATGCTCCCAGAGAGATCCATCAAGGTCCAGGGCAGAACTGAGGAGGGATTAGATTGGAATTTGAAGTCAACAGCATCCATGGTGTAAAGTGGTCAAAACTGCTGGAATTACATCTGTTGGAATTGCCCTTCTGATTTTTGGGCCACTTCCTCAGATTGATGTAAATACCCTGAAATGGATTGACTCCTTGCTGATTTACACCAGTCAAAGTGTGTCCAAGTGGCACAGAAAATCCAACAGCTCTTTTTGATGCTGTGAATAATGTGTTGGTTGTTTTTTTTCCCCCCCCTTCAATGATTCCTAGATTACTTATGCTCCCTTGTTTCAAGGCTCTTAAATATCCTGACCTGAATTATTTAACCCCTATTCACTCCCCCCTTTCCTCCACGGTCTTTTCTCTTTTGTTTCCTTTATCTTGATGTGTTTATCTCCCACTCTATCATTCCAGTCACTTCATTTCTCCTTCTACCTTCATGCATCTTTCATGGCTTACCCCCTCTTTGCTCTGGCAAGGGGCAGGTTTTCCTATTTGGTGGCAATCAGTTTTTGTGACATATCTAGGTTACTGTCAGGACTCCTTCTCTGTGTAAAAAGTCTTTCATTTTTTATGAATCTGCTTTAATAATTTATCCCCCATCAATGATGTATAATGAAATCACCATCCTGAAATGGTTTTTCCATGTTGAGGTAATGGAACAGAGATGGGCTGGAAGATACTATCCCTGGATGGTATTTTGGTGCAAGATAAGCCACAAGTTTCAGGGCAAGGAGAAAGCTGAAATAGCTGAGAAGATGCTATTGTTTGGTGTCTGGATCAGAAGAGAAAGGAATGGACCTGTCTTTTGCTATAGTGCAAAACATCAGGAGTCACATGAACCACCATTCACTAGTGGCCTTTGGCTCAGAGCCAACCATCATGGACATGAACCACTAAAAACACCAAGACCCAAAACATCCTTCCCATTAGGTTGTGTCCACACATCTCAGAATGCTAAAACCACTCCATTACTTACTTTTCTGAACTGCACAGTTCCTCACTGTGGTCGTCATTGAGGATTATGACCCTCACCACATCACAAATTGACAGTGATAGAATCATAGAATCCCAGACTGGTTTGGGTTGGGAGGGACTTTAAAGCTCATCCAGTCCCAACCCCCCTGCCATCAGCAGGGACACCTTCCACTAGACCAGGTTGCTCAAAGCCTCAGCCAACCTGGCCGAGAACACTTCCAGGGAGGAGCAGCCACAGCTTCTCTGGCCAACCTGGGACACTGTCTCACCACCCTCACAGTAAAGAATTTCTTCCTAATAACTAATCTAAACCTCCCCTCTTCCAGTTTAGAGCCATTTCCCCTTGTTCTATCACTTATAAAAAGTCCCTCCTCAGCTTCCTTGTAGGCTCCCTTCAGGTACTGGGAGGCCGCTAGAAGGTCTTCCCAGAGCCTTCTCTTCTCCAAGCTGAACAGCCCCAACTCTCTCAGCCTGTCCTCACAGCAGAGCTGCTCCAGCCCTGGCATCATCCTGGTGGCCTCCTCTGCACTGGCTCCAGCAGCTCCATGTCCTTGTGCTGTTGGTGGCCCCAGCACTGGAGGCAGCACTGCAGGGGGGGTCTCAGGAGAGCGGAGCAGAGGGGGAGAATCCCCTCCCTGGCCCTGCTGCCCACGCTGCTCTGGGTGCAGCCCAAGACACGGCTGGAAAGATGGGAGAGCTACTGTCATCCTGGTGATCTAGGGCTACTTGTGAGGCAAGGTTGGTAACAAGGTTGGTGTTAACCTTTTATTCAAAGAGGAAGAGGGTTTAAGAGGACACATTCTCAGGATCACAACTATTGCACCAAACCAAGTTGAGGTTGTGGGTCCAGACCCTTGCAGTGCCCCAGGATGGGTTAATCAAGGAGTCAAATGCACACACACAGTATTTTCATAGGCACCATCAATTAGAACCAAACTCCTCTTAATTTTTAGAAGACATGACAGGAAAGTGCATGAGCCAAATCCTGGTGTAAAACAGCACCATTACATCGCTTTGAACCTTGGTTTTGGAGGAGTGTGGGTGACTTAACACAGCAGATTTGGGGATCAAACCTGGGATCCAAAGGATGTAGCTTGTTCCTTCCTGACATTCAGCAAAACCAGTCAGATCCCAGTGATCCTGACCAATGGAATATCATCCCCTTGGATTCTGGAGCCCATCAGGCTCAGGAGGGCCTCATTCAAAGAAGTACCAAATCCCCAAGTAATTAAACATTTTATCACATGCACGCAGAGTTCACTAAAAAGTAATTAAATTAAAGCTGATATTGGCTTATTTTTTGTGTGTTTTCATCTTTTATTCTCCATTCATCTCTTTAAGCTTTTCTCTGTAATCACATTTTTTAAACCAAAGGAAGCAGAGGTATTTCCCAATCCAACTGCAACTAGCAGCTGGAAAAAAAAAAAGAAAAAAAATCCTTTAAAAATAATTTCCCAAATTGCCCTAAGTGAAAAACATAAAGGAATATTTTTGCATGGAAGCAACCATGAAGGGAACTACTCTTTTCTGCCTGTTCCTCAGTATTTATTGTGTGAGTATGTAAATCCTTGAAGTAGTAATTAAATAAAGCAGCTCAGGACAACATAATTGATTTTCCTCTGTCCTCAGTGTAGCTCATTTCTGATTAACTATTTCTTGATTATTTCTCCTCAGGAAGAAATATGAATATATATTTATGAAACTGCACAATCACAGTTCCCAGAACAGCACATTTTCAAAGGGTGAGCTATTTTCTTATTAAACATTAATGTATCACACAGGGCACGGACAATAGCCATTGTTGTCCAGTATAAATTAGCATCATTACAGAATAATTCAGTTATTAATTCATGTTTAGCAGAAATATGATAAAATCATAGAATCATCTGGTTGGTTGGAAAAGACCTTTGAGATCATTGAGTCCAACTGTACCTGTCCACTACTAAACCATATCTCTGAGCACCTTATCTACTTGTCTTTTAAATCCCTCCAGAGATGGTTAGTCAACCACTTCCCTAGGTAGCCCATTCCAGTGCCTGAGAACCCTTTCAGTGAAGACATTTTTTCCTGATATTCGATGTGAACCTCTTCTGGGGCAATTTGAGGCCATAAACCAACTATTCAACCCAGGAAACCAAAACTCAAAGCAGTAACAAAACAGAAAGCTTCTCCAAACAAGGCAAGCTAATAAAGTGCAAACAAAGTTCATGGCAAGGTGTTTAGGGTGGGTGCATTTTAGGTGGGAAAGAGGTTCTCCAGAAATCCCACTTAACAGTGTGTATACTCATGGGCTGTCCTAAGAGATGTGTATGACATGGAATTGTCTTTTCTGGGCCAATATCATATGAACAGAGCTAAAATCTCCATTGGTCTTCAAGTGTTGATCTCACTGCTTTCAGGGACATGTAAGCTCCTAAATAAGTTTTGAAAATGGTCCTCAATAAATTGTTTAAATGTTCTTTTCCCATGCTCACCACCCTCTAGCCCATATTTCCCCACTTATACGTAGGCTTTGGTCTCCATCCCCATGCACAAGTAGATGCAACCAGGAGGTGAGAACATCAACAAAAGCCATGCTTTTATTCAGATTCTTTTCCCAGGTTTACAACAAATTCCTCTATTGAACCTCACTTGGAATTAGTGTTACTGGGGACATCCTGAAAGGATGACCAGTCCAATCTTCCTGGTGGAAGAAAGAGGTGGAAAGAGAGATAGACAGCCCAGCAGGCCCAGGCACTGGTCCAGGTAGTGACCTGTGAGACTGGCAGCAGAAGGGAAGGGCAGAAGGCTTGAAACTGCAAAGAGGGATTTATCCAAGCACATTTGAAATCATAGAATCACAGAATGTTGTGAGTTGGAAGGGACCCACAAGGATCATCAAGTCCAACTCTTGATCTTCACTCCAGTCTCCTTCACAGCCAAAGGAGAGAAATGAGTACTTCTAGGAGTCAACACATCTCATCCTAAGGGAAATTATAAGAATAGCTTAAATGAATAATGTTCCAGAGAGCTGAGACACGGATTATCATCTCAAATATTCAAATTTATATTTAGATGACCAATGTCCAGGGAGTTGAATCTCCAACGCTGTCATCCCATGCCCCAGACAAGCATACACAAAAACCTGGTAATATCTTGTGTGAAGTTTGCATCATGTTAATGACTGCACAAAAAAGGAGGGAAAAGCCCTGCTAGAGTAGCAAAGTATGGATTAATTTCATCTAAATTTACTACACACCAGCCCCAAATGATGCTAGGACTGACTGCAGCTGTTAACACCATAGTGGATGATCTTCCCTGATGTTGTAGAAAAGAAATTTGGGGGGTTTTTTTGCTTATTTGCAAATAGAAAACCAAAGCACAAAGAATTTAATGTTTCCCAAGTTGCAATAATGCAACTATAGCACATCTTCAAATCTCAGTCCAGCATTAGTCTTACCTCAAGAAATACCTTCTTGAAGAGTTGTCTTCAGAAATGTGTCATTTTCTCCCTCCTGAAAGCAACCCAGCAGCTCAGAAATGGGTGGCTAATGGATTTCCTGCTTCTGTCTAGATACACACGTATTGTTCATAATTACTTCAGGGACATTTTAATTTGTCTTAATTTGCATGGCATCATGGTAATAATGTGCTGGATTTCCCAGTCAAAAGTGCAAGGAAAAGGTTAAACTGTAGCTGTACTACAAAGCATCACTGAGAAATTTGGGAAGAGCTTGGTTCTCCTTATCTATCCACCTGCTCCATAGTGTCCACCACTTTTCACAAACCTTGGGGTCAAAACCTTTCATGTCCATACAAAGACCTATGTGGACATGAAAATATGTGCTTTAACTTTAATTAGGATAGGGTTTCTTTTATTTTAGAAGACTATGTTTAAAAGTTTCAAGGTGGAAGTTGGAAAGCTACTTCCTCTCATGATAAGCTACTCTTGAAATGTTTCTCCTAGACTGTTTTCCCCCAATTTCCTCTGATATAGCAGACATCAATCATTAAGGGAAAAATAATGCACAGCTGGGGCAATACCTTCTCTTCCAGCATAAAAAATCCAGTTCTTCACTGCTGGATTTCTAACTGCCTTAAATCTCTCATGCCTTTTACTTAAAATTAAAAGAAAAATAGGGTGCTAAATTTCCAGTCAGGGAAAATAACCAACTCACCTCTTGTTTATATGCATATAAATTTCCTTATAGTCAGCATAGGTAGGTGGATTTTGGATTGAAAGGATGAAGGAAGAAGATCTTTGTCCATACTCTTCTGAATTTCATCAGAGCCCTTCTCATCTACAACGTTTGAGCATCCCAATTGCACGCTTCAGATGTTGAAGTCACTTCATGTTATGCATGGTAGAAGGAGTCTCCCCAGCTTTCTCCTGCAGTGAGATAATTTCAGATGTACATGCAAAATGAGTGAAGTCATTGGAAGAAAATCAATCTCCTTACAAACACAGAATCACAGAATGTCAGGGATTGGAAGGGACCTCAAAAGCTCATCCAGTCCAACCCCTCTGCCAGAGCAGGAACACCCAGATGAGATCACACAGGAAGGTGTCCAGGTGGGTCTTGAATGTCTCCAGAGAAGGAGACTCCACACCCTCCCTGGGCAGCCTGTCCCAGTGCTCTGGCACCCTCACAGTTAAGAAGTTTCTTCTCAAATCTAAGCAGAACCTCCTGTGTTCCAGCTCACACCCATTGCCCCTTGTCCTATCACTGGACACCACTGAGAAGAGCCTGGCTCCATCCTCCTGACACTCACCCTTCAGATATTTATAAACATTAATGAGGTCCCCCCTCAGCCTCCTCTTCTCCAAGCTCAAGAGCCCCAGCTCCCTCAGCCTTTCCTCATCAGGGAGATGCTCCGCTCCCTTCATCACCTTGGTGGCTGTGTGCTGGACTCTCTCCAGCAGCTCCCTGTCCTTCTTGACCTGTGGGGCCCAGAACTGGGCATCTCTTTACTGGCAGGAATGTCCAGCCTTGTAGATTTATCTATCATTTCTGTGAGGGGACGTTTATTACTGTCCTGGCCAATATCTGTGGTTGAGTTGGTGTCTCCATTACAGAATTTGAACCCTGAGGTTCTGGCCTTCTCCAGCTCATTAAAATTGCTCTTCATGGCAGCTTGACTCCCAGCTGATTCTGAGACTTAAATAGACTAAGACATACTCCTTTCTTTCTGTTTCTACCATCACCCACAGTTCTGCCACCTTCTGATCAGATTTCTGCTGCAGGATACACAGGCTGGAAGTGCAGCTTGTAGTTCAGTTTTCCAGTCTTGCAGAAATAAAAATAGGTTAATGGGTTTGCAGAAAGAGGAAGATCCTGCAATTCCCACCACGCTGATGCATGGTCAGATGATTTCTCTCTGAGCAGATTCTGTGGCCAAAGCTTTTCCATCGTTCTCAGTTATCCTCTGAACAGAGTTCAGAGTTAATCCTTCTTGTTCAAGAGGGCATCTCATCTTGATTTCATGCCCCAGGAGATGGGGGAGCCATCATTTACCTAAGTTCTTCTCCCTTGACATTTAAATATGTCTAACAACAAGTAGCCTACTGAATCTAGGAGCTTCTCTTGATGGCAATGTTTTCTTCTTTTGAAGGATGGCACTACCTCTTTTTCCCTAGAAGATCACATTGACTGCATGCTCTTGGTGATCCCAAAAGCCTATTCATAGCCCTTCCTCCCAAGAAATCTTGTGCAGATCTCAGGTCACAACCTCCTGCTTTTCCACAGATTCTGACTTAGCTTTTGGCTTTATTAACCTGCATTTTGGCTGTATGGCCCCAGGTGATCCAGATTGCTCTGTGACTCATCATCTTTTTTGTGCTGGTTGTCTTTGAGTTGTCTCTGAGTTATGTCAGCAGTAATTTTAAATTTATTTCCAGATCACTTAGGAAAATATTGAAGAGCATCAAGCCCTGTAAGAGCCTCTGTGGATCTCTGCTCAAAAGCTCTATGGGCAATCACAGATTTCAAACCAGTCTGGTCATCTAGCTGGTATCTACTGACTGAAACCAGTTGATTGATTGTATCATTGATTAACATCTCCTTTTGCTGATGACATAGAAATATTTGGTCATTGTCATGCAGGAGAAATACAGGATCCAACATGTATTTCTAAGAGTTTTACTATCTCTGTTTAGCAACAGCTCTAACCCATTGCTAGAATCCCTCCATTCCCATTGCAGCACTTTGCTATCTTCTCCCCAGTCATCATGTAATTTTCCTTGCAGCCTTCAGCTTCTTTAATTAATTTTCTCTCCTCATTTGCCACTATGAATAATAGAAGACACATCCTTTTTTGCCATTGTTTTTTTTAGTGTTTCTAATTGTGGACACTGAATGGAGAAAGTTTTGACTCTGGGCAGTCCTCTTCTGTGTTACAAATGAAAATATTTTAGGTATCTTATTGAAATTGAGCTTATTTTATGGAAAAGCTCCTAGATATCAACCACATTTTCTCAGGCTGAATTTTCCCTCTTGATTCATCTCATCTACCTTGTTCCTCTGTGCAGAAAGGAAGGAGACATCTCAAACAATTCACTGCTAAGCCAAAGAGGAAAAAAAGCAAATTGTTAGAAACTGGAAGGATGAATGAGATGTTATTAATGTGCTTAAAAATATATGAGTTGCCATTTATAACTCTGAGTTCTTCAATCACTCAACAAGATGTGGTTTGGTTTTCATTTTAGTGCTAAAGTGAAGCAAGCCAAGAGTGCATCTGTGCAGATGAGACTTCATTTTTGGAAGAGCTGACCAGCTCCTGAGCTGCTTTCAGTAGACAAACCTGGGGAAATGGGAGTTTCTGAATGGAGACTCTTTGGAAAAACCATCCTGCCACATTTAATCATGACAAGCAAACACAAGATGAGGAGGTACCAGCTGGTGCTGTCTCCAGTGCTTTCAAGGAGCTCTGTAAAAAATGCACTTGGAAATGCACCTTTGCCCCAAGGCAACATTTTAAACAGGCAATGGCCCTACTTGTGCCACAGATGACATTTCCATTTGGAAATGTGAAACTGTTATAATAATGTTCTACATCACAAGAAATATTCCTTGGTAGGGTCTCCCTGCCTTTTCCTTCTCTATGGGGAAAGGCAACTTTGCAGCAAAGATTTATTTTTGGCAAAAGATGTGGATTCTGAACAGAGAGAAGAGGAAAAGTGGCAAAAAATAAAGTGAAAACAGTGGTCCTGGTAACAGCGTCTTTCCTCCTTCATCGAGCACCTTCTTACTGATATGCTCTGCTTTAGCTTCTTTAAAATAGATTTGTCTCCAACAGAAAATTGTGGGTTTGACATTTTTGGCTAGAATGTCAGCTGTCTCGTTTGGTAATAATTTCAGTTCTTTTCCAAAATTTTCTCTGATCCCAATCTCTGAGGTGGCAGCAGATTTCTGGAAATGCTGGCACAGCCTGAGTCGACCTGTGATATTTTCAGCACTTCCAGACTCGAGTGAAAAGCAGAAATACAGAAGATGATCCCGTCCTCTGGCTTCTCTGTATTTCTTACTTCTTTCCCAGAATAATATTTATTCTTGCAGTTCTGTTTCTCCTGTATTGATGTACATTGTTTTCTAACTCTGAAGAAACACCAATGCCATAAATATGATGCAAGGTATGACCTGGAAGCCAGAAATCCCATCAGTCCATTCCTCACTCTGGCATTCATTTCGTGCCTCATCTTGGATGTGTTATTGGGTCTTTCTGCTTCAATAGTGATATATATACAGCAGAGAGAATTCCTTTTTTTCTGTCTGTTGTGAGATGTTGTTTGAAGATTAGTCAATGTTTAAGACTGATAATTATTCTGAGTTATTCATGAGAAAACCACAGCATCAGGCTGCGTGGAGTCTGTGACAAGATTTTATTTAAAAGAATGACAAAAAATATTGCACGCAGCTGCAGCAATTAACCAGCAGCACCAGCCCCTACCAGGCTGCTGACAAACAGCCCTGATTACCCTGTTTTCCCCTCCATGGATCATAGAATCATAGAATATCTCAAGTTGGAAGGGGTCTGTAAGGATCATCAAGTCCAACTCCCAGGTATGCAGCCCATATTGTCTCCCAAAGAGATACAGGTTCCCATGGGAGAAACCAAGTTTGAATTTACTTTAAGACTTGGTCCCACAATGCAAAGTCTTTGGTGTCAGCATTGTCCCTGTCCCTCGACTCTGACAGTTTACAGTCCAGTCCCTCTCAGCTTAACAAATGGATGGCCTCCATTTGTTTAAGGAGAGATGGAGGAGAGATGACCTTAAGCCAATATTGCTACTGGAAATTGGGCCATGTAAAACCACAGCCACAGGAGATTCATATTTACCCTTTGAGAAGCTTGAATCATGGAATCATAGATTCATAGATTGGTTTTGGTTGTAAGGGACCTTTCAAGGTCATCTAGTCCAAGCCCCCTGCAATGAGCAAGGACATCTCCAACCAGATCAGGCTACTCAGAGCCCCGTCCAACCTGGCCTTGAATGTTTCCAGAGATGGGGCTTCTACCACCTCTCTGGGCAACCTGTGCCAGTGTTTCAACACCCTCAGTGTAAAAAATTTCTTCCTTAGATCTAGTTGAAATCTCCTCTTTTTTAGTTTAAAACCTTTTCCCCTTGTCCTATTACAACAGGCTCTGCTAAAAAGTCTGACCCTATATTTCTCCAGAGATCTTATGAAATGTAGACTGTTGCGTGCATCAGTCTGAGATATCTGAAAGCCAGGAGAACTGTTCCTCACCCAGAACATCTGTCCAATATTTTTAGCACCAGACTAGTAAAGACAGTTTTCAGAAAAATCACAGAATCACCAAATCACTGAGGTGGGCAAGGACCCCTGGAGATGACCTAGTCCAAACCCCCTGCTCAAAGCAGAGTCAGCTGGAGAAGCTTGATCAGGTCATTGTCCAGTTGGATTTCAAATATCTCTGAGGATGGAGACTCCAGAGCCACTCTGTGTGAACTGTGCCAGTGTTTGAAACATTGGAATTTTTTTTTCTTACATTTAAATAGAATTTAGAGGATTTTAGTTGCTTTCCACTGTCTCTTGGTGCCACCACCAAGAGATATGGCTAGATAAAGACCTGTCCACCCTGGCCTAGAGTTGGGGCTAATCCTACTCTTAGCAGGTGCTTGGCTAAAGGTGTTCAGAGATCCCTTGTCCCATTCCCTTGTCCCATCACAGAATTCTGTGATTCTGTGATTCACCTTCTGTAGAGTTGGGCCACTCTTCTCTTTAGGAAACAAGGTCTTCAAATGACACCTCAGCAAAAAGACAGGAATGAGAGGGAGATGGACAGTGCAATTATTGATTAAAATTAAAGCATGGAGCAAGCAGAAGAGGCAGCCCAGCCTGTCTGTGGAGAAGAACGAGCTGTTCAGCCTTTCAGCTCTTGCTGCTGGAGCCAGACAGACACAGCTTTTCTGTCTGTGATGAATGGAGATGAAGGTTCCACTGATTCACAGCAGGCAGGTGATTTACTGCAGAAAGTGCCTGGTTGTTAACTCTTTCCTCCCCTTTGCTTCCCATCTGGAAGCAAGAGGCAGCCCATGACT
The DNA here is from genome assembly GCA_907165065.1 of Caprimulgus europaeus. Next base: position 123,481,512 of record OU015523.1, read on the forward strand.
CTTCCCATGGTGGGCAAAGGGTTTCAGGGCTGGACTGTGGCTGGTGGACTGATCCTCTAGAGATGTTTCTGTGGAACAGCTTAGCCCACCTAGACCCTACTTGGTCCCTTTTGCACCATGCCCATGAGGTGCAGGCACAGTCAGTTGACTGACACAAAGATGAGAAGTTGTATCTAGTCCATGAGGTCATGGTGATGTCACACTGAGAAAAGATGGCTTAAGGTGTAGTGGAGTGAACTCCATCTTCTATGGCAGATGAGACAGGACTGGGTGGGTTGGAAATTACACCATCACACCTTCTGTGGCAATGGTTAGGGCAAGCTTTAGGGTCACAGCACCTTGCACCATTCAGGAAAAAAAGCCACACCAGTATCTAAATTCTCAATTTTTCTACCCAAAACAGAGTTCAAAGAAAGGTCCCCAAAATAATCACCAAAGCCAAAGCACCTTTACAGAGTCCAGCAGCACATGCCCAGGGCCACACAGCCTTGAAGTGTCTCAGACCCATATGGATGGGTTGATCAGTTCCTGGTTCAGGTTACTGAGTCCAGCAGAAATTTGAACCCAGCATTTTGGATATGATCCCTGTCTAGTAAAAAGTAGCAGTTCACAGGGAGGAAAATTATAGGATGAGCTGATCTTCTCTTTCTCCTCTCTTTTTCCCTCAATGAAAAATTTCAATCAATTTCATTTCCATTTTGGATAAGAATTTTTCCCATTGGGAGACCCATTGTTTATTATTGAAAGCCATTAAACATCCTCTAAGATCTTCACAAAATGAAAAAGGAGCTATTAGATCATCCAGTCTATTCATTTATGAGATTTATTAACCTCCAGTAAAGACATCTACCACTCATCCTTTTAGGACAAATCTTGAGCTTGACTTTCCAAATGAGTGCATTTCTTCTCTCTGGCCCAAATTTGCATCATTCTTTGGTGCAGATGCATCTGCAAACTCCTCTGTGCTCCAAACATGGATGTTTGCACATAGGGTTGCTCACAATTGATTGTGCATAGTTAATGTTGAAAGCTGAGGGTTGTTGCAGGAGCCTTGGTGGGGCTGGAGTAGATGTGTCCATGCAGTAGCTGAAGGATGTCTACGTTTGAAAAGCCCCTCGTCCCTCCCAGTCACTCAGGTGACCCTGGAGAACAGATAAACTCCCTAAAGGAGACAGTTCATGTGCACAGACCTCACTGTTGCCATCTGCCAGCCCTGATGCCTTCCTCCTTCCAGTTCACTGGACCATGCTGTTTTAATTACAGCAGAGCAGCTCTTGTCTTTCAGAGTTCAGTACTGGAAAGGAGATGGAATATTTAGGTATACTGGAAGAGAAGAGACTTAAGGACCCCAAGGAAGTGTGTAGTGGGGTTTGCTCTAGGTTTATCATAACTAATCATCCATCCATCCATCCATCCATCCATCCATCCATCCATCCATCTCATCCCTCTCATGTTCCCATTGAGTTCCCCGAACAGGGCTTGTCTAGAAAGTTGAGTGCCCCTTAGAGAAGATTTCCAACATAATGGCTTCTCCTTCCCCTTCCAGTTTAAAGCCATTACCCTCTGTCCTATCACTCCTTGCTCTTGTCAGAAGTCCCTCCCCAGCCTTCCTGGAGCCCCTTCAGGTACTGGGAGGCCACTAGAAGGTCTCCCCGGAGCCTTCTCTTCTCCAGGCTGAACAGCCCCAACTCTCTCAGCCTGTCCTCACAGCAGAGCTGCTCCAGCCCTGGCATCATCCTCGTGGACTCCTCTGCACTGGCTCCAGGAGCTCCATGTCCTTGTGCTGTTGGTGGCCCCAGCACTGGAGGCAGCACTGCAGGGGGGGTCTCAGGAGAGCGGAGCAGAGGGGCAGAATCCCCTCCCTGGCCCTGCTGCCCACGCTGCTCTGGGTGCAGCCCAGGACATGGTTATTGGCCTTCTGGGCTCTCCCCACCATGGCTGGATGGCATCAAGGGAACTTCTGCTGTGCTGGATTGCATTTATGTACTGATGTGGCAGGCTGACATGATCAACAAAATAAAGGATGGTGTTCTTCTCAACCTTTCTCAAGCAGGAGATGACCCAGATGTCCCATGTACCCCAGCTATCAAGCCTACATCTTTTTGTGGCTCTGGGGATATCTCTCACTTGTGACACTTTAAGATGCAATTAGAGCATCTTACTACTTGCTAGATTTTGAAGGAGGATGTTCAGGTGTCTCCTGAGATGAACTGTCCACCAACCTGTGCTCCAGGACACGCTCCCTTGCTGCACACTTTACCCTACATTTCCACAAAGGTGAGGACTTGAGTTAAATTTGATCCCAAGAGGAGTTCTGCTGTGGACTGAAACCCAGGCATGGGCTGGAGGAATGCACAGGTACAAGAAGCAGTAAGTTAATTAATTCCCACATGAGATTTCTTTTACAGACTGGTGACAGAGAGTTGCTATTGCAGCTACGGTGGAGAGCAGAGCACTAGTGAGGGCTTTGCAGTTTCTCTACATCCATGAGGTGGTCACCAAAACTTTCTTTGCTTCAGCTTATCCATTTAAGTTTGCCTCAGGTTGTTCTTGTATCTAATAATACTAAAAGAATCACTGGTCCTACTTCATGTCCCTAAAAAAATACTAAAGGATGTGAAAGGGCTCAGTAGCATCTGGCCATCTGGTTGTTGACTTTCCTCACCATCTTCTGTATGTCAAAACTGGGCCACCTTTATTCAACCACCTCTGATTCCAGTTTCCAGCCTGTGGAAATTTATTTCTCTATGGCTTTTCTTGAAAAGCCTTTTAATTTCTGCATCCAGAAATTTTAGTTGATGCTTTTAACCTGGTCCTTTAAGAATATGGTCCCAAATATACCGTGTTTCTGCTCGAGCAGTCAGCCTGGAGGTTCATTACACATGCTGGTTTGCCACATGGATCATTACTTCTCTTCCTGGTTTCTGTGATTGTTTTTCCATACTAATTAACCTTCATAAAAGCCATTTCCAGAGCAGTGTGCAAAGGCAGTCAGGAAGACTGCAGCTGTGAAGTGTAATTTCCCTGTGACTGGCTTAGGGCTGCAGCACAGGAACCAGCTTAAAGGATTTCAGATCCAAGCAATAAACCTTTCCCTGTGCCCTGGGGGATGTCACAGTCCCTTCCTGTGCCTCAGTTTCCCAAATGATGGTCCTGATACTCATTAGTAGTACAGTCATGTTCTGGAAAACAGATAAGGATTACAGAGATGCAGGAAAATTAAAAATAATTCTAATATCTTCTGTTTAAAACAAAACAAAACAAGACAATTTAGCCCCTTCCCAGCAATCTTTAAAAACATAATTTAAATTGAAATGTAGCAATAGCGCATTGTCCAGGAACAGACAGCAGTGGGGAATAAAAACAGACCCTGGAAAAAGTCATCCATTCCCATTACAGAATCACAGAGTCACAGAATGGTGGGGTTGGAAGGGACCTCAGGAGATCATCCAGTCCAACCCCCCTGCCAAAGCAGGTTCCCTACACCAGGTTGCACAGGAAAGTGTCCAGGTGGGTTTGAACATCTCCAGAGATGGAGACTCCAATATTTAAAGACTAAGAAATTTATTAAAGATGAAATGACCAATGAAGCTTCCTTTCTTCACGTTTGGCACAGGGATAGGTGAACACCGAGCAAGCAAAGGGTGGTTGCAGGGTCAGGGTTTGTCTCAGTCTGCTCCAAGCCCAAGTTCATCAGATGTTGGGTTTCAGCCTCATCCCTGCTGCTGCGTGTCCTCACACTGCAGATGGACACAGCCCCATGATGTCACCCTGAGTCTGGAAATGAGAATGAACATGGGTTTGGGAGAAGGTGCAAAGCCTTTCATCCAAAGACATTTAGGGTGTTCAGCACAAGCTGTCACAGGTTCACTGACTGTTGGGTGCTCACCTTTGACTGGATTTTTATGGCTTCCATTGAGGGAAAAAGGGTCACTTTGTACTCCAGGGTCTGCTCAGCGAATGAAGAGGCAACCCATACAGTTTAACAGCAGTTTTGTGAGTCTGTGAAAGGGTTGACTGCCTTGGTAATTTGGGGAAAGTCATCTTACTGTTTACCTCAGTTTCCCCATGTATGAAATGGGGTTTTGAAGAGCCCTCACTTTCAGAAATATTACCCAGTGCTTCAACTCCTGTGCAGACATTCAGCGTTATGCTTCTGGTGTGAAGACCATATTGGGGTGAAGTTACAATAATAGAAAGCTCAGAGAGTGGTAAGATCCTGACATCCTGAATAATTGTGGTTTGGCAGCTTTGGGATGACCAGCTCAGGGGAGATCTTTGCTTTGTTGGTGTTTGAAGCTGGGTGAGATGAATCACAGCCAAGGTTTGCTCTTGGGACAGGATCATATATATGCCCAGAGACGTCCAGGCAGGTCCTTTGCTCTAGGAAATGTCTTTTACTCACAGTAGGTGCTCAGGGTGAAAGGTCTGAGGCCATACTGGAGAGCATCCATATGCATCCAGGGCCTCTATGAGGCAGCTACAAGCAGAACATCTGGAGCAGTAAGAAAAAACCCTTTCCCAGGACATTCAAGAGGTGCTTAGGGCCAACCCTAAGGGGTGGAGTGGATGTTGTGTGACCACGTGTCTGACTCCTGTGCATTTCTCAATCCATTTTATGGATTCTCTGGCTCATAGTACAGAAGTAAGTTCCATAATGTCTAGTGCACAAGGACAACTCATGGGGAACTGTGTAGACAGCTCAGCCCTGGGCTGTCTGATAAACCCTAAACTAAACAGGGTGGTGGCTGCACCATTCAAAGAACTGAAATCTGAGTTTAGCCTTGAAATCCCTTAACAAATCATAGAATCACAGGCTGGTTTGGGCTGGAAGGGACCTTAAAGATCATCCAGTTCCAACCGCCCTGCCAGCAGCAGGGACACCTTCCACTAGACCAGGTTGCTCAAAGCCTCATCCAACCTGGCCCAGAACACTTCCAGGGAGGAGCAGCCACAGCTTCTCTGGCCAACCTGGGACACTGTCTCACCACCCTCACACCAAACAATTTCTTCCTAATATCTAATCTAAACCTACCCTCTTCCAGTTTAGAGCCATCACCCCTTGTTCTATCATTAACTGCACTTATAAAAAGTCCCTCCTCAGCTTTCTTGTAGGCCCCCTTCAGGTACTGGAAGGCCACTAGAAGGTCTCCCTGGAGCCTTCTCTTCTCCAGGCTCAACAGCCCCAACTCTCTCAGCCTGTCCTCACAGCAGAGCTGTTCCAGCCCTGGCATCATCCTCGTGGCCTCCTCTGGACTCATTCTCACTGGTCCATGTCTTGTGTTGAGGTTTCCAGAACAGGACACAGTACTCCAGGTGGGGCCTTACGAGAGTGGAGTACAGGGGGAGAATCATCTCCCTCGATCTGCTGGCCACGCTGCTCTGGGTGCAGCCCAGGACATGGTTATTGGCCTTCTCTTCGGAGCTGGTCTCAAGCCACTCATGGCCCAGTCTGTATTTATGTTTGAGATTGCCCTGACCCAGGTGCAGGACCTTGCATTTGGCCTCATTGAACTCCATCAGGTTAGCACAGTATGTCCTAAGTCTCAATCCACCACTGTTCAGTTGCCTGAGGAAGCAAAGTAAAGAAAAGTTGGAGTCTTTCAGCTTCAGTTTCAAATGACAACCTTGTGTACTCAAGCATAGACCAGCAAAAGATAGATAGATAAGGGGAAACTCCACCACACTGCCAAAGATAACGGCATAATCCAGTCAGGCATAGTCCTACACACCCCTGCATGAGTCAAAGGATAAAAACCCCTAAGATTCAGGTTGGGAATGGAGGGAGTCACTTCTCCAACTATATAGATGACTTGTGAAGGAGACCCTTCCCCACTTGACTGGGACACTGGTCAAGGTAGCTTCTGTGGGATTAAAAACCCTTACCTGGAAGGGTAAGTGAATATTGTTTATGCTTTAAGTTTGTAAACACATGTAATGTTTAGTGTGCTTGTGGTTGTCCATGAATCGCTTGTGGTTGTAATAGTGTACTTTTGGTGAATCATTTATGGTCGTAACAGTGTAGTAATCTTGCTTTTAAAACTGTGCATTCTTCCATTGTATCTGTAAAACCTGCCACAGTGGCTTGTTAAGTCTGTAAGTGAAGTTTAAATAAGTCATTTTCTTGAACCTTGCAGTTAAATCTGTGAGTGAAGTTCAAGTCATTTACCTGAACCTTGCAGTAAAATCTCTTTCCATCACATTTATCCATAACAACAAGCTCAGAATTAATCATATTTGACCCATTCCTTAAAATGCACACTTTTTGGGGAAAAAAACCCCACATCTTTCAGTCAAAGATTTGGCCCTTGAAGATTCTGATTAAACTGTGTTCTGAGTAGGCTGCTTCTTAGAGCATTAGGGCTGTGACTCATTTCCTTTTTATTGCTATGATTCACTAATGAATATTTGTGGCCTAATATCTGCCTGGTTTTTTGTTCAGATTTCCTTTTTGTTTCCCTGCATCACTGGTATCAATCTGACTTCAGCTCAGCAAAAAAAATCAAATCTGAAATGCTGGCAAATGTCTTTAACTCAATTAAACCCTTGATTTATATGGTGCTTCTGCTACCTCAAGAGAAGCCATATATTTTCCTGATATTATGGGGAAATTACTTTGGATCTATGAGAAAGCCAAGTTAATGTTATTGCATATTTCCATTAGCAAAGCTCTCTGCAGCCATGAGATTTTTCTTCTTCTTCACTTAAAGAGAAGCTCCATGAAAACACTGGGATGTTCAGACCTTGACACACACAAAATTTGGCCCTCCTTGACCTCACATTGTTTTCATGCACCCACCTATTTATTGCCTTTAAATCCTTAGCTGAGATTTCCAGGACCTTTAATTGTCTTTATTTTTGCTGTGAGTTTCAGCCCAAGTGTTTCACCCATTTCTGTGGAAGAGGCAAGGAGAAAGATGCTGTCTTACTACCTTACAGCTCCTACCACCGTCTCTGGAGCTGCTTTCCTCTCCCTTCCTTGCACGCCAAGATTTCATTGTGCATCTAAAACCTTGGAGCTACAATTTTGCAACAAAAATCTCACAACTAAAATCTCTGGTGTTGACAGGGAAAAGCTCCCTGAATTTGCATGAGACTAGGTAAATTTGGGGCAAAACCACAAGATTTGTTTCAGACATTTTTCTCATCAGTAAAATCTGGCTGCTAAATTCTTCCAAGATGCCATCTTTGAAGGACATGTCCCACTTTGTGATCCTGTGTATATGGCTCATTGCTCTCTGGACATGACAACCAAATCCCTTGGGCATTTCATGGCACTGACTCCATCTCTCCCATCTTTTATCTCTCTGAACCCTCTTTTAACTCTGCCCATGACACTCAAGTTGGGTGGAAGAAGGTGCTTCATTCAAAAGGTCATGTACAAACAGGGCATGAGAGATTTCCCAGACACTTTTCAACCTAAAGAGCATCCAAGCAATTTGAAAATATGCTGCACTTTGTATCTGCTGTTTGGCAATCAATGCAGGAGTGCATATGAATATGGAGGGAATAAGTAGAATATTTTCCCTTGCCAGAAATTAGTTTATTGTTCTAGAAAAGCACAGTTTTACAGTGATAATTATAAAAACAAAATAATTTAAAAATCAATCATAAATCTAATTGTTACAATTCCATATCAGCTTCCAGGTACTGATGGTAGTCAGGGCCTGATGATGTTTCTAGACCTTCAACAATGGGGTTATTTCTGCTCTGAAACACCTCAGGACTTTATAGTTCATAAGTGGTCCATGAACCACAGGTCAACACTGAATAAGTGCAGCAGAGCCTGTGCTTTACCACCTGAGCCACTTCTGCTCAGATCTGCTTATTTATGGGGGTAATTTCTTTGCTGATGTCTCAGCCATAAATCACTATATATCATGTCCAAATGCTATTAAAAAACCCTGACATCTTCACGAGCCCTTTTGCAAGCTGTTCACTTGCAGCTTTAATGATGGAAATGGTCATTGCTTTTATAGCAAAGATTTCCCCTCCCTTTCAGAGAATCGCTTGGTTGGAAAAGACCTTTGAGATCATCAAGTCCAACTGTACCTGTGCACGACTAAAACATGTCCCCAAGCACCACATCTACACATTTTTTAATTACCTACAGGGATGATGACTCCATCACTTTCCTGGACAGCTTGTTCCAGTGCCTGAGAACCTTTGCAGTGAAGAAATTTCTCCCAATATTCAATCTAAACCTCCCCTGGTGCAACTTGAGGCCATTTCCTCTTGTCCTGTCCCTTGTTCCGTGGTTGAACAGACCCACCCCCACCTCTCTCCACCCTCCTTGCAGGGACTTGGACAGAGCCACAAGGTCTCACCTCAGCCTCCTTTTCTCCAGGCTCAACAACCTCAGTTCCCTCAGCTGCTCCTCATCACACTTGTAAAATTCAGTCTATGAATTGCTTCTCCTGACACTGCAACATAAGCCAGAGGGGAAACCTCAAGCCAGCAGAGGCTTAGTGAAAATCAAGAATCTAATACCCAAATCTTTCCAGAGAAAAGGTATTTATTATATGACAAAGCACTGCAGGATTCACCCACAGCAGCGGAACAGGGACACCTTGGCCCTCTGGGCAACCCCGAGTTGGTGGGAGCTGATGGTGACCAGCTTGTGCATGCAGCATCTTGCAAGTGTCAGACTATGGAGCAAATGAAAAGAGAATGTCAACACACGGCCTGAAAAGACCCTGGCCCAGGTTGGCCAGAGAAGCTGTGGCTGCTCCTCCCTGGAAGTGTTCTCAGCCAGGTTGGATGAGGCTTTGAGCAACCTCGTCTAGTGGAAGGTGTTCCTGGTCATGGCAGGGGGGTTGGAGCTGGATGAGCTTTAAGGTCCCTTCCAACCCAATCCATCTTATGATTCTATACCCAGCAGATAGAAAAACAAAGTACAACTGCATCATGCTGCCTCAGCACTTCCCCAAAGAGCCTGTATTTACAAGATTTTTCTGTTTACAGACATAGCTATGAGTGTCCCTGCCCATTCAGAGTGGAAATTCATATAATGAGTCCTCTGTTTTGATTGTGGACCATATGGCCTTTCCATCTCCTTTCCCTAATACAAATCTGTTTAGATTGTCTCAGCTGCTCAAGTATTTGGTCATTTGTGCTGGCATAACTGCCTAATTGTCTGTCTTTGTCATGGCTCTTCTGGATGGGATTGGGTCTTGTCAACCGCAGCGAGTGAGTTTGTAAATCAGAGCATCTGTCAGAGGCTGGAGAGAGATGAGTGTCAGATGGGGAAGGGACAGATGTTTTCTCATCCCTAAATCCACCACTGGCTGCAAAATCAAGTCGCAATTCATTCCCACTACAGCATCCCAGCTCCATCCGAGCCAGGAGCATAGGGAGGCAAATAGAAAGCCCTGCCTGCTAATAAATCCTGCCATCCCTCATCAGACAACTCACTTTGGTGGCTTTAGCAATTTAATCTGAAGCCATTGCAGCTGGGCAGCCAGGATGGCTCAGCTGGCAAAATGGGCTGGATTTGGCCCAGGGGTCAGAAATTCATATTCAGCTCTTGTTGTGTGACGCCTAAACATCTGTAATGCTGTCCTGGTTTTTAGCTGGAACAGAGTTGGGTTTTTTTTAGCAGCTAGAATAGCGCTGGGGTTTGGGTTCAGCTGGGATTTGTTAGGAGAGAAACACTGAGAACATCCCTGTGTTTGCATTTTGTCACTGGACGTTGAAGGACTTTGTGTTTTGTGAGTCTACAACTGCAAGATCTAAGGGGACAAGGAATATTTCAATGAGTCAGCTCCATGGGCATTTGGCTCTGCCAAGGGGCTGTTCCATCTCCTGTCCCCCATGGGCAGGAGATCCATGAGGGGCTCTTCCTCTCTGGCTCTCTCTGGCTCTCGCTCGGGCTCTGGCTCTCCCGGGATTGCGGTTTCGGGTCGGGATTGTTGCTGCTCCGGGATCGTTCCCTGGGAACGGGCCGGGCTGGGTTGGCTGGTGGTGAGCAATGGCACTGGGTGTCACTCATTTGCATATTTTATTTCTATTATTATTATAATTATTATTTTAATATCAATATTATTTTAAGTTTTATTTTATTTCCATGATTAAATTGTTCTTATCTCAACCTATGAGTCTCCTTACCCTTGGCCCCCAATTCTCTCCCCTATCCCCTTGGGCTGTGTTTGTCTGCTAGCCAAGTGAAGCCACCACAAATCCTCAGCATCTTCCCACTGCAAAAAGTGAAGCTGGCTGTAGGGCATGTCTTGGGTGAGGTTTAGCTAGTCCAGCCCTCTCTACACTTGCCTTGGGATAATTTGAGTAGTGTGGAGCTGGTATTTAAATAAACAACTTTACAAGAGCTCAGGTGGGTGCTGTAAAACTGGCTGTCCCACGTCAAAGTGTAGCCAGATAGCCTCCCCAGGCTCTGCTAGGTTGGAAATAAAACATGCATGTGTGTGTGTGTGCACACATGTAAGTGAGCAAGAGGATGGGCACATGTCCTCCGTAATTCCTCAGTGTACACATCCCTTCCATATAATGCTCATCTCCCCAAGGGTGGATGTAGGTGCAGTTGCTTCTGGGTCACAATGACTACCTTAGTCCCTCTGCAAAGGACTAAGACAAGAGCTGGGGTGTGAGTCTTTGCCCCAGCATGAGCTTCAAAACTTTCTATTGTCCCTCCAAAAACAGTGGAAGGGGCCAGTGATTGAGTTCAAGTCACACAGAGGGTGTGTGTAGAACTAATTCAGTCTGAAGATGATGTCTGTAATAGTGATGTAGTAATTTGGGGGTTTGTTTTTTGGTTTTTTGGTGAAATTTCAGCCTTTCTGACTATTTTGCCATTGCCTGGCAGTGATTTTTTAAGAGCCAAGCAGGCATTGATGTAGTTCTGCCAGTGCAAGGTCTGATTTTCACAGCTCTCCCGTAGCTGATCATTAGTGTCATAGTACAAGGAATCTCAATCTCTACTAGAAATTGCATTTTTTTCTTGATAAATGAAATATTTTCTTCACTTTTTCCTTGACCTTTTCATTTCCTGGTTTTCACACAAAAACCTTCACCTTCCTTCACCAATTTTCTATGGTATTTTAGTTACAATTTCTATGAGCTCTTCTCCATCCTCATTTTTTTTTTTCCTTTTATATGGTTTTTTCAACAAAGAATCATCCTGTTTCTTGACTGTGAAATAATATATTTTTATCATCCACACAATTTTTCTCAAACAGCCACTTCTTTCCTACAGTTTTCCATACAGTTCATTTGAATAATAACATTTCTCTGGAAATCAACCCTGCAGAAACATTGATTGGAGGTACAGGCACGTGCAGGTGAATCCCTCACATAGTCTGATACCAGCTGTGACTGCCTTCTATTTACCTAAATGAAATGTAAGTGAGTTAACATCCCTCATCCCTAGACAGTCATCAGCTTCCAATCAGTCATTCATCTTCACCGTCTGCTCCTGTGACAAAGAGCACAAAAGGGGAAAAAAATATTAACTCTAATTTAATCAACTCTACTGATGGTTTCTTACCAGCTCTGTGGGCTTGCCTTGGTGTGTCTTTCTTTGAGCTTCACACAACTGGTGATTTGCACCTCTTACTGCTTTTTCTCTTCTTTCATATATGAAAGAGGATGAAGCTTTGAGCAACCTGGTCTAGTGGAAGGTGTCCCTGCTGATGTAGAGCTGGTGTACAATGGAGAAAAAGCAGTGTTCACAGAAGTTAAGCTTGGAACATGTATTAACTTGTCAAGAACTTGAGGTCAATCAAGTGCTTTGGAGGGTGGGATACCTTCCTATTCATTTCTAAAGGCCAGCAAGCCCAGATGAACTTTACCTTCAGCCACTCAGTGCTGTTATCTCATCCACAAAACTGTTTCAGGTGTGGCCACAATACTGCAAAAACCACACAGCTGGCCACAGCATTCACCCTTCCAGCGGGAGGTGGTTGGACTAGATGTTATCCTGAGGTCCCTTTCAACCTGAGTTACCCTGTGATCCCTTAAGGGTGTTGGTTCAATGGTCTCAATAACTCCCTGCCCAAGAGGAACCAGACAGGCAGCAGCAGACTTGCTCTTTTGTATTTAGTCTTCCCTCATCATCTTCCCCTCTCTCCAAGTCCAGCATCCCCAGAAAATCACTCTTTAAATTACTCTTAGCAGTATCTTCACCTCTACTCCAGTAAGACCAACCACTGGCATGAGAAGCCAGAGCCTTCCTCACTTTTAACTCTTAATTTGCTAGCAGAGAATGAACCCATATCTGGGGAGAGGTCCTCTCCTTCTCCATAATAATAAATACAATAGCAACAAACAGTATAATAGACAAAGTAAAAGCAAACAGCTTTGAAAACACTCTGTCAGCAGTCTGTTTTCCCATCTGTCAACCCATCTGTCATTCCTCAACCTACTCCTGATAGCAAACAGCTGCTCACAAACATCTCTTCCTCAGAGGGATTCTTCCCATAGATTCTTCAGGATACCTGGATGTATTTGAGACCACTACACTGGTCCAGTTGTTTATCATCTGCCTCATCTCAGTGAAAATGAGAGCAGTTTGTACCTAGGATGCAGCTTGAAGATTTCTGATCTTGTGGGTTAAATCACTGTTGGAAGTTATAACCTGTTCCTTATTTGCTCTCTAAACTAATTTTCACAGCTGAGATACTTGTTCTTGTGCCCTGGTAGAATTCAAAGAGCCAGTGCAAGCTCCAAGTTATGTTAAAAAAGTATAATGTAAGGATTTGGTGGCTGAAAAAACATCTGTTGGCCTCCAGGTAGAGATGGTCCCAAAATTGCACACATGCCCATCATGAAAGGAGGAGGCAATATGTTCTCCCATGCATCTCTAGACATCCTATCAGATGGGTGGCTCCTCATCTGTAGAAAAAACAACAGAGGTGGCTTGGTTTCTGCTCACTGCTCCTGATTTCTGCAGTCACTGCTACAGGAAAGGTCATGGAGCTGAAATGGAAAGCCTTGGAGCTGAAATGGAAAGCCTACAGCTCTGCAGACCCTTGGTGGAGTAGATCTGCTAATGAGCCATGAGAGATGGGAATATCCTCCCTGTTGTCCCAGCACTGGGAGCCACCTAACCCAGCCTCCCCTTCAGCTCTTCCATCTTGTTTCTGGTCCCTCTGTCTCAGTGAGAACAGAGAAGGAACCTTTTAATCACTCTGTCTCATCCTGTCATTACCAAAACCTGCCTCCAATTTCCCTAGGCCATGTTGGTGTTCTCAGCTATAACCAGGATGTACATGGTCCTTCACATGTAACTCATCTCCTAACCACCACCTTTTGCCATAATCTTCTTCCCCTTCATCCTACATTTAACATGCCACAAAAATATTTACACAGGAGAAAGCTTGAGGGAAATAGCCATGGGAACAGCTTGAGAGAAAAACCACAGCAATAAAGGGATAAAAAACATATGCACCATGAATTAGGTGATAATCTGGACAGCAGAAGAGGCAATGCCCTAGGAAGACTTGGATTAAAGGAAAGAAAACAAAGACAAGCTGGCCAAGGTTAGGAGGGAGGACTGTGGTAGGAACATCTGAACTATCCTACACATGAGATGAACTCACTGCCCAGCCTCCACACCATGCTCTCCTTAGATGTGCAGAGCAAGATGGTGGTATGTGGGGCTGCACTATCCTAGAGTCATCCCAAACTCTGTCTGGACCACTTTAACCCAGCAGCAACTAGTGGTCTTCCAAAACAGAAGAAGGAAAAACAAGCTTTCTGCATCGCAGGGACAGACCTGGTTTAGATGTGGTACCCAAAGTCCTAAAGCTGGATATCCCATATTGCTATTGCTGGCCAGACGGGGACTATGGCATAAATTATCCATGAAAATATGACTTTTGCTCAAGGGTGAGACGGGCTGTGACACCTCAGTAGTGTGCACACAATTAACTACCACTGTTTAGAAGATAGCAAGCATTTTCTGCAAGGAAAAGAACTTCATCTAATTCAGAAAGAGATATAAGGTCTTGTTACTTAAGAAATTGAATTTCTTTCTCAAAAAAAAAAAAGGAAAAGAAAGGGGAAAAAGAACAAAAAATATGACTGGTGTGCAGGTTTCTTCTCTTTGGAGTAACTGGGATCCAGAGAAAAGATGCTGGATTAGCACTGGAGTTGCAGAGTTTTAAGGAATATATTCTCTGAATCCAGACAATCATAGAATGGTTTGGGTTGGAAGGGACCTTAAAGATCATCCAGTTCCAACTCCCCTTCAATGGGCAGGCACATCTTCCACTAGACCAGGTTCCACTAGACTTGTCCAACTTGACCTTGAACTCCTCTAGAGGGGCATCTACAGCTTCTCTGGGCAACCTGGGCCAGTGTTTCGCCACCCTCACACCAAAGAATTTCTTCCTCACATCTCATCTCAATCTCCCCTCCTTCATTTTAAAACCATCACCACTTGTCCTATCACTGCCCTCCCTGATAAGAAGTCCCTCCCTAGCCTTCCTGTAGGCCCCCTTTAATACTGGAACACAATAAGTTCTCCCCAGAGCCTTCTCTTCTCCAGGCTCAACAGCCCCAACTCTCTCAGCCTGTCCTCACAGCAGAGCTGCTCCAGCCCTGGCATCGTCCTCGTGGCCTCCTCTGCACTGGTTCCAGTGGGTCCATGTCCTTGTGCTGTTGGTGGCCCCAGCACTGGAGGCAGCACTGCAGGGGGGGTCTCAGGAGAGCGGAGCAGAGGGGCAGAATCCCCTCCCTGGCCCTGCTGCCCACGCTGCTCTGGGTGCAGCCCAGGACTTCCTTGAAACCAGGGAAGCAGACATCCAACCACTGCATGTGAAATCGCCTTATGGACTTGGTCCTCTCACTGCTCAAACACTAACCTGGGTCCTATATTTGCACCACAAATCTCTTTTTGAGTGCAGTGGTCCAACACAAACACATCTTCTTCCAAAACCTCAAAATCCAGAGGGATGAAACAAAAGAGATGAAACAAAAAAAAGCCTCAAACACTTCCCTTCTGATTCCCAGCCTGCTCTGTAGCACCATCCTTGATTGGTACAAATAGGTATTTGAGGTGAAGGCATCTTCCCACTCCCTACCCTCCAGCTCTTTATCCCTTTTTTTTGCAACTGCTTTTTTCCATGGTTAGGAAACCAGCATGCACAGGGCTAATTAGAGAGCAGAGATGTTATTATGCAGCACACTCAGCACGGGTAGCTGCACTGATGGAGATGGATGGGTGCTGGTGGATAGAAGGAGAGCCGAGAGCACTTTGTCATGAGCAGATGGCAAGGGGAGGGGAGGAAGGGGGAGAAGGGTCTCTTGGGGGAGTAAATCTAGCTCAGGAAAACATTCATTTTACTCTCTGGCCCAGCTGACTGAATTAAGGTGAAGTGCAATCAGCCTCTCGCCCATTAATGACGTGTTTTTCAAAGGAAAGAGAAGAGAGGAGTCAATCACTCGAGGTGTAATTGAGGGATGACTGATGGAAAAGCTTCATGCAGGCGCCTTTGCCACATCACAGTGAAATAATACATGGCTGAAGCAACACTCTCCCTTCCTGAGCTAAGGAGAGGCTGTTGAGGACAACGAAACTGCCTCAGCATCTCTAGTGAGGGTGGCAGCTCTAGGAGCTGGGATTAGCCTGTCTGGCACAGCACCAAGCAAGATGGGCTGAGATGGCACAACACATCCTTCTCAGCACCCTCATGACAAAAAGCCACTGGTCAAAAACCCTGCTGCAAATTTGGGTCATATATGTGCCCCAGGAATCACCTCTTGTCTTCAAGGGACCAACATGTGCTTTCTTTCCAGCTCCACCACATCCCATCAAGGCATCTTAGTTACTGGAAAAGGGACTTGTGCATTACCTGTGCAATAACTGCAGGTTTGGTGGCCACTGAGCTTTTGTATGGATGGGGAGGTCAATCAGTGCCCAAGATTTGCAGCTCTGGGTCTTTGTGAGCCACAAATCTCCCAGAGTTGACCCATAGCTGTTCAAATACGGTCTTCTGCACTGAAGCCTGTGCTAACACACAAGGGAAAAGTCATGGTACATCTTTCACCCCCAACCAGAAGGAATCCCTGTACAAGAACAAGGACCTGTTCTTCACCCAACCCAGCCACATGGTTTAGTGCTTGCCCAGAACATGCTGTCACCGCCATGGCTGGAAGAGAGGACCAGGCAAAAAGCATCCTGTTGTGGGGGTGGGTGGACACTCAGACACAAGAGGCACAGGGATGAAGCATTCAGCCTTTCCATGGTGCAGATAACTCCATAAACTATCATTACAAAACCCAGGAGGTCAGGGGGACCATTTAATGTTACAGAATAAGAGAAGGAAGGGGGAGGAAAACAGTAAGTCAAGACAATTCATCAGCCTAAGGTTCCTGGACACCCTCAGGTTGGCCTAGTGCTTTGCTATTAATACTTGGGGAGATGGAGGTAGTCCACACATTCATCTTCCTGAAGTACCCTATTTCTTACCAGTGTTTCTAGGAAGATGTGCTCAGAGTATCTGCTCTGCTTAAGGAATGGTGCTGGATGATCTACTGTGGGTCAGAGCTCCACAGGCACTTCTGAGCTCTTCTTGAAAGCAAGGGCTTCAAAGTGTTCAAGACAAAGCTCTCCTCACAGGTATGATGCTTGATTGCTGAGATCACTTTCAAGAGTGATCATGGGTTATTGAAGGTTGGTCTAGTGAGCAGGAGGTGGTTAGGAGAAACGGTGTCATATTGTGTCCTGATCCCAGCTCATTTTTTCCAGGTAAAGGAGAAAGGGAGAAATTGCATTTGTGTTTGGAGATCTCCAACCCTCCGGTCCTTATCAGAGGCAGCAGCCCAACAGATCACAGAATCACAGAGTCACAGAACAGTTGAGATTGGAAGGGACCTCTGGAGATCATCCAGTCCAACCCCCCTGCCAAAGCAGGTTCCCTACACCAGGTTGCACAGGAAAGTGTCCAGCTGGGTTTGAACATCTCCAGAGATGGAGACTCCACACCCTCTCTGGGCAGCCTGGCCCAGGGCTCCGGCACCCTCACAGTAAAGAACTTTTTCCTTATCTTCAGATGGAACTTTCTGTATTACAGTTTGTGCCCGTGGCCACTTGTCCTGTCACTGGCCACCACTGGAAAGAGTCTGGCCCCATCCTCTCGACACCTACCCTTTAGGTATTGACCAGCATTGATCAGTTCCCCTCTCAGGCTGCTCTTCTCCAGGCTGAACAGTCCCAGCTCTCTCAGCCTCTCCTCACATGGGAGATGCTCCAGGCCCCTCAGCATCTCTGTAGCCTCCACTGGACTCTCTCCAGAAGATCCCTGTCCCTCTGGAACTGGGGAGCCCAGAACTGGACACAACACTCCAGATGTGGCCTCACCAGAGCAGAGCAGAGATGGAGGACAACTTCCCTCACCCTGATGGGCATGATTTTCTGAATGCACCCCAGGAGACCATCCATCTTCACAGTAAACTTGGCTTTATTTTTGTTTTCAGATCTGGTCACCCAGGGCTGTGCCTGAGCATCGCGGCGTCACGCGCTGCTGAACCCACCTGCTGTCAGTACTGGCTCAGCTGTTTCCATGGCAAGAGACAGTAGGATGTCATTAGGGGCTCTGGCTTCCCAAGTCAGTGGAATGCTGATGAAAACAAATTGAGATGCAGAAGCAATGTCCTGAGATGCCTCCCTGCCATGTGACCTGTCCCACCTCAACCCTTAGGGGATTTATCATCATAAAACCTCTCTTATCAAAAAACCTGAGATTTTTTTTTCTGGCAAGTGGCTCTGTTGAGCAATAGATGACCTCTCCTTTGCCAGGTGCCTACATGCTGCTGTGGCAGTCTCCGTTTTGCAGGTGGGAAACCCATCTATAATGAGGTTGAGGGCTTTAGCCAAGCTGAAGTGGATAGTTTGCAGTGGAGCTGGATGTTGAGCCTCAGTGCTTCTCCTAGGAGCCTATAAGCCACTCTGCTTCCCCATTTACCTTTAGATAGTTGTGACCAGAGATGAACTTGATCTGGTTTTGGGAAGAAATCTGGACCCATGTTCAATGTTTGGCCTGTAATCAAACTCCAGCTCTGTCTCCTTTCTTCTTTAGCACATCCATGCTCTCATTTCAGCCATATCTGCTGCAAAGCAGGGACATAAATCTGCTTCAAACTTGCCTACTCGAGGTCTTAAAATGCACAAAACCCAGAGCTCACCCTGGAGACCATGGAGCATGCATGAAGAGAAATACTCACATGCAGATCCTTTTCCAGCACCCAGTAATTTGGGTTAAAACAGCCTCCAGTATCCTGGCCCCTCCACAGGATCTACTCCAGGCAGGCTACCTCTGACCCAGGTTTGTTTAAAACACACTACTGAGGATAAAAATGTCCCAAACAAACCTTCCTCAGCAGCCCCTCCCAGACTTTTGCTGCTGTTTCTGTGAGTTTCATTGAATCACAGAATAGTTTGGGTTGGAAGGGACCTTTCAAGGTCATCTAGTCCAACCCACCTGCAGTTAGCAGGGACATCTTCAACCAGATCAGGTTGCTCAGAGCCCCATCCAACCTAACCTTGAATGTTCCGAGGGATGGGGCTTCTACCACCTCTCTGGGCAACCTGGGCCAGGGTTTCACCACCCTCAGTGTAAAACATTTCTTCCTTCTATCCAGTCTGAATCTCCCCTCTTTTAGTTTAAAACCATCACCCCTTGTCTTGTCACTTCAAGTCTGTCCTCATCTTTCTTATAATTAAGATAAGATGTGGCCCTCTTTAAGAACTGAGAGGCCACAATAAGGTCTATCTGGAGCCTTCTCTTCTCTGTGTCTTACCTGGCTCCATGCTACATTTAAATATGTTGGACATAAGGAATCACCTCTTCTCTTCTTTCCCTACCCAAAACCCCACCAGTTGGTGTTTGCAAAGCCCTATGGTCCCAGCTCCTTCCCTCTGAAAGCAGCACCCAGGTCCAGCTGGACCCAGAGCTGCAGGGCAGGGGATTAAAGAGGGGGCTGCAAAGAGAAGATGGGTAAAAGCTGGTGCTGTGTTGTTATCAACTGCTACTGATCCAGCCACAGCCCCAGACAGCTGAGCCAGGACTTGTCCCCATGTGCAAACCCAGACTGCAGTAGCTCTACCTCCAGATGCAATTGTAAGGGTGGACAAAGCAGCAGGGAGAAGAGGACAACACCCTTTCCAGATTGAGAAAACCCTACTTGAAAGCACAGTAAATGAAATACACCCTGCATAGAGCTACAAAGTCCAGGGACTGGTGGTTTTGAGATGACACCCACTGGTGAGGAGCAAGACTGCAAGCAGGCTGAGGTGTCTTGGCCACATCATTGCCTAAAAACAACCTTGAGATGGGTCTTCAGTTTTGTCATATAACACCCCCTGGATGGCACAAAGCAGGAGTTCCTGCCCCAGAAAGCTTATAAGCAGGGTGAGAACAAGTAACTGGTTGCACATGATCTAGAAAAAAAAAGATGATCCATTAAAAAACATCAACAGGGACAATATTTCCAGCAGGAGCAGCTGTAATACGTGAGCCCAGGGAAGATTTTACATGTGTGGGAACCTCAACTTTCAAAGGTGGTTTCCCAGATCAGGGATGTGCTGGTTTTGGCTGGGATAATGTTCTTTATAGTAATTAATATGGGATCATATTTTGGATTTGTGCTGAAAACAGTGCTGATTATGCAGAGATGTTTTTGTTATTGCTGAGCAGTTCTTACACAGAGTCAAGGTCTTTTCTGCTCCTCACACCACCTCACCAGGGAGAAGGCTGGAGGTGCACAAGACATTGGGAGGGGACACAGCTGGGACAGCTGACCCCAACTGACCACACCATATGACATCATAAAGCTGAGGAAGAAGATGGAAAGGGAAGGATGATGTTTGTCTTTCCAAGTCACTGTTATGTGAGATGAAGCCCTGCTTTCCTGGAGGTGGCTGAACACCTACCTGCTGATGGGAAGTCCTGGATGAATTCTTTGTTTTGCTTTGCTTGTGTGTGTGCAGCTTTTGCTTTAACTATTAAACCATCTTTATCTCAACCTACAAATTTTCTTACTTTTACTCCTCCATTTCTCTCCCCCATCCCACCAAGAGGGAGTAAGTGAGCAGCTGCATGGTGCTGACCTGCCAGCTGAGGTCAAACCATGACAAGAGAACAAGATGGAATGAGGCTCAGGGGGACCCAAGCAGAAGTTAAACCCATAAGGTTACACCTTGGAGCCTGTCTGGGGCTTTACCTAAGATGTTCATTGTGGTGAGCTTGATCCTGCAGCTCTCTGTCCTGTGCACAGAGATATCTCAGAGCACACAGGGGTGACAGCAGTCAGCATGTACATGGCAGATAAAGGTGCTGTGAAAAGGGAGTGTTGGTGCTCTTGGTGAGTTTGGAAAAATTATCTCATGAGTCACTTCATGTCTTAGTTTCCATTCTGAGCTGTAGCATGACCTGAGCAGCAGGGCTCCCTGGGTGAACCACAAGTTTCCCCATCATTTTTATTTCTCACAGAGAAACCCCTGACTTCCCCCAAGTCAAAGATGGGACCAGGTTTTTTTCCTACCCAACCAAAGTTCACCTGCCTACCCAGGAAGCCATTAGTGTGCTCCCACCCAAGCCAGTCAAGCAATTTCCAATGATGTGGGGTTTTAGTTGGGAAAAAAACAACTTTATTTGGAAAAAGTGAAAAATTTTAACATTCATGGCCATTTTGACAAACCTGCTGTCTTGTGCACCCTAAAGCAAGCAGGTATCACAGTCTCCTCTCCAAGGTGGCCCAGATATTATCTACCTGGCTATATTCAAGCTTCAGGACCTGGACCCCAAGAAGCTGAGTCAGTACACATCAGAGAGAGGTTCAGCAAACTTCATTGATGCCAAGAGTAGTCAATGAGCTTGGATTAACCTATGATCCTGTGACCCTTGTCCAGGGACCTCCACAGCTCCACTGAAATAGTTGCAGGAGTGTAACAGGAATCACCTTCCCCTTTCCAGACCTCATTGCAACCATCCTCACCTCTGATCCTTCTACTTAAGACAAACAAAGACCAACCTAAATGGCAACCATACAGGTCAAGCTGGCAGCTCTGTGTGCACTGGAAAGTACATCTGAGAACCCTGGGCCAACAAGGGGACACCCCAAGATGGAGGGAGACACCCCAAGATGGAGTGGGACACCCCAAGATGGAGTGGGACACCCTAAGATGGAGAGGAACACAATGGTCCCGAGAAGCAGAAGTTATTTTGCAGAGATGCTTCATAGCCACAGCCTGAGTTCACATTTCATGCAGGAGATGGAAAACACCTTCTCCCTCATCAGTTTTTCTAAAACCAAAGGGATTTTGACAATCTTGGGGGTTTGGATGGAGAAGTGTTGATCTTGCAGCAGATGGCGCTTCTGCCTGGGAAATAGGGCCAGGAACTGAGCAGGGAGTGGAGCAAGGCAGGAGCTCCCAAGCATTGATCATCAGAGGTGACAAATACCCCAAATTCAGGGTTGTTGGCCTCACTTTGCTTTCAGAAGGATCTTCCTGATCCTCTTTCATCTCCCGTTGATAAATATATCATTCACCCTTGATAAAGAATATTTGCAGCCACCACCACAAGGAAACCCAACCCCTGGTTTGGGTTGGTCTTTACACATATTTTGTTTGGTAAATAAAATAAAATTTAATTTAATTTAATTTAATTTAATTTTTAAAATAAAATACAATAAAAAATAAAATAAAATAAAATAAAATAAAATAAAATAAAATAAAATAAAATAAAATAAAATAAAATAAAATAAAATAAAATAAAATAAAATAAGACCTCAAAACTAAGGGAATTATACATCTTTAGATATTTTCTTCATGTGGGAGCTTTGGGGAAGGGAAGGAAAGGGAAGGGAAGGGAAGGGAAGGGAAGGGAAGGGAAGGGAAGGGAAGGGAAGGGAAGGGAAGGGAAGGGAAGGGAAGGGAAGGGAAGGGAAGGGAAGGGAAGGGAAGGGAAGGGAAGGGAAGGGAAGGGAAGGGAAGGGAAGGGAAGGGAAGGGAAGGGAAGGGAAGGGAAGGGAAGGGAAGGGAAGGGAAGGGAAGGGAAGGGAAGGGAAGCTTTCAACAAAATCAGAATGTCATATTTGGCTTTTACAGTAATTTTTACCAAAATTACTTTGAAATAATAATAATAATAATAATAATAATAATAATAATAATAATAATAATAATAATAATAATAATAATAATAATAGAACAATACAGCAAAATATTTCCATCTACCCGAAAAAGTAAACAAGTAAATGCTCTTTCATGGAGAGTTTACACTTTTTTAGGTCTTTTATCAATTTGTCCAATAAAAACATAGGTCAAAATCTCAAGCAACAGTAAAATCTACATATATTTATATGCATGCACCCATACACCCCCCATTTATTCCTAAGTGTACTGTGAAATAATGTACTGAAACCCCATCAGCTGGCACGCTCATTACTTGATTTATCTGACTGATAATTATTGCTTAGGGAGAGGAGGAGGGAAAAAAAAATCAGTGCCCTCTGATGGGTGAATGTGCAGATTTCCAGGGTTTCTCCCAGGATAATGTTTGCATAGTAAAAACTTTTTTTCTTTATAGGAGGAGAAGTCACAAGACAGATTTAGTGGCCAACCACACAAACATCTGTTTGCACAGCAGAGCCTGAAACCAAGCTAATGCTCAGTCCTGATGGCAGATCAGGCTGGGTATGAATGGATGAGCCTGGGCAAATAAACTGCTCCTGCCCTGCAGGTGACCCATGAAAATTGCAATTTTCTGACACTTTTTTACTCTCCCTTGAACACATCTATATTCTAATTTATTTTTTTTTTTCTTCCTTTAAGGGATGATCCCTTTTCTTCATCTTTAAGGGATGTGGGCTTGAGATAGGTAAGATTTATATTAAAAGCAAAGCTTTCCTCTTTTCTTGCTTGAACACAGGTTACTGAATCAAGGCACTCTACGTGCCTTTGATCAGAAACACAATCAAATATTTATAGGGTGAGAGATCCATCTGTTCAGATGAATTCCCAGCGGGGTAGCTCCATTCCTGTCTTATTACTCACTTCATTTTCTTCCCTCTCTCCATTTTTCCTGGAATAAATTGGTTAAAGACTGACAGTGGAGGGAGTAAATATTTCTTATTCCTTTCTCATCTGCACACAGAGGAAATAATCTTGTCTACTTGCACACATGTTTATTTAGCAGTGGGTTTGGAGACCAATCTGCACACAAAGCCTTGTCCCCAGGCTGGTTTGGCTGTCACCTCTGGCTGTACATGGCTGGGCAATGCTCAGCCCATCAATCACCTATTTTGGCATTTTCCATGTGTATCAGCTGGAGGACAAATAAATTTCATGCTGAGATTCCTGCCTTTCCATTTTGACCCCACTGGCCTTTGTGGAACCAACATTTCTCTGTAATATTGATGCAATTGTAGGGGTAGGTATGGGGTGGGTACCAAGCATGGAGGGGGAGGAGGATTAAACCTCCTGTAGAAAGCACTTTCAAAGGAGAAAAAACACATCTGCATTGGTGAGGAACATTTTGAGCCAGTGTGACTAATGAGACTAGAACAAAGGCTTTAAAAGTGAGAATTTCAGCATGGGGAGGGCATTTATTTGAGGGCATTTCAGCCCCAAGGTAGTCCTGAAGGTCACCTCTTGGTCCCCAGTGGGTGCATGGTCTCTGCTGGGAGATTTACCCTACCTGGAGCAGAAGACATGCTCTCTCTGTTGTTTATCAACCTCTCCTGACAAACTTAAATGCTGTCCCATAGGATCACAGTCCATGCAGGCTGGAAAGGATCTCAGGAGATCTCCAGAGCAACCTTCTGCTCACAGCAGGGTCAGCTCTGGGGTTTGGACTCAGAGATTTATCCACTTGTGACTTAAAACCTTAAAAGATTAAGCTTGGGCAACCTCTTTGGGCAAACTCTTCCACCAGTTCTCTTCCAAATCCACCTCTACTGAAACAAAAGCATCCTATGGCTTCTGCCAGTGCCTCAGCTGCTAGGCTGAAGCCTCCTGAAATAGCTGGTCATCTCTGGATAGACAATTTCCTAAAGTCATAGAGTCATAGACTGTACTGGGTTGGAAGGGACCTTCAAAAGTCATCCAGGTCCTATGTTGTCATTACAACTGACTACATCACAGCCAGGTTTGAGCAAACCCATGTGCCAACACCTAAACCAAAGACATGCCAAGACCTATTGTCCCCTACCAAGAGGGAGTGGGCTGAGATTAAAACAACCCTGCAACCAGAAAAGGAGTGAGACTGTAAGAAAACCTTAGAGAAAGGTGTTTGATACCATTCACTGTGTGCTGATCACACTCCCATCTGTGTCAGAGAGGCTGGTTGGATGCTGACCAAGGCACCACCAGTGCTTCTCTAGGAGGTCACCACCATCCCTGGTTGGCAGAGAGGATATTCCTGGTGGAGACAAGAATGGAGACTGAGCAGGGGACTGGAAAAGAGAGTAGGAATGCCCAGAACCTTTATAATCTATTTTACCTAGTGTTGATTTTTCAATCAAAGCCAGCAGCTCTCCTCTCTGGCCCCCACTTAGAAAGTAAATTGTCACCAATCAGGGAAGCATAGCCTGAGGGCAAGGGACAAAGTCTCACCAGTTCAGAGCTGGAAAAGCTTCTAACCCACTGTCGAAAATCTCATCTGCAAGTCAAAGCTAATCTAGCCCTGTCCTCTGCCCCAGTAAGTCCCAGCATCTGGATTTATGGCCATAGTTACCACTACATTAATGAGCTCTGCAGAGCGTCTGCTGCCAGCTTCATTACAGATGGGTTAAAAAACATCATTTTGAGGTATCCCCCAGCTGGACATAAATATTTAGCATGTGATCAGCTGCTCAGTATTCCTCTGACCTGAATAAATCTATGTTGTTTCCCTTTGCCTTCAAATAAAAGACTCATAATCAGGATCACTCCCCTCACTTAATCTTTTTGAGGGACACAGTGGAGACGGCTGGTTTCTATCTCTGTGTACCCCTCAAATCCCTCCATCTCTGGCAGAAAAATTGTTTAAGGCCAAATCATCTCTCTGAGGCAAATTCAGCTCAGCCCAAAGGGACATTAGAATAATTTATATTGCATATAGTGCAAAGGCTGGGGCTGCTCAGCAGCTCACAAGGGCTGAAACAGAGCTTGCTCTTGGGTCTTCCAGTTTGGAGCAGGCATTACACTGGCCCCTGGTAAATTCCAAGTTTCAAGACCCTAGGAATAGCTATTAAAAGGTTAAAAGTCCTTCTAATCTATTTCAAGACCAATAGAAGGTGCAAGTATTGGTACTGTGCATCAATAGATAGTGGTGCTTTCACTGTATCTTCCCCCAGCACTTCACAGCTTATGGTTTTCTTCAGCTAGAGGTGTCATCTTTGTGCTAATACCACCTAAAGGATTTTTCTTTCACAAATGTTGTCCATTTGCTTTCCTGAGCCCATGTCAGTTTTTGATATCCACAATGTCATGTGACAATGACTTCTTAGATTAATGACATGAAGGGAAATATCTACTTCAGCATGTTCACAGCTTCCCACCTTCTAATTTACTAGTTTGAGCATTGTGAGAATGACCAAATATTCCTTATTTACTGTCTTTAAACCACTTTTCCACCTGTCATATTTCTCTTCTTAAGGCTAAACTGTCTTTGCCTGTCTAGTGGTGTCTTTCCCAGCTCCCCCAGCCAGACTGTGGTTTTGCATTGGAGTCATGCAAAGCCCATTTCAATGCTCTTTGGCCAAGGCATTGCAGATAAAGAGAGGGTTTGTAACCAGGCAATGGTTTGCATGCAAGCAGCAGACTGCAGGAGCTGAAAGAATCGAGACTGCAAAAGCCCTGGCACAGATTATAGGAGTTGTACATTGAAATTGAATGAGCAGAAATGGCCTCAAGTTGTGCCAGAAGGTTTAGATTGGATATGAGGAGAAAATTCTTCACTGAAATGGCAGTCAGGCATTGGAACAGGCTACCCAGGAAGGTGGTGGAGTCACCTTCCCTGGTGGGATTTAAAAGATTAGGTAGACAAAGTGTTTAGGGACATGGTTTAGGGGTGGAATTGGTAGTGTTTGGTTTATGGTTGGACTTGATGATCTTAAAGGTCTTTTCCAACCACTACCATTCTATCATTCTAAATCCATGTTCTGCCACTGACTTGCAGGGTAACCTTGAGCAAATAAAGCAGAACAACAGCCCCTTGGGGACCTAGGCACTCATACCCCATCAGGTTCAGTGGGAGATGGATATTTCCTATTTTGGTGGTATCATACCATCTTCATTGCATAGAAGTGAGCAAACTCCACCAAAAAAGGGGCATTGAGAAGTTAAAGACATTACAGGTGTGGGGCAGTAGGTGCCTAATTTAGCACAATAAATGATTGATGGATCTGGTGCAGAGGGGTGAAGGCAACCCCAAGGTCTCACCATACTGTCCCCATCAGCTACTTTTGCATGACCTAAAGACACATCTATTCACATGCACAAAGACAATGTTGGGTTTTTTTCTTCTTTTTTTTCTTTTTTCTTGTGCCATTGTGAAAATAAAAGTTGTTTCAGAGCCATTCTGCAGTTTTAGGTGCAGGTTTTTGCTGACAGCTTGTGCATGACTGTCACATCAAGGGTTAAAAGAAGGCTTGGCCCTGAGGTTGCTGTAGTCAGCACAAGGTTTTTAATTAGCTCTCCTATGTTGTGAATCAGGCCCTAGGAGTTAAAAAATGGAAGAGGTTGAGTTAATCAGTATGGAGAGCTTTGATACCATTGCTAACACCTCCTGTAATAACTCCTGGAATGCTTTAATTAGAGGAAAAAAGAAGGAGAGAGCATTTGTCTCCCAAAAGCATAAATCTGCTCTATTATTTGTAATTTCTTCTTGAGACAGGAGCTCTGGGAGTGCACTGCTTGGACTGAAGGGGGGAAAAAAACTTGTGATCCTTGAAAATGGGCTTTGTTGTGTTTATTTTTATGTTTTCTTACCAGGTTCTTGGTTCAATCCAGGCTTCTTAGTTAAATGGGTCTTAGTTTTCCTAAAAGGAAAGAAAGGAGATGAAATAGTCTAGAGAAGATGAGGACTTGCTGGGAGAAATCTCTCTAGGTTGATGTTTTTTAACTAGATCTGAAGATGATTGCAGCCTGGTTTGCTTGGACTCAAGCCATCCACTTTACAGTGTACCCAGCTTATGTACTGCCAATTTCTCTTCTTCCAGGGCCAAATGCAAACAGCCTCCAATTTTCATAGCAGCTCGAATCCACATGAGTAATGATGGACTAAAATGGTCCTGCTGATAAAAAGAAAGAGTCACTAGGAGCAGGATAGGTTGGGAAATCCAGTAGCAGTAAACAGTAGTAAACATCAGATTTGGAATCACCAACATGATCAAAAATTCACTTCCCCCCTCCTCCCCTCTCCTCTTCCTCTACAGTTTTCAAAGTTTCACCTTTCCAGATCTCACACCTTTCCTCCACCACTACCTCAGACATCCCCAGCAGGTGTCAATTCAGGATCTGACCTCTTTCAATGAAATATTACAAAATCAAATGTGGGAACTCAAAGATTTGGTTGCCAACCTCAGCATGAAGAACTATGAGTTGAAAGAAGAAATCAAAGATGTGCAAAATCTACAGCATGGCTTGCAAGCCAAGATGGACCATTACAAGATATTGGTGGAAGAGCTGTAGGAGGAAAGAAAGAATATCAAAGACAGTGCAACAAAAGGAATAAAGACTGTGACTACTAGAATACAAAACCAAAACCCTGTAGAGTGCCAATAAACAACTCATCTTGCAAATCAGTCGTATGGCTGACCAGCTGGCTGCATGTGAAGACTATCAAACTGTGACAGACTTGCTAGGAAACACAAATGATGCTCAAAAAAATAAAACCAAAATTTGCTTGATGCCTTGAGGACAAATTGGAAGGTGCCCAGTAGCAATACAAGAAAGAAAAGCAACAGAGAGTTACACAAGGCACTGAGAGAGCTCACCCAGATATGTGAGTCTCAGAGGAACAACAGAACACTCTGCTCTTGTAAGGTTCCACCTGGAGTACTGTGTCCTGTTCTGGAGCCCCCAACACAAGAAAGACATTGACCAGTTAGAATGAGCTCAGAGGAGGCCACGAGGATGATGCCAGGGCTGGAGCAGCTCTGCTGTGAGGACAGGCTGAGAGAGTTGGGGCTGTTCAGCCTGGAGAGGAGAAGGCTCTGGGGAGACCTTCCAGTGGCCTCCCAGTACCTGAAGGGGCTCCAGGAAGGCTGGGGAGAGACTTTTTATAAGGGCAGTTAATGATAGAACAGGGGGAAATGGCTCTAAACTGAAAGAGGAGAGGTTTAGATTAGGTATTAGGAAGAAATTCCTTCGGGTGAGGGCAGTGAGACAGTGTCCCAGGTTGGCCAGAGAAGCTGTGGCTGCTCCTCCCTGGAAGTGTTCTCGGCCAGGTTGGCTGAGGCTTTGAGCAACCTGGTCTAGTGGAAGGTGTCCCTGCTGATGGCAGGGGGGTTGGAACTGGATGATCTTTAGGGTCCCTTCCAACTTAAACCATTCTATGTTTCTATGACTCTATAACACAGCCAAAAAGGGAGCTGAAGGAAGTGGAGGATCAAGCAGCTCTCCAGAGATGTGACTGTAAGTTCTGGCTCCCCATGGGCTCATTGCAGAAGGCTGGAGATAGGATCAAGATGATAAAAACTCCTCAGAGCCAGCTGTGATTAAAAAACTGCACTGGCTCAAAGACCTCAAGGAGATTTTATTCCCCTTCATAACTTGTGTGGCACTTCTGTGTTGTGGAGCATTTGGTCAAGGATTACGTCACTGCT
This sequence comes from Caprimulgus europaeus, assembly GCA_907165065.1. The sequence continues at coordinate 123,510,279 of OU015523.1, forward strand.
GACATTTTTCTCCTCTTGTTCAGCGAACATTTTTGTGCATTAAAAAGAGCGTGGCCAGCAGGTCAAGGGAGGTTCTCCCCCTCTACTCTGCCCTGGTGAGGCCACATCTGGAGTGTTGTGTCCAGTTCTGGGCTCCCCAGTTCCAGAGGGACAGGGATCTTCTGGAGAGAGTCCAGCAGAGGCCACAGAGATGCTGAGGGGCCTGGAGCATCTCCTGTGTGAGGAGAGGCTGAGAGAGCTGGGACTGTTCAGCCTGGAGAAGAGAAGACTGAGAGGGGATCTGATCAATGTCTGTCAATAGCTGAAGGGTGGGGGCCAATGGATGGGGCCGGGCTCTTCTGGGTGGTGCCCAGTGACAGGACAAGGGGCAATGGGCACAAACTGGGACACCAGAAGTTCCAGAGAAACTGAAGGAAAAACTTCTTCACTGTGAGGGTGCCGGAGCCCTGGGCCAGGCTGCCCAGAGAGGGTGTGGAGTCTCCATCTCTGGAGATGTTCAAACCCACCTGGACACTTTCCTGTGCAAGCTGGTGTAGGGAACCTGCTTTGTCAGGGGGGTTGGACTGGATGAGCTCCTGAGGTCCCTTCCAAACCCCACCATTCTGTGATTCTGTGAACATGACATCTACATGGTTGTGGAGCTCCTATCTCAGTATCTTATCCTTTATCTGAGTGCAGAGATCTGAAAAAATATTGATTTAGAATATATGTAAAACTTCTTTTACTGTCATTAAGGATAAAGGCAAAGGGAAAACAATTTTTGCTGTTGCTTTTGCTTATAATTCATACTAAAAATATATATTTAATAGATAATTAAGATATCAGTAAGAGGTTAGACAAGACAGATTTAAGTAGTACAACTTCAGAGATGGCTGAAGGTGCATCAGGAAAAGGGATTTTAAAATCCTGCACCAGAGTTCAAGTTTAAACATAGTTTTGTACTTATACCAGCCCATGACCAGGCTCCAGTGACTGTCCCTCAACTTTAGGCAGTAAATTGATGGATCTAAATAATCACCTTATCCAATACTCATTTTATCTTCAGTAAAGAGAGAAAAGTGCCACTACAAGATAATCCAGATCTCTTTATCGACCATGAGGTTTTAACACTGGTAACTCTATAAACCAGTTGAAGTTTACTGGGGAGACTCTTATCCCCAGCCCACATCACTGCTTCTTACCTGAGTCTTTGGACAAATCACTGTGGCCTTTATTCCCTAGGCTGGAGAAATACTTCAGGGCACCCAACAGCTTTGCAGAGTTGTGTCTTTGTGGATCACTTGTGCTCCCACTGTCCCCTCTGACTGGAATGTTTCCCTACCCCACAAGAAAAGGAGCAAAGTATATTTCAACAGTGGAAACCACACGTGGTGAGCTAGGCAGATCTACTCAATTACTGAAGCAACCACAGTTTAGCTTTTATATACCTTTATCCCAAAGAATCACCTCCATTTTACTCCATATTATGGATTTTCTCCTCCTCTTCAGCCTTTGCATCCAGCTCTCGCTGCCCCTTTGACCATCCCTGCCCCACTTGGGGGGCTGTCCAAGAAGCTCACGTGGGTAGAATTGCCTCCTCAAGTGACTGTGGCTCCTCCATGTAGAGCAGCCCCCATCTCCTGCTGATGGTGGGTCTTGTTGCACACAGAGGCTCTCAGTCTCCTTTCAGCGTCTCTCAGCAGTTCATGGAAAACAGGCTCTGTCACCAAGTAGTGAGCACAAAGGCTGTTGGCCACAGCCCAGACATGCCTCTGTGACCCTTTTCTGCAGAGATTAATGGGAAGCAAAAAGGGAGACCCCGCACAGACTGTCAATGACCAGCGTTTTGCCAAACCCAGGTTGGATGGGAGCTCAGCCAACCTTCCCGTGCAGAGCAGTGGGGTACCCTTGGCCAGCACTGGGGGACAAGAATTATTTTCCTCAGAGATGTTACACATGGTAACCTCTGCTCACTTGTGCAGCACAGTCCTTGGGGACAATCCAACTTCAACCACCCCTTCTGCAGCTAGTAGAGTTTTGGGGTAAGTTGTTCATATCAAGGTTGCTTAGATGCAAATTTCCAGCTCTCAGGGGCTGGGTGAGTGTTGATGTCTCAGTCTGGTGTCATCACAACTGGCTGATGCAAAATGGACTTTATGTGCTTTGTATCTCAATATCTTTGCAAAGCTGTGGTGGGGCAAGGTTTGCTTCAAGCTCATTTTTCAGGTATAGTCTTAAGAATTTGATCACTTCCTAGACAGTTGAGATTGTTAAATCAGTATTTTTCATTCTTATTAATCCAAGACACATGTAACCCTGAGGAGAGAATACCTAGACACCACCAAAGCTTCCACAGGATCTAGGCTCTCAGCCTTTCAACTAAATAAGCATTTAGTCCAACTTGAAATGTTTAGGACTTTAGGTCATTCAGTTTTATCTGCTGTTTGCATGCCTAGAAATATATATATATTTTTTTTTCCTCTACTTTGCAATGATTCTTGGTCTACCCTCCAATATTTTATGGTCATGGGGTGATAAACAGTGTCTTGGCCATAGTGATGATCAGAGGGCTGGAGCTCCTCTCCTATGAGCACAGGCTGAGAGAATCAGTGCTGTTGAGCCTGGAGAAGAGAAGGCTCCAGGGAGACCTTCTAGTGGCCTCCCAGTACCTGAAGGGGCTCCAGGAAGGCTGGGGAGGGACTTTGGCCAAGGGCAGGGAGTGAGAGAACAAGGGTGATGGCTTGAAAGTGGCAGAGGGGAGCTGGAGCTGAGATGTGAGGAAGAAATTCCTTGGTGTGAGGGTGGTGAGACAGTGTCCCAGGTTGGCCAGAGAAGCTGTGGCTGCTCCTCCCTGGAAGTGTTCCAGGGCAGGTTGGCTGAGGCTTTGAGCAACCTGGTCTAGTGGAAGGTGTCCCTGCTGCTGGCAGGGGGGTTGGAACTGGATGAGCTTTGAGGTCCCTTCCAACCCAAACCATTTTGTGATTCTATGATAAAATATCAGCTGCTGCTTGGTACCAAGTTTCAGGACTTGAGAATCCCCTTACATCCAGGCATAAGCTCTTTTGGGTGAGCCATTGCACCACATGTGAGATGAAGCAGTTGGGAACCAACTCTTGAAGCCCAACAGCTGCCCAACCCCTTTTGTGTCTATACATGCAACTCAACTCTTGCACCCATGAACTGCTGCATTGTGTATGAGAGTCCTAAAAGTAGGACTTATCAGTTCACAGTGGTAAGGAGCATCACTACAAACTGGTAAACATCTTATTCCACATGAAGTGGGAATTTGAAGTCAGGTACTGGGTCTGAATGACCCTGCTGGTCCTATTGTTATTTGCATTTAATAGGAAATAAATCTGTTCACATCAAGCTTGCAATAAATCTGACACCGTTCCCCCCTCCCCTTTCTTCTTACAGGAATATTGAAAGCTAGAAAGACACCCACTGAAGCTGCTATTATCTCTGCCCACCAGCCCCCAGCTGCCTATTGTGACCCTTAATCTGAGTTAATCAGCACTGGCTCATCCTTTCAGATGGGACCTCCATCCCTGTGCACTGTTCTCCTACCCCACGATGCTATCATCTCCTGCCAGCTGGACAGCTAAATACAAAACCAGCTTCAGCATCTCCAGGGGCTGGAGCATGGTGATGCTCTGCCACATTCATGCTGGGTAAGGGGTTTTTTTTGTGCATTGAAAACAATAATTACCATATAAGCAAATAAACTAGATTTATTAGAGACAGCACATTCATCATGTCTGAAGAAGTTGGGTGAGAAGGAATAGGCAAAACAGCCCAGGCTGATGTCATGGGGCAAGTGATATATCTGGAGGTCAAGCCTGTGACAAGACAACACTAGGGAAGGAAGGTTTGGGCTTTAGAGGGGTGAAGGGGCAGCGTGGGGAGTGAGAGGATGAAATGGCTTCTACAACCAGTGATAGTGTCACAGGTAGATGGCAAATCAATGGTAGCATTAAATGTGTCCTCTGTCTGGGTCTGTCAAAGTCAGTAGTGGGCTTAACCCAACCCCAGTCCATGGTAAAGCAGTGAGGAGCTCTTGTCCCTTCCCATGAGTAAGCCTCCTCTGAAAAAGCTTTACCTGAATGCAGTTACCTTTTGCAGAGAGTATTGGGTGGTGAGAAATGTTCCACAAGGTACCCACTGTGAAGCACTGATGGCTCCCACCTCCTGCCAAAGCACAGACTAATGGCCTCTCCATGATGCCACAGCAGAGCAGAACTGGAGACAGATGGTTTCACTCCATGAGACAGCAAGCTCAAACTTTCTTGGAGACAAGTGTTATAATTACTCCCTCGTTTATCACAGTTTCCAAGAGCATGATAATTTGGGCAGAACTAAAATGTCTCTTTCAAAAAATCACCTAATCTTAATGTAAAGGACTTGTAGGATAGGAGATAAGTTTCCTAAAGGAAGTCTATTCCATTTAAAGGTTAGGGAGCTACTTCAAAGTAGTCATCAAGATCTTTCTCAAGTTCACCAGTGGGCTCCTCATCTTACTCCAAAACACACATCTAAGGCAAGGGATTATGAGCAACCTGACAAAGTTGCCCCTGCTCATTGCAGAGGGATTGGACTAAATGACCTTTAAAGCTCCCTTCCAATCCAAACCATTCTATGACACATTCTTTAGAGGGGTCCCTTTTCCCTTTTGCAGGAGGCTCCAGTTTCCGTCTTGGAGAAGAACACCAGACTTCCTGACGGGTGAAGCCTGAAGCTTATGGACCTCAGCTCAGGTCTACAAACCCTCGTTTAGGTTTACATGACTTGATCTTCCCACAATCAACTTTAGTTTTCTGGGGAACTGAAGGATCCAGCAGTGTCTGTGAAGGTACCTATATGACACTCAGGACATCAAGACTTTGTGCCAAACATGTTTGTGTCTTCTTTCTGCTAAATATCACAGACTGAGCACCCTGTAATCCTTATCCCACTCCTAAATAATCTTGATGGCTCTACTGCTCCTCAGGATTTTCACATGCTCCACCAAGTCTAACTGCTGTATCTCCTCCCACAGCCCCTTCTCCATTTCAATGATGGCAGTGTAGCCCTCCACATCATCCCTCTGTTCCCACATCCCAGTACCACATCTCTGCTAACAGCATCACACTGGAACCTATTTCAGCTGCTTGGCCCCTCTAGCCACCAAATCCCTCTTCTTAATTCTGCTCCACAGGATTCTTTTCGACCTCTACTTGGCAGTTGTTTCTTGCCCAGTTGCATCACATCTCAACAGCAGCCTTGTCTTCCAGGTTATTTATAATTCTTCTAGTTTGTGTGTCATGGAAAAGCGTTATCAGTCCCTGAAGATTTTGCTGTCTACACCATCTCTGTGATTTGTTTACAAAAAGCTTTTGCTTCTCTCTGGCTCTCATCCAAAATACAAACATCCCCAAAATAACACAACTGCTGAGACAGGCAGCAGGAAAACCCAAAGGATTTGGAGAGGAAGGGATGGTGTAAAAACTACTTGGAAGTGATTGACAGTCACTGTTTTGGAGTGCAAAAAAAAGTGATTTATTTTCTTTTTAAAAGCTTAAATACATAAAGCTGAAACTACTGCACATGCTTTGTGGATGTTCACTACTTTCTTCTACATCTTTTGCTACACAGAGCTCCCACAGCAAGTCTGTAAACACAGCATGGAGATGCTTTACATCTGGTCTGAGAAAAGTCTTCTCAGAAACTGAAGAGGATTGTAGAGACAGAGTTTCATGGGTTTTGTTCTTCAGCCAAACTAAAGAAGGACAGAAATCAGCCAAAAACATTATTTTTCAGTTTCTCTGGAATTACTCTCTCCATTATGCTAAAATATGAGTGAAAATTTTCCCTTCCTTCAGCTGTGTTTGAGTGATCCAGGCACCTTCTCTACACTGACCTGGCCATTATCCCATATAATAATTAAAGATAACATTCCCTGAAGACTAAAAGCAATACCTTGAACTTCTTACTTGTTTAGACTGAGAATTCAAGTACCCCAGACAGAGGCTAGGACACCTCAAAGTTGATGCTACCACAGCTCCTCTGATGCACCATCAACAATGTCTTTTTGGAATGCCATAGAGTAATATGCACAAATGAAATCCCTGCAGCAAAAGCACTTAGAAGTCAAGGTCAAAATTGAGTCAGGAGGAGTCAAATTCCCTCCCTACCCCTCCCCTGCATGCCCACAGCCCTTACAAAATACAAACATATTTCAGTGGTATGATGAATATCAGGACCAAGAACGAGGCAAGCGCTTTCATACCTATGCCAGAACTTCCACCACCATGTTACAACACATTGCAAGTGTCAAAAGCACATGGGAAAGCTGATGAGAACTTTTTCTACCCTTTTGAGTGTGCTTATTTCTACAGGAGTAAGGTGTGAAGGACAGCAAGAGACTCCCAAGAGGCATTAAGAAAATCAGGAAAGACTGTGGAAAGAGAAGTTGTAAGTACAACTAGAAAAATTCCTTTTTCTTATCAAGACTATTATTATGACCAAATATATTACTGTGCTTTCTTCAAGAACAAGAGCACAAAGATCTGCCAGCAGCCAAGCAAGATACATCTGTGTTCACAGTCCTATTCTATCTAGGTTAGGCAAGGGAGAAATTTGGCATGAGGACCATCCCTTTTATAAGGTCTGATTCCTCATGCTGCTCCCCATCCTTAGTTGAGCAGACTTTGCTCAATGCCCTTGCAAGGTCTGGGTGCACTCATTCTCTTGAAACATCAACAGGGTTTTCCAAAGTGCAGACCAAGAGAAGGAACACACTAATGGGACAGTTTGTGGAGAATTAAGAACCTCCTTGGCTATATAAAATATGAGGCAAAGTGGAGATACCAGGTCCTGAGCCACACAATTTGAAGGGGTATCCATGCCAAAGCAGTGAACTGCTTAAGTCACAGGGGAGCAGTAAAAGAGGCAAAACTAGAGAGGAGAGATGGACAGTGGTTTGAGGTCCTCAGGAAATCATGGAATAGGAGGTTAAAGGTCTTTTTGTTCCTAAAGGCTTTCACAGTATAGGTAGATGTGCTCATGCTTTATTTTATGCCAATTTAAGTAACTGAAGAAAAGGTGCCATTTTCTCCTGAAATCTCCATTTCCATTGCAGACCCAACTGCGGGTGCAACTTGATTGCAAATACAATTGCCTTTTACCAACATGAATTTCCTTTTCTCTCCTCATGGAAATAACCTGTGCCAGCATTGAATATCCTTTATATTGCTTAAAGGACAAATTGATCTGATTTAAACAGCTAACCCACATGCAGAGACCTTAAGGTGAGAATTTGAGGCTGAGAAGGTCCAAATAGTGCAGCTTGATGAACAAAATGGCTATGATAGACCTGAGACTTTCCAGATGTGACTATGAGGAGCATCAAGTACTTTTCAGGCAATGAAACACCTTGTTCATCATTTCCTAAAGAGAAGAGGAGATCAGCATGCCCTGGTTACAGTTAATTTTGGTTCTTCAGCAGGGAGTTCTTTTTGCTCTGTTTTATCAGGTAAGCTTGAGATCATCATGAAGAAGAGATTAACTTCTCAGAGTTCACAGAAAACAGAAGTACTGAAGAGGACCTCATAAATAACCACCTATATAAGGGAAGCAAGCTAAAAAAAAGAGGTCAAAGACAACGAAAAGGCCTTGAAAAGGGGAGTGTCTGGGCCAGAAGAGATAGTAGTTTCTTCTACTTCAGGAAGAAGTCATCATTGGGGTGAGGAAAGGAAGGTGCAGAGAAAACAGCAGCCAGCCAGCAGCCTGCTGTAGAGGAGTGCACCCCAAAATGTACAAGTAATTGGAGTTTTAAAGAGACCCCACTCTACATTTGGCAGCAACTAAATCCTTAATTGAACAACACAAACATTTACATGGATCCATCTGAACTTATCAGTTCCAGTCATGGACTAAAGACAACGACACCAAAAGCTATGGCTATTCTACCAAATCAAGTGTGCTTGGGATCATTTCTAGTCCTGAGGATCAACCATCTTGGAGCAATGCAGTCCCTCTAAATGAGCTGCACATTCAGGCTCTCAGAGACTCAGTATCAAACCTGTTAAATATTGAGTTTATTTTAATACTTGCTAGCAAACTTCAGAGCCAAAATGAGCCAGATGGGATTCTGTGGCTACCATGCTTCAGGTCTTCATGTTTAACTCCTACATTCCCCTACCTCTGCTCTCTGAAGAAGGAACTCTTGGCTACATGATCCACTTTTGTCCTCTCAATGACAAAGACACAGTGAGACAGCAGACCAACCTCAAAACATGTATGAAAACAGACAACACTCTGTGCTTTAGGGGAATAGACCCTCATATAGCATGTGCAGAATAGAGTCAGAGCTTGGACCATCTATGGTGGAAAACCAGGACACCAGTGGAGAAGTTCTCTTGGGATATCAGCTTTGAAGTCTCAAATCTCAGCTCTCCACTGTAATGGGACTGCTGTCCATGGACATTATGGACCATTTAGGTCATTACTGTGGTTTGACACAGGGTTCTACAGAGCTAAATATCTGATAGCTTTAGCTAAAGAATTGGATCCTGTAGATGTAATTGTTACTGCAACAGTCTTGGGCATCAGAAAGCAGCAAATACATGTCCATGTAGGACAACAAGTCTCTGTTGCCAAAGTAACAGAAAAGTGTGGCCTACAGCCAGGAAAACCTTAATACAGGTCAAATTGAGTAGTTCCAGGGGCTGCAAGGATATCTAAACACTACTGCAGCGAGGTCTGTGATGCAGCTTCACACAGCCCAGCACCTTTTCATCTTCTCAGCATCAAAGCCACTGGCATCATGAGACCAGGCAAAACAAAAGAGAGGCTGCTCATGGGCTGGCTGGAGCACATCTTCAATGACCTGTATTGCCCTTCCCTGCACAAACATGAGCTGTCTGTCCACGTAATGGGTGGTCACTGTCTCAATGGGAGGCTCTGAGTGGGAGGTGGGCAAAGTTAGAGGCCCATGGTCATCTGTGCATGCGCTGCAGGATGGTCACACAGCCGTGGTAACTGGTACAGCGTTGCAATGGTGGCTGCTGCTCCAGGTTCCCTGTTACTGGGTCGAAAGTGAACGCTTTGTCCGTGCCTTCTCCATTCTCATCTCGGCCACCCAGGATGTAAATCTTCCCTCCACACACTGTCACGCCACAACTCTCCTGGAAAGTAGAAGAAAAGCCCAAGAGCTGAGGAGCAAGCCTCCAGCTTTAGGCATCAGGGCTGAGCAGGGGGTTGAGTCACTGCAGTGGGCTCAACTCTCACCTGTCCAGCAGAAGGGATGGAAAGCAGGTAGGACAAGTGACATCTGGCTCTTGAGCTGCTGCAGTCTTACTGTTTCAGTAACTTCACCACTTGAAATGCCTCAAGCCAGTGATGGGACCATTTCTGGCAGTCCCCTCATGCACAGCAGAGACTCACAAGCACACCAAGAGCCCAGAGAGCCAGCCAGCACCTCCCTGTAAAGGTCACCTACAAGGATGCACTGACATGGATATTTTAATTCAGGTTTGGGTGAGCTGTGTCCCATCATTCCTCTTCACTGTGCCACAGCTCATTGCAGCATGGGTTTGGAGTGCCAAGCCATGATAACATTAAAACAAGATACATGACCATCACCACTCCATGTTCAATCCACAGACCAGGTTAGAGCCAGTATAACCCTCACCCTGAAACACATAGTGTGGAGAACAGGTCCTCAACACCAATGGTTTCACCCTACAGGTCCAGTCCTCTGGCATTAATAGCTAGTATAGACCCAGCCTCAGCAGGAGAACTTGGGTTTGCTGCAGAAGAGATATCCTCCAAGAAGTATGGACTCTAATGGTGAATAGAAATATCCTTGAGTTGCTCTACAGAGGTCACATTCACATACTCAGAGACAAACCCACAGTGTATTTTCCTTGCCTTAAATCTCAGCAAAACACAGATGGTTGTGTTTATTCTAGAGAGGGAAAGCTCAGAGCTTCTGTCTTAAACCTCTTCCTTACCAGAGGTCCAGGGAGGGTGGCCACTTCTTTCCAGCTGTCTTTCCTTGGATCATAGCTGAAGATTTTACTGAGGAGTCCACCTACAACATAAATGATGTTGTCCAAGCAGACAGCACTGATGCACCTCTGGTAAAAAGGGGTGGGAGACAAGAGTGTCCACTTGTTTTCCTTTGGATCATAACACTGGACCTGTAAGGAAACACAGCTGTGGAAACATGAATTTACCACATCTCCCTGCTTGGCTGAAGCTTCTATTCACTAGAAATAAAAACACATGGGGACAGAAACACAGATGAGAGTTTCAACACCCAGAGATCAGTGCAGTGAGCAAAGGGATGAGAAGTTCCATCATTCCCTCTTGCACTCAAGTCTCCCAGACAAAGTACAAGCCCCCAGGGTGGCTCTCCTCGACTCAGACAGCACAAAGTTAAGTGATCAGAGATGGAGCTGAGAAGCACTGATGGCTCTTCCTGCAGCTCAAGAGACCAGAAGCATTATGTCTGGCTTGCAGAGGTCTCCTCCAGGCAGTTATTATTGCCACTACTTATCTGAAGTGAAAACCCACTGTGTCAGAGGTTTGTTCCTGTGGTGCCTCAGAGCTGTCCAGGCTTCAGAGAAGAACAGGCTCTACTGAACACATGCCTAGTGTACTATCAACTCCTGGCACCTTCCCTCTCTGGTCCCTAAGTCTCATTGGCTTCCAGTTAAATGTATGACTTCCCAACTTATTATAGGGGAATCTTCATTAGACTTCCAAGAAATAAAAAATATTCCCTTGTAGATTAAGGACAACCCATCTCCCTCCATATTTCCTGGCAAACCTTCTTTTTTAAGTCTCTGTCAACTCTTCATGCCCCAACAATACCTTGTCGGTGTTAGCAGTGTCATCCACAGCACCACCCAGCACGTAAAGCTTGTTCAGGCAGGAGACCACAGCTGCTGAGCTCACGGCTTGAGGCAGTGGGGCCAAGGTTGTCCAGCTGTTGGAGAAGGTGTCATAGCACTCCACACTGGAGAGGCGGTAAAAACCATCAAAGCCTCCCACAGCGTAGATCTGTCACAAAAGGAACAAAGCAAGCTGGTTAGAAACTCCTGGACTCAACCTAATGGGCTATGATGTCATGGAGTACACGAGGGGACACTAGGACTTGGCCAGGAAGACAGACATCAAACCACAGTAACACCTTGTGGTTGGAGTAGCTGACCTTTAAAGGTCTCTTCCAACCCAAACCATTCTATGATTCTATGAAACACTCCACACTTTGCAGCTTTCACTCAAAGACTTAACACAGCTATCTGCAGAAGTCTTGCACCATCCCAAGGTAGGTCTTATTGTTACACCATCCCATGGTAGGTCTTATTGCTGGAGCACCTCTCCTATGAGGAAAGGCTGAAAGAGTTGGGGCTGTTGAGCCTGAAGAAGAGAAGGCTCTGGGGAGATCTTATAGCAGCCTTCCAGTACCTGAAGGGAGCCTACAAGAAAGCTGGGGAAGGACTTTTCACAAGGGCAGTTAATAACAGGACAAGGGGAAATGGCTTTAAGCTGAAAGAGGGGAGGTTCAGATTAGATATTAGGAAGAAATTGTTTGGTGTGAGGGTGGTGAGACCCTGTCCCAGGTTGGGCAGAGAAGCTGTGGCTGCTCCTTCCTGGAAGTGTTCTCAGCCAGGTTGGATGAGGCTTTGAGCAACCTGGTCTAGTGGAAGGTGTCCCTGTTCATGGCAGGGGGGTTGGAACTGGATGATCTTTATGGTCCCTTTCAGCCCAAACCATTCTATGATTCTATGAATTTCATTTATGGCTACTTCAAGTGACAACACAGACCCAATTGAAACAACGATGTCTTTGTTGTGTCCTGGTTGTTGTTCCATCAAAATAATCTCTAAATGACCCAGAAAATAAACACACACTGACAGTTTCTCATTGTATTGGGCAGCAGGAGAAGTGGGGGACAGTGCTCCACAAAGCTTCTTCCAAAACTCAAGTCATTGCTCACCTTGCCCTGAAGTGTTGCCATTTTGTGCCTCCATCGGCCTTTCTGCAGACAAGCAACCTTGATCCAGACATTCAGATGGGAGCTCAGCACCCAAACATCATTGCTGCTGATGTGTCCTCCTGAAAAACAGAGGGATGGAGGGCTGGTGTGATCCCAAGGACAGCCCCTCACCTCATTACACCACAGTATTGCAGAGTTTCTCCATCCAATGGAACAATTTAGACCAGAATACAGTTATCAGGTTATGGTCATGTAAACTCAGCTTCTCAAGGGAGATGTTCTCTGGCCTTCAAAGCACTTGTTACACTGCTCCATCCACTACATAGAACTCACCTGATGGGCATTATATTTTAAGTGAGGGACAGGCACACAGTTTTCTGAAACCTTGTCTGATAGCACACACCAAAACCAGCACATTCCACAGCTTTTGTCAGATGCTCAACAGGAGCAAAAAGGGTTTTTGATACTGAAAAAGGTTTCTTCCCCTCCCCTTCAAATGGGAAATTGTTTCTTGGGAAGGCAAAATCCAAACCACCTAAAGATAAACTTCACTAAGAAGTGACTTGTCTCCAAAGATGGGATGCATGTGAATGATTCAGTGAATAGACCTAAGGAGTGGCTGTCCAAGCAGAGGTCATGCTGTTCTTTGCAACCAGGAAGGGGCCATCTGGTCCAGGGTATCTCACCTGATATGTACACATCGTTCTTCAGGGTGCAGGCAGCAAATTCTGACTTGGTGTAGCCAGGCATGCTGGAGAGGGCTGTCCATTGCCTACTCTTTGGGTGGTAGAGGTCCGTGAAGGGCAGCTTCAGAAGGCCTTTCTTATCACAGCCCCCAATGATGATGATGACTTCTGCCAGCTCCATGAACCTAGACCATAAAAAGCACTGGGTAAAGTACGCCTTTCCATCATCCCTTTCATGCTATCTAGAACACTGGCAGCACAGTCCAGTAGATAGGGCAAGGTCCTCTCATACATCAAAAGGTTCTTCACCCAGAGGGTGGTAGAGCACTGGAACAGGTTCCCCAGGGAGGTGCTCATGGCCCCAAGGCTGACAAGATTCCAGCAGCATTTGGCCAAGGCCCTCAGGGACATGGTGTGAATGTTGGGCTTGTCCTGTGCAGGGACAGGAGTTGGACTCCATCATCCTGGTGGGTCCTTCCAACTCACAACATTCTATGATTCTATGATCAGCTACTGATTTTCTGGGCAGATCATTTCACCCCCAAACCTCCCCTTTTTGTCTGCACAATCAAATCAAAGGCACCTCCAGCTTGGGTAGGAAGGGATCCAAACTCCATAGGGAAAGAAAATGGGAATGACCTTTAAAAGTCCTTTGTGAGATTGCCTCCTGCTACTCACCCTCCCCCTTCCAGCACAATCAAACCTAATCCTCAAGGCACAGCCATGAGCGTGGAAAGCCGTTCCTGGCAGCTCGCCCGCAACAAGCTCTCTGCCTGGAGAGAGAAGTGTTTCCAGGAAATCTCTCTCTCTCCAACCCTAATAGCAGTGAGCAGACGAGACAGACGGCAGGGAAAGGAAAATTCTGCCAGCTAGGAGGTGGCGAGAGAGAAACGGTTCTGCAAGAGGGGAGGGAGAGGAAGGAGGAGGGTGAAAGAGGATTTGAAAGATTTGGTCCAAAGTTTGTGCAGCCTGAGACAATTCATTTAAGACCAAAGGTGTAAAAAGAAGGAGGTAAAACGTGGATGCTGAGGGGTGGGATTTATCTCCAGTGAATTTTGGTTGTTAGCATCCTTGAGGAAGTCACCACAGACCCTATTATTGACTACAGACATGATGTGTCAAACCATCTCTTCCACCTGACACAAACATGTCCTAAATGTGAGGCTGAGACTTCTGAGATGCACGGGTGGGGGGGGACCTCCATCCTTCTGCTGCACTGAGCAGCAAAAAAACTCCTGTGCTCCTTGGGCTGAAGAGCAGAAGAGCACAAGAACCTGGCCCTGCAGCTCAGTGGTCTTGGGTCTCCTCTGGAAAAGTCTTACAAACCAATTTGATTTGATATAGCAACCCACCCCAGAGCAGAGATGTCCATCAGCTTACCAAGCACACCCTAAGGGATATATGGGACCATGAAGAAATAACAAAGGCTTAAAATGTGGCTGGTCAAATACAAACATTAGCCACCAAAAGGTGCAGGTTCCCACACACACCCATGGCCAGAAATTGCTTTTTCTTTGCATCTTCTTTATGCTGCCACTTTACACTGGCAGATGCCTGGGCCAGCATCTCTTGATCTTCTTGCTGTTCATCAATAAATCAACAGAAATTAAAAATACATTAAAAAATGAGGATTCTCATGTAGCCACCTGGACAGTAACTTTTTCCTCCTGGATATTAATTCCTGACCTTACAACAATGCCTTTGAGCTAGGCACCATGCTGATGGTCAGGAGGACTGAGACAGGTCCAAGCCTTCCTGTTAACAAAGAGCTTAGAGAAGGTGAGAGAGAGACCAAAAGAGGTGAAATGAGAGCAGATGAGTGGCAGAGCTGGGAATGGAAAACAGATCTCAACCCAGTGCTCTACTCATTGGTAAAAACAGATAGAAATAAAGAGCAAGAAACATCTCTTCTTGCCCATAGTCTGGACACGTAACTGGATAACATCACTGCACACTCAGAGCACTTCTTGCCAACAACAACCAAAAATAAAGCATTGGTATAAATTTTACAGGAATCCTTTAAGCCAGGCAAACATTTCCGATATCTCCATTTTGGAAAGAGTGAGGCCAAGAATGAAGCAACAAGAGGGTGTGGGGGGTGGGGAGACAAAACAACCCAAGAACTCCCCTTAAACTTTAAGATCCATCAATTTAGGTCATGCTGGTCTAGGGAAGCAGATGGGGTGTTTTACCTTCTGGGCCTTGATCTTAAAGAGCTGATCTCATTCCCAAGGATGTAATACTTGCGTGCCTCATGCAGTAGAGGAATGCACTCCTTTGAGTCCTGGATGAGTCCATCCATTTCCACCTTCTCCAGGAAGTAGGTGGGGTCAAGTAGTGGCAGACGCACATGCTCAAGGAGGTCCTTCAAGGCTCCCTTCCTGCCAGGTATGTCGTGCCGTACCCAACGCATGACTGCTTCAAAGACCACTTCCTCCTTGGGGACCACCAGCTGCTCATCAGACAGATATTCAACCAGCTCCTTCACATCCATCTCCAGGAACTCTTCATGACACGATACCTCCACAAAACACTCCAGCATGAACCTCTTGCTCTTTTCTGTCAGGGACGCTATGGAGAATGAATCAGCAAACTTCATGATGCCCAAACAATTGCATGGGTGAAGCTGGCCTTCAAGGAAGGTGACACAGGCATCTCTGAGCTTGGAGATCTGCAACAAGTCAGACAGTTCCAAGATGCCTTCAACATTGTCCTCCTGAATGATGATGTTCCCCCCATACATATAGTCAAGAAGGAGAGACATGGTGGAAGCAGAAATCTTCTGGATATTAATGATATCCTGGTGGCCTTCCTTGAGATTGCCACCAAACATGGCCCGGAAATAGGTGCTGTTGGCTGACAAAGTGGCACGGTGACAGGGGAATTCTTGTCCATCAATTAATAGCACCACGTCTGTGAAGGTGCCGCTCTGCCTGTAGGAGTTCAGTGTCTGGAGGATTTGCTCTGCATGGCAGGACCCAGTGCAGAGCTTCATGTGCAGCTGTTCTTTGCTCGAGTCCAGCGTCACATTTTCCAGGCTGCTTGTCCTGAAACTTGATTCTTCTTTCATCATTCGATGCATCCTGATGGGGAAGCAGTGAAGAAGACGAGACAACAGCACGCTATTAAAATATCTGACCATGATATCCAACATTGTGGTGTTTTAACTTGGTTAGCAGCCAAACACGGCCACTCACACACTCTCCTCCTCCAAAAAGGGAACAGGGGGGAGAATTGGAGGTGTAAGGATAAAGAGACTCACAGGTTGAGATAAGAGCAATTTAACAATCAAAATAGAATCAACTTATACTATAACAAAAAATATTAATGGTAATAATAAGATTTTTTTATATATATATATAATTTAAATAATAAATATACAAATGAGTGATGCACAGTGTAATTGCTCATCACCTGCTGACCTATGTCCAGCTTGTCCCCCAGCTAGTGACCCCAGAACAGAGACAATCCCAAAACCAAAACTGCAATCCCAGAAGAGCGAGAGAGACAGAGAGACAGAAAGTGATGCCCCCTGGCTTGGTCAACCCTCATTAATATACTGAACATGTCATTATATGATATGGACTATCCCATTGGCATATCCAAATACCAATTTGGGTTTGCTAATTACCACGCTCCCACCATGTCCTTTGCACCTGCAGACCAGCAAAACATGGGGAAGTTGGAAATATCCTTCATCTTCCAGCAACAACTAAAAACATTAGTAAGTTATCAACGTTCTTCCCATTAAAAATCCCACAATTAAACCAAAACACAGTGTTATTCTAGCTGCTAAAAAGAAAATTAGGTCTATCTTAGGAAATCAGGACATGGGGTGAAGGCTCTAAACACCCCACTGACGGGTGCTCAGGGCTGTGTACAAAAGGGAAGCGCTGTTAGTCAGCTCAAAGTGATTTAGAGAAGTTAAAACAAAGGCAGATCTCTAGAGACACCTTTGCAAAGAGCACAGCAGACTTCACTTTTTGTTATAACACACACAGTTCTGGCCAAGAAAGACAAACACATCCATATCTTCACTTCTCTCTCTGTGTTTCCAAGCCATCAGGGTCACACACAGTTCTGCACGGCTCAGTGGTTGGAAAGAAACAGCTCGGGCTGACCTCCTTACAAAAAGAAACACCCCCCTCCCTCTCCAATTATTCCAAATGTCTTTCCCCAGCTCACATCTCTCCTGTCTATCCAGGAGACAAATAACACCACCAAAGAAAAAGTGGGTTTGACCCACTGCCCTCACTCATGCACACTCTCCTCTGGATCACCTTCTCCATCCAAGTACCACACAGCAGAAAACGCTGCAATTATTATTATTAATAATAATAATTTTTGCAAGCCTCCCCAGCTGCTAGTGCAAGAAGTCCAACATTACCTGACCCACAGGTTGTGTCCTCCAGAGGTGGGACCTAGCAAAGACTCAACTTCCCTCTCGAATAAGTCCCATCCACATCAGGGCTCTGAACGGAGACAGATCCCCTCCTCAAAGCAAGCTCAGCCCTTCCGCGGCAGTGCTTGGGGAAGCACAAAAGCACCCCCCTTTATCCTCACTGCCAAAGAGGTGGGGGAGAAATCTGCTTTTGTTTCTCCTGAATGACATGCCAGAGAGCTACAGGGCATTAACCATGCAGCTGTCAATAACAGCCAGCTAGGGAGGAGCCAGGACTCAAGAAAAACCCATCACAGCTCAGGGAAAATATATCACACCAGGGCAGCTTAAGAGGGCTGAGCCATCTGGAGAGCAAATTGAGGTCCAGGTGGAACGATTCATTTGATAGAGACTCTGTCTTGCTGGAAACCATGCTAAAGCCAATAAATAAAATAGGGCTCTGTGAGCAAAAAAAAGATGCCTGGAGCAGGAACAGGCTGGATCAGGGAGAAGCTGCAGTCCCCCTCATTAACGTGTGATAATTAGGTAATTAGGTCCTTGAGGATGATGGGGACAGAAAGGGAGGTTTGCCCTGTGTGGTTTTCTGCACCCTCCCCTCTCACTTGATCCCAGTTGTTGACTGCATTTGTAAATGCTCATAGCAGGGATCAAAGCAACCCTGGGGAAGCTCCACCAAGAGATCCTTGTGCTGAAGATCATCAAACCCCCTAATGTGATGCAGCCAGCCTTCCCTCCCTTACTCAGCACCACTTTGAACAACTTGTATTAGTTCACACCAGACAAAAGAGAAATATCAATAACAACCAGCCCCTGAACGTTGTCACCCCAGTGAAATCACCTTTCTGTGGGACACCACTGCTGCGTTTGCTGGCTGGTTCCTTTCTGTTCCTCTCCCATCACTGGGATGCAGGGCACAAGCTGGCATCCTGCTTGCTCTCAGCATTTGCATATGAATCCCTGGCAACCTGGAAGGGAACTGTGGTTTCCCAGCTTGCACAGTGGCCTGGGAAGGTTGGGGGATTTGCTCTTAGGACCTTCCACCCTGATAGAGTTGGCACTGCCAGCCTACACTGTCCAGGGGTGCAACCATAGGAGTTAGAGATGACCAGAAATGGGTCATCAGGACGAATGGCAGCACACAACACTGATCCTACCCTGTGGAGCACAGCAAAAAGGTCTTCAGAGTGTTAGAAACTATTCAGCAAGTTTATAAAGCCACCATGTCCTTGCAGCCATAAACTATGAGGCTACCAACCTGTTCAAAACCAAACCCCAGCTTCAAGCAATGTGTGCAGCCCCAGGGGTGGGGGGAACCAACAAATAAGAGTTGTAAACTCACAAAATGACCATAGTGAGGACGCTTTGTAGGGTGCAACTGTCCCCCTGTCCATGCCAGCCCACCTATCAAGCAGATTTCTGCAGCCAAACCTGGTCCTGTATCTCCTTGTGTGAAACCACCGTGCCCTAAAGCGGCTGCCACCATGCAAAGGCTGTGCCTACAACCCAGGATTGTGGCTTTTAGGCCTGAAAAAGAGGACATCTAATACCCCACAGAGAATTACAGAATGGTTTGGGTTGGAAGGGACCCTAAAGCTCATCCAGTTCCAACCCCCCTGCCAGCAGCAGGGACACCTTCCACTAGACCAGGTTGCTCAAAGCCTCATCCAACCTGGCCTTCAACACTTCCAGGGAGGAGCAGCCACAGCTTCTCTGGCCACCCTGTGCCCTTAGAGTTGTAGGATGTGGAGGTGTTTGAAAAGGGTGTCTGCTAGGCAGCACCAGATGTAGGGCACTTTATAAAGGGGCAGTAGCTAAACTTCTGCTTTGTTCCCTGGGTCTTCTCCTAAGGTAGACAGAGACACCAGAAGCCGTGATCTTACAGTGGATTAGGACTCTACAATCCCTTCTTCACATTGAAAATGCTCAGCCTCTGGCCCATAGAAGCCATTAGGCACAAAGCCACAAGCATTAAAAAAAGATACAAAAGGGAAATAAATGTATAGAGGACCAGGAACTCCAGGTATCTGTTGGAGAAAGCTCTCTGTGAATGTAGGACCAAAGCTTCCTGAAGGAACAGCAGAGTGTGCATGTCCAGAGGAGAAAGAAATAGGAATGAGAAAGGATGCAGCTCAGCTGAAGAGAAAATAAAGAGAAAAGAGTGGAAAAGACAAGAGGAAAGGTAGAAGAGAGTTTTGGATAACTTGGGTAACAGAGGCCATGGTGAGACATCTAGAGTGAGATGGTCAATAGGACTTGATCATGCTTTGGTCTCTACCTCCCCAACATGCCCTATCCAGGACAGCTGTCTATGCACTTCTGGCATCACCATCCATGGCTCCACCTTATCATGGAGAGAGCCAAGACACCCTCAACCTGTTAGCAGAACTGAAGGGCAGCCACCAGCTGCTGGGAGAAAAGACCAAAGCAGAAGAGCCAAGTAGATGAGTATGGGCAGAGAAGTAACTAGAACAGAAACAGGGTCCAGATGGAAGAGAGAGAGAAAAATAAGAGGTTTAAGAGAGGCAAAATAACCCCACCTTGGTTTCCTATTTTACATATAGTCAATACTTACATTGGACTTGAAACGTGGTCAACCTGTGATCTTCAGCAAGGAAGAGGTTGCTTGCACCAATAGTCCAGGAGAAGGGAAACCAACCTTCAGCCTTCATGCTGCTGCTCACACCACGGCTAGATTTTTCACCCTGATTTTGAACTTTGAAATCTCCTAGTCACTGCACTCTATTAATGCTTTAGAAGAGATATGAGAGATCCTTCTTACAGCAGATAACTCTGTAGGCCTAGGGCATGGTCACATCAGCATCACCTCCCAGGCCTCCAGATTACAACTCTACTAGCAAATTAAAAGTGCTGGAAAGGTTCCCAGATACCAAGAGAACTATCCCAGCTGTACCACTAAGCTTTTATAAATAACAGCAGCTGTAGAGAGGAAGAAAAAGAGTTAAATAGCACAACGTTGGCTGTCCCAAGCCATGTGGGCTTAAAGCCAGCAACCAATCCTCAGCTCTTTTATTTGGATAACAGACACAGCTTACATGACTTTCTTTTCTCTCCTTTCAACTTTTCAATATCTTTCCCTAGGGTACAGCAACCACAGCCCCCAGTCAGGGATTATTCAATATTGTAGATACCAGGAGCTCTACCCTTTCCCCTAGGGCAATTTTATATTTAACACTCAAAGAGTATTCCCAGAGCTGGTCAACTTCATGACATGGTACTGACTACCCATCACCAACCAGTGAGATAGTGTGGCATTTCCTTTAATCCCTTCCAACTATCAGTTAAATGCAGCCATTCAGGAACTGGAGAAAACAGTTGCTGAACAAAGAACAATCCCACACTGACCTAGAGAAGATCCCCTTCTCACCCAAAGCATCCTCTTTCTACAACTGGGAGAAGATCCTAGGGTAAAGAATAAAAATAGAGCAAGTATCAAGCAAGATTTTCCCTTAAAATACATATTTAGCAAAGAATTGCTCAGGGACTTTCCAAGTTGGATCTCATATCCTGTGTTTAATAAGTGCTAATGGACCTATGAGCCATTTATTGCTCTTCAGACTTGCTTATGGTTTTTGGCCTTCACAGCACCCTGGGGCAATGACTTGCCTAATGTGTGTTAAAAATAACTTGTTTCCCGTTTGTTTGGTTGAAAACTGCTGCCTGATCAGTTCTATGGGTGCACCATTGTCCCCTTGTAGCCACAAACATTGAAAAATTACCCTACAGTTGCTGTTGAAAACTCAGGTCTGCACAGTCATCTCCTCTCTTCTTCAGCTACTGTCTTATAAAACCTGGATGGGAAAAAAAATCGCAGAATGGTTTGGGTTGGGAGGGACCTTTCAAGGTCATCTAGTCCAACCTCCCTGCAGTGAGCAGGGACATCTTCAACCAGATCAGGTTGCTCCGAGCCCTGTCCATCCCGACTTGAAATATTTCCAGGGATGGGGCATCCACCACCTCTCTGGGCAACCTGGGCCAGGGTCTCACCACCCTCACAGTTAAAAAAAAATAAAAAATATATATATCTAGTCTAAAACTACCTTCATTTAGTTTAAAACCATTACCCCTTGTCCTATATCTCCAGGCCTCACTAAAAAGCTTGTCCCCATCACTCTTGTAAGCCCCCTCTAAGTACTGGGAGGCCACTAGAAGGTCTCCCTGGAGCCTTCTCTTCTCCAGGCTCAACAGCCCCAACTCTCTCAGCCTGTCCTCACAGCAGAGCTGCTCCAGCCCTGGCATCATCCTCGTGGCCTCCTCTGCACTGGCTCCAGTAGCTCCATGTCCTTGTGCTGTTGGTGGCCCCAGCACTGGAGGCAGCACTGCAGGGGGGGTCTCAGGAGAGCGGAGCAGAGGGGCAGAATCCCCTCCCTGGCCCTGCTGCCCACGCTGCTCTGGGTGCAGCCCAGGACACGGTTATTGGCTCTGTGCTGCCAGCGCACGGTGCCGCCTCATGTGGAGCTTCTGGTCCCCCAGCACCCCAAGTCCTTCTCCTCAGGGCTGCTCTCCAGCCATTCTCCACCCAGCCTGTGTGGATACTGGGGGTTGACCCAACCCAGGTGCAGGACCTTGCATGTGGCCTTGTTGAACCTCACGAGGGTCACACAGGTCCACTCCTCAAGCTTGTCCAGGTCCATCCAGAAGGCATGCCATCCCTCAGGACCACTCAGTGTGATGTCATCAAGAGGAGATGCAACACAACCATACCAATCTCAAGGACAGATCTCCAAACCTCTCTCTGGTCAGACCTTTAGCTCCCTCATGAAGCATGAAAAAGCAGAAACATGAGGAGAAGACCAAGATATCACCATTATGCAATGGATTTCAGGATACATGACAACGTCACAGACTGGCAGGGGAATACTGACAGTTTATTTCACAGAGCATTGCAGAGTTTATTTTGGTCTAGGTCTATTTTCATCAAAAAAGTTTCCTCCTTTAAAAAAAAAGGTAACAAATATTCAGGACAATAACGGTAACAGTCAGTGCATTACGCAGAAAGTTTGGGTCTTCTCATAAAAAAAAAAAAACAAATCAAAGAAAGAAAGAAGTGAATTGTGAAAACAACTCTTTGTTGCATTGCTTTTAACACTTCCAAGCTTTTAAGCACTTCACCTTTCCATAAAGTTATCTCCAAGGATAAAAACACAACATGCAGGTGATTATCAACAGATGTTGAGATTTAAACATCTCTCACTTGGCAATGACAATCCACCAGGAATGTTTCAATACAGCACCACATTCAAGGGAGAAGCAACTTTTCTTTTTCTCAAAAGCCTTCAAATCCACCAAAATCTTGCAATTCTGTAGAAAAAAAAAACCCCACACCATGTTGCACAGACTTGAGTGAGTACCATAAAGGTGGACAGTATTTGGAGAAGGTAAGAGAGAGCATGGACCAGGGTCTTACCCCACTTACATTAATTAAAAACCCAGGGGAGATGCAAAGGAATTAAAGTCTTAATTTGCACTGCTTAGGGAGGTGCTTATTAAAGCATCACAATTCATATTTTCATTATTAATTGGGTGATTTTTCTCACATTGATAAGTTGTCCACTTCTGCCCCCAATTCTTACACACCAAGCCCAAGACGTTGTGGTTTCAAAATGCTGCTGGAGCACAGCTTAAAAAAATATATATAAAAAAATAGAGTGGTTCAGTGCTGCCAAAACAAGAACAAACTTCTCGAGGTTGTATCTATCATGGCTTCTTTCTGGTCTTTTCAAGTCTGCTTTGTGTGTTGAACGTGATGCATATCAGCATCCCCTAGACCAACTTCTCCTCTGCAAGGTGACTGCTCCCAGACACTCCTGGACTCTATAAACCCAACTTGGCCAGCACCCAAAGACTAAGCCTCAGCTCTCATCTCCTCCATGGTACACAACTTTGATGGTCCCATCACCTTGAAGGCAGTGCACACCAAGCTTCAAAGGAAGCTCGCACTCAATAGGATTTCTCCCGTTGCACGTTGTGTCAACCAAGATCCAAGCAAGGAAGGGAGCAACCCAACATCAGGTGACCATGGGGACTGAGCCAAGAGCCATTCACAGCTCTGACAGCCTTCCAGCTGGCTTCAGCTGCCTTGGGAACCAGCTCCCATGTGAACAGCAAAGTGACCCAAAAACAGGCTCCTCTCCAAAAGGCCTTGAAGGTCAAGAGCAGAGAGATGGGACCACCCGTGTGAGTTGTTTCAGGGAGGGGATAAAATTCAACTGTCATCTACTTGGTTTCTGAGCTTTTTTAATTATTATTTTTTCCTTTTAACCTCTGGTCTAGGATTTTGGTTTAAAGCCTTTTGCATTGGAAACACACCGAGAGCTCTTTGCCTTCATGAGTCTGTCAGCGTGTGTTGCAAGACTGTCCCTCCTTTGGAGGACATGAACATGCAGCTTTAAAGATCCTGCTTTTAAAGCAAGGAGGGAAAAAAAATCTCCTTGCAGAAATAAATTATACTCCAAGGTTGTTTCACCTTCCAAACTATTTACACCTTTTCACCCATGAGCATCTCCTTGGCCCAGAGAGGGGGAAGCTCACAACTGCACCACCACTTCCCTCTTCCTAAGCGGGTGCAAGGACAAGGGAGCAAAGAGCGACTGCAAATGCCACTTGGAGTGGCAGGCACTTTAGCCAGATCTGAGTGGTGATGGTGCCCATGGCATTGTTTTTTGCAAGCCATCTCAGCTCCTGATGGAGCCCAACTCAGGGAGAAGATAGAAAGAAAAAAAGGGGGGGGAAATGAAAGCATTGTGGTCTGCAGAGGCCAATCTACAGCCAATGCTCAGAACTTGCCTTCAAGACTGCAGCAGGACATTTCAAGAAGGCCATTCCCCTGTGAGCATCCAGGCTTTGGGGAAGGAGAATAGGACAGAAAGAAGGTGCCCAAGTGACTGAGCCAGTGCAACCCCTTCCCTGGCTCTGAACTTCAGCAAGGAAGAGCAGTGCTACCTCCTCTCTTAGGAAAGCTTCTCTCCTCCAAACAGCCTCCTGTTGCATTAGAGCTAAAACTTCATTGCCCAGGAAAGGGGGGGGAAAAAAAGAGAGGGAAACATAAAAAAACCCCCAAACAATAACAAAAACAACACTTCACAAGAACATCACAACATTCAGCTACACAGTCGCTGCACCAAGGGAAGGAGTGGAGCAGGCCAAGGGGGAGAAAGTGGAGACACGTCCAACGTGTTTTTTCCCCACAACCCCCCAAGGAGACTTAGGCTGGTCATGTCAAGATTCGAATAACTTCAGCCATAAGGTTGAGGATTTAATGAACACAGTATTTCCACTCATGCCCTGGAAAAATTACACTCAAAAAAACCAAAAGAGAGACAAAAAAAATTCAGATTTCCTACATATTTACAAAAATAAGTCCCCCCAACCTCACAACCAGAGAGGTGGAGTAGCTAGTGATGGGGTATGGGAAGGGGTCTCTGCCTGCCCAGCAGTTCCTCAAAGGTTCCCATCCCACAGCAAGCAGGAGAGCACAGCTCTCACTACTGAAGTGAATGTGGGGGACGCCACACGCCGAGGTTGGACCGGAGCCCCTCAGTTCATCCGCAGCTTGGTGTCCCGATGATCTGTGGGGGTGACCATCTCGTTGGCATAGCCATTCTCAGAGCAGAGAGACAGCTCATCCGTGGTCTCCACGCCGTTGTTGATCTCTGGGGAGGGTAGAGAAAGTAGAGATATCGTCACAGGGGTGCAAGTCCCAGGAGATCCCCTATGGATGGGGAAACTGAGGGACTGAGTAGCTGTGCAAATCCAGCACATACATAAGGGCAGTTAATGACAGAACAAGGGGAAATGGCTCTAAACTGGAAGAGGGGAGGTTTAGATTAGATATTAGGAAGAAATTCTTTGCGGTGAGGGTGCTGAGACACTGTCTCAAATTACCCAGAGAAGCTGTGGCTGCTCCTCCCTGGAAGTATTCTCGGCCAGGTTGGATGAGGCTTTGAGCAACCTGGTCTAGTGGAAGGTGTCCCTGCTGCTGGCAGGGGGGTTGGAACTAGATCTTGAAAGTCCCTTCCAACCCAAACCAGTCTGTGATTCTATGATTTACATGGCATCCATCTGATCCTACAGAGATTTCACCCCAGGTTTAGTAACATTGCACCCATTTAAAACCGGGTCTGCACAAGATCTGCCTCCAAAGAGGAGCTCACCTCTAAATTTCAGACCTTGTCAATCCTGCTACCATCAGAAGCAAAACTGGACCCCCCATACACATGATGCTATGTCATAGGCTGAATTAGTCACCTTTGGGAAAAGGCTGCAAAATACCTGAACTCAATCTCTACTCAAATGGCCATTCTGGAAATGGCAGATTCTTCTAATCACCAGTTTCATGAGGTAAAGTGTGCAACCACCGATGTTTTAATTATAAAAACACCCACCCTTAGCAAGAACATTTGTTTTAGAGGCACAAAACTTTACCATTGTATTCCCTACCTCTAAGGACATTTTTATATGGAGAACATTTTGTGGAGAACAAGCCTTATGAGGAGCAGCTGTGAGGGAACTGGGGTTGTTTAGTCTAGAGAAGAGGAGGCTGAGGGGAGACCTAATTGCTGTCTACAACTACCTGAAAGGAGGGTGTAGGGAGGTGGATGTGTGTCTTTTCTCCCAGGTAACTAGTGATAGAACAAGAGGCAATGGCCTGAAGTTACACCAGGGGAGGTTCAGATTGGATGTCTTCACTGAAAGGGTTCTCAGGCACCGGAATGGGCCCCATCCCTGGAGCTGTTTAAAAGACAGGTAGATGAGGTGCTCAGAGATATGGTTTAGTAGTGGACAGGTATGGTTGGACTTGATCTCAGAGCTCTTTTCCAACCAAGAGATTCTATGATTCTATATCTAGAACATTTTATGTGTAGGACATGTTAGGGAGGCTTAATCCTGCTGTAACCAACTGCGTTCCTTCTTTGGGATCCCTGGATTTACACCTGATTTTCACCACCTGCATTTCACACCATCAGTTCTTTGAAGCAAGAGTTGTCATTTCATTCTGTATGTGCCCAGTGCAATAAACCCTGACCCTTACTGGAGTTCTCTAGCCCCTAAATACAAAGAAAACCCATAACAAAGCTTAAGGTTACATTCATGTTCCATCAAACATGAGTTTTCCAGCTTTGTCCATCAACTTTAATCTTTTAAAGCTAAAGGTTTCCCTCTTTGTACACGTTTCTGAGATCTTTCTTAGAAGTGGGGTGAGATGGACACACTTGTCAGCATGTTCCAACACAAATAAGCAATGGAAGGAACATAAGGATATCAGGAACTCCACAATCCACAGGGCCACTGAATTCCAGATCTACCCCAAACTCACCACCACTATTTGTGGTGAACCCCAAATCCATCACTGCTATTTGTGGTTACCTATGCCATTATTTTAATGTTTTTTATAGCTTTTGACACAATATTGACAATTCAGAGTGGAGATGTGGGACAGTATGAGAGCTGCAAGGCACAACTTGGGAAGTTTGGATTTCTCAGCAAATCAGTGCTCATATTTGCAGCAGTTTGGGATGGATGAGCCATGACCATGTCCCGTGAGTGATTCAGTGCAGCAGAGTCAGTCCAGCCACCCTGTCCCACCAGCAGATGATGACATTTGTATTAAGATTGCATCCTCCATCAGTGGAGAGCAGGGTGATAGCTGAAGGATGGAGCAAAGGGCTCAGCCCCATCCATACCCGAGAAGATCAGCTTCTCCTTCATGATCTTGACATCTCGGCTAGAGCGGCGGACAGCAGCACTGAGCATGATCTGCTCTGGGTTGTAGGTCCTGATGCTTCCTAGGCGCCACCTGCAAAACAAGAGATAGATATCAGGGGCTGGTCTCTCTAACCATGGGAGCATCCTCAATGCAAGTGGCTACCAACAATGGGGAGACCAAGAAGTCCCAGAGACCCTCACGCCTTCACTCCCTTGCACCTACACAACCCCACATGGTAGGAGGACGTTCAGTGATGGGTATGTTATCTCAGAGGGGTACAGACATACAAGCAGGTCATCTTTAACCACCTTGAGCATCCTAATTTTGCTTATTTCTCCAAGGACTGCAGATAGACCTCTCTATCACATCAGTGACCCAACTATCCTAAAGAGGTACGGCTGTTTTGACTCTGAAGGTTGGAAAAATGAAACAGAACAAGAGACCAAGTCAAGTAAAGAAACCATAACTTTCTCCTCACTACATGACATGCTCACCCTTGTGGGACAAGAGAGCTCAAAGATAAATTAAAGTCTCAAACCTGAGATGCAGCAAAGACACTGTCCCCACACAGGTAACTGTCACATACTCTCCCCCTGAACATTTCTCCCAGAGCACTTCTCTCCCCAGATACCAAGTCTTTACTAAAAAGCTTCTAACCAAAACCCACACTTTTTAAGCCTTGAGGAAACTCTATGTTCACCAAAAGCTTCCACCACATAAACAACATCAGGTTGATGGGAGCTTGGCTTGACTTAAAACTAGCCAGCCTTCTATCTGCATTGCTGAATGCATGTAAAGAAAATTCCTGATGTTAATAATAAGTAAAGGCAGAAATTTCAAGGGAGATTTGGCTTTTAAAGGTGTTTTTCAGCCTGAGGGCACCATGTAGCAGACCCTGAGTTGCAGAGCTGCTGCCACTAGGAGAAAACATGGCTTGGTTGACTCAGACAAAGCAGCTGTACCCAAGAACCTATTGTAAAGGGATGTTGTAAAGGGCCAGGCTTGTCTAGCCCACACCTCAACGATTCATCCTACCTCCTGACCAGGGAATCCCATTCTGCCTGCTGGAACCAGGAATGTTACTAGGCTATTTGATGGAGAAACAGTTGGGTTGCTTAGGAAGTTTGGAGGTTTCTGATCTTCTGGCACCATCTAGTGGCTTATCCATAAAAGAAAAGGTGATTTTTAAATTTTTATTTTATTTATTTATTTTTTTTTAGGGTGACAACCACCTTATCTTAAATTTCTAACCCCTCCTTACCTCCTCAGCCCCAGGGAGCAGAGGATTTGAGAAGCCCCCACACACCTCCAGCCTGAGTCCACAGCATCAACCTAATAAAACACCCAACTACAATAAGAGGTTCTGCAATTTTCCCCAGGAAAAATCTAGCTGGTGCCAATTTTATGGGATTTCCATCCCCTTCACTGTGACATCAGTGGTACAAATGAAGGTGAGTGCTTTGCTACAGAGAGAAGAGAGGTGGGATGGCAACACAACACAACTCACAGACCCATGGACAGAAGCAACACAGAGGAAGCACAAGGAGATGAAGACATTAAAGTAAAAAAAGATAATAATAATAAAAAATTAAACATTTTTAAAAGGTTTTTTTTTTTCTATCACAATCCTCTAAGCTGAGCCACTCTGATATGGACAACCACCATTTTTGTCCTTAGTGTCCCATGCAGGCAGATCCCACTAAGGTCAATATGGTTGCAAGCACACAGGATCTCACAGGTTAAGACCCTCCTTAAACTACAATGAGGACCAAAACTTATTGCTGCAACAAGTCTTTTCTTTGCTCACAACATCAGGATTTTCAGCATCAGGCTGGGTTGCATGGACAAAACACATGATGATCTCTTGCCCATGGGTCCTAGATGTTCCATGGAGGGCATGGGCCACTTTGAGGCACAGACAGTCCAGTCTCAAAGGGGTGCAGGACCAAGCAGGACTGCTCTCTGCTCCCCATCTCACATTGTGGCTGTGGTCATTTTGTGGTGTATTTTGGAACACCCTTTTAGAAGAGCCACCAGTACATTTCATCACAATTCAACTCCAATCAATACCATACAAAATACTCTTTGCTGGGCTCAGTAGCTTTTTGGGTCTCCAGAAATCTTGTTTAATAGAAAAATAGCACCTCTCCTACCCCCTTGGACTCTGTTGTGATGGGCCACGTTTAGGACAGCAGCGTGCAAAAAGGCCAGACAGACAGCAGGTAGGTCTTGTTCTGGGAGGTTGGCATCAAAGCAGACCAGACGGACACGGGGTGAGAACAGACTAAAAAATACTGGGACAACAACAGAGACAGCATACACCATGTTAGGGCCACAACTGGACCCTTGTTTTGGAGGGGAGATGCTACATGGTAGGGGAAAGGGGATGGGAGAGCAGCAGGTTAGGGAGAAAACCAGGTTGATTGATACTGAGGTGATAAGATGGAGCGAGCAAAGAGCCAAGCCAGCTGCAACCAGAGTCCCCATCCTGCGATCGCTCTTGTCTAAAGCCTGGCCAACTCCTCCATGCCTCTGTCTTCTCCTTACCCATGAACTATGAAGTGAAAGAGGGAAAACACCCAACCTCCCTGCAACCCATAGGAAGGCTCAAGCTCAGCCCCACAGCCAGGTCCTGTTTTGGGGAGATGCTGCAAGGATGTAGAGTCGCAAGCCCAAGATGCCTCGTGGAGTAGGCAATACTTGCAGGTGGCCAATCCCAACCCCCAAGGTGGTAGGTGGGTAGAAGGGCAAATAAGCACAAACAGGGAATAGCCAAGTCCTCAGAGATACAACCCCATGGCACACAGCAGAAGGAATGGAGAGGGTAACACATGAACAGTTTGAGTACGGACACAGTGAAGGCTTTACTGCAGAAAAGCAACAGCACTTCCCTCCAAGGGGTTGAGAATGACTGGTGAGAGAACATCCAATACAAGGAGAAATCTGGCTTCCCAATTGATGGCACTTCAAATCCAGTATCCCAGGCTCATTCCCTTCCTGGGTGTAATGTTATTTATTATCACACTGCATTTACAGCTTCACAGTGGTGTAACTGGGAAGAGAATCCTGAAAGATCCCAAGCTCCGAGTGCAACAATTGATGAGCCAAAGCTTTTCAGCTATCAGCCTTATTAATTAAATCCCAGGGCTAGAGAAGTGCTACTTTATAGAGTTGAACAGGTTACATGATTTTCTTTAGGATTGGCCAATTTAGAAGAGGTTGATCTCAAAAAACCTCTGGCAAAATGCAGGAAGGAAGTGGACATTTTGCACGGGATTATATCCATGGAAAAAGCATTATGATCACTGGGAATTTCCCAATTACAACACCCTGCAGGACTTCAGAATAGGGCTGTTATAAAAGGCAGTGCCTTAGACCATTGTAACAGAAGGTCTGATTGCCTTCAAAACATCCACTGGCTGCTTCATCATCAGGCTCCTGTGGTGCTCATGGCTATGGACTAGGCAATGTTCAGACCCTTATGGTCCCCCTGTGAAGCCAGATGTTTGAAAGCATCATGAAAAGCTGCACCTTGCCCTGTCCATCTGCAGTGAAGCCATAGCAGAAAGGGAGAAATAAAGAGAGAAAGGAAGGTTGAATGAAAAAAAAAGAGAAAGAGGAAGAAAGCACCAGAATTACCTGATCATGTGATAGCTGTGAGATGCCAGAATGCAGCAGAGAGAGAAAGAGGAGGAACATGCACAACAGTCAGAGCAGTAAGAAAATAAACAAGGCAAAGAGGCAAAAAAAAAAAGATTGGTTAGAAGTCATCACAGTTGGTATTTCCCCTCCAGAGAAGCTGCCACGATCCTGTCATCAGAGTTGAAGCAGAACAGCAGGAGCAATCCCTACTCATGGCTACAGAGGAGAGACAAGCCATGCATAGGAGAGAGGACGAGCACATCGAAGCGGTGGCTCAGTTCCCACCCACCCCCTCATCCTTGCATGAAGGAAGCAGTTCTGGTTTGCATCAAAAAGGACTCAGGAAAAAAACAAAACAAAACAAACCACCACAAATCAAAAAACCAACCACAATACTGAAGGCCAAATGCCAAGCCCCATTTCCCAGAGCTGAATCACACCAGCAGGTAGCAGTTGGGCAATTCTCCTGCAATTTGGTTGTGATATACCCTCAACATTGCTACCAATTCTTTCATGTGGTGGAGAAACTGGAACAGAAGGGAAATGGGTCTCTCCTGTGCAAGGCTCTTGGAAGAGCAAGAGCAAGCCCTTTGCTGCAGGAAGTCCAACTTCTGGTGCTAAAGCATCTCTTTCTTCCTTCTACTGATTTGGGGTTGAGTTGTCCCAAAGAAGAGATCCAAAAGAAGACATTTGACCCTGCTATGATGGACTCCACATGGCCCAGACCTTCTCTGAGCAACTACTGTTCTACATCAGGTCCAGAGGCTGGGCAGAGAGCTCAGTGCTCCAGGTTGATGGACTCTGAGGGAAACTGGAGGCAGTTTCCAGCTCGTCACCTGGATCACACTTACACTAAGGGTAGAAGAGAAATTCTGTGATAATACTTTCCTTCCTTATCATACTTCCTCTTGCCCTACTCCACCAAGCCTCCTCCAACCTGGAAGAAATTCAACCTGTGCAGAGAGGAAGAGTCCAGCTATTGCAAAGTCCACGTAGCTGCAACTTCTCCCTCTCTCCAAGCATAAATCTTTTCACTCTGCTTCAGGACATGGAGTTCCTATTCAGCAGGTTGTATCAGTTTAATTTCTTCATCTGTGGTGTCCTGGGTCTGATTCAGGAGAGCTTTTTAAAACTGACTTTGGGAGATGGTGCAAAAGACTCCAAATATCTCAACAACCTTCAAATTCTGCTCTTCAGAGAGGTCAGCCCCTGCCTCCACACTCCTCCCTGCATTTCTCTATTTGACAGAGAAATAAAGGGTCTAAAGAGCAGGGACATCTCTTGCCAAACCAAGTGATGGAATTGAGGGAGAGGAGGAAGCTTCCAGACAGCACAGCCAGAATGCTTTTCTGGAGGAAAGGTTGAATTGGCCACAACTCAGATCACAAGACTTCTTAGAACAATTTTAATCTCATCTTGGTCAGTGATTTCATTAACTGTTGGGAAATTTAATGGGTGAGTTTTGAATCTGCTGCTCACTCTATTATCCCATGCTGGAAGTGAGGACCTACTGGGCACAGGTCTACCAGCATGGGACTGTGTAAGTCATGAATTTAGATAAATTTAGGTAAATTTATAAACAGA
This sequence comes from Caprimulgus europaeus, assembly GCA_907165065.1. The sequence goes on from OU015523.1 coordinate 123,542,282, forward strand.
CCCAACATGTGGCCTGAAATCAAATCTACAGGAGGTGCTGGCAGCAGCAACAGCCTATGGTAATATGGGCAAAATACCCAGGTAATTATACACCCAGGGGAAGGAAAGAGCTGGCTGCAAACAGATGATCTGGGACAACTCAACAGCAAAACCACCAGCCCACGAGGCTGAAGCAAATTAAACTGCTGCTCTTAACATGAAGGCATTTTAAATATCAAGAAGAAAGGAACGTGTAGGTCCCTTGATGTCCCTGGGACAGTCGTCTGTGTGTGCCAATGCAGATGAGATTATAGAGCCAGGGGAAGAGGGGATGCAATTTCAGGATGACACATTTTCCCAGGAGAAAGCTGCTGCTTCTTGCTGGAGGGAGAGCATCTTTCTCTGAGCTCATGCTTTTTCCCAGAGAGGATTATTACACTGTCACTGCTGATGGCTAAAATGCCTCCTAGGAGAAAAGCCATCACTAGGGAGAACACCGTGGTTTCCTCCAGTATAATCAAGAGGAGGGTAGCTTGGCTAACTCTGTCACTAGGAGGTTGATTTACCTGCTGCTGATTTATCAGTTTCTTAACTTGCTCTGCTCCTAGGTTTTATGCTCCACATTTGTTTTCAGGGACCCTGGCTAACAGAGATATTTCTGTCACACCCTCATCAAGTCCTTACCTTTTACTTTGGAAAATTGAGAGATTTTCTCTATACATCAACCTAAGCAATTGATTTGATGTGCTAAATTATATTTCTATTTCTTCATCCAACTAGGAACAAACTAATTTAAATATACCATGTTCTTTTTGAAGACTGTAACGGTGGAATCTCAAAACATCTCTTTTTCTTCCTTTAAAGCACTTTAATCTCTTTCTCAACATCCATTTCCCTAAAGCATTTACAGTTTCTCTCCCACATGCATTTAGGAGCAAAGTGTCTCTTGCTACTATTTTGAGATCTCTCATTCTTCTTAAGAACTAGTGACTTCATCCAATTCAATGTCACATCTCAGAAGTGGAATTATTGTTTGCAGTCTTTGTAGGGATTTTTAATAAACAGTTTCCCTGCTATTGCAATCCAAGAGCCTGAGGAGCACAATGCTCCTCTCTGCCATCTCCACCCCATGCTCTGAACAAAAACACACGCCACAAAGACAGGAGAGTCGAGCTGTAACGATGCTACTTACTTCTGGAATATAAAAACTCCTACAATTACGATAAATGAAATGAGATCAGACGTGATCCAGATTAGGTGGTACTCGTCTGGAGGCTGGAAGACAAAAAACAGAAGCAGACCTTCAACTTTCTGGTTTGTACAATCACAGAGAGACCACACATTGCTAAAGTCACCACCAGGGCAGAAAGAAAAGCACAGAGCTGCAGGGGTGGCATATAAATCACATCATTTATGACATTTCTAATGCTAGCCTGTCACCCAAAATGATGTTATCAGGAAAAAATGCAAGCAGGAACAATTTTAAACTCTCCTTCCTTTCATGTGCTGATGTTTCCTCAGAGCTTTGTGGGCTGAAAGTTTCCTACCTGAGCTGTACCTCGAGGTGAGGGTAAGATGTTTTTTGGAAATCAAGGTCTGTGGGAAAACACAGAAATATAGACACATTGCACAGAAGACATGCAGGGTCCATTCTGAGTGCTAACATTAGCTGTTCTGCAGTCCCCATGCTATAAGCATCCCAGAAAGCCAACCATGTCCTGGGCTGCACCCAGAGCAGCGTGGGCAGCAGGGCCAGGGAGGGGATTCTGCCCCTCTGCTCCGCTCTCCTGAGACCCCCCCTGCAGTGCTGCCTCCAGTGCTGGGGCCACCAACAGCACAAGGACATGGAGCTACTGGAGCCAGTGCAGAGGAGGCCACGAGGATGATGCCAGGGCTGGAGCAGCTCTGCTGTGAGGACAGGCTGAGAGAGTTGGGGCTGTTGAGCCTGGAGAAGAGAAGGCTCCAGGGAGACCTTCCAGTGGCCTCCCAGTACCTGAAGGGGCTCCAGGAAGGCTGGGGAGGGACTTTGGCCAAGGGCAGGGAGTGAGAGAACAAGGGGTGATGGCTTGAAAGTGTCAGAGGGGAGCTGGAGCTGAGATGTGAGGAAGAAATTGTTTGGTGTGAGGGTGGTGAGACCCTGGCCCAGGTTGGCCCAGAGAAGCTGTGGCTGCTCCTCCCTGGAAGTGTTCTGGGCCAGGTTGGCTGAGGCTTTGAGCAACCTGGTCTAGTGGAAGGTGTCCCTGCTGCTGGCAGCGGGGTTGGAACTGGATGAGCTTTAAGGTCCCTCCCAACCCAAACCAGTCTGGGATTCTACGATTTCTCAACTTCTGTCCTTTAAGGCACTGCTAGCTCTGGTTTCATTTACCAGTCTAAGTGGCTGTGGTCATCACACCAGATAAAACCATCATCTGAACCCAGCACAGAAACACACTACTTCACACTAATAAAGACAAGAAAGTAAAGTGATTTGCATAATAATCAACTCCTGATGATGCTCAGAAAGTACCTACCCCAGGTGATAGCCACCAGTGATGCTAATGAATTTCTCCCATCCCAAACATGGACTAGTCCCAGCCAGGAAAAGGTTGTTGATTTCATACCAGATAGATCCATTGCAACCACTATCATTAATGCACACAAGTAATATTTAATTAGAGAAGCAAAATACATAGTGCATAAAGATGAGCTCATGCAATGGTAGTGGAACATGGATAAAACCAGTTGGAACCCATCAACTCTGTTACCTCCATCTCCCAACAGATACCAACTTGTTTTTCTGCTCAGTGAATCTTTGTGTGTCTTAATTTATCCTGGGAAAGTGTACTATCAAATTAGCATGGCAATGCTTTAATTAGCCAATGCCTCTGATGGAGATTTAATCCTTGTGTTTTCCAGATGGTTACAGAAAGGTGACATTTAATGTTACATTTGCTGCATCAAGACCATTTGTTGCATTAAGACCAACAGACACAAAATTGATGTTTCTCATTGTCTTGGCAGGAGAATTCCATCATAACTATTTTGAAGGAAAACTCAAGTCTTCTCAGTTAGAACAAAATCTACACATCTAAATTTTTCATTTATGTAACTGTTAGTATTTCACAACTTGAAGACCCTAAATAGCAGATTTCCATAGAACAATTTGGGTTGGAAAGGACCTTTTAAGGTCAGCTAGATCAACCCCTACCCTGCAGTAAGCAGGGACAGCTTCAACCAGAAGATGCTCAGAGCCCTGTCCAACCTGACCTTGAGTGTTTCCAGGGATGGGGGATGTTTCCTGTGGGATAAAAGTTGCATTTCATGAGATATATCCCAAGAAATGGGCAAATTCCAGCATCTGATTACAGGTATTATATATATTTTTTTTTAAATTCTTGCAGAAAGCTCAAAGCTAGTTTTTGGTACAAAATCTAGGTTTCATAAACAGCAAAAAAAGGAATTTTAAAGTGATCAAAGGGGGAAAACTGTATTTTTTTCCCAAAGACACACAGCCCACACATGTCATTATTAAGAACACCCAGTGAGCAGATGCCTCCTCAGCAGTGCAGAAGAGGGAACATGGGTCAGCAAGCATCTATTTGCTGTTTGCTGAGGTAACTTCTTGCCCTGCTCCATCCATACCAAGACCTGCTCAGGAATTTTGCTATATTTCACCTGCAGTTCCTCATTTTTTTTTAGACAGGGCTGTTTCAGTAGGATTATTTTTGGATTTTTAAAATAAACTTCATCCAACACAAGTCCTACTCCTGAAATCCTCCCATTTAAAGCCTATCAAACCCTTTCATCAATTCAGAGTAGCTGGGCAGAGAGTAATTTAAACCCCAGCTTTGAGGAAGACTCCCAAAAATGCAGAGAGGGAACCCACTGGGCAACCACTTTAGGGACACCGAGTTGTGGGCTGAACTCCAGCTCAAGCTTTTCAAAGCCCTCCTTTACACCATGTCTGATGGTCTTTCTTACCAGCAGCTTTCCATCAAGAGTAGAAGGGAGAGAGACAATCACTTTTTCTTCTTTGTTTTTATTTAACTGAAACACAAGTTGAATGTATTTTTCCACTCTCAAATGGCCCCTGGGCAAATGGAGCAGAACAGACTGGCAATTTTCAGCTGGCAATAAAACCCAGTGAAGTCCTTGAGGCCACTGGGCAGCCAAAGCTTGGCAGAAACAATTGTTTTGCTCCAGCAGCCCAAGCCATGTCCCATATGGTGGATGGGCTTCAAATGGTCAAGCTGGTTAGATTATATCACCAAGGCACTTCAACACTCAAGAAATGAAAGGATTTTTATGCTTTCAGTGATATGAGAGTTGGAAATCCAGCAGATGGGAGAGCCCTTGGAGGAGGGCTCCAAGTATCAGCTGCTTTTCATCACTGGCAAAGAGGTTTTTTGGAGTCAAAAGCTGCCTAGTGATGTGCACACAACTCCTGCCAGCTGGAGTGGAGGACAGATGTTTGTAGCAGTACGATTCAGATGATGATAATCTCTTCTGCCAACAGATTCAGCCTTTACAAAACCATTTCCAATTCTCCAGCTTCAGCACACACCAGTGTGGATTTGTCTAGTCAGACACAAGCAGTAGGTTAAGCTAAGACTAAGGACATCATCCATAGATGTTCACCCATCCAAGGCAGTAGACTTGTCCTACCTTCAGCTAAAGATGCAGATAACTCATCCATGCTAATTTCTCCTCATGCTCATCTTATTCTCCCCTTTCCCAAGCAGATCTGCCAGAGCAGCAGGTACAACAGCTGCCTCCTGTCCTACCCCTGACAGGATCTGTCATCACAAAATAGCCTCTCCATCCCATGTGCTTACACCTCCACATCAGAGCTCTTGTTTTGGGAACACTTTGATGCAACTATTTCATCATTTTCCCTCCACTCCAACCTGGATATTTCTGTTTGGTTCAGAGAATCAAAGTGCTAAGGGAGTTTTCAGAGAGTCTCCTGGCTCACATGATGGGTAAGGGGGCTACCTTTGGTCTCTGGTTGTTTCTCATCCAGCAGTGGGGTAGCCAGAGGTAACATTTGTCTTTATTTGGTATTAAAAATAGGCCAAAAGCTACTTTTGAAGCCTGCCTGAAACAGAGAAGCTAGGTTTGCCGGTTCACCTGTGTGCCTGCTTCTCCTGCAACTCTAACGTGCTGTTCAGCAGGTCTGGAAAAGTATTTTTCCATTGGAAGAAAATGGAAAAAACATGTGAATTAAATGACTCCCAAACTCTGTATGGAGAGAGATGAGGTCATCTGAGGGAAGATGTTGTGCAAGAAGAGCATTGACCCACTACCACCTCAGGCATACAGAGGGGGAAAACCCTCAAGCCCAAGAGCTCATTGAACCCAACCAAACCCTCCTAGAGAAACCCACTTGCCATATGGCTGCAATGGTCAACAGCCACCTCTACACCCTTCCATTGCATCCTCTCCTTCCAGGGAGCTCACAGCATCTTCCCAGGCATCGTGCTTACCATGAGCCAGATGGGAAAAGGCACCTTGAGAAGGACGTGGGAGTTGTCGGAGGTGACCGACTGGACACCAGCGCACCACAGGATGGAGTACAGCCAGGGCTCGTTCACAGTGTAGAGATTCACACTCAGGTTTGCCATGGTGTAGTCCCTGCCAGGAGACAGACAAGGTGAGATGTGAGTCCCCCAGCAAATGTCAGATCCTCATCTCCAAGAGGAGACCTCTTGCCTCCAGCCATGGCTGTAATCACAGCTAGATTTATTGGGTTTGAATTGCATGAAATAGGTTTTTTAACAGGGCATGGTCACTTCATAAGCAACCCAAGAGCATTGCAATCAAATGGTTTGAACTTGAAAGCTTTCTTCACCTCTTGGATGCTATCTCAGATATTTCCTCATGAACGATGGACACGGCATGTTTTTCTAACAACCACCTCATCATGTTGATGTAAAATTAACATCTGACTCAGATGCCTGTAACACTTCATAAGCAATTTACTTAATTAAAAACTGACAGACTGCATTTCCAACATGATGCCCTTGTTTTGGGAATGGTGGCAGAGTTACAGCTTCAAATCTCCTGAGAAGAGGAGCTTCCCAAGAAGCTAGAACTGCACTCTGGGGTAGGAGAGCTGTCAACAGCAAACCAAGCATTGATAGTGGATTCCCTGTACCCATACAATTTGCATAAATTGCTTATTCCTTATCTAATAAGATAATTTCCTTATCTACAAAGCAGAAACATCACTAATTTCCAGCACAGAGATTAATCCTTGCCATTTACAATCCTTGCCATATCTGTAAAGCACTTTGAGGTGGAAGGCTGCTCTACAAGATGTGGACAACTCAAAGCTCACAACATGATCTAGCTGCTCCAAAAGGATTCTCAAGGGCAGAGGTGGTTAGAGCAATGTTACATCCAAATGTTGATTTTTGAGGGGATTGAGAGAACAGTGTTAAGCCAGGACTTGTTGAGCTTGCTTTGGCTTGTTCTGCAAGACTGCAGCAATGCTTGACTGGGCACCAAAAAGCCTTCAGGGTTCAAGATACACTCATGGGGAAGGTCTGATTTTGGAGATAGCTAAGGTGGGTTTGATGAGATTGGGATTGATGAGCTGGGATAGATGAAACAGTTGGCATATGGTCCTCTCCATAAAATAGAGCAATAGGTAGGGGAACACCAGGCAGGAATTATCCTGCAGGTAAAGCACAGACCTGGCTTTAAGGGCAACCAGACCAATTGCTGGCAGCCATGGAAAGACATCACTAAATTAAATTAAATAGGACCATGCTCTCGAACAGCTGTGGGCTTAGCTCTTCCCTACTCCCAGCTCAACTATATAGCAAGATAAATCTTTTGGAGATACTTTTCTTCTGCAAACCTGTTTCATTTTCAAGTAGTTCTTTTAGGGGAGGGAAAAAAAATAATCAAACTATGAAAAATAGAAAAATTCTACTAAAGACAATCCACCCTTTCCAAGAAGGACACAAAGCTGGGAGCTAACACGCTGCACAGTTCAAATACAGGCTTGAGCAGAAGGAGAGGAACCCCACGCTGTGTCAATCTCATTAAAGAGGAGACCTGACTGGTCCAAATAGTTGACAAAGGACAGTAATGAACCAGGTGAATTCACTGCAAAGAGAAATTTCTGAAAACATATCCAAACTTTGGACTAATCAAAATTCTGTGGTAGCAACTCTGGAGCAGATAAACAGAAGCAAGGAGCAACTGGTAATGAGGATGAAACAGCACTTGGAGGTCCTTGGTGTGAAAAAAACTTGACTTTTTCCAGAGCTGACAATGTAATAAACAATTAATATCTTTGTATTTCAAAAAAAGATCATCATATACTGAACTAGCATCTAGAGTTATTAGAGTTCCTTCTGGGAACAGCCTAGATTCTGGGTGATGGGTAGGGACAAGCTTGCACAGGGCAAGTTTTCAAGAGCAAGTCCATCTGGAAAGATACCTTTGATGAGATGATCAGAAAAGATGCTGTTGGGCTAGGGATGTGTGCACAGGGCACAAGGCCACACAGAGCTGTGGACACCCACCATGGAGTACATGGGCTATCACACAGCATCCAAAGCGAGAGCTGTACCTGACATCCTCGTTCGTGACCTTGGTGTAACGCAAGTTGAGTTTCACGATGCCCTTCTCCCTCAGACGCTCTGCATCCAGCTTGAGGCCAGAAGTCTGCTGGAAACCTGGAGCAATCTGTCTGACCAGCTGCCTCTCCATATCTGGCAGCCACATCACCTGCAGAGGGAGCAAGACAGAGGACACCAAAGATGGTTCACAAAGCTGGTAACACAAAGCAGCTTTGCAGAGAGCAAATTTACACCAAGCCAGAAGCAAAATCACATGAGACACTGCCTTATTTGTCATACAAATTGTCTAGAAGACACTTACAGCCTCCCACATATTTAATCAAATGCATTTCAGGATTATCCTCAAGCCCAAAGGACTGTACCACACAAAATCTTAGAGGTGAAAAGGGTTGAGATACAAAGGGATCAGGCCAAGGCTCATGAGAAGAGAGGTGGTGTACCCTTGAAAACCTGTCCTCCCTGCCCAGTTCAGAGCACAGAGAGAGCTAAGGGCATGAGGCTAAAATTGACAGTGCAGACAGGATGATATCATGATCCCATGGCTAAGATGAGTTTTATTCACCCTCTTTTATCAGGGCTACATCTACTCCAGTGGAGGGTAAGGATTTCCCTAAGTTCATACCACACTTTGAGAGCCTGTCAACTTAATCACTGTTAAACTTCAGGGAAAAACTTCTTCTGAGGGTGCCAGAGCCCTGGGCCAGGCTGCCCAGAGAGGGTGTGGAGTCTCCATCTCTGGAGATGTTCAAAACCCACCTGGACACTTTCCTGTGCAAGCTGGTGTAGGGAACCTGCTTTGGCAGGGAGGTTGGACTGGATCATCTCCTGAGGTTCCTTCCAACCCCACCATTCTGTGACTCTGTAAACATGCTGAGCTGCTGATGTAAAGTGGGTGCAGGAACCAAGTTGGGCAGTTTTATGGCTTGTGCCATGTACAGGGTGGGCCCAACCAGATGATCTCAGCAGTACCACTGGGCATTGCATTGGTTTAACCCATGTTTAATAACTCAGTGGATCAAATGAGACACTTAAGGATTTGAGGAACCCATAAAAAGGACCATTTTGGAAACATCACCAACCCCACAGAACTCACAGCCTGCTGCTGAATTCCTGATGCCAGGATGGTTTCCAGGGTGATGTTGATGTAAGTGCTGTAGTAGGGATGAGCTGGTGGCAGGTCCTGGAAATTCAGGATGAGGGATGTGTTGTCCTTGATCACCTCTAACATATCTGCCAGCTTGCAGACAGACTGGTTGGCAGCTTCCAAATAGTCAGACCTTGAAAGAGACCCAGCTGTCCAGAAAGGGTCATTCTGAAAGCAAAGCACATCCCAGCATTAGTGCCACAAAGCCCACACTCCTCCAGTACAGGTGAAGACCCCTTTCTATCCCACCTTAGCAACAGCATGGGATGCTGACATGGTCAATGCATATGTTTGATGGCCATCTTGCAGCTTGCTGAAGTCCTGTGCCTCAGTTTCCCTACTCAAGGGAAGGTCACAGATCCTTACTGAAAGCAAGGTACACTGGGCAGGTCACCTCATTTCCATGGCTCCATGACTGTACACACCTTTAGGAACCACTCTCCAGCATTGAGCTTTGCCAGGTCAGTCCAGTTGAACATGGAGGAGTGCTCATAGGCCCGTTCTGGAAACACTTCCTCCACGTTTGTTGTTCTCCTGAGTGTCTTGTCATGCATCAGAAATGGCACCCCATCATAGCTGCAAAGACAATCAGACACCCCATTATAGGTGGAAGTGCACAACCATGTACATAGTACTAGAGAAATGCCCATTTCCTCCCATGGCTTCACACCAAAATCATTGTGAAGATCTTGACCAGCTTAACACATCCCCAGCATACCCAAGACCATCTGAAATGAGATGCACCTAGAGGAAAAAGTCTCTTAGATACCTGCTAGATGCTTGCAGTCATTTAAATGCTGACTATCCATCCCTCCCTCCTCCCCACTAACCCCTCAAAAATTTTTTAGCATGCCAAACTCTGGCAGCTTGGACATGAACACCCAACCTTGAATGCTCAAAGCTTTCTGCAGTGTCTGTCACTCCCAATAATGTCAGAAGTTTTCTACACACTGTATACACAGATACACACACAAACTATTCACAGATTCTTAATAGTAAGTCATGAGTAAAATTTTCAAAGCCTCTCAAACTCCAGGGGAACTTAATGTTCATGGGCTTTCAGCAAAATGCAAGGGCTCCAAGCTACCCAAATTTCCTTGCAATTGTCTTTTCTGATTGAAAATTGGTTTCAGGAAACAGCCATGTTCACATGAGTCATCAAGGTCATGCATCTTAAAGACAACCTGTCTCTCAGATGAAACTAAATAGCCAAATGCACGCCCTGGGGTCTTTCATCCAACTAGATATTAGAGAACAATGGTTCTTGGAAACCTAAAAAGCTCTTTCAAATTTTCTTTCAGCCCAATCTTCTGTGGCTGGATTGGTGGTAACACCACACAGGGCAGTGAAGCTTTCTATCAAGGGCAGGGGAACATTTGTCCACACTCAGAAATCAAGATAAACCCAGCACAACCAGCTTGATTATAATGACATTTCCCAAAGCAAGGAGCCCATCTTCATAATAGGGGACTCAAATAAGGTCTGGAAATGAGATGGGGTTAAAATACAAAACCCATGTGAATTAGGAGACAACTCAGAACATTCAACCCCAGAGCTAGAGGGAAAACAAACAAACAAAAAAAAGAGAGTTTTAGATGATGGAGCAAACTCTGCCTCAGCTTTACCATTGCCTGCAGAAGTCCCTTATCACAAAGGTCACTGGCATCTGTATTGGCTATTTCTAGCATGCACTGTGTCTACTACTTCCCTCCTCAACCCAAAGCAACACGCTGACACAGCAATACCACGCTCAGCAATGTTCCATGCTGCTGCAATGAGAGGGGGGGAAAGAGGGGAGAAGGAGGGGAGAAGGAGGGGAGAAGGAGGGGAAAAGGAGGGGAAAAGGAGGGGAAAAGGAGGGGAAAAGGAGGGGAAAAGGAGGGGAAAAGGAGGGGAAAAGGAGGGGAAAAGGAGGGGAAAAGGAGGGGAAAAGGAGGGGAAAAGGAGGGGAAAAGGAGGGGAAAAGGAGGGGAAAAGGAGGGGAAAAGGAGGGGAAAAGGAGGGGAAAAAAGAGCAACTGCAGAACTAAGAGTGTGGAGTATTTAAGGGAGATAGGAGCTCAAGTCTTAACATCTCACAGCAAAGCCTCATCAGATACTACTAAGCCTTAACCACAGCGTGGAAATCCTGTGGGACACTTAACATTCACTCTCTCCTTTCTAATCCTTCCCCTTATGGAGTCACTCAGCACTACCCAAGGTTAACCACAATGTATTAGCACACACAGCTTTGAAAAAATCATCTAGAGACAGAAATCAGAGCTTTAGAAGAAGAAATGTGGGAGGAGGTAGAAGATGGTCCTGCTGCTTGAAGCAAAGTTGGCCTTATAACCTGTAGAGGACCACCCAGTTTGGGGTGTGTAATGGGTAAGGAGCAGGATTTGATAGGTCTGAGTGTATGCCCAAGCAGCCCACCCATGGCTGATACATGCCTAGAAGAACATGAAAACATCCCTGGAGGGATGTCCTGGGGACATCCCATGTGGAGTGGACCCCTCCAGCCACAGGAACAAAGAGCATCTTTCAAAGGGATAAGGACAGCGATGGGTGCTGTGCTGCAAACCCTTTCTACAGTTGGTGCCAACTGTACTGATAGCTCACTCTTTGGTCTGAAGGTCACTGGAGTCCTCTTTTTATACACAGACTTGGCTCTCCTAGAGAGGGCCTCAGATAAACAATGCCCTTGACTGACCCAGTTAAGCTATGTGATGCTTGGAGTGCTCCTCTGGGATGGCTGATGAGTGCTAACATGGAAAGCTCTTGGAGCTTTTCCAGCTCTCCTCCTCCAAAAAGACCACCTTTCTCCTTGGCCAGTGCTAAGGGAAGCAACTGATCTAGTCATCACATGAGCCAGCTGCTCGTTGGTGAGTTTGGGCAATCCTGTTGTTGTCCCTTTGCATTAGTTAATGAACTAATTCTTGAAAGAAGAATGGCAAGAAGAAAAAGCACCTTAACAATTAAACTTCAGAAGATGATCTTCCACCAGGCAACAATATCTTTCCATCAACAAGAACCTCCAAAGCAGTCAGGGGAAAAAGAAAATATCAGCTTGGAGTCTTGTATTTAGAACTGGAACTGAGACAAACTGAGGGATCACCAAGATAAGACATTACTGTTGCCCTTCATGCCAGTTCTACCCTCTTGCACATCTATGGAACTCATGTAAGAAACACAGTTCAGAAAAGGAATAAGAATAATAAAGAATGACCACAGGCCTGGAACAAAGCACAGGTCTAGAAATAGCCCATAATAACCTTGTGAATTCAGCTCAACATTGCAAGGAATGACTTTTTGACAGTCAGCAGTATCTTCAGGTTCCTCCTTCTCCCCAGCCCTAGTGACATGTGAGGGAGGGGAAGAGGAGAAAGGGCTGCAAAGTTCTTGTGAACAGTTTTACAAGGCTGGTAAAAACCCTTCTGAAGACTTGCAGTGGAATGAAGTCAGTTTGGGACCTCCACTCCCTCTGCACCTGGGGCATCCCAGTAGAAGTCACATTTATGCAGTTCTGTTGAACTTCAGTTGACTTCAAGCCAGGCTAGAAACCAAGTGCTGTGCTTCATTCCAATAAAGCAAGCTCTAGGATAAACTACAGCCTTCCTGCAAATGAACATGAGTTTCATGACAAAGCTATCCCACCTGGACAACTTCATCTTTAATCATTATCTCAGTGGAATAATTAGTAACTTCTATGTAGACAGCTTGGAGTTATCAGACATGTTCACCATGAGATCCCTTTTTAATGGGAAAGAGCAGTAAAAACCAGACACACAGCAGATAAGAAAGACCCACCAGCATGGTTTGGGTCACCCATGGAGAAAGTCTCAGATTAACCAGCATGCTGGTTTACCTCAGTACGACGTCAGCTTGGACTCCATACATCTTCTGCTCCACTGCCTTCTGGAAAGACATCAGAGTGTTTTCTGGTGCCAACTATGGAAAAAAGAAATAGAGCAATGAGAGATTAGCAGTAAGAGGAAATGAGTGAGGATCCAGTGAGGATGCTGGGAGGAAATTTTAGAGATATTAGGGATCCAAAATAGTCTTGTTTTGCAGATTACATACTGGCTAGTTACACTGGAGTACCAGCATCTCCCAGGTAGAATTGCATCTTGTGGAAGTCTGAAGATGACCGAAACATTTGACCCCAGTCCTGTGTGTCTTTCACACAGATAGAGTTCCATGTGGAGTTATCATGACCTGCAATACCAGAAACCCAGCTAGCTCAAGGGCTGGTACAAAAGTAGTCTATAAGATATTTGCTCACCAGCCTGGTCCCCCAAACAGTGTCTTCCTGAAGATGCCCAGAAAGTGATTGTCAATGGGATGCCAATTCTTTATCCATGGGTTATAGCTGGAGCTATCTAGAACACCTTAACAGTTCATCATTCTCCTACTTCTCTGTGCAAACAGTGACTACAATGCCCTTATAGAAAGAAGAAGGTTCATAAACCTTCATGATCCATACCATGGAGAACAATTAGACCACAGGTTCTGTAGCACAATGTTTTATTTCCACATCTACTCATTCCATAACATCATCTATTACTCAGTCTCAAAATCAGTTGATTTCTCTACTAACAATTGTTCCAGTGAGTTTGAACAATTAAAATATAGTCTTAAGCCTAGAAAATTTATCATTATGGCTATAAGGACTCAAAGTTTATTTCAAATTCCTTCCTGTTGAATGGAATAGATGGGAACAGAATTCAGGTTTGTTCAAAAACACCACAGTGGGAAGACAAATACTTCATTTTTCTATAAAATCAGTACAGTATAGCTAGCCCCAAAATGTCTATAAACAAAACAGATCAAGAAAAAAAAGATAGACAACTATGGAGAGAAAAATCTGTCAGGATTTCTGCACTGAAACATGAGCACATCAAAATAAAGCTATTTTTAAAAATAATTTTCTTTTTTTTTTTCCAATTTTGCTTTCATTATTAGAGCACCTGTAACATCCTGTTTTTCCACTCGTCTCTGTCACCACCAGGATCAGTAAGTTTCCATCAAGACACAATGAACATGCACAACCCATGATTTTCAAGAATTCCTCAGGGTTTGGAAAGAGGAATAATTAAGAACAAATGCCTAATTGCATTATGGAAGCGATATGCAAAATAAATGCATATAAAAAACTGCTCAAGAGTTTAAGGTTTCTCTGATAACCATTTGTTTTCTTATTAGCTGATGAGCTTACACACACAGGTCAGCAAAGCTTTGGAGTAAAATAGACCAAATGTCAGCAAAAACCTTCACATAGTTCTGGTATCTCTTCACTGAACTCCTCTGGGTCAAGTCGTGCATCAGTACTTGTTCATTTTTCTTTTTATTCAACAAAGGCAAAACAGAGGCAGGTTATCTTCACAGAATTGTTTTGGTTGGAAAAGCCCTTTAAGATCATCGAGTCCAACCATGAACCCAACACTGACCAGTCCCCACTGACCCATGTCCCTCAGCACTGTGTCTACACGACTCTTCAATCCCTCCAGGGATGGGGACTCCACCACTGCCCTGGGCAACCCCTTCCAATGCCTCAGAACCCTTTCAGCAAAGAAATTCTTCCTCACATCCCATCTCAACTGCCCTGGCCACAACTGGAGCCCATTTCCTCTTGTCCTGTCCCTTGCTCCTTGGTTGAACAGACCCACCCCTACACTTGTGCTCCAGACCCTTCCCCAGCCCCGGTGCCCTTCTCTGGACACGCTCCAGCACCTCCAGGTCCTTCTTGGAGTCAGGGGCCCAACACTGAACCCAGCACTCGAGCTGCAGCCTCACCAGTGCCCAGGACAGGTCCTGCTGGCCACACAGTTTCTGATCCAGGTCAGGATGCCATTTGTTGTCTTGGCCACCTGGGCACTCTGCTGGCTCATATTCAGCTGCTGCCAACCAGCACCCCCAGGTCCTTTTCCACTGGGCAGCTCTCCAGCTACTCTCCCCCAAGCCTGTAGCACTCCATGGGGTTGTTGTGATTCAAGTGCAGCACCCGGCACTTGGCCTTGTCCAACCTCATACAACTGCCTTTGGCCCATTGATCCAGCCTGTCCAGATCCCTCTGTAGACCCTTTCAACCTCCAGGAGATCAACATTCCCAGCCAGCTTAGTGTTGTCTGCAAACTTACTGATGGGTAAGTTTTGTGGGTGCTTTTGGTTTTTTGTGGTTTTTTGGGTTGGTTGGGGTTTTTTGGGGTTTTTTTGTTGTGAGTTTGGTTTGTTTGGGGTTTTTTTTTTGGAGGGGCAGTTATTGGTTTGTGTTTTTTTCCATAAAAAAAGCTCCCAATTAAAGCCTGACTTGTCTAGGAGAAGACAGAAGCAACGCCCTCATCACACCCTCTTGCACAGCTCAAAGCTGGGTCATACAAGGTCGAGCTGAAAGAGCTTTTTGCAATATATGAACTATGCCCTGAGCTGTCAGCAGGGAGCAGCAGCCACACAAAGATCCTATCCAGGCAGATCTGCTCCATCTCCTTGGGTTGCTTTCAGCATCTCCAATTTCCTCCCCCCACATAGCTTAGGTTTCCTCAGGACAACACTGCAAGGTGATCCTCTCTCTCCAGAGTAATGCTCAATATTTGCTTTCAGAGACTGTAGCAATCACAAGGAAATAAAGTGTGTAGTGTTCAAACTAGAAACAGCTGAAACAGAGAAACCAAAGAGCAATGCAAGACCATCAGCTGAAGCCAGGAAGGGTTGTTGTGTGGATGCAATGCAAGTCCCACCTCAAGATGTGACACCACATCAAGTAGCAACTGAACCCATGCCCGTATAAGCAGTCTTGACAGAGATGTGGGCCAACAAGGAACAGAAAAGCAAAATGTGTTGAGTTGTAAATCATCTCTCAGGCTAAGGGAGACTGGAAAGTGCAGGTTGGACTACCTCCACTAGGCAGTCAACATAAAACCCTTTGATAAGGGTAGGATGACACCACTGTTACCCATCTACACAATGATGAGCTCGTATTGCATGAACCATAGAGGCTGGAAAAGACCTTTACAATAATTGAGTCCAACCATAAACCCAACACTGCCAGTTCCACCTCTAAACCATGTCCCTAAGCACCTTGTCTACCTGTCTTTTAAATCCCACCAGGGAAGGTGACTCCACCACCTCCCTGGGCAGCCAGTTCCAATGTTTGACTACCCTTTTGGTGAAGAAGTTTTTCCTCATATCCAATCTAAATCTCTCCTGGTACAACTTGAGGCCATTTCTTCTTGTTCAATCACTTTTTACCTAGGAAAAGAGACCCACCCCCACCTCTCTCCACCCTCCTTTCAGAGGGTTGGACAGAGCCAGAAGGTCTCCCCTCAGCCTCCTTTTCTCCAGGCTCAACAACCCCAGCTCCCTCAGCTGCTCCTCATAAGACTTGTTCTCCAGGCCCTTCACCAGTTTCATTGCCCTTCTCTGGACATGCTCCAGCAACTCAACATCTTTCCTGTAGTGAAGGGTCCAAAACTGAACCCACAACTCAAATCAGAGCAAACAAGTGTGGTTACAACAGTACCCTACATCAGTAGAGGTGGATCAGCATGACCAAGGTCTTCCCACGTCCCACCTGTACACCAAACTCTGGCACAGCAGAATCCTAACCCAGAGAGGACACAAGCTCTGCTGTTTGATAACAAGATTAAAAACACTTCTTGCTTCTTTTCAGTGTATTTTGGTTTCTGGAGGTCAAGGGTCAAGCCTTGCTGGGACACCAGCCCTCCTCAGATGCAGCTGGTTTGAAATGCAGGGGAAGCTTTAACCTAAATGACAGGGGAGCCCCAGTCTCCACTGCTGGAGGCACTCAAAGGAAACACAGAGCCAAAGAGATCCAGGTGATAAGTCAATAAGCAAGAGCCTCCATCAGCTGGACTGGGGAAAAGCAGATTTAGGCAGAGCTGAGACTGCACACATGGGGAGATAGATTCAAATCAAATAGAAGAGAGATGAATCCAGCCCCAGGAGTGCAATATCCCATTCCTGCCTCATTTCTAGCCCCTGCAGACCAAGTTTTGTTCTTCAAGAAGGACAAAACTTAACTAGATCCTACCAGGGCTGTGTGAGGCTGCTCAGATATGAGGCACATCCATTCCTTTCCCCCGAGCTTCACCCCAAACACAAATTAACTGACAAAACTCTGGCCAGATGGGGGTTGAAAATGCAGCTGTGCAGAGGAAACAGCACTTTAGAAATGTTCCAAGGACAGATTATCACTTAAGGTCCGACCATTCAAACACCCACTTAGGATCTGTAACGTCATCTTCATCACGACACCACTAGAAGCGATGAGCATCCTCTTGAAGAGCATCACGGATGGATGAACAGTTCTGGTTGCTCTGAATCATCAAAGAGCATGGATGTCAGCAGAAGTGCTCTCCATAACACCATGCCCCATGGTGGCACATGCTGGGCAGGGTCTATAACACCACAATGCTATTACTTGAGAGCCCAACTCCCTGGACGTCAGAAGCTTTTGACAAGTAGATTAAGAAGCCTTGCAGGCAAAGACGTCATCTTGTGAGCATGGGGTGGGTAAGCTCCTAACCTGTCCAGAGCCAATCACCCTGATAGAAATAATTGCATCTCCAAATGAGTCCATCATCAATGCAGAAAGCTGTCCTCCCTGGTTTCTAAACCTCTCAGGTCAATCCTGGCCTTGAGGGGACTGGATAAGCCACTCTCATCGATGACATAACTCAATAAAGGTCAACCAGAAAGCCAGGAAAGCAAATTTAAACCTGTTCCCTAAAATCAGATGTTGCCTATTCCTGGAGGTTCCCTTGGCACCACTTTGGAGGCAGGATCTCTCTGTACCAGGAGTTCATATTCCTTAAAACATGAGGGGTTTGGTGAAAAAAAATCTGTGTAACAGATATTTCCATCATCCCACCCTGTCTCTGTCTTCCTCCAAGAAAGAGGGAGTTGAAACCCCAAATTGAGCATGTTTAGGGCAGAGATATATCAAAGTGGGGCATTTGCCTGTACAGAAATTATCTGATGAGATTTGTGCTGATTATTTTAAAACATTTTACAGGAAAAATGCAATAATTAAATAATTTTATAATCTTTCTGCTTGCATTTCTCTGTCTCCCTCCAGTTTCTTTTATGGTTTTCCTCTTTGATACAATACATTCAGGTATATTATGTCTAAAACCCAACCTCAAGTTTGCAGTGATCCAATGCAACTGGACACCACCAATTTCTGAAGAACCCAGCGTGGAAGTGAAGGAGGTCCTGAGCCACAAAGCAATGGTTTCATTCCAAAACCTCTGTCCTATATAAACCACGCCAACATCCATGAAAGCCATAGACAGACACCATGCATGGTTTCTAGAAGCCATTCCTTCTCTTCTCACTGGGTTTGATAGGCTCATCCCTTGCAAAAAATCAGGCTACTATTAATTTCTTCCTGCTACAGAGATGCAGAGCAAGTAATTTCTAGAAAATAACCCAAGGAGAAACTCACAGAATCACAGAATGTCAGGGATTGGAAGGGACCTCGAAAGCTCATCCAGTCCAACCCCCCTGCCAGAGCAGGGACACCCAGATGAGTTCACACAGGAAGTTGTCCAGGCAGGTCTTGAATGTCTCCAGAGAAGGAGACTCCACACCCTCCCTGGGCAGCCTGTCCCAGGGCTCTGGCACCCTCACAGTAAAGAAGTTCCTTCTCAAGTTTAAGCAGAACCTCCTGTGTTCCAGCTCACACCCATTGCCCCTTGTCCTATCACTGGACACCACTGAGAAGAGCCTGGCCCCATCCTCCTGACACTCACCCTTCAGATATTGATCAACATTAATGAGGTCCCCCCTCAGCCTCCTCTTCTCCAAGCTAAAGAGCCCCAGCTCCCTCAGCCTTTCCTCATCAGGGAGATGCTCCACTCCCTTCATCATCTTGGTGGCTCTGTGCTGGACTCTCTCCAGCAGCTCCCTGTCCTTCTGGAACTGTGGGGCCCAGAACTGGACACAATATTCCAGATGTGGCCTTATTTTGACTACTTTTGTGCTCAGAAAACAATTGCAAATGCTTTCAAATGGAGTCAAGAGCTTTGGATCTTCCTTAATGAAGATTATGAAAACGTTCTAGTTAGAGCAGTGTTGCTACAGTTGGGCATTACTACACTGCATTTTTCACCTCATTAGTCACCTTGCCAGGCCTTCAAATAAAAAATAAAAATCACTGCATCATTTGTATGTTGTGGAGCTCCCTCTAACAAAGAAGCTTGCACAGAAGAACCCAATTTGTTCCAAAGCATAACTGCAGCCACTTCACACCTCCGCGCTGAGCCGCACTAAAGGATTCGATCTTCCCTTTATTGACAAGTTTTAAGGATATTTTCTCATCCTGTTATAAACTTGAGCATTGTTTTAATAAACTTGAGCATTGTTTTAATTTTTTTTTTTATTTATTTATTTTCCTTCCCTTATCTCTCCTTTCCAGTATCAATCTTCTCATGAGCCAATAACTGGACTAAAAACACAAGTCAGGATTAAGGTGATACCTGAAAAATGGTATTTTTCTTCCTGTAGAAATGTGCCCTTTGCAAGTTCCCTGTGTGGGGTTTAGTGTGGGATCTGTCAGGACATTGATTTCACCATTAGTGACCTATTTGGTATTAGTGACCGGGCAGGAGGCCCAGGTTTCTTCATTGTGAGGGTGGTGAGACACTGGAACAGGTTGCCCAAGGAAGTTGTGGATGCCCCCTCCCTGGAAGTGTTGAAGGCCAGGTTGGCTGAGGCTTTGAGCAACCTGGTCTAGTGGAAGGTGTCCCTGCTGCTGGCAGGGGGGTTGGAGCTGGATGATCTTTAAGGTTCTTTCCAGCCCAAACCATTCTATGATTCTATGGTCATAACAGGTCACTATGAGACAATAACAATACTATTTAAAAAAAATAAAATAAAATATATCTTTAATCCCTAGGAGTTCTGGATATTTTAGAGAGCATCCATATCCAGCACTTCTGGAAACAGCTCAACTAGATTGAAAGGAAGGGGAAAAGTGCAACACAAATATAGAAAAAAAAATAACAGATTATATTGAACAACAGGATAAACTCATAAGCAAAAGCCATTAGAAATTAAATAACTAGATACAGGAGATGAGACCTCATTATTGTTGTACTAGACACAAAGCTGAAGCTTGATTTAATGAAAGACTACCTAACCTTAGGTAGATTTATTTCAATGAACACAAACCTTTCTTGAGGTCTGACAGAAGATGCTGACTGTGATTGTTTGAGGAAGTGTGGGTTAGATGATCAGGTAGTGAGATGGGCTGTGAACTGGCTGGTGGGAAGAAGCCAGAGAGTGGTGGTCAATGGGCCAAAGTCTAGTTGGAGACCTTTGTCTAGTGGAGTCCCTCAGGGGTCGGTACTGGGTCCAGTATTATTCAATATATTCATCAATGACCTGGATGAGGGAATTGAATGCACTGTCAGCAAGTTTGCTGGTGACACCAAGCTGGGAGGAGTGGCTGACACTCCAGAAGGCTGTGCTGCCATCCAGAGAGACCTGGACAGGCTGGAGAGCTGGGCAGGGAAAAACTTGATGAAATAGAATAAGGGCAAGTGTAGGGTGTTGCACCTGGGCAGGAACAACCCCAGGTTCCAGTACAGGTTGGGAAATGATCTCCTAGAGAGCAGTGAAGGGGAAAGGGATCTGGGAGTCCTGGTGGGCAGCAGGGTGACCATGAGCCAGCACTGTGCCCTCGTGGCCAGGAAGGCCAATGGCATCCTGGGGTGCATTAGAAGGGCTGTGGTCAGTAGGTCCAGAGAGGTTCTTCTTCCCCTCTACTCTGCCCTGGTGAGGCCACATCTGGAATATTGTGTCCAGTTCTGGGCCCCACAGTTCAAGAAGGACAGGGAGCTGCTGGAGAGAGTCCAGCACAGAGCCACCAAGATGATGAAGGGAGTGGAGCATCTCCCTGATGAGGAAAGGCTGAGGGAGCTGGGGCTCTTGAGCTTGGAGAAGAGGAGGCTGAGGGGGGACCTCATTAATGTTCATCAATATCTGAAGGGTGAGTGTCAGGAGGATGGGGCCAGGCTCTTCACAGTGATGTCCAATGATAGGACAAGGGGCAATGGGTGTGAGCTGGAACACAGGAGGTTCTGCTTAAATTTGAGAAGGAACTTAGTACTGTGAGGGTGACAGAGCCCTGGGACAGGCTGCCCAGGGAGGCTGTGGAGTCTCCTTCTCTGGAGACATTCAAGACCTGCCTGGACACCTTCCTGTGTGATCTCATCTGGGTGTTCCTGCTCTGGCAGGGAGATTGGACTGGATGAGCTTTCGAGGTCCCTTCCAATCCCTGACACTCTGTGATTCTGTGATTCTGTTATCGATCAGACCAGCAGACAGGTTAAATGTTCAAATTTTGAATAGTTGGAGATGCAGAAGTCATAGCAAACCAAATGCTTCTTGATTTCAGAAGCAAAAGGAGTACAAACTCAAAGCACTTCTAAGTCCTTAAAAAACAAAGCTATTCCAAATGGGTGGTATACCAAAGCTTTGGTACTCAAGATAAGATGAAATAAAGGCCCTCAAAGCCACCAAGAAAACAAAAACCCCAAAACAACAGAAAGAAATCACCAGTTCTTCTTCATTAGCTGAAAGGTCTCCAATAAGCCACAATCCCAACCAGAAGTCCTCATTACTGTTTCCATTGATAGTTGGCACCACAAGATGAACAGAACAGAATGTCTATGAGAACACTAAAATAAATTGAAGGCTTCACCTTCAGGTGTTAAAAAAAAAAAACCCCAAAAAACCAACAAACCAAAAAACAACCAAAAAAAACCTCAACCCAAAGGTATATTGGGGTGTAGTCAGTAGGTCCAGAGAGGTTCTTCTTCCCCTTTACTCTGCCCTGGTGAGGCCACATCTGGAATATTGTGTCCAGTTCTGGGCCCCACAGTTCAAGAAGGACAGGGAGCTGCTGGAGAGAGTCCAGCACAGAGCCACCAAGGTGATGAAGGGAGTGGAGCATCTCCCTGATGAGGAAAGGCTGAGGGAGCTGGGGCTCTTTAGCTTGGAGAAGAGGAGGCTGAGGGGGGACCTCATTAATGTTTATAAATATATGAAGGGTGAGTGTCAGGAGAATGGTGCCAGGCTCTTCACAGTGGTGTTCAGTGATAGGACAAGGGGCAATGGGTGTCAGCTGGAACACAGGAGGTTCCACTTAAACTTGAGAAGGAACTTCTTTACTGTGAGGGTGCCAGAGCCCTGGGACAGGCTGCCCAGGGAGGGTGTGGAGTCTCCTTCTCTGGAGACATTCAAGACCCGCCTGGACGCCTTCCTGTGTGAACTCATCTGGGTGTTCCTGCTCCAGAAGGGGGGTTGGACTGGATGAGCTTTCGAGGTCCCTTCCAATCCCTGACACTCTGTGATTCTGTATCTCCACATGTGCAAGGCCATATTTGCTGGAATTTTCCTGGGAACAGCTTGACACAAGTCCTCTTGAAGCAAAATGCAGTAACCCAACAGGCAAATCTTAAGCATAATTAAACATTGGCTGTCCACCAAGGTACTTTGTCCCAGCAATGGGTACTTCTCCACTCTGGAGTTGTGCAAAGCAAAAAGAGTCATCACCATCAAGAAAAAATTCTCCCAACATGGTGCCTGCATTCAGCAAGGAGATGGACATGATCTGCCATGTAGGAAGGAGTTCAAAGGCATGAGTGCCACAAGCTTTGCAGCACATGGACAGTGGTTTCAACACAGCCTTTCTCAGTGCTGTTAAGACATGCTGAAAACCAGCTGTACGGGTGCTTTGCCAAAAACATTTATTTCAATGCTATTTGTAGCCTCCAGCTCTGAAATCAAGAGCTCTTCTGGCCTCTGACATGCTTGGATAGTTTCCACTGGTTTAGCCTGGTTTTATTTATTTATTTATTTATTTATTTTTAAGTCAGACCATCCACTACCTTTTTACTCCCAGTCATGGGAGATGAGTTTCTAGACTCCATGAAGTTTCCAAGGAAGATAAATACATCTCTTGGTCAGATAAGCCCTTACTATTACTAATCCTTTGGGTGATTTACCTACAATTTGAGATCAAAGATAATCATGATGAGTTGGGTTTTTTTTGAATAAGGAAAGTACATTGAGGACTAAACCTCAAAGCAATTAGAATTCAACATGATGGACAGCATCTTCTTCAGATCCCATAGGCAAAGACAGCCTGCCTCAATCTGAAGCACCATGTGAGGAAAGACATTTAGAAGACAACTTTAATGGTGAGAATGGCAGTAGAAGTTGGTGTCCTACAGGATGAAGTTCATCATTTCTAACTCAGATTTAGTCCCAGCTTTTACCTTCTACCCTTGTTTTGGCTTCTCCTCAGCATAAGTGACATTACAGGGACAAGACAGTCAAGTCTGTTGCCATTGAAGACAAAATGCAACTCGATTTCTGTAAGATAAATAAAAAAGGTGGAAGACCAAAGACACCAGACACCTGCTTATAAAAAACAGCTGAAAAGTTTAACATAGGAACATGCAAAATTTGCAGAGAACTCCCATCTCGTGTTTTGGGGTGTCAAACAATTCTTGTACCCATCAGGACAAGACCCTTTCAAACCAAACTAAGTGAGGACTAGAGCCTTCCATTCCCAGCACATTGCTGCTACAACTTTCATTCTCTCATGTCCAGAAGGACAAAAACAGATCTGGAGGCTGAATAATTCATTTTAAAAGAGCCTTTGAAAAGAAACTGATTGATTAACTCAACACCTGCTAAGAGAAAGGGTTTTCAGATAGCATCCTGATGGGAATGGACATCTAGTAAAGCCAAAAGTAGGCATGACTGGATGACATTTAAGCAAGAGAAGGTAGAAGGAGTCATGCAGAAGAGTCTTTCTAGCAGTGAATCAAAGTACATGAAGGAGCAGGATGATACCAAAGGGATTTTGCTTGGAGGACCACTACCACTACAGACAATGGTCAGCCAGTGTGGAACCAGTAGCTCTCCTGTAGCACAAAAAGCCACACTTCATCTAGGTACAGATGCCAGGATGGTTTCCATTTTTCTCTTGCTGTTTAAAAAGCAAGGATTTTTTCCCTCCTCCAGTGTTTCAAGACAAATTAGGAGCCATATGGCCTCTGTTCTTCACTTTTTTTCCTCCACAGAACAAGGGCAGCAGTCGAGTCACACTCACACAGATGATATGAACGTTGCTCTTAAAAAATCCTAAAGGGTTTTTAAGAAGATGAGATATAGGCTATGTGCATGCATGAAGGAAAGCAAGCTCTGGAGCACAAAGGAAGATCATTGTGCCTGTATGAGGAGCAGACTGCATACACTGATGGATCAGTTAGCCAAGTATCCTTCAGGAAGTGCACATATCTACAGCTTTCCTGGGAAACTCTCCATATCACCACCTTTTTCCCCATACACCATATGCTATGTTCCCAAAAAATCCTTTATTTCAGGACAACAAGCATCTTCAGCCATCCCATGGATCTCCTTTGCTGGCTTTTGTGAGAAGAGCACTCAGTTGTGTCTTCCTAAGAGCATTGGATGTGCAAATGCAATATTAAGGACCCAGTCCTGCCAGACTGGTGAAGCAACCAGCTCTCAGGCTCTATCAGAGAGTACATTTGTCTGCACAGCTCCCAAATCACATTTGTCTTGCTTCAGGAGATCTGAAGGCAAATATTGCATTGCTTTTTATCATCTCCACTCCCACTAGATCCAGTTTCACCTCAGGTTCCAAACTCCCAGGCTCTGCAGACTTTTGATCTTGTCATTGCCCAAGGGAAGATGTCTGTGTCCCACAGCCCAGTCTCCAAACTCTTCTCTGGGCTATTTTCTCCTCCTCAGCTCCACTTGGATATTTCTCCAAACTAAATCTACATACAGTTGGGCTCAGCAGCAAAAATATAGGAAGCAGCCCTGTGAAACAAGACCCTAATTAGCAGAAATGCCTTCTGGCAAGGCCTTAACATCACTAGTTTCCAAGCAGATATGACTTTGTACAACCTGAAGACTTACACTGTAGGTGGAGCTCTTCAAACTCAAGGTGATATTTGATACCATGAAAAGCTGGACATAGATGGATGTACCAAAGGGAATTTTGACCACATCTCTCTGGTTGTCATCTTTCTTATCCCATCTCAGCTTTGCCATTCAAGGGCACAGTCAGAAGACACTCACTACACATGTAGCAAAGCAGTTGGATAAACCTACTGCCAACTCATCATGGGACATGCAGACTATTGCTTGGAGGTTGGAACAAGGCTTGCAAGTGTCTATTCTTTCTTCTTGTAGGCTTCAAAGAAAACCATCTGCTGTTAAGTATCAGAGCATGGTGAAGGTGAGGGATGTACCCTGCTGAACACCACCTGAGCCACAGTTCCACGTACAGCACTGAGTACCCTCCACTACCACTCTTGATCAACCTTTGCAACCCTCTTCACCCTAATATGCCATCAGCATCTTCCTAGATAGGTTTGTTTCATGCTGCAAGGAGTGTTTGCTGGCTCCAAGGAAGAACATGAGCAAAGCAAAAGGTCAAGTCTCTGCTGGGGGTCTTGCTCCAGATCAGGTTTACGTGAACTAGTTCAATCTGGAAGACAGATGATTTTATCAGCTGTTTAGTTTCTTTAGCAGGCTATGGAGGGCACACAGGCCTGGAAACTCCACAGGAAGATCTCCTAACAGGTTTTTTTTTTTTTATTTCCTGCCATGCAGAAAGCATGCAGAACCCAGGTTCTCACTTGGCTTCTTCTGGCCTTCATAGTTGGTACAAACAGGAGGACAGGAAAAAGCATTTATCACGTGCAGAACTTCATTCCACCACCCACAGAAGCTATACAGTTAAAAAGACAAATGCAAGCTAAGCTGGCATTTCAAAGGATTGCTTAAAGAAAGAAATAATTTTAAAATAAAGAGAAGTAAAATAAAATACTTCTGTTTCATGACAGGTGTTTATCTCACCTAGCAAACTCCTAGTGTGTATTCTTGGACTTGGAAAGGACCTCAAGCACCTTCCAGCCTGCCAAATAGGTTCTGACAGCCTATAAAGGTTATTTTTTTCCCCCCTGCTTTGAATATCATCAGAAAGTTAGTTGAATGCCTTAAAAAAGAAAAAAATATTCACAAGGCCAGTGCCTCCTCTCCAGTAGGTCATCTTCTCTGAAGTCAATCAACGAGCAGAGAGAGATGGATGCACAACTATGCAACAGATCCAGGTGCAGAAGCACTTAGAGGCCCAGACCTGTATGTCCAAACACCACAGGACAGCATTATCCAAGCCTAGGGCTGTGTCCCAAGCCAACATGCTCCATTTTAGCCTGGACATGTCCAGAAACCTTGGAGAAGAAAGGACTATACAATTATGATTTCAAGATCTACCCAGAGGCAGATGACAGGAGTGTTTCATCACCTCAGCCAGTCTCATGATGATCTACAAAACAAGAGTACCATGCAGTCATGTAGGGTCAAGCACAGCTTGTTTGTTTGTTTTTCCAGATTACCACATATTCAAAGCATCTTGCTGGGAGCTGGGTTTAACCACTGCTGCTGAGGTCCTGCAAAGGGCATGAAGAACAAGCCTCAAGCTCTAATAAATAAATAAATAAATAAAAATTCACAAACTTTGACTGCTGCAGCTCAAGGACCAAGCCTGGAGAGCAAAAAAAAACCAGCAGAACCAGCAGCCAGAAAAATGCAATGGCACAAGCCACCCTGAGCAAGGCAAGGATTGCCCTTCTGTTTGTAGGGCATCTAGAACATCTGTTCATGCACTGATTTACCACCATAATGATTCTAGTCAGGAGGGGTGCCTCAAAGTTGCATTTGCCATATATAATCTCTGAAGAGCAACCTGGAGACCATCACATCTGGTACCATCCTTTACTCAGGTAGAAGAGTTGGACAATATGGTACTAATAATGTGAAACTACTCACCATCGGTGCTCCACGGTGACCTATAATGGCTGGTTTTGGTCCCAGAGCCTTCTTCTCCATTATGCAAGGGGATGAGATGGTGAGGGGGACGAGGTAAAGTGCAACTACAACTGCGAGGTATGCAGTGAACATCAGCATCTGAGAAGCTGAGATGGAAAGAAAGATAAAGAGCTGGTGAAAATGTTGGCCCTGACCTCCTCACACCACAGGAGCAAAGTCAAGACACCTTCATCCTCCTCCAGAGGAGAAGCTTATAGTCATTGTCCCTAGTACAACAGCAGAGCTCTGTGTTGAGGGAAAAGTATATTTTATTTTTAAACATCTCCTTGAGCTAAGCAAGTCCTGAGGGAGGTTTTTCACTTCATTTTATATTGGGAAAACAAAAAGTTAAGCTAATTGCCTAAAGTCCTAGTAATATAACCCAAAACACTGCTGATTGCCAGTCCTTTGGGTAGGATGGCACCAAATTTTGCTCTACCTGACAGCAAAAAACCAAATCACCAGTTAAACATATCTACAAATAAGTCATAGCACCATGTGGGTGCATTTAATATCACTTGAGTTTACACCAATGGTTCACCCATTCCAGCCAGGGTAAAGCCATTTTAACTGCTTCTTCATTAAAAGCTGTGCCAGCAGAACTGAGTTAATCTCTAAAACGTTATTGCAAATTAAGTTGGACATGTCTACATAAATCCTTGGATTTTGGTGGCACTGCACTCCCCAAAGTTCTCCACAAACAACTCTATTACAGGATCAGCAAAGGAAGCAAAGAGGGTATTGGCTGCAATGCTCAGGGTCACACCACACCATGCCTCAGGTGCTCACCTCCAACTACCAGGGGACTTCTCTCAAAGTCCAGAGTCTCTGGGAATCTTCTGAAGGTGCTGACAGCACAACAGAAACACCCTTTGTACTCAAGAGACCTGCATTCCTTATGAAGAACAACAGGCACCTTTGAACTCCTGAGTTATTTGGAGTCACTTGAAACCACAGATATTAAAGCAAAAGACTTCTATTTTTTTATTTGTTGTATTATTATTTATTTTGTATACTCATTAAGGCTTTGGAACTCAAGGGAGGATCTCCAAAAGAACCCTTTAAAACAAATATTTGCAATGGACACAAGAAGGAGAAAGTGGTATTTTTTTAGGGGAAAGACAGAACAGCCCAGCTCTGGTCCTGACCACAACTGATCAGGTTTCACATGTAAATAAACTACTTTTTGCTTCCAGCATCTAACAGCTTTATTCAAATATGTTCCTACAAGCCAGAAAGCAACACTAGTAACTTTGCTAGTTAATTTCTCCTTCTATCTGGAAGAGATGTCAATGACCCACAGAGCACTCAAGGAACTGAATGACATCTCACTCAGTCAGCTCATGCTATGTCCTGCATCATAAAAGTATGTTTGCCCTAGAGTTGTGCATTACCAGCATCAAAACCTTTAGATGGACATCAGACATGATCCTGACCCAATTCTTTCTCACTCAGGAACACCACACATCAACCAGGCTTTGAAAATCAGCCTAATTGTCAGCAAAGTCTCAGGCTGTGCAAAAAAAAATCTGGTCTCTTCCTTCCTGGTACTGCAGTTTAGGGATTAAAACAGATTCAGACTCAAGGCAAACATTAGTTCATGGGCATCCAAATATTTTCATTATTAGACTGCACCCACAAGGAAAGGATGACCCAGGATGGGTCATAGACCACGTTAAAATGGAGCTGAAGATCCCAAGCCAGCCAAGCAGATATGGGAACTGAGACCATGCCCAAAAAACCTGAAATGAAACACAAGCAAAGAACAGGAAGCTCAGTTTAAGGTTGGATGGTCTGTAGGGAAGAAGTTCTCCTAGTGACCACACAAGCAGGACAGATAAATGTCCCACCTTCTACATCACCACATCACCAACAACATTTAGATGCAAACCTTCCTTCTCCATTCTTCCTGCTCTTAGTGACCACTCTAAGCTAGTTTGGTCTCCTGGATGAGTATGTTTCTCACTCTGTTGTTTGCTATTCAAGGCTTCCAGGGCTGCTTTGAGTCCAATGTTTTCTATCTGACCTCAGAAGTAAGCTTTGAAAACATGCTACTACCTTTTAAAAGACTGTAGCTACTCAAGAAACTTCTGTTCTCCAGGTTTGGAAAAAGTAGCATGGGGAACAAAAAAAAAAACCCAACTAAAAACCTCAAAACAAAGAAAAAAGTGTAAATTTGCTTAGTAAGAAAGCCAGGTGCTGAAGATTGTCACATGCCTCCAAAAATGACAAGAACAGATTGCTGTACAGCTGCACCAGTTATTTCCAGAAGATTATGATTAGTCAGTGAAATCTTATTTTCCCATTACAAGCAACTGTAGGTTTGCAGAGAGATTTCAGTTGTTCTCTTCCACTTTTTAACACCACCATGTCAAACACATCTGTACCAAAAAGTTTGGAAACTCCTCCAGGTATGAGAACTTTCACAAGTAAAATGACCCTGAAGATCCAACAGTAAACAAGAGATTCATGTTTTTCCTTGAAAACAAACAAAACCAAAAACCCCCTTCTCTCAGGAGGAGAAAAAGAGAAGAAAAACACCTTCCTGGCTTATTAAAAACAAACAAAAAAGCTATTTTCAGGGAACTCAACAAAAGAGAAAGTATGAGGAACTCAAAAGGAGGTCTCTGCTTTAGGTGTAACCACAAACCCTCCCTCAACTGGCAACCTCATTACATGCTAGGACATATTTAAGAAGAACCAGGTACAGCTTTATTGGCATATTTATAAATGAAGGCAGAACAATTCTTTCTTTGAAAGGTCTTTCTGTATATCAAAATCTTTCCATTTTCAGCCCTCATTTCCTCATTCTTTACTCCCACTTCTTGGAAGTCTTTTGCAAGTGCTGCCAAATCCTTCCAGGGTTTGTATTTTGCTGCAGGTTAAATACCAATTAAAATAATTTTTCTGGAGCTGGCACAAATGTATGAGAACATCTATGGACGCCCTGAAGAAAAACACTTCTGAGGGCACAGAAGGATCAAATTATTTTACAAGAAAACCTGGAGGAACAACTGAGGCTTGGGAGAGCCCCTGGCAATGAGATGGGACAGGGGAGATGCACTAGAAGAGCTTGTTTCAATGGACAGGACCATCAACAAGAGGTGGGTTCAGTGTGTCCTTCACCATTCTGCTCCTTCAGACTTTTGACCATGTCTGAAAGTGCATTTAAGGAAGCACTATCAGGGGGACCAGATCTCTACTGAGCCCTCTGGGTGCTACTGCATCACAAGCAACAAGTCCACGTGGGTTTTCAAAAGCCAGATCCACCTAGAAATGCAGGTGAACAAGAGCCCAGGAGATGGGGGAAGGGAGAAGATCCAGAGAACACGAGTGCACATTTGTGTTTTCTAAAGGAGACTGATAGAAATCTGGATACTTTTATTCATTGCATCATTGAAAAAAGCCCTTTCACCTCCAACCCTGGTGTGTTTCCAACCACAATGCAACAGCTATGGAATCTAGATGCATCTCCAAACCAGATTCACCCACTCCAGTTTCAGCTAGGTTACTCCAGGAGAGCATCCACCTCCCCAACATAGCTCACCTGGAGGCTGCTGGACCCAGGGAAGAAACCAGCACTGCCTCCTGAGAGCTGGAGGACCAAACACCCCAACAGCCACCACCCAACAGCCTCTAACCACCTCATAAGGACACGAGTGCTACTCACTGGCTTTCTCCGTTCGTGCAAACTGGCCTGCTATCAACCAGGACAGGGCTGTGACTGCTGCAAGTGCTCCTATGTGCAGGAAAGGGGCTGTGGCCTGCAGGAGAAAAGAACAGGAGAGAAAAAAAACCTATGACAAACATTCCAGCACCTTGCAAACTCCTTGATCTTGCAGGTTCCAGAGTCTGTCAGATCACTCTGTTTCCAGTTAGACTGCACACCATTCCTACATCAGGCTCCTGCATTTGTTTTGACACCTCACCTTCCAAACTCTACCATCACCTTTGGACACTCAGTCCACTATGAAGGCAAGCAGGAGAGCTCTAAACCCTTCTTAGGGAAGGGTTCACCTAATAACACAGATATTTGGGAAAAGCCTCCTTAGACACCACACAAATTCAAATAAGGCTCTTGGAGCCACCAAGTTTTACATTTCTTGTAGTCCTGTTGAACACTGGTCAATGGCTCAATGTCCAGATGGAGATCAGTGACAAGTGAAGTCCTTCAGGGGTGTGTACTGGGACCAGTACGATTTAACATCTTCATCAATGACAGAGACAGTGGGATCAAGTGCAGTCTCAGCAAGTCTGCAGATGACACCAAGCTGAGTGTTGGGGTTGACACCCCTGAGGGACAGGATGCCATCCAGAGGGATCTGGACAAGCTCGAGAAGTGAGTCCATGTGATCCTAACAAAGTTCAACAAGGCCAAGTACAAGGTCTGCACCTGGATCAGGGCAAACCCCAGTATCCACACAGGCTGAGGGATGAAGGGATGGAGAGCAGCCCTGAGGAGAAGGACTTGGAGGTACTGGTGGATGAAAAGCTGGACATGAGACAATGTGCATTGATAGCCCAGAGGTCAATAACCATGTCCTGGGCTGCACCCAGAGCAGCGTGGGCAGCAGGGCCAGGGAGGGGATTCTGCCCCTCTGCTCCGCTCTCCTGAGACCCCCCCTGCAGTGCTGCCTCCAGTGCTGGGGCCACCAACAGCACAAGGACATGGAGCTACTGGAGCCAGTGCAGAGGAGGCCACGAGGATGATGCCAGGGCTGGAGCAGCTCTGCTGTGAGGACAGGCTGAGAGAGTTGGGGCTGCTGAGCCTGGAGAAGAGAAGGCTCTGGGGAGACCTTCTAGTGGCCTTTCAGTACTTAAGGGGGACCTGTAAGAAAGATGGGGACAGACTATTTAGGAGAGCTTGTTCTGATAGGACAAGGGGTGATGGTTTTAAACTAAAAGAGGGGAGAATCAGACTGGAGAGAAGGAAGAAATATTTTACAGTGAGGGTGGTGAGACCCTGGCCCAGGTTGCCCAGAGAGGTGGTAGAAGCCCCATCCCTGGGAACATTCCAGGTCAGGTTGGACGGGGCTCTGAGCAACCTGATCTGGTTGAAGATGTCCCTGCTCACTGCAAGGGAGTTGGACTGGATGACCTTGAAAGAGTCCTTCCAACACAAACCATTTTATGAACACACAGAACTGTATCATCATGGTGTATCATCACCATGAGAGGGAGTTAGAGATAGATCCTGAGTCATGCTTTTGTTCTCCAATTGCTTGTCTAAACCTCTAAAAAACAAGAAGAGGGGAGCACTTCTGAGAAATATCAGTCACTTGTGTGAATGCCATTTTTTCCCCCTCATATTTGCTTATATTTGTGTACTCCCAAATATACAGCAGTGATCACCAGTAAAACACGTCAAGATCTTCATGACCAAATATTTTTGGACCCATTTTTTGAGGGAAAGAAGGAATAGAGAGCAGGTCTATCAAGAAATTAAGAGTTTGGAACTATTTCCCTCTAACACTTACATAGCCCCACAGATACCACAAGTCTTTCTTACAACAGGACTAGAGCATGGAAGTTGTGTTCATTTTTAGATGTATAGAATTTTATGTGCAATAGAAAGACAAACCCAGAGTACTAATCCCATGGGACTGGGAAGAGCATGATGCTCCAGTTCTGGACACCAACATCCAGCACATTATTAGCCAAACCAAGTGGAGGAATTATCCTCTCCCTCCAACCACTCTTGAGTCACCTCCAGCTTCAGTAATTTCAACCTTTAACTCTTCAGTCAAGCCCTGGTTTGAGTTTAAAGGAAAGAGCCCAGGAGACTGAGACAAAGCAATGTGGTGGCCTTAAAAAGATTTGAGTTTTGCTGCAAATTTTCTCATTGCCAAGATTTAGGTCAAGAGAGGTTCTCCTCCCCCTCTGCTCTGCCCTGTGTCCAGTTCTGGGCCCCACAGTTCAAGAAGGACAGGGAGCTGCTGGAGAGAGTCCAGCACAGAGCCACCAAGATGATGGAGGGAGTGGAGCATCTCCCTGATGAGGAAAGGCTGAGGGAGCTGGGGCTCTTGAGCTTGGAGAAGAGGAGGCTGAGGGGGGACCTTATGGTGGGGAGGATGGGGCCAGGCTCTTCACAGTGGTGTCCAATGATAGGACAAGGGGCAGTGGGTGTGAGCTGGAACACAGGAGGTTCTGCTTAAACTTGAGAAGAAACTTCTTACTGTGAGGGTGCCAGAGCCCTGGGACAGGCTGCCCAGGGAGGGTGTGGAGTCTCCTTCTCTGGGGACATTCAAGACCTGCCTGGACGCCTTCCTGTGTGATCTCATGTAGGTGTTCCTGCTCTGGCAGGGGGATTGGACTGGATGAGCTTTCGAGGTCCCTTTCCAATCCCTGACATTCTGTGATTTCAATATTAGGAGTAACAAAAACAAGACAGGATTTATACAGATAAAAAAACCATAAAGTCCATGACATGGAGCTGCACTGGCTTCTTTCCCCACCCACAAAAACATTATTACAAACAACTTACTTGCAGTGAAATAAATACCATCTCCCATTCATCGTCCCAAAGCTGTGCTATCGATGACATGGTCACCACGGTAGTTATCAAGGTCGTCATGAGGCCAATCTGCAGCAAATATGAGAGTCTTTGTATCATTATCACTGCAGGTTTACAGATTGGAAAACAGAAAACTTTTGTGTGTAATAAATGGTCTAAAACAACCAGCTTTAGGACCCACAAGGAAAGAGGTTGGGCTTATGTGCTGTCCCAGCACAACATTCTCTTTTCCACCACTGGAGATACAGCACTGGGATAAACAGTCCTAGGACATGGATGATCTCTCACTTTCTTCACACAGTATGAAAAGATCAAGTGATTTGCCCTGCCAAACTAGGTGAGAAACAGCCTAAATACAGATTAGGTTCTGCCAGGCAACTTCAGGAGATGATCCTGGATTCTCCTGGCCCTACTGCAACAGCCTGTGATGCACCAGTGCTGTGGGAGGTTGACAGACCTTGCTCAACTTGATCATCCAACACTTCTATTCAGACATAAACCTCAAATGCACCCAGACAATGAATATTGCACTTCTCAGTAGAAGGTGAATACATGTGCAAGCAAGGCTGTGCATCCTCATCACTAAGCAATCATCTTGAGATGGTTCAAGCACAACTTTGTGCATGGATGTGACTTCATCTGGGTCTGGATGGCAGTCAGCATCCAAGTCATGTTGACAGAGCAGGGATAACAGATATTGCAGCTTGAGAAGAGGCTCTGGGTAACACAGGGGCTGAACTGAGATGGCAGAATAAGACCTAGTCCATCAGCCAACTCCCCCCACTTCACAAGGAAGCACTCAGAAGTCTGAGCGGGGCAATCAAAAAGAAAATATCACTTCCATTTTGAAGGTAAAAAGTTCAAACCATCAAAAACTGTCACAGGAACAACTCCAGTAGAAAAAACTTAAAATCTGGGCTGTCTGTCAAAAAATAGTTCAGCATCCTCCGCCTCTCCGTCTGGTATCTCAGTCTCTGCTGGCCCACACGCCTGCTGGATTAGAAGGATGCTGCTGCTCTCTGTCTCTGTCTCATGTACTGTCTAGATCTGAGATCTGTGTGGGAGACTTGGGCAGAAAAGGCCAACTGATACATGTAACAGTGACCTGATCATCCAGGATGCACAGAACAGCTCTTGGCTAATTTCAAGTTTCCTAAATACCTTAGACAAGGAAATAAAATTTAAAAAAAAAATCCAAAACAAACAAAAAACCCACCACCACATTCCCAGCATTTTCAGAACTCACTTTTATATGTAAAGACAAGATTTCTCTTCTTAATTTAGCCCTCGGTTCCCACCTGCTGTTCCTCTCCTCAATGCCCACAGACCTGTCAACAGCACAAGAGGTGCCCATAGGACAGCAGTGGTTTACCCTGAGCATCCAACTTTTAGGAAACAAAGGACGTGGGGCAGCAGAAAAGGCCAAGAGATTCAGTTGACCCACGTTTGAAGAATCAAGAGGCTGCATTGAAACCACCTGCTCACCTTAACCAACTCATTCCTGCACATCCAAGGGAAGATGGGATTTACTTGCCTATTTAAAAGGTATCTCCCAGCTACCTGTAATGGCAAGCCACACCATAGAATCCCAGACTGGTCTGGGTTGGAAGGAACCTCAAAGCTCATCCAGTTCCAACCCCCCTGCCAGCAGCAGGGACACCTTCCACTAGACCAGGTTGCTCAAAGCCTCATCCAACCTGGCCGAGAACACTTCCAGGAAGGAGCAGCCACAGCTTCTCTGGCCAACCTGTTCCAGTATCTGCCCACCCTCAGAGTGAAGAATTTCTTCCTAATAATCACCATTTCAAGATATTTCCTCATTAAAGACTCTGAATTAATAAAGCACGAAGCAATGAATCTGGACGATCGCGCTTTGCCATGGGGCCCTGCATGCAGCATTCTGCAACCCCATCCCATGGTCAGACCTCTGGGCCACCTGCCAAAGCATAACACCAGCACACAACATGTCTAGAGAACAGGTATTGTTGGACTTGATCTCAGAGGTCTTTTCCAACCAGGAGATTCTATGATTCCATAAACATGGATCAAATCTACTTTTCATCTATTTTATATCCCCCAAAGCTGAAGACCATCAACTAGATTCCTCCAGTACACTTCTAATTCCCCTTGATGTTGCTGCCCTGTGCAGCACAGAGGTCTCAGGACACAAGGGCATCTCCATTTCATCATTTCCTCCTCCCATCAGGTCTGATTTATTGCTTCTTACCCTCCCCTATACATCTCCATCTCTTGGCTTACAATCCTCAGCTCTTTTTGTAAGATTAAAGGAGAAAATTGGAAGGAAATGTGCTATTTACACACACCAGCCTTTCCCATGTGCTTTAATCTATATTTGAAGGTAATTCAGCACAGTTGCAGAGAAGAATATTAACTTAACCCAGTCTCCCATCTAAACCTCTTTAGAAAGCCAAGGGAGGTGTGGGGAAGGGAAGAGAGAGACAGAGCAGAACATCTGACTTGTGATGAAAGGTGAATTTTTTTGGCAGGAAGGGTGGGTTTTTGTAAGCAAGAACTAACTGATCTCCACCAACACATTCTTCTTCTGGACTTACTCATCCAAACCCACCAGCCACCTGGAGCATATCTGAAAAATACCATTTTCCCCAATGAAGAAACATATGTCAGACTCAAGAATCGATGATTTATTTTCCAGTAGAAGTCAGACAGCCCCCACCCCCTCTTTGCATTGCATCCCCTTCTCCCAAGGAAGCAAAATTTCTATCATTTCTAGGAAGAAAAAAAGAGGGAAGGGAGATCAATGTTCTCCTGGTCCTGGGAGATGGTACATCTGTTCAGGCTCTGATCCTGCAAGACCTTGTCACGTGCAAAACAACCTGTGTATTGGCAGATTCAGGACTTGTGCCTTAATTACTTATTAGCAGATTGCCAGTTACAATTGGATCCTGCCAAGCCATGTTCCCTGGCACTGTCTTCTCCCCACAGCTTGCTGCATACCCTTCTTCTCCCCTCTTGTGCTCCAAACACCAGATTTGCATCTTCTCTTACATTTCACAGGACTTTTTTTTTTTCCAAAATCCTTTATATACAATCAGGACCTCCTTGGATTCCAGCAAACCACAACCTGCACTTTGCACACTCCCCATTTTAACACCTACATCTTCTCCCAAGGCTTTTCCACACTCAGTTCCTTCAAGCTCATCCTGAAAGCTTCACATCTGCTCAGCCTCTCCCCTCCAGGAATCAGTTTCAGCACAGAAAGGAGCACCAGAGATGTTCATAATAGAGTACCACACTGAGTTGAGACCAAAGTCAAGGTGCTCTAATGACACAGTCTTTCTCAATCTCCAAAAGTGGGCTCCTTGTCAGCAGGTACCCCAAAGCATTTCACCAACCATCATTGTTCAGTCCTCTGAGATGAGGACACATGCACCACAGACATCTAAAGGTTATGCTCTTCCCAAAAACACCATGAAGCAAGTACCACATTGTGTTGAGTGGAGGTGGGGGGGGAAGCCATTTTTTGGGGGAGTGGAGGAAGGGAGACCTTATGAGAGCAGAAGGCTCAGACCCACCAGCTCAGACTAGAGAAACACCTCTGAGTCCATATTGGTGAGGGGAAGGACTGTCCTGAGAAGAAGGTGGAGAGAACCTGGAGGAGAAGCAGTTGACCTAACAAAAGACAACCATCAGCCTAAACAAAGGACAGACAGACACAGAGAGAGCTTCGTTGGGAGAGGGAAGGACAAAAAGACCCACACCCAGTTCAACCACATGGAGTGGCAGAGGTGAACTGACTGAAGCCCCATTCCCTGTCCCCTGTGCTGCTGGTGGGGGGAAGGTAGAGAAATGGGGAGCAAAGTGATTGGAGCCCGGGAAGAAGGGAGGGGTGGGGGAAG
Organism: Caprimulgus europaeus; assembly: GCA_907165065.1. The sequence continues at coordinate 123,579,289 of OU015523.1, forward strand.
GTGTTGTCAGATGTGGTTGTTTCATCTACTCAGATGATTTGCAATGAATTAAATTGATTTTTCTTCCCCAAGTTTGAGTCTGTTTTGCCTGTGACCATCCCTGGTGAGTGAGCCCTCCCTGTCCTTCATTCCTAACTCCCTGCCCCCTTTGTTGTGTCTCCCATCCCATCTCACCACGTTGGGGGAGTGAATGTAGGACCACATGGTTCCACTGTGAGTCAAACCACCACACACATACACTACCCACTCCTTCAACTCCTATTTTATTGAGATCCTGTTCCTTACCAAACTGAGAAGAGCCATTTACCTTGTGAAGCCAGTGCAGGTTCATCTGCTGTCCCACAGCTATGTGACATAGTGCTAGTATCTGGGAGAAAGAAATCAAGAGTCAGACAATGGCACATCACAACACATCAAGTGTTTGTACACACAGGAACACATCAACACCCCAAAAGATAACCCAACAGGCGAGGGCAGAAGGTATTGCTGGGGTGGGGATGGGTCCAGCAGACACCACCTAGTCATCTGTACAGACAGATCTCCTCCAAATCCAAGGATATGGAGGGAAAGATCAGCCTCCAAGAGGCAGGGAGTTTGAGAATCTGGTCCATGGGCATGCAGCTCCTGGGACCTCAGGAAGCACTAACTACATGGGGCCAGGTACCAGCATATTATTTCAATGGACACCACCTTGAAGGTCCCAGCACTTTGGGATGAGGGAAAACAACTTGTACATGTGATTCTGAGAGACATCAAAGTGGAGTTGGAGCCAAAATGAGGGAAACAAAAGCTGTATTTCTCCTCAGGCCAACTGTACCACCAGTACCAGGGTGTCTGTCTTTGTTCTTGGTCATCTGAGGTCCAAGAGCACACATTTTTCACTTTCCATTTATTTTAGGTAACTTCAGGCTAATAAAGCCAATGGGCAACAAAAGCTTTACAAACAGGAGCACCAGGCAAAGTAGACCCTTAGTCACAGTAGTGACACAGAGAGAGGAAGGGAGAGAAAAATCATTTCTGAAAGGAAAATTGCTCCAGTCATAGGTGGACTGGGAAGTTTGGGGTTGTTTTTCCTAAAAACAAATGCACAAAGCTTTAGGAAATGGCATTTTTGTTCTACTCACCAGCAACACCGTAATGTAGGTAAAGCCAGCAGCAGTTGTTACAAGGATTGGAATGGACCAGTCACTCCAATATCCCATTCTGTTATATAAAAACCTGAAAGATAAGCAGGAAATACAGATTGTGGTCAGTAGGTCAAGAGAGGTTCTTCTTCCCCTCTACTCTGCCCTGGTGAGGCCACATCTGGAATATTGTGTCCAGTTCTGGGCCCCACAGTTCAAGAAGGACAGAGAGCTGCTGGAGAGAGTCCAGCACAGAGCCACCAAGGTGATGAAGGGAGTGGAGCATCTCCCTGATGAGGAAAGGCTGAGGGAGCTGGGGCTCTTGAGCTTGGAGAAGAGGAGGCTGAGGGGGGACCTCATTAATGTTTATAAATATTTGAAGGGTGAGTGTCAGGAGGATGGGGCCAGGCTCTTCTCAGTGGTGTCCAGTGATAGGACAAGGGGCAGTGGGTGTGAGTTGGAACACAGGAGGTTCCGCTTAAATTTGAGAAAGAACTTCTTACTGTGAGGGTGCCAGAGCCCAGGGACAGGCTGCCCAGGGAGGGTGTGGAGTCTCCTTCTCTGGGGACATTCAAGACCTGCCTGGATGCCTTCCTGGGTGATCTCATCTGGGTGTTCCTGCTCTGGCAGGGGGATTGGACTGGATGATCTTTCGAGGTCCCTTCCAATCCCTGACACTCTGTGGTTCTGTGATTTGTGATTAAGAAGAGATTTGACACCATAGCAACCTCCCTACATTTAGACAAAACTTTAGAAAATGAACATTTCCATTTCTACTGTACAAAAGAGAGAGGCAACAAACAAAAGAACAAGTCACTCTGAAGCAAAATCCAGTGTTCATGCTTTGATTCCTCCTGGGAAATTAACTCTGCAAAGAGGAATCAGTTATATCAAACACACTGACAATGTTATTTTTGGAAAAAAAAAATATATTAATTAAAAAAACCCAAATATACAGGACCAGAACTTGAGTTTTCAGAAAAATATTCCCTACAAACAAGGGAAAAGTACCCCCCTACGTGGTGGTGTTTGTCTAAACAATAGATCCAATGCTGTCCCATGTGCTTATAGATTAATAAATGCAATATAAAGATATTATTGAGGACAGGGGGAGAAAATAAGTGTTGCTGTGCTGTATACTCAAGAAGCAAACTCCTTGCAGAGGGACAAGCTGATGGAAGAAATTGGCTTCCCTGTACCTATCAAAGACAGCTTCTCATTCCAATGGACTGTAGAGAAAGTCCAATCCTGCAAGAGTGGAGACTGTCAGGAGTTGGGCTCAGGACTGAAGGGTTGGTCTGTCCAGTCTGGGGGATGCCTGTGGAGTTTTTTAGCTCAGAACATTCCCTTGTCCTGGTCCTTCTGTTGACCTTAAAGCTCTAAGTAAGAGATAAATCATTCAATGGCTCTGTGATCCAACCTTGGCAAGAGGCAGCAGCAATGTCCTGATGCACTGGATGATCAGAGCAGGGACCAAAGCAAGGTTAGAACAGTACTCAGGTATAGATGACAGATGTATCTCCAATCCAGCTTCTTTGGATCCTCTAGGCCATCACTCACCAGTGAATTCCCCAGTTTCTCTGCACACATGCAGAGCAGTTGCCACCTTCTCAAGGCTCAGCAGCACAAAAGCAGAGGAGCCAAATACTTTTCCCCTATAGTTTAGTGGTCACAGCGCTTCTCTAGAAACAGATAAACCCATGGTCATTCCCTGCTTTAGCTTTTGGGGTTGCAGTGCTCTTCCCCCACCACCTCTGCAACCCAACAGGCAAAGAGGTAGGCTCCATCCTCCTGCTGAAGTGGATTTTCTTCCCTCCTCTCCTCTATTTATCCAGGTATCCTCCTCACTCTCAGTTATCAGGTTTTCCCATCCTATATTTCATCTCAGCATCTTACCTCTCCTCATTGCTTTCATAAAGCCAAAAGGCAACAAAAGCTTTATGAAGAGGAGCACCAGGTGAAGAGGTGAAGTAGACCATTATTCACAGCAGCAGCATGGTAAAAGATACTGTCCCTTGGGCCTAAGAGTGGGTCTCAAATGTCAAATTTTCACTTAAATAGCAATATACTTCACAGTAAAACTGTCCTGGAGTTGGATTTGAGAGTCATTAGAAGACTTTACAGCAAAACTACAGCAAGATACAAGATAGACTCAGTCCACTACCTTCCCTGGCCCCACCATACCAGGGGAGAGGCAGTCAAATCCCAGAATCCTTCTTGCAACTCCTGATAGTTGAAGCCTGACCTGGATTAAAACTTTTTCCAGTGTGTTTTTAGCAAAAAACATCACTAGGTTGGACTTGGGTTGGGGTTAACTTTGTCTCCATGCAAATCCTCTGGTAAAGGAAGGACAGGATGGTTATGGGTTGGATGATGCAGCAGGACTGCTCACTCATGCCCAACAGAAACACGAGCCCTGGAGCTGTGCCTGGCTGCTGTGACCTCCTGTGCACCTCTGAACCCAAGGACTGAACAAAACCCATCCTGACTTGCCAATCTCAGGGTTGAGTCCTGCTGAAGAGGAGCAACCATATTCAGAAGACACCTGAGAAGAGACTCCAGAAGACTGAGTTGAGACAGATGTCCCTGTATTAAAGGATCCCACAACACAGTAGTCATTGGGCTGCTTCAACATCTGACAGGGTGGGGCTGAGGTCAAATGGTCCCCCTAGCCTTCTTCAGCCCTACCCATCAGATCATTCAGTGAGCTGGCCAAGGCAAGCACCTAGGGTGTTTATTGGGGGTTTTTTGGTTACAACAGACTTAAATGCTGCATGCAAACAGGTCAAAGACCCCACCTCCTGCCCACCACTCAAATCCAGCATCATTCACTAGCCACAAACTCTGGTCCAGCAACTGCCCCATCTGTCCAGGAATAAAGCTCCCGTGTAGGGTCTGCAGAGCAAACCTTGGGGCTCAACAAACATGACCAAATTCTGCTTAGAGATTCAAAAATCCATAACAAAAGGGAACTGGGGGGATTCAGACATACTGGGAGTAAAAAAAAGAGAGAAGAAAGAAAAGAGGGCTCCTCTGAAGCCTTTGCTCATGCCACCACCAAGAGTTTCCTTAGCTCAGCTTCAGTACAGTGAAGCTTTTGCTCTGATGTCCCTTCAAGTGGCCCTCTAATAGCATCAGGTCTTCACTCAATGTGGAAATGGCTATTTTAAAAAGCTGTTTCCATGGTAGTTATGAACCAGATAAGCCTTTTCCAGAACTAAGGAAGAAAAAAAAACCAAATTGCTACACAGTCTTGCATTTGCAGTCCTGCTCCAGAGGGAACACAGCCAGATTCAAAAATTACAATATCTCCCACATCTTCCACTAACAAACACTGAGCCTTCTGTGGCAGCACATGGCTTGCACACTGGAGATCTGCAGTATCCTGCAATTAAGTGTAGGCACCACAAAGAAATACCCAAAGCAATAAATAAAAAAAAATATATTTATTTAAATTTAAGAGGCACAAAGTATTTTCACTGACAAGGACCTCATTCCACATTCAGCCTCACAGAAAAAAAAGGTTAAAATCCCACAGCAGTGCATGCTGGGCTGTAATTTTGCCTTGTCTTTCTAAAACTCATTTCAATCCCAGAATAGTCCCTAAAGGGTGAATCCACTCAAACCACCACAGTCTTCACAAGTTTAAAGGCCAAATATCCACTTTTATGTAGGTCAACCCTATCAACTGCCACCATTTAATCAGGTCAGTTTGGTTTTACTTAGGTAGGTGCATCCACTGCTGGACCCCAAACATGCTGCCTGGACCACAGGTAGGGTTTGCAATGCTCATGTCTAGGTTTCTGCTACATCTTCAGTCACCTCTGGCAGTTATAGAATGGTTTGGGTTGGAAGGGACCTTAAAGATCATCCAGTTCCAACCCCCCTGCCATCAGCAGGGACACCTTCCACTAGACCAGGTGGCATTGCTCAGTAGCATTCAGCAATGCTCTGCACATCTGAGGTAGGAAATAAAGAACATCCTCATTAATTCAAGTTTCAAGTACCATTTTTACCAAAAGAACACAGAAAAGAGGGATTGCAGAGCATTCTAGTTTCAGCCTGGGGTTATGGAGGACATGAGGTTGAATGAGCCAACAAAGTACCTCCACTGTGAGTCAAACTACTGGGTGACACTAACAGAAGTGTCACCAGCAGAACAAGGGAAGTCACTCTCCCTTCTGCTCAGCACTGGTGAGGTGGCATCAGTACCACAGTGCCCTGGTTTGGACATCCCAGATCAAGGAGGATGTGTATAAAGTCCAATGCAGAACTACCAAACCAAGATGGTGAGGCACCTGGGGAACACAGCTTACTAGGAAAGCCTGAGGAAGCTGGGCTTGTTTAGACTCACAGAGAAGAGGCTGTGAGACAATCTAACTGCTGAACACAGACAGACAGTTATGAAGATGATGAAACCAAACTCTAAGAGTGACAGAAATGGTCACAAGGGGAAATGACCCTTAGAGGTTTGGGTTGGAAAATCTTCTCCTCACAGAGGCTGGCACAGTGCTAGAACAGGTCCCAGAGAGAGGGGAACTCTTAATCCTTGGGGTTTCAAGACTTCAGTCACCCTGGTCTAGTGCTGACAATAGTCCTCTTTGGAGGGGCTGGTTGGACCAGATGCCTCCAGTGTTTCTTTACCTGCTGTGGTGGGACAGGTTGAAGAAGCTCAGTGTAGTTGACTGCACATGACATGAGGAAAGAGAGCTCCCAAGATTGAGTTTCAAAGGGCAGGAACAAGCTCAGCATCTCACCACATCAATGTGACAGCAATTTTTTGTCCCAGTTCCTCTAGGGAGCACTTGCCAGTAGCTCACTGTGCTAGGTCCTGTGCAGAGATGGTGTTTGCCCCAAAAAGCCATTCCTCTAGTCTGAGAGAGGTCATGGCTTGCAAATAAATCAGTGAAGCAGAGATGAAGGCAGCAGGAACAAGTATCAAATAAACTTTGTCCACAAATACAGTCCATAAGTGGCAGCCACTGAGGAACAGCAAAGATGGGGTTTCTACGAGCCAGGACCCCACTGTATCTCGTCAGTAACAGGCTCACAGCCCTGTTAGGATCCAAATGATGTTTTTATCTCCTTTATACCCCATCTGGCTGAAAAATTCTGTTTTAATGGAGCCCACACATCTGTGCTGGGAGGGAAGAGGGCCAGGCTCAGCCTGAATGGACCCAGTGGTAATTGTTTCCTCTCTGCTTGGAACCAGCGTGGCTGTAATTAAAACCTCACCCCATGTTATCATCTTCCATCCCAGCCTTTCCACAGCATTTCAGGCTGTTTTTCAAAAACCCTGCTGTTCTCCTCAACCTCTGATGCCAGCCTGTGGAGCAGGGATCTAATTGGGGTTACAGCACAGACAAAGCACTGACCCATTTTCAGCCCTGAATGAGAATGCTCAAACAGATGTAGCTGCTATTTTGCATCCAAAGAGCCTTTCATGACTGTTGTGCACAAGAGATCTTGGGGTTTTTTTCAGTGCTGTCAATCCAAAAGTGCTTCTACCACCCTGTGCACATTGGGTTGCATAGCAGGGGAAGGGGGTTTTGGTCTGCAGGTGACACGTGTGAGCATTTTAAAACCCAAGTACTTTCTGCATCCAGAGTAGAGAGACCTGCACATCTCCTTCCATTCCTGCATGAATATTTGGGAACTCCAAACATTGCAGTGCTGTGGCTGCAAAGCCCATTCACAACGTTCACAGGGCTTTGCTTCATCTCTGCAGGGTTTTTCTTTAGCTCTTTCAGCTTTGAGCTAAAATCTATTTGGCTTTGCACTGGAGTGGACTAGGAATGTTCATATCCTCTACTGAAGGTATAAGCTGAAAGAAAGAGGAGATCCAAGATATCCTTTTTAAAAAGGCATTATTTCATGCTAGCATTATAAATAATCAAAAGCAATGGTGATGGTTTCAGTTCTCAGAATGCAGGTCTGAGGAAACCAAAAACACACTCCTGGGAGGAGGCAAGCTCACCTCACTAGGTTAGTAACCACTCTCCTTCCTCACAGAACTTCAGCATCTAAAGCAGGTGATTTACTCAAGGGATCAACTACCCACTGCATTTTAAAATACAGTTTACATAGAATCTTTGACAAGAAAATGATGTCAAAGCTGTTTGGTTCAAAGAGAGCCTAAAGTATTGTCAAAATGTTTTTTAAGATGTTGCTGAAATAGTAAAAGGGAGAATAATTTCCAGCACTGGAGGGAGCTGGCAACACCCTCAACTCCCCAGCACATCCCACTGGAAAGTTTCTTCTCAGCTCTTCCAAACATGCAAAATTTTCCACACCCATGTCTGCTTCATTTCTCTCATTTATATTTTGTGCAAAGATGCAGCCAAATTGCTCAGCTACTTCCAAAAAAACCACCAACTATAGAAACAAACAAACCAAAACCAGCCAAGAAGCTTCTCCATCACTTCAACACCATCTTTCTTTTCACATGCACACCAACCTCTACAAGCTGTTGCAGCCAGGCAATGGAGACATGAGGACAAATTACACCTATCAGTAAATAGAGGCAGAAGGAACTCTCCTCCAGTCTCATTTCCCACCCCACTTTCCCTTTAGTGTCATTAACAAGTCCATCTGAAGGACCCAAACACACCCAACCTGATGTCAAACAACTCTTGGACATAAGATGGCAGCCAAATTTATTAAGGATTTGCCTCTCTGCAACAAGGAAACTCTACTCACCAGTTGATTTCATTGTAGTCATTATGAACTTCCCACCAGAAGTAAAACCAGACCAGGGTCAGGAAGAAGGATGAGGTGAGGATGAGGAACCAGAGGCGCTCCCACTGCAGATGGAAAGAGAAGTCAGCATTAACACTATCCCATTTCAGGGCCAGTGTCTCATCCTGTCCCACATCACACGTCTCACCTAGAAGCTGTTGAGATTGGGTGGAGTAATTAAACATTTCCAAGGGCAGATTTCAGACCTTTCCCCCTGGGGGAGGTGGGAGATGCAACTCTGGCCCCGAGCTCTGGGTGGAGGGATCACTTATGGAGTTCTATCTCAGGTAGGGCTGGGACAGCATTTCTCCAGCTCCCCAGGCATGTGGAACAAGGAAGTACTTCTTCATTTCCCTGGAGGGATGGAAGAGTCGTGCAGACACAGTGCTGAGGGACATGGGTCAGTGGGGACTGGTCAGTGTTGGGTTCATGGTTGGACTCAATGAGCTTAAAGGGCTTTTCCCATCCAGGATGAGAGATGCAGCTTGGCATCTTACTCTTTCTCACAGGTTCAAGCTGAATGACTGAGTAGTTATCACATGGCAAAGACTATGCAGCAGGTTAGAGATGCTACTAACTACATGGACATGTGAACCCTTACTCCTTCCTCAAGGGTATTCAGGTCCTGAAGAGCCAAACCACCCATCCACAACATTTATTCCCACCACCACCACCACATATGGAAGTGTTTTGCAAATAATACAGCAGGAAGAGAGACCACACCAGCATTGGATGAAACATATTTACACCAGCATTCAGTTTTGGTGAATGTTTCAATTAATACTGAAAAAAATAAATAGAAAATAAAATAAAAATAAAATAAATTTAAAAAAAAAAATAAAATTAAATTGAAAATAAAATTGAAAATTAAATTAGAAAAGAAAACAAATATAAAATTGAAAATTAAATTAGAAAAGAAAACAAAAATAAAATTGAAAATTAAATAAAAAATAAAAAAATAAAAGTAAAGTAAAAGTAAAAGTAAAGTAAAGTAAAAGTAAAAGTAAAAGTAAAAGTAAAGTAAAAGTAAAGTAAAAGTAAAGTAAAAGTAAAGTAAAAGTAAAGTAAAAGTAAAGTAAAAGTAAAGTAAAAGTAAAGTAAAAGTAAAGTAAAAGTAAAGTAAAAGTAAAGTAAAAGTAAAGTAAAAGTAAAGTAAAAGTAAAGTAAAAGTAAAGTAAAAGTAAAGTAAAAGTAAAGTAAAAGTAAAGTAAAAGTAAAGTAAAAGTAAAGTAAAAGTAAAGTAAAAAAATCCCTAAAACATCTGTTTGGTGCCCTGTTCCAATAGCATGGGTAAAATGCTAAACCACAAGGACATTCATGAAGAGAACAGTGTTGCAAGAAAGATGTCCCTAACTAGCACCATTTCCATGTGCTCCTTGTTGGTTTTACTCTGCAGGCATTAAATACCCAACATGTGTTTCCATTTCAACTCACATCCAGTCTGTTTGGGGGGGGGGGGGGGGGAAAAAAAAAAAAAAAAAAAAAAAACCCACAAAAATCTCCACAAAAAAAAGCTGCAATAAATTTGTTATGGAAAATATTCAAATGAATCCTCTCTTCCCAGAACAAATAAGAAGGAAAGAAACCTGAAAAGGAGTATGAGCAACTCTGCTACTACCATTTCCTTCTAGACCCTGAGCACACCATTAATCTCTCTTGAAAATGCCCTTTTCTCTGGTAAACTGCCCCATGGCTTTTTAATTATGCAAAAGAATGTAACCAATATAATCACTGTTTTGGTGAGATAAGAACCATGGTTATTCCTTGCCTTCCCTTTCCATCTTCAGGGCTGAAGCTATAAACTTAACTGGGTATTGACTATGTTTCACCACACATCACCCTGGATACCAGCCTTGTGATACTGCTCTTCCTTGGATGCTTCAGCTCATAAAAAGTGTCAGAAGAAAAAAGAAAGCAATAAAAAAATAAAAAAAAGGGCTGGAATTATTTAATTTTGGCTTTGCCAATAAATGATGTTTTCTGCTAGAAATTCCCAATTCTTAGCCAGAGGTTATGGTTAAAAATTTTCTTCAACTCCAAGTTTGTTACCCAAATCTGATCAAATCTCAGTAGCACCAGGTACCAAATTCCCATGCAGGGCTTTGTGTTCCGGAGAAATGGGGCACAAGGAACCAGAAGGGGGTACAAAGGGACTTCCACAGTACAGCTGCTGAGAACATTCAACAGCTCATGGCCAAATGCATGGACTTTGCACCTGGGTCAGGGCAACCCCCACTATCCACACAGGCTGGGTGGAGAATGGCTGGAGAGCAGCCCTGAGGAGAAGGACTTGGGGTGCTGGGGGACCAGAAGCTCCACATGAGGCGGCACCGTGCGCTGGCAGCACAGAGCCAATAACCGTGTCCTGGGCTGCACCCAGAGCAGCGTGGGCAGCAGGGCCAGGGAGGGGATTCTGCCCCTCTGCTCCGCTCTCCTGAGACCCCCCCTGCAGTGCTGCCTCCAGTGCTGGGGCCACCAACAGCACAAGGACATGGAGCTGCTGGAGCCAGTGCAGAGGAGGCCACCAGGATGATGCGAGGGCTGAAGCAGCTCTGCTGTGAGGACAGGCTGGGAGAGTTGGGGCTGTTCAGCCCGGAGAAGAGAAGGCTCCGGGGAGACCTTATTATGGCCTTTCAATACTTAAATGGGGCCTATGAGAAAGATGGGGACAGATTATTTAGAAGGGCCTGTTGTGACAGGACAAGGGGTGATGGGGTTAAACTAAAAGAAGGAAGATGGAGAGTAGGTATAAGGAAGAAATTTTATAAACTGAGGGTGGTGAGACACTGGCCCAGGTTGCCCAGAGAGGTGGTAGATGCCCCATCCCTGGAAACATTCCAGGTCAGGTTGGACGGGGCTCTGAACAACCTGATCTGGTTGAATATGTCCCTGCTCACTGCAGGGGGGTTGAATTAGATGACCTTGAAAGATCCCTTCCAACCTAAACCATTCTATAAGTCTATGATAAACTGCTCTGCCATGAGCTTAGATTCTCTAATCTCCCCACCTCACGCAGAGATCTGCACCTACATGCCCAGAAGAGCTCCTAGAGGAAAAGCACTGAGGCTGTAATGGGAGTTGTCCCCAAAACACCCAACCTTTGGTAGCAAGTTGCCAGCCATAGCATCTATATCAACCCCATAGCCAAAACCACCCTTTCCCAGTCCCAAAAGCAGCAGCAAGGCTGCAACACCTCTCCACAATGAACCTCCTCCACACCAACACCACTGCATAGCCAAGCCAATCCTTTCCAACCAAGAAACTACAGATTAAAATCCACCCATGCAACATCTGGATTACATAAACATCCAAACCAAAACCCACTCACACCTTCACTCCATCCCATCAAAACTCACCAGGAGAAAGCAATTGCTAACCCTTTCAGTAGACTATGACTATTTTCTCCTGTGTGCCTTCCAGTCTGCAGATCTCCAAGCATTCAAACCTCACTTTCCTTATTATTTGCTGGTTTGTTTGGTTTTTTTCCTTTCCATTTGGGTCTAACATCTCCTTCAGCAACACTGCTGAATCAGTTAACTGGCTGATTTTTTGGAAACCCAGTCAAATTCTTCAAGGGTTGACATACTTCAGTGAGTTCAAGTACAGTTCTGAGTGGGCCTTCAGAAGAGCAGTGAACATCTTCCCAGCACCACTAATGCTATTCAACACAAACTGAACCAGAATCTGAACCTCTGTGAACTTCTCTTACATGCACAATATACTGGATTTAGCCCAGGTCCTCTATAACCTTCCTCCAACAGCCCTTCATCACAAGAGCTTTAGAGGCTCCTACTATGCAATCTCTCACATGCTTTAAAGCCAAGGTGAAATCTTCAACATGCAACAGCCTCTACTGCCAAAAATAAAACTTCAAATCATGTCATCCTGATCACTCACTCACAGCCACAAGTAGGTGGAGGAAACAGTGTCACTTCACCTCCAGAGACTCAGGCAGAACCAGTAGAAAGCCTGAAGGTACTTGAAAAAACGTCCACGTTTTCAGCTCCATGAGGTTTTAAGAATGTCAGCACTGACATTTTTGGCAGTTGTTGTAGAAAACCTTCCCTTCTCCACCCTTCCCTTTTGGTTTCTCCCTCTTCCCACAGGACTAAGATGGACATGCTCACTAGTTTGCAATTACACTGAGCTTCACCATGTGCAGCTCACACAGCACTCGGTATTGTCCCGTAGATGAACCCAACCAAGCACATCTGCATTAACACCTTCACTCCTATCAGGATGCATTTTGGAAGTAGCTCACACTTTTGTCCTGCTTTCTGAATCCTGGTTTACATCACTAAATGGCTTTGGGTGAAGCTAAACCAGCAGATGTGTTCCAGGAGTGAATCCAACACACCTCAACCACCAACAGGCACTCGGTTCACAGGACCAGATTAGATCTAGTCTTAAGTGACAACACCACCACCTTCAAAATGATTCTACCATGGATGTTAGGATCTCAGCACCAACTATCTCCTTCCACAAACCTCTTCTCTTGGGCCACACTACTTACTAATGCAGATGTTGCCATGATGTCTTGCAGAATGGTACAAACCAGCATTAACCTCATTATACCAACATTTAATTTTAAAGCAAAGCAATAAATTAAAAGTCTCATTTTTTTTTTCCCCTCCAGCTAAATGACCAGAGAAGACATGTACCATGCACTCAGTTAACCCCAAAAAAGCCAACTGGTACATGGACAAAGTCTTTGCAGAGCATACCCACTGAGATGGCCACAGCCCAAAGAAGGATGGAGAGAGGATCAATTAAAATAAGCGACTCAGAAGTGAGAATATTTAAAAGGATCAGGCAAAGGTTGAACATTTTGCACTGCAAAAGTACTTTCCAAAACAGGCATCTTGCACATACCACTGTGCTTGTCAACTCAGGTCTATTGTGGGGCACCTTCTACCAATAGGAATAAGATTTCTTACTCCAAGAGTACCTACAGACATAATCAAAAAAGCCCCAAAGGAAATAAAGACTGAGACATGTTACCAAGTTGTAGTTTGCCAGTGATTTAAGTTTTTAAAAATCACAGAATCCTTAAAAAACCCCAAATCAACAACAACAACAAAAATCAGTACTTCATCCATGTTCTCCACCACTTTTGTGCATCACCAATCCCCACCCTATGGCAGGTGGGAGCATAATCAATTCCAAAGTCAAGGATGATGGCAAAAAAAAACCCTAATTAAATGAAATTTCCACAAAAAAAAGCCAGTTTGTGATTCAACTATGAAGCTGCCTTGTGTATTTTACCTGCTCTTGTGCTGCCAGTTTTAATCTAACTTGTGAAGAACAGCCCTGAACTTCACATCACAGAGCACAGAAGAAGTTTCTCCATTTGAGGATTAGTTTTGCTTAACCGAAATCTGCATCAGCCTCTTTTGCTGCAACTCCCCAACACAGACAAAGGTCACAGCATTATTTACCACCTGGCACCAGTGGCACAGCAAAGCAGAGAGGATCAGGAAGTTTATTTTCTTTCCTCTAAGATCTTTAGGAGATATTATGAAGTTCATCTACATACACACTCCCACCCACTCCTCCTACAGGAACTATTTCAATTTAGTCAAACTTGCTGTATTAGAAGTGATGAGATTTCTCAGCCATTTCTACATTCTAGCTGATTGCCCATACACTGGAAGACATCTCCCAGTGTGACACAACTTGCAAACCAAAGAAAATGAAGAAAGAAACCAACAAATCCATGTTTTTTAAGAAGTTTCTTTAGCAAAGGTATCCTGGCTGTCACTAGAAAGTGATCCTCTACCAAAACTAGCCACCTTAGAGCTGATGTGCATTTGTCTGCCACAAGCTATTCCCTGTTGAGTTATGGGTGAACACAACTCAATGCTGTGCTGCTCTAGAGAGGACAGAACCACATTCGTTTGATAATTTACTTGATTAATCCTTATCAAGCCTTTAGATCACCAAATTGCCCATTACCTTCCCAAAAGCACATTACTCCTGTATTCAGCACTGGTGAGGCCGCAGCTCGAGTGCTGGGTTCAGTGTTGGGCCCCTGACTCCAAGAAGGACCTGGAGGTGCTGGAGCGTGTCCAGAGAAGGGACCGGAGCTGGGGAAGGGTCTGGAGCACAAGTGTGCCGAGTTCCCGGCTGAGGGAACTGGGGGTGCTGAGCCTGGAGAAAAGGAGGCTGAGGGGAGACCTTGTGGCTCTGTCCAAGTCCCTTGGAGGAGGGTGCAGAGAGGTGGGGGTGGGTCTGTTCAACCAAGGAGCAAGGGACAGGACAAGAGGAAATGGGCTCCAGTTGTGGCCAGGGCAGTTGAGATGGGATGTGAGGAAGAATTTCTTTGCTGAAAGGGTTCTGAGGCATTGGAAGGGGTTGCCCAGGGCAGTGGTGGAGTCCCCATCCCTGGAGGGATTGAAGAGTCGTGTAGACACAGTGCTGAGGGACATGGGTTAGTGGGGACTGCTCAGTGTTGGGTCAACGACTGGACTTGATGATCTTAAAGGGCTTTTCCAATTGAGGCAATTCTGGGGTTCTGTGATCAGGATCTAACTAGAGTGTGATCTGGGCTCAGCATAGAGAAGGAACATTTAAGATCTTAAAATCAAGATTGCCTGGGGTGAGACTCCATTGATCAGAAGTGGTTATCACTGCATTTACAATTCCCACTCTCCCTGAAGTTTAAGTATTTTTATAATTAAGGTAGGTCTATCAGAAAGGATGTCCTAAGTCCTGTCTGGGTCATGTAGGCAGAACAGAGGGGTGTAACATGTGAGACCATAAGAAATTGCTTATTTACTACCAAAGGCCACCAAAACTATGTGCAATGAGCTAAGCTGCCTCCCACCCTCCTTATTTACACCCTCCTGGAGGAGGAGGTTGCATTGGCTCAAGGTCTGCTCCACTAAAGCCAACATTCTGATTCACTGAAGTTGCTATAGTCCCCCTAGTCAACACTGGTCTTGAAATGTCCTCTTCCACCTCTAGTGGTTGCTGGAGACCTCTGTCAGCTCTTCTCAAGTGAGCAGCAGGACTTAAATCATGGAGTCATAGAATCATTAAGGTTAGAAAAGTCCTCCAAGAGCATCAAGTCCAACTGTCAACCCAACAACTTGCATCCTTGAGATGTCTCCTGGCCTTGGGATAAAACTGCAGGAGCCCCTCTAAAGCAAATCCACCACCTCCAGCATCCTTGCTGGCACCCAGAAGCAATGTAGAGTTTAAAAATCAACCAGAAAGAGAGAAGCCTGCTTTGAACTGTGAATGGCCAACAGGAAATGCCAGTGCTGGATGGATCAGGGTTCCATTCCCACATGGATTAGCTCATAGCAAATAATGGTCCAGCAATCAATCAGTGTGGGTGAAGTTGGGTCCCTTCCAATTTGTGCATCTCTAGAAGCTTTCTGGTGCAGGAAGTCAAATGCCACTGCTGTAATTCTGCTGGGAGCTTGCCCCAGTTTATACCAGTATAGACAATCAGGGCAGCTCACAGATGGAAATAGACTTCTTTTTATTTTTACAGTTCCCCTTTTGATTCACATCCAACTGTGAGGATTGCACAGATCCTCACATCAAACCCTCCATGTCAGTAGGTCCCCAAACTTCTCCTAGAGAACAAGATTTCGCCCGAAGAGCCTCAAAAATAGGGGTGAGGTTGTGGTTGCTTGGAAGTGAGGAGATGCTCTACAAAGCAGATTTCCTAATTAAAAGATATTTTCTTTAAAAGACTAAAAGCCAGAAAACATTAACAACTTTACACTAAGCCACCACTGAGACCAGTCAGAAGAAACAATAGACTGTTCTGTGGAAGAAGTTCAAGTCAGACAAGTGCAGCAAGTGGAGTAATGTAATTGTCTTCTTCACAAGACCCCATGAAAACCCTTCATAGATGGTGTAGAGGGGCTTAAAAGAAGGGAAGAGTAAACCTGCAGTCACAATTCCAATGAGTTGGCTCTACAGGTGCCTTGGTCTTTTCACAAAAGTCAAGAAAAGAGAAGACAGTTCTTTGAAAGAGGGGCTCAAACAGCAAAATGTGAAAGAAACATTAAAAAAAACCCCACACAACTATTGGTTCTCCTCAGACTCAAAGCTCCCTTTAGCCTGGAGGGCCTCAAATCAAGGAAGAGCATCATTAACATTTACAAAGAGAAGCCAAAACCACAAAGCAAGGAAAAAAAAATAATAAAACTCTTCACCACAGACCACTGTGTAAAGACCCAACTTCATCTGAAGAGCAAAGACAGGAAAAGATGGGGAGATTTTGCTACCAACCAGACACACACTATGACAGCAGGGAGGTGGAAGGACAGCAAAAAGGATCAGACAAACCCACTAAAATCAATAGAAAAACTCCAACTCACTTCCCTGCACTCTGGCTTTGAACCAAAAATCTTTTCTTGTGAGATTCATTATTTCAGGAAAGTGGATAAATCGAGTTCCCTTTCAATTCTGCATTCCTCTTGGCTGCTCATTTAACTTTCACCTTGCACCAGGAAACCACTCCTCATTAAATGCTATTGGCAGAGCAGACTCCGTCCTTGTTTCATTGCTACTTGGAGATGAACTGAGGTTTATTCTGCCAAAACTTTCCAGAGATCCCCTTTCTCCTTTAAAATATGTATAAAAATGTGTATTTTTTCAACCTTTCTCTTAAAATAGTTGGCTTTCCAAATCCAAAACCTGAGTGCTTTATGGTCCCATATTTGGAAAAAAGTCAGTGCAAGCCAGAGCCAGAAAAACATCTGACTCATTTCACATTAACACTGAGTTATAACAAACATCGTGCAGAGTAATCCAACCTCACAATTTAGTTGAAATTATTTTTCCATTTTACCTGCTGATAGGATCTGTGTTCTGGTCAGAGGTTTCTGTGATCAGAGACATTAAATCTGTTTTTAATAAATATAACCAGCTACTGAAAAAAAAAATAAGTGGAAGGAAATCACTCCACACTGAGAAAATAGCAAGTATATTTATCTAGAACTACCCTGAGCAAGAATTATTATCCACATATACATAAAGCTATAGTAGTCTCCATGTACAGTCAACCAGAGGTTTGCTCCAAACAAAGGTTTGGATTAAATGATCTAAATTTGCTCTGGAGGAAGCTACCCCTCTTTGTGGGCTAAATAAAGAACATTTGAAACTATTTTCTCATTTGCAACACCTACAGCTAGATAAGTGTGAAGATCTCCCCACCATCCAACCCATTGGTCTCTTTCCATCAACATTAATAGAAACACGTTCCACCTCCAGTCCTCATGACCAGAGGGGATTTTCATGATAATTTTGGGTACAAGGGGTGCTAAACAGTCTCAACTTTCCCTCCAGCATCTCTGCAAATACCATTTGAGCCAGGACTATGGCATACCATGCGAGGTGGGGCAGACATGCCTGCTGGAGAGCCTCTCCCAGCACAGTTTGTGCTCTCCAGCTAGAGAGAAGATGAAGAAGACTCCAGGGAGACCTTACTGTGGCCTTTCAGTGCTTGAAGGGGGCCTATAAGAAAGATGGAGATAGACTTTTTAGCAGGGCCTGTAGCAATAGGACAAGGGGGGATGGTTTTAAACTAAAAAGGGGAGATTCAGACTGGAGAGAAGGAAGAAATTTTTTACAGTGAGGGTGGTGAGACCCTGGCCCAGGTTGCCCAGAGAGGTGGTAGGAGCCCCATCCCTGGAAACATTCCAGGTCAAGATGGATGGAGCTCTGAGCAACTTGATCTGGTTGAAGATGTCCCTGCTCACTGTAGGGGGGTTGGACTAGATGGCCTCTAAAGGTCCCTTCCAACACAAACCATTCTGTGAGGATATGAAATGAAGGAGCAATCAGAGGGACAGACTGGTTTCTGGAATTGCCAGTTATCTGACATGAAGAGGGCTCTTGTTCAAGTCAAAGTGCCTCTGGGAATTCACAGCTTTCAGTCTTCATGGAGGACCCAACCCATTCTCTGTCTCCTGAACACAGTAAACCTCCTGTTCATTCATTTTAAATAATTAAATAAGTTTAAAAAAATCTAAACTAGAACAGGAAGAAGATTTTGACAATGTCTTCCCCTCCCTCTTTTTGCCAGAAAAAATCCAGTTGTGTAAAAAACCAGAAGCTTTTCATAGGAAATACGATATTTTAAAGCAATTTCTTGCTGAAAGGCATCTCAGCTTGAGGCTGGAATTTCTGATCAGAGGAAACCAGAGACTGAGCCCTCCCAACACATGGCAACACATCGGTCAGGACATGCACAAGCAGATGGAGAACAACAGAAAGTGGTTCCAACCACACAAGAAAATCACAGAATTACAGGGAGCTGGAAGGGACCTCAGGAGATCATCCAGTCCAACCCCCCTGCCAAAGCAGGTTCCCTACACCAGCTTGCACAGGAAAGTGTCCAGCTGGGTTTGAACATCTCCAGAGATGGAGACTCCACACCCTCTCTGGGCAGCCTGGCCCAGGGCTCCGGCACCCTCACAGGGAAGAAGTTTTTCCTTCAGTTTCTCTGGAACTTCTGGTGTCCCAGTTTGTGCCCATTGCCCCTTGTCCTGTCACTGGGCACCACCCAGAAGAGCCCGGCCCCATCCATTTGGCCCCCACCCTTCAGCTATTGACAGACATTGATCAGATCCCCTCTCAGGCTGCTCTTCTCCAGGCTGAACAGTCCCCAGCTCTCTCAGCCTCTCCTCACACGGGAGATGCTCCAGGCCCCTCATTATATCACCTCTGTGGACCTAAAATGGACATCTTTCTCCATGTCTACTGGAACAACTATAGCTGCAAACTGGGCAATATGGAATAGTTCAAGAAATTAGAGAAGTCTGGGGGGATCATGTGACATGTTGAGGATAGGGACAAGTGACAGGGACAGACCTTCAGCCTCCTGAACACCAGCCTGCTATCATAACCCTAGCCACCAATCTCATTTGCTTTTTCTTTGCACACAACTCAACCTTAGGTCCATGCTCTGTTGGCTTCAGTCTTCTTCCCATCACAAGTCACATCCACAGTTGGAGAAAACCATCCTACATCAGTTCTGCCCTGCCAGCGCTGGGATCTCTAGACAACAGCTATTTTAGTCTGCTTGGTTGATATAATACACCCTGGTCAGATCTGCTCACAATTCTAAGGATATCACAGAATGGTTTGGGTTGGAAGGAACCTTTCAACATCATCTAGTCCAGCCCCGTCGGGGTGAGAATGGATTTCTCCAATCAGACCAGGCTGCTCAGAGCCCTGTCCAACCCATCCTCAAATGTTTCCAGGGATGGGACTTCTATCACCTCTCTGGGCATCCTGTTCATCCAGGAGCAAACCATGGTTACTCAATTTTGTTAGAAGTACATCAAAACCACTAGAGCAAGCAGGAACTTCAAACAAGCTGCATTTAGCACCTCCACATCTCCACACAGATCAGATGTCCAGATGCCCACTTGCTTCCCTTGGGCTATGGTGAGGTCTCCCTGAATCCCTCTTCTGCTCTTGGCCCCATCACTATACAATAAAACTTTCCTTCTCCCATCACTCCTTTTAAATTCAAGCCTTCACCTCAGAAGAAAGCACCTACCAGTTTAAATGCAGAGCTTTCAGGAGAGCCAAGCTATACAAACCAGAGAAGCCAAGAGACCTGTGGATGAACCTCACCTCCATCTATGCACCACAAGATATTTATCATTTTCTCACAAGACACTGATCTCCATGCTGAAGACTTGACATTCAGACAGCATCCACAGAGACATCCAATACAACCAGGCCCTCAAACTTGCAAGTGCAGCAAGACAGAAGAAGTATTTTATCTTCCTGCAGTGCACACCATCCTTGTGTCCCTAAATATCTACCAGCCCATGCACCTGCCTTAGGAAATGAATGGATTTTGTTAAAGGATCAAGGCCACATAGTCCTAAATAACTACTGTCTACCTCAAGAGTAAATACAAGAGCTGGACTCAAATTGGAGCATCACCCTTACTCAAGTGTGTTCTCAGATCATTTAAATTCACTCCTGGATACAATTAAGTGTTTACTAATGAGTCTTCATTACACTATTTTCTGACATTTTCAAGACTCAGTTTCCTGCAGGCATTTATCAGTATTAGCTTAGAGCAGAAAGGAGGCAAGTTCACATTTATCCAGTGAATTCAAAAGAAAAATTGAAAGCATGGTTCTTCACTTCCAAATTACCCAACTGGACTTCATTTGAGCAAACAAAAGAAAAATCTTCTTAAAGCAAGTTATTAAATCATCTCTGAAGATGACTACATCTCCCAGCTGCACCCATCAGAACCAGGAACTGAAGATAAAAAAGAACAAATATCAGCTGGGACATTTGGTCAATGCATAAAATACTTCAGTTCCCACGGTGGAATTACAAAATTTAATTAATAACTCAAGGTGTGTGAATGCAAAGTGCTGAAAACAGCGATTTGTGCACTATAAACGTGAACAATTTCCCAGCCCAGTCCATTCTGAGCTCGTTAGCTTTGATCACAGGGTCAAGGATCAAATGTAGACCCTAATAATTATTTAAAAGATAAAATAACTGAGGCAGCAAGGGACCTCTGGCAGGCTCTGCTCTGAACTCCCACTCAAAGCAGGGCCAGCTCAGGTCAGGTTGCTCTGGGTGGTGTCCCAACAAGATCTGAATGTCTCCAAGGACAGACATTTCCACCCTCCTCTGGGTCCTGCTCCAGGGTTTGACCACTCTTATGGGGAAAAACTTTCCTACTATCTAACTGGAATTCCCCTTGATAGAGCTTGTGTCCATTGCCTCTTGCCCAGCTCCATCTTCTTCTCCACAACCACTCGTTAGATAGTTGCAGAGAGCAGTAAGATCCCTCCTTTCTCCTGCTGCACAACCCCAGCTCTCAGCTTCTCCTCATATGACCAGGTCTAACTATATCTCCATTTCCAACTATTTTGGAGTCTTATCTGTTGTTGCCTGCCTGGTTTTAGGGAGCCCCAAAACAGACCCAGTGCTCAGATGTGGTCTCTCAAGTGTCAGTAGAGAAGAAAACCCACATCCCTCAAGCTGCTGGCTGCACAGTCACTATTACAGCCCAGGATGCAATCCACTTTCACTGCCAAAAGTACATCCAATAGCTGAATCTCATATTGCAGAGGGATATAATAAAGGAAAAGTACCTTAGATGCCAAGGATTTGAAGCCTCTAAGTGAGCAAATCAATATACTTGACTAGCAGATGTTGACCTACCAGATCTTATGTACATCAAGAACAGATTCGAGGTGCCTGGGCTTCAATTCCCTCATCTTAAAGAGGCTGCAGAGGGATCAGGCTTTCACCCTTCTGTTGGATTTAAGACTCATGAACCCAAGAGAAAGCAGCCAGCAGTCTGCAGGACTCCACAATGCATCAGTCAGCTCTCGTCATACTTTGTAACCTGTCCAAAGGCTTCATTATCTCCCCATCTAACATCCAAGACCGTGAACATCTTGTGTAAAACTCCACCTGAACACATTCTCCAGCTCTTGTTTTTTACTCTTCATCATCAGCTTTCTCTCTTCTCCCCATCTGTGCTTAGTACTTCAAATCTCACAAAGGACTTTTTTTTTTTCCATTTTATAAAGCCATCTGGAATATTGTGTCCAGTTCTGGGCCCCACAGTGCAAGAGGGACAGGGAGCTGCTGGAGAGAGTCCAGCACAGAGCCACCAAGGTGATGAAGGGAGTGGAGCATCTCCCTGATGAGGAGAGACTGAGGGAGCTGGGGCTCTTGAGCTTGGAGAAGAGGAGGCTGAGGGGGGACCTGATTAATGTTTATAAATATCTGAAGGGTGAGTGTCAGGAGGATGGGGCCAGGCTCTTCACAGTGGTGTCCAATGATAGGACAGGGGGCAATGGGTGTGAGCTGGAACACAGGAGGTTCTGCTTAAATTTGAGAGGGAACTTCTTTACTGTGAGGGTGCCAGAGCCCTGGGACAGGCTGCCCAGGGAGGGTGTGGAGTCTCCTTCTCTGGAGACATTCAAGACCCGTCTGGACACCTTCCTGTGTGATCTCATCCAGGTGTTCCTGCTCTGGCAGGGGGGTTGGACTGGATGAGCTTTCAAGGTCCCTTCCAATCCCTGACACTCTGTGATTCTGTGATCTCCAAGCAGGAGATGGACTGATTGGAAGGACACATCTATCAACACAACTGATCTCAGCCAGTCTGGCTGGTTCATAAACACTGCAAAGGTTTTGGCTGATTCACTACTCCTAGATAACACACTGGGGTCTTGCAGAAGAGACATCTACCAATAAAAAAATGGGAAGAAAAGAGAAAAAATTGGGTCTAACAAACAATGGGTCTGAAGTAGGGAGGGAAAAAAATATTCCAATCACTTTGGCTGCCAAGGTTTTGATGGTTAACCAGATGCTTCCTAGAGTAAGTCATTGCACATCTCAGACATATCTTATTTGATTACTGCAAAGACTAGGCTAATAGCTCTCTGCACACCTTATTAGAGAAGGCCATGAATGAGATTTCTGAGCTGTGACATGCTCCATTTACAATTTAATTTAGCAGGTCAAAGCAAGTGGCAGAGAACATGTTATTGAAATCTGTGTTCCTGCTGGGGCTGCCGTAATTGAACTGTAGATCAACAGATGAAACAAAGAGAAAGCCAAATCTCTAAAAATAACATTATTACACTTTGTAAAACACCTCGGCTCCCAGCCTCCAAAAACACAACCAGAAAGGGTCGTCAGGCAAGGCCACTAATTCCCTCCAGGTTTCAGGACTTGTAAACTTGTAAAGCTGAGGAGCAATTGGGCAAGTTTGAGTTGCCCAGGTAGCAAAGGGATAAAGGTATCCAAACCAAGGGGTAACCCATACTTCCCTACTCCTCCTTCCCCCCACCACACAGAGGAGCAGTTTCTCTCTAGGGAGACATCACTGAACAGAGATAAAAATCTAACTTGCAACCCAGCAACTATATAAATCACAAAAAATGCTGGCAACTCTTGATGGCTCTGCAATGGGAATTCCTATATCATTCCAGAGATGGTGCACAGCTGGAGCCAGGGTTGTTTCTGGCTATTAGTATCCCTAGGGGACTTTCTGCAGCAATAATAATGTCCCAGCCCAGCTCTGCCTCCTCCAATTACATCCTCTCTCTTTCATTCAGCACAGAGGTAAACAAAAAATCCCTTAGGGAGCTTCTGATTCATGAGAAAACAGGACAGAGTGATAGGAGTTCCTCAATCTACTCCCCCCTACAGCATGATTTACTCTAGTTTCACAGCTCCTGATAATGTGTTTTTAATCTACTGGATCTTTCCCAAAGAATATAACCAGCGATATCCAGGACTTGTGACCATGTTACTGAAAGGATTCAAGTATCTAGAAGACTCTGGTGCATTCTACACCTATTACTGATGCTAACAACACACAATTCCCTTTTTCTTTACCAAACACTTCACATATTTAGAGGTTGAGGGAGGCAGCTATCTTTTCTAGTCCAAATAGCTCCAGCTATTTCAATCTCTACTGATGAAGCCCATCCAGAAAAATAAAATACAAAATTACAGCCCATTGCTCTTGCACAGACCAACTGGATGAGGCCCAAGCCTTGCCTGAAGTGGAGCACCTCGCTGGGCACAGCACTCCTGCTGAGCTCTCATCAGCATCAAGCAGCAGGAGGAATACATCCTTGATGCCTCCTGAGAACGTTCTTGCTGACACATCCCAGTCTCATGATAGTCCTTTGAGCAGGCACATGATGTTGTTGACTTGCATTCAGTTTATGGTTCAGCTTTAATTAAAGCACCAACATCCTGAGGCAATGGGTTTAAAGATTAAAAATAGGTTTAATAAAAGCAAGTTTAATAAAAAGAAGGATGATGTAAGGTAACTAAGAAAACAGCCAATGAAGGCTGTTAAATGCAATGGCTTCAGCAGCATCTCTTACTCAAGAAATCTCAAACTGATTACCAGAAGGATGATCACTTCATGCACGTCCTGGAGGTTTTGGAAGGTCTTTCCCTAGTTCACAGAATCACAGAATAGTAGGGGTTGGAAGGGACCTCAGGAGATCATCCAGTCCAACCCCCCTGCCAAAGCAGGTTCCCTACACCAGCTTGCACAGGAAAGTGTCCAGGTGGGTTTGAACATCTCCAGAGATGGAGACTCCACACCCTCTCTGGGCAGCCTGGCCCAGGGCTCCGGCACCCTCACAGGGAAGAAGTTTTTCCTTCAGTTTCTCTGGAACTTCTGGTGTCCCAGTTTGTGCCCATTGCCCCTTGTCCTGTCACTGGGCACCACCCAGAAGAGCCCGGCCCCATCCATGTGGCCCCCACCCTTCAGCTATTGACAGACATTGATCAGATCCCCTCTCAGGCTGCTCTTCTCCAGGCTGAACAGTCCCAGCTCTCTCAGCCTCTCCTCACACAGGAGATGCTCCAGGCCCCTCAGCATCTCTGTGGCCTTCACTGGACTCTCTCCAGAAGATCCCTGTCCCTCTGGAACTGAGGAGCCCAGAATTGGACACAACACTCCAGATGTGGCCTCAGCAGGGCAGAGTAGGGGGGGAGGAGAATCTCCCTTGACCTGCTGGCCACACTCTGTTTAATGCCCCCCAGGACACTGGTGGCCTTCCTGGCCACAAGGACACACTGCTGGCTCATGGCCAAGCGTGCTGTCTGCCTCTGGTCCCAGTTGGAAATAGGACATGTGGCTAGATGGGTTCTATACTAGGTGTGGAAAAGGTTGTTAGTCATTAAAAACCCCTAGACATCTTCAGCAAAGCTGTAGCACAACCACCCTGCATCTCAACAGGTCACTCATGCCAGAGGAAAAAGCTCTGCATTAGCCTTTGCTGATCCTATTTCTGTCCTGGCCCCAGACTGCTTTTGCAGTTTGTCCAGCTCAATCTAATCCCAGGCTCTGACGTGTCTCCAGCTCTTTCCTCTTTGGTGTTTACGAGTTTAATAAGCTTGGCTTTCATTAGCAAGAATGGCAGATAGGGATAAATATTCAGTATTTATCCTATTTAAAGAGAATTATGGGATTGCAGGAGTGTTTACAGGAATTCTGTTGTAAAATGCTCTAGTTCAGAGCAAACAGTCCTATCCCAAATAGTCTGATCAAGATGTCAAATGGATTCAAGGGCAAATGGATGGACTGGGAGAAGAAATAGACAGTAAGCTGATTCCTTGGACAATTTATTTCCCTTGCTGCATTTTACTCTTGGCAGTAAATGTCTGCAAACATGCTACTTTGTCATGATGCTTGGCACAAAAAACCCCCAAGGGTTTCTTTGCTGGTTGAAAGGGTAAGAGCATCACCAGCCAGTGCTTTGAGATGAAAACCTGACAGTAAGAGGCAATGGGTGCCATTCTTGATATCAATATGAGGTCTTCTACCTTCCCTTAAGACAGAAGACAGATATCCTTTGACTTTAAAGGAGTTGTCTTCAAAGGAGAGATGCATAGAAAGCGGGAGCAGATGTTCACAGAATGACCAGGAAGCTCACCCTGGTAGTGACAATCTGAAAGGACTCTTGTATAACACCTCAGATGACTTCCATTTGGGTTTAAGAAAGCCCTGCTTGGTTCCCTGTTTCATATGAACAACAGATACCAACATGTTGTACCTCCAAGACAAAGTGACAGGCTATGGATACGAAATCTGCCATCCCCAAAGCCAAGCTTGGCTCACAGTGGTCATTTTGGTCCACCTGCAGAGAGGGCCATGCCCACACCAGTAGATGCAGAAGTAGAAAGCTAAAACCAGGTGCAGCAACAAAAGTGGTGCAAAAAGGCAAGCCAGAATATTTCCCCACGTGGAAGTCCACATAAACTTGCTCTTCTCTTTCCATCAGGGTCACAACTAAGAAGCAATGAGAGCTTAAAAAAGCATTTCCAAGGGCAGACCATCCAGCTGTCCTGCCTGATGGGTCAGCTGGAGCCCAGCTGAGAACAGCAGCAAGGAAAGCTATAAAGCAGTAGGTATCTAAATACTTGTGTTATTCAGAAATCACTGTCTGGAAGGAACAAAACCAACATTAAGGGTAAGCAAAAGTTATTGGCTAATAAAAGCTGCAACAAAGAAGCTGAAGATCTGGCTCATGCAAGGTCCCTTTTCCACTTTCCAGCAGTTCTGACAAATCACACATCACTATTGTTGCAACTTAGCATTTTCTGTGATGTTTATAACTCTGGCATAGCAAAGTGAAATGATAGAACAGCAACTCAGCCACGCTTGTCTAGAGGGAAGCCACGAGTTTCCCCTGCAGCTATTTCCTTTCAGTACCCATCATCAGGACTAAAACACAAGCAGCCAATGTGCAGACAAGAGAAGTTGTTTCCATCTTGTTTTAAGCTGGAGTGAGAGCGTGATTGTTCTATACTTGTGTTGAAAAAGTCATTGCAACTGCTCTGTCTCCAGGTGCTTTCCAATGGCAGAGAAGCACATGAACTGTTCAAATCCCAAAAGAATGGCACTGCCCAATTAAATCTATTTTTCTTCCTGATTCACCTTTCCAGAATCAAAGCAAACTTAACATTTCTGCTGAGATGTCCAGTGAGTGCCCCTAGAGACAATCAAAGCATGCTGGGAGGATGCTTTTTGGAGACAAACCTCAATGCATTTTCTGGCCATAAAATTGTTTACCATTTCAAAAAAGGTATTTTAATCTCTCTTCTATTCTCACTTGGTAGAAATGGGAATAACTGTCCCTTTCATCAGGAGTTGCACATTGATTAAAGCACTTCAATTCCTCCAGTGGAAGGTGTTCCAGAAATAGCAAGTCTGCCATTCCACTGTTCCTGTACCTTAGAATCACAGAATGTTGTGAGTTGGGAAGGACCCACCAGGATGATGGAGTCCAACTCCTGTCCCTGCACAGGACAAGCCCAACATTCACACCATGGCCCTGAGGGCCTTGGCCAAATGCTGCTGGAATCTTGTCAGGCTTGGTGCCATGAACACCTCCCTGGGGAGCCTGTGCCAGTGCTCCACCACCCTCTGCCTCAAGAACCTTTTCCTCATGGCCAACCTCACCCTCCCCTGCCACATCTTCCTGCCATGGCCTCTGCTCCTGGCGTTGGTGGCCAGAGAGAAGAGCTCAGTGCCTGCCCCTCCTCTGCCCCTTGGGAGGAAGTTCCAGACCATGATGAGATCTCTTCTCAGTCTCCTCTCTTCCAGGTTTAACAACCCAAGTGACTTCAGCCTCTCCTCAGACACCTTGCTGTACTGGAGAGTGTTTTCAAAGCAGCATCACAGCCACCCTGACTTCCCACTCTCCTTTAAGAGACTAACCTGAAGAGGACATTTCCTGGAAGTTCAAAAGAGCACTCACTGAAAATAACCCAGACAGTCAAAGTTCAAGGATTTTACTGGTTCACTGCTAGCTGGCTGTAAAACACACCAACCAAAAGTGCTGATCTTGCAGCTTCTCCTACATGACACTGGACATTTTGTATGAGCAAACTGCTTTCACATCATCCCTTTGCACAACCCAACGTAGGTATTTAGCAAGTTGGAGATAAAGGCAATGTTCTGGCCAGGAGATAGATGGACCAGATAGATATTGTGCATGGGAAAAACAGCTCAGAGAAGTATGCAGGCAAAGAATTCTCAAAGCAACACTGTTTTGGAACCTGGGATTTTATAGACAACCAACAACATGGCTTTTGGATTCATATCTAGGATACATGCTAATAAAAAAGAATTCCAAGAAGAAGAATAGATCATGACATGGGTACTGCCCACAGTGCCAACAATATCATCCTAAAAGATACTCTTACCAAAACCACACACAACCTCTTTCCTGCTGTGGAGGAGACTAAGTCAGTTGCTTCAACCCAAAATTAGGCACAACTTACATCATACCAAGGTATAAAGCCTCCATTCAATGATCCTTCACCAGCTTTCTCGTGGAGCAAAGGAATGTCTTTCCTTGACAGAGGTTAAGTCACAATTCACCCTCCATGATAAATAACAGCAGAGTTTAAGCTCTCCTCCACACTACCAAAGATTTAACGTTGAGGACTCTCTCTATATAGATCTATATCAATCACTCACTTCCTCAGCTGTTCACAAGTTTAGAAAAAAAATAATTAACTGCTCACAAAGTTGCTTTTATTGGCATAAAAAAGGCTTCTTTATAGAGGAGTCAAAAGTGCCTTGGGCACCAGAGTGTGCCAAACAGCTCAGTAAGAGCAGGACTGGCCTCCTTGGGTGTAAATGTCAACTGGTGCAGCTAAGGGAGGAAAGGTGCAATTGCAGAGGCTGCAGTGTTTTGTGGATGTGCTGTCTCCTCCCTACACTGAGCAGAGTTGGAAAGGAGATTAATTATATCCACTTTATGCTTGTTTTCATCATCTTGGCACTGTGTTGCAACCCATAAAACTCACCTCCAACTCACAGATGATCTAGGCAACGCTTCCCTGACAGTTTAGCCCCTTGTGATGAATCAGAGATGCAGGAGAAGAACCCAACCCATGGAGCTACACAAACAATAGGGTTGGGGGGGGAGGGGAGGAGGAGATCACAGCAACATCCCACCCCTGAAGCTCAGATCCTGGTATATCATCTTCTCTCTCCATCTTTTAGAAAGTGGTACCAGGCAATTTATCTGGCTGGTCTTTCATTAGTGCTCCCCATGATGGTTAATTGGAATCAAGTTGTTTCTTCATGGGTTATATCTCATATAGCATTAACTTATTCCCATATCTTACTGGACATCAAAAGAGAGAGGGCCATCAACTGAATGGTGGGAGTTTCAGTCCAGCTGTCCCAGCTCAGCCTCATGTAATGGCCATGGGCTGCTACATCCATCAGAGGGTATTGCTCCTTTTCCATCCCAGCTAATATGCAGGAAATTATGGTCTGCATGAAGCTTTTCAAGGCATAAGGTAACCCAGACAGGCCAATAATATCCCTGACATACAACCACAGAAGCTGGAGTACCAGAGGAAGGGATAGTAGGACTCAACATCTAGAGTTTCCAGAGATCAGCTTAAGCCTTTCCAAACAGGCATTGAAACAGTCAAAGAAAGTCCTCACTGGATATCATGTCCTTAATAAAAACTTCAGTGGAAGTGGCAGGGAGGTGAAACCCATCCAGGCATTAACAGCTCAATACATGGACATCTTCCAAGGTACTTTCCTCAAGGGAAAGAACCTTGCAGAGAGGTTGAGCAGGCAGCTTGGGCATGCAGGTTGCCACAGGCTTTTTTTTTCCCCACTTGAGAAGTTTAAAAGCAGTTCTTCAGTCTGTTTCTTGTTACATGATGGAAGGGAACCTTGGCAGAGAGTCAAGATGCTCTAAGGGCTGCTGACCACATTGCTATCAGAAGCAATTTTTTCTCCTCCTACTCTGTTCAGACCATGACAAATATCTTAGACTTGAAGGAATAACGAGGTGAGATAAATGCATGGTAAAGAGGAAAAATATATATATATTTGATTTTATATTAATTTCATTTTTATCTCCCCCCAAAAAACCTTTCCAAACCATTTCTCTCCCTGCAAAAGTATAACTGGTTGTGCAACAAAACCCACAGCAGGAAAGCTCTCTGCACAGTCACTGAAAAGGCATCTGTCATCTCTGTGGGCTTTGACATCAAAATCCTTAAGTAGAAGATTGTATTCTTGAGGTAGATATTTTGGGGGGATGAATAGTCTACACCAGGACATAGTTCTGGCTTGTTAGGTAGGGTCTTTCAGGCCCTGAGCTCTTCAGTACATCTCACAGCACCTCAGTTTTTCCAGCGAGAAGGAAAGGTTACCCAAAATATTTCAATGAACAGCTACAGCAGTCATGGTTCATTAATTACAGCTAATTATATCATGGCATATTAGGGATAAGATACCTGCTTATGGCCAGCTTATTGTTCATGCTGATGATACAGTCAACACTGTCTACACAAAGCACAGGACAATGGAAAAGTAAAGCCTGATTTACAAACCCCCCAGCCAAACACGAGGCTGTCACCCAGTCTGCCTGCAGGACAGCCATCCAAACAATAAAGGATTCTTTGTCACAGGAAATATTCAAATTATCTATGGAACATTGGCTCCCATTTCAGTGGAACTTCTAAATATAGCATGTGCAAAGCCATATTTCCGATTTTTTTTTGTTAATAGACGTGATAAAAATCCCTCTTCAGCAGTCAGGTTATTAATGCTTCAAGTCTGCTGAAAGAATATGATGGGTATTTTGCAGAGATGCATAAGGACTCTTTGTTCCTTCCTATCCAAAAACAAGACAAGGAAGCTCAGAGGTAGGAGGTGCATCTGCTCTTTAAGTCTACAAGCTCAAGAGGAGACTCAGCTTGGATTTTTTCCAGTACCAAACATGCTGCAGCTATTAGGAGAGGCAAATAAAAAGAAAAGCAATAGCTCTAAAGCTAAGCACAAGCAGTAGCTCCCAAAGGGAAGCAATCTTTTGAATTTTCTGGTTGTATTTAATACCAAACTGGTTAGGTTTTACTACAAAACTCATTGCAGATTGAACTGTGAGCTTTGGTCACTGAAGCAAGGCAGCCCCAGGTCCCATCTCCTTGCCAGGCACAGCTGTCTAGCAGTCACACACACACAAACTCTGATTTCCAGTAACACAGGATTATTCCCCACCAATCTTCACTCAGAATCTACCTGAATTATTCAAACAAAGGCTCTTCCATCATCTCCCTTGACATTCTAACTCCAAATGATCTCCATTAGATGCTGAAAGTTCAAGGACTGCTAGCACCATCAACCCATGCCTGAAAGACAGCTGAAAATTCAATTACCACAAGGGGAATTTCCCAAAGCATCTGCTGGTTGTGTCCAGTAGCCCTGAGAGTAACACAAAGGATTGAGAGGATAAAAAGATGGAGCCAGTTCCTGCCTAGCATTAGGGAAAAAAAATGTTTCCACCAGCAAAAAGGACATGAATCTTTGATGAGCAAAGCTTTCCTGCCAATTGTTAATCCACTAAGGAAACAACGTCAAAACTGATTTCTCCAGCCAGGACCCCCATAAAAGTCCTACCTAATGCAATGATTGCACTATGCCATACAAAAAAAAAATATCAATAATAGTGTTCATAAATCACATGGTGGCAGCCTGAAAACAGGCTGTGACCACAGCCCAGCTTAATTTACAGTTGAGTTTGCAGGAGGTGAGAGACAGGAAAAAGGTGGAACGTTACTTCCTCCAACCTCAAATGAGGAAGCCACAGGGAGAACTACATATGGATGTTGGATTTCCAGCAAGAGAATTGTTGCCAGAGACAGGTGCTAAAACATCCAGTTTAGCCAAGTCTCCACATGCTGGACCATTTAAACAAGCAGATCAAGCTTGCTGGTCCCTTACATCATTGATGTCATGTTCTTGGATACATCTTGGAGTACAACACCTCCCTTTAGCTTGACCCATCCATGCCTGAAAAATGCACCAAGGCAATGGAAAGGTGTCTCTGCTTGGGAATACACAAAGGCATAGGTTGTATGAATGGGAAACCATGAGCCAAATTGACTCTTCTCTCAGCCAAAGCTGATGGGTTTATTCAGTTTTAAGAACAGAACCAGTCCAGCCCAATTTCACACTCAATTCTGCTCATTGCCAATTGATTGTTCACTGAAAGTATTTATTCACCAGTCGTTTGCATGGCTGGGAAGACAGTGCCCTGGTGCTTTCTTCTCACTAGTGGTGGTCCTCCAACCCTTGTCCAGAGGTTTGGGTTATGCTCATTAGACAGACTGAAGCTCTCTCCTTGCATATTGCCTGCATTAGAAGGTCTCCTGTGAATGATTTGGACCTTCAGAGAAACTGGTAGATTTGTTCTTGTGGCTCCATCTTTTTCTTCTTTATATGTTTATTGCTGTCTGCAAAACTGAGTTAATTAGCATGTTGTGTTCCCCTGTGATTGCCATTTCACACAGCAGATGTGTACTCAGGAAACCCACAAGCCAGATGCAGTAGCTGCCTGGGATCATGCAAGAAAGAGTAGAAAATTAATGTGTCAGAATCACACCATAGCTTGGAGAAGAAGACTGAACTCTGAGGTTTTTGTTGGCAGGTATTTAAAAAAAAAAAGCAAAAACAAAAATCAAACTCCACCATATCAAAATTAAGACCTACATAAAAAAAATGCTTTATATATATGTCTGGGTAATAAATGGATTATGTAAGTCAGAACTGAATTAAATCAAGTCTCCTCTGCTTTGTCACAAGCTTGATATATAGCAAAAAATTAAGAGGTTTTCTTCTTTAACCTGTTGCTTGCACTGGTGGAGTAAAGACTTGAGCCTCCCTCTACCCCACCATTGTATGCAGGGAGGTCAAGGCACACAGTTAAATGTGAAGTCTTCCAACTGAGATGCTGTGTCCCTTAGATGGATTAGGAAGGGCTCAGTATGATAAGCCCATTATTTCTTCCAAGCTTCACCTTTTCAATAAACACTACCATGTAAATACCTCAAACACCCACCTCTTAGAAGGTTCCTAGGTTAGAGTCAATAATTGCTAAAGGAGAGCCAGATGTTCCATTTGGTGCAAAGCAACCTCTAAAAAACCCCCATCCTTGCACCACCTATGGATTGGTGCAAAGTGACCTCTAAAAAACCACCAACCCTGCACCAACTTGGGATTCACAGGACTCACACAAATACTCTGCACAAAACTTGGTTGCAAGGACTAAACATCTCCAAACGGCTTTGAAAGCAACAGGACATGACTTCAGAACAAGGTTCATGCCTGTGTTCATTAAGGCTTAACCAAACTAGACCCATCCTTTCAGATCATTCAAGGGCTCTATTCCTCAAGCATATTGCAGACATCTCCACTGCACTGGATTGTGAATAACACAAGCATCTTGACCATCTTCAGACTCTCAACTGATATTAGAGCTGTGTGGTCTGGGTGACTAACAGCTTTGGCCATGCTCCCCATGGAGCACAAGGACTCCTATCCTACTTTTATCTCACTTTAATATAAAAATTCCCAGGGGTTTCATCCACCAAACTGCTTCCCAGAAAGCATTCAAGAGCCACAAAGGAAGTTGTGCTCTGTCAGCCAATAAATTTAAAGACCAAAAGGTAGAAATAAGCCCAATCTGAAGGGTACACAAGCATCCTCTCCATCACTGTCATCTCACTTCTATTTCCAAGTCTTCTCTCAGAAAGTCACCTCTCTCTAGCACAGAGATGTTGGAAAAGAAATCATATCATCACGTGGACAAGCTCATTCCTCCCCCTTAAGAGAAATTAGACAAGACATTCTTGGGTTGCTACAATAAATTCATGACCACAGGAGCACACTAGGAACAAAACAAGGTAATGCCAAATGAGATAAACCAGTTCATAAAAGCAATTGCACCATAGATGTTATTGAGCTTATTAAACTGCTTCTAAATTATTAGGTTTGGCCTGTTATAACATGTGTGCCTGCCTTGAGCAATGATCTATAGGTTTATTGGATTCTAAATTAAAGTCAACAACTCTATCAGGGTATAAATTAAAAATCTGCTTTGGAAGCATAATTATCATAATGCCATAAACAGTGATATATGGCATTTCCTTTCTTTTATTCTTTAATACATTTAGGATACACTTTAATTTATTTTATGATAACAATTCTGTAGCATGAACATCTCTCTCCAACAGCATCTTTTTAACCAAATTATCCTTCTGTGTTTGCTAAGAAAATACCCCACAAACTAGAACAAACTAGGGAGATATATAGAAGCAGGAGGCAAAAGATCCACTCTGCATGATGATAAGGAAGCAATGACAGCTCAGACTGAGGTCCAAGGGATTTATCTCCACCAATCCATTTGCCTGGTTGATGGAGAAGATCAGAGAGAAAGGGGAGAAATTTCTCCAAACAGTAATTCAGGAGCATGGTCAAATTTCACTGAAAAACACCAATTTGCTATGACACAGTTCAGGTTGATCTAGTTAAATCAGGAAAAAAATCCAATAATAATAATAATAATAATAATAGATTTTGCCTTAGCAAATCCTGCTTTTATTGGGTGCTTTGAAGGAGCAAACCTGTCTCAATGGGCTAGACCAGCACGAAGAGGTGCTGGAAGTTGCATAGATACTTTGTTTAATTAGAGTGAGTACCTTAGAGATGTCTAATGAGTCAGAAAATTATAGGGAAAATTAGAAAGGAAAGGCAAGCAAGGAGGGACAAAAATACTGTAGTTTCCACCCTCTTCTTCCCTAGGTTTGGACCAGCATCTGCCAAGACTCGGGTGTTTATGTCAGGTTTCCATTTCCCCTTCCACATCTCTCATGAACCCAATGTGGTGCCTACAGCTTCCCACAACCCTGACTGTGGTCCATGTTAACATTGGGACTATTTGACCAGCCAAAGTACACTGCAAGCCTTTGCAGTTTCCCAACTTTGCTTCTCAGCTGAGGTCTGTCCAGCCACCACTGCCAGGGACAAACAGACATGAAAACCAAAGGCCTAAAGATGTGTTTGGAAACTTTTCATTAAGGTCCTAAATTTTTAACTAAGTAAAGTTGCTTTGTAGACTTGAATTCCCCCTAAAACTTGTCCTCTGGGGCAAAGACAGAGCTTTATTTGTCTCCTGAGGACTTAAGGCAGCATTTGAATCCATGGTAGACACTGGAAGGAGATTTACTGCTTGCTTAGTCCATAACCCAGCCACCTCTCTCCTTTTTAGAAGACCACCCCAAGAATTCAGTTTATCTCATTTCCCACCACCCTGGGTTCCTGCTCAAGCTCAGTTTTGTTGTCTTCAACCACAGGGTGTTTGGTTTTTTTTTTCTTTTTTAGTGTAACATTCAAAGAAAACAATTCAGCCCTTTCCAAGGATGAACTGTCACCAGATGCTCCAGAGGGGAAAAAGTCACAGAAAAGCCAAAGGAATCGATAGATCTGTATCAAGGTTCAAATAGCAGCCAAGAAGTAATAAGAGCATCTTGAAAACAACTGTATTGAACAACCCTGTACACCAGAGCGAGGCAAGTGCCAGTAAACGGCTGAACTGATCTCCTCCAGCGAGGCAGACTGGCCTGGAGCAGTACCTTGATGATGTGCAAGTCATAGGATCATAGAAAGGTTATGGTTGGAAAGGACCTTAAAGATCATCCAGTTCCAACCCCCCTGCCAGCAGCAGGGACACCTTCCACTAGACCAGGTTGCTCAAAGCCTCAGCCAACCTGGCCCAGAACACTTCCAGGGAGGAGCAGCCACAGCTTCTCTGGACAACCTGGGACAGGGTCTCACCACCCTCACACCAAACAATTTCTTCCTCACATCTCAGCTCCAGCTCCCCTCTGACACTTTCAAGCCATCACCCCTTGTTCTCTCACTCCCTGCCCTTGGCCAAAGTCCCTCCCCAGCCTTCCTGGAGCCCCTTCAGGTACTGGGAGGCCACTAGAAGGTCTCCCTGGAGCCTTCTCTTCTCCAGGCTCAACAGCCCCAACTCTCTCTGCCTGTCCTCACAGCAGAGCTACTCCAGCCCTGGCATCATCCTCGTGGCCTCCTCTGCACTGGCTCCAGCAGCTCCATGTCCTTGTGCTGTTGGTGGCCCCAGCACTGGAGGCAGCACTGCAGGGGGGGTCTCAGGAGAGCGGAGCAGAGGGGCAGAATCCCCTCCCTGGCCCTGCTGCCCACGCTGCTCTGGGTGCAGCCCAGGACACGGTTATTGGCTCTGTGCTGCCAGCGCACGGTGCCGCCTCATGTGGAGCTTCTGGTCCCCCAGCACCCCAAGTCCTTCTCTTCTCAAGCCACTCATCGCCCAGCCTGGATTTATGTTTGAGATTGCAAAGTCCTAGATGTGTGAATCTCCCCACTTTCTGCAGCAGATCTTATCCCATCTTCCCCTGTTTCATGGGTGTGTGAAAGGAGATCACATCTACCTTCACAACAAGGAAGAAATGCTGCTCAACAGCTAAGGACATGGTGCTGCCTGCAGCAAGAAAGTCCAGCAAACCTCCCAAAATGCAACCTGTCTCCTTTGCACTTCATTTTCCCTCCTCATCCACAAACAGGGAGGTTCACTCATTCTTGGCAAAAAAAAAATTAAAAAAAATAAAAAATAAAAATTACTTTTTCTTTATGAGTGCAGCAAGCAAAGCAAGCCCAGCTTTGGGACCAAGTAAAAAGCAAGAACTACATGAGAGGAAAGGAAGAGGGATAAAATAGCACAATTGCTTCATAAAAATAAGGTCCATTTTCCCTAAAAACCAACACCAGAAAAGCTTTTCCAGAGAAATTGGAATGGTCAACAACACCCAACAGCCAAGCAGATCTCTACTGCATCCATATTGTATTTTTGCCTCTCTACCTGAAGTTTAGAAACAGGGAAACAAGAGGTTAAATGTTGATTTTTTTTTTTTCCAGAGCCCACAACTCTTGACATCTCATTGCTTGTAAAAGGCACAATGCTGTTTGTGAGCCCTGAAAACAAACATATTTGCTCCTCTCATCAAGGATCCCCACACTTGTTTGGCCCTGAGATAAAAGCAGTAGGTAGGTTTTATAGGCAGAAGCAGTTGATTGAAGACAACCCAACCTAACCCATTTTTCCCACAAGCTTTGTCAATGTCCCTAAAAAGAAAAGTAACATTTTCAAGAAAAAAACTGATCTAGAAAATGTGGGTTTCAATATTCACAAAGCTTATGAAAAAAAAAATACACAGTGGCCTTAAATTTGTCTTGCAAGCTCAGAGGCCACAAAAGTAAAGTCTCTATTCACAGACAGCAAATCAATCCTGATACCCTCTCTAGACCTCTGAGAAAATTAAAATCATTTTTTTTCCAAACCCAGCAAACTCTGACATCTGGAATTTGGCTGCAACAGGACCCCAAGGAGGATAAATAGCTGCAGTTTTGTAGACAGGAATGACAAAGCACACAGCTCTGGAGAACTCCTCCACTACTAATTGAAATAATTAAATTCAGATGTATATGACCCTCCTCCCACCACTTTACATGAAAGCAAGTCTACTGAAGAAAGCAGTAGCCAAACACACATGAAGGACATGAATTATTTCACAAGCTTTCATCATTGGTGTTAGTGTCCTTACACAGCAAATATGGGTTAATAATCGAGCTAAAGTCCTCCTTAAGCAGAATTTCAGGAAGCCAAGAAAAACAAACACTAATCCTATTTCAAGCTGGCTCTATGATCTTGGACAGAAAGGTTTAAACAAAGCTCAAGATGTTGATACATGAATTACAAAGCTCAAAGACTCTTTTTCATCAATTCAGAAGACACACAAACAACATTTCATCACAACCCCAGAAGCAAGCCAACAGCCCCAAAATTTGCCAGTGTTTTTGTCAATGATTTTTTTTCCCTGAATCATGTCCACATATTTCTTTTTTTTCTCCACTTACTAATTCTTTCCTGGTCATCTTTTATCTGTGACCACTCAGGTAAGAGAGTGGAAGCTCTCAGTCTTGGGATGGGTTGACCTCTCCTTTATACACAATGCTTTCCAGCAGTGTGGGCATGGGCTCATCTTCTCAACACTA
This sequence comes from Caprimulgus europaeus, assembly GCA_907165065.1. The sequence goes on from OU015523.1 coordinate 123,616,561, forward strand.
TGCAAAGCCATCCAAAAAGGCAATTTTTGTTTCTAGGAATAATAATTCTTAAAAATCCCAAACCAACAAACACAAAAAAACCCCAAAACAACAACCAAAAAAAACACTACCAAAAAAACCAACTCAGTGGTAGGTTGGAAAACAAAACTCTAAATTTCCAAGCAAACACTTCCTAGAGCCCCACATTAAAGTATCTTTAGCACTTTGCTTTCTTTTCTCTGAACTTGAGATGCTCTTATTTTACTTTTCCAGGGTTGCCAGTGACCACTATTGCACAAAATATTCAAGAGGCAAGAAGAATAGATAGCTACTTTGTCACAATGAGTTCTTGTCTGGACATCCACTGTTTCTCTCCACCAACTGTCAAAAATCAAATTACTTTTCATATTATATTAAATATTTAATATATATTTGGATTTTTTTTTACATTTAGCTGCATTTTCCTACTCCATTCAACACCTGGTGGGAAGGTGAACATGATGCTACACAAGAATTCATTTTGAATTAGTAGATAGCAGCGTTTTGCATTCTCAACAGCTACATCTGAAGTTAAGAAGCTTGCAAGCCATTTCTGGATTTTACCTAATATACTCAATTTTGACCCATGGCAGTATAAAGCAGCACTATTTGAGACTAAAATGCAGCTTTACAGTGATTTACAGGTACATTTATGCCAGCTGCCTTTATGCATTTGTGAAACTACCATGATCCCTACTTCAAAATAGAAAGGATTTTCATCTTCATCAGATGGGAAATGATTAAATTATTCTTTGCAACCGTTTACAGCCCTGACTCAGAAAGCTGCTTGATTATTTTAAGTGCACCTTAATCCAAGTGCTTCAGCAGGATGCACCCAGCTGGTCATGGACCAATCCACCCAGCAGCACAAGGTGCATGATGACAAGTCAAGGGCACTCCTTTTATTCAGGGTCACCTCTGGTTTTCCATATGTCTTTGCCCCATCCCTGGAAACATTCCAGGTCAGGTTGGATGAGACTGTGAGCAACCTGATCTGGTTGAAGATGTCCCTGCTCACTGCAGGGGGGTTGGACTTGATGGCTTTGAAAGGTCCCTTCCAACCCAAACCATTCCATGATTCTACTCTAAGAATTAAATTCAGTATACTGTCTTTTAGATTTTTGCCTTCATTGATCCACAAAGATAAAAATTGTTGATTGGGAGCCTTTTATCTTGAATGTTTTTACTTCTCACAGGCCTGGCAGATCAACCTTTGTGCACTCAAAGGGTGACACTGGATAGATCAACCTTGGAGCTATGGGAAAAGCAGGAATCTTCAGAACTAATAAATGAAGGGTGTGAAAGCTGCACTTCCAAAAGCCTTGGCCTCCTCTCAGATAAGAAACTCTGGAGAATCATAGAATTGTTTGGTTGGAAAAGACCTTTGAGATCATCAAGTCCAACCATACCTGTCCACTACTAAACCAGATCTCCCAGCACCTTGTCTACCCATCTTTTAAACACCTCCAGGGATGGGGACCCCACCACTGCCCTAGGTAACCCATTCCAGTGCCTGAGAACCCTTTCAATGAAGAACTTTCCCCTGATATCCAATCTGAACCTCCCTTGGTGCAACTTGAAGCCATTTCCTCTTGTTCTATCCCTTGTTACTTGGGAGAAAAGACACACACCCACCAATGAGAAGTTGGTCTGTAAAGGCTTTAGGACCTTTCTTCTCATTTATGCTTTCCTCCAGAGCATAGAGACCACAGAAAAGAAGAAGTCTGGTACAAAAAGAGGAAGAAAGAAGGATGAGGGAGGAAAAAAAAGGCAGACTCTAGACCCATCCCCTTAGAACTAAAATAGGGGCAGGCTGAATGTACAGACATAATAAGGTACATCACCAAGATTCTTCAGAGAAGCAGCAGATATGTCCCCTTTGCAGACCAGAGTGGTGGCAAACCAGGAGCTAAGGACAGGACCCAACCTGCCAGCACAGCACAGCTAACAGCAACGTTTTCATGATGCTCATTGGCTGCTTTCCAGAAAAGAAAGAGCTTTAAGCTGCCAAAACATATGTCAGTCAACACATTACTGAGCATAAGCCTATTTAGCAGAAGACATGAGATAGGCAGGACCAGGATGTAGAGAACGGCACAGAAACAGAGGTTATATAAACCTGGGATTTTCAACTCAACCATCATGGGCTGGGACAACACTTGATCCCTATTTACATAAAGGATGAAAAAAAGAACACAGCTTTTACCTAGATGTTCCTGTAAACAGGAGATCCTGTTCCTGTAAGCCCAGGAGATGCATTTTGCATGGTTGCATGCCAAGACCACGTGATTCTTGGAAGAGAAAAGGACAAAAACCGTGGTATTGCCCATCTAGCCCCATATCTGATGCCTGAAGTGAACATCACTATATTTGACAGGCAAATGAAGAAATTCAGTTTTCCTCTTGCTCACATGGTTGCAGAGTTATCATCATCATCATCACAGCAAGAAGGAGTAGCTTTAGGTTAAATAAACAAACCAGTACATTTTCAGAGCTGGTTTTGCAACATCATCCATCCCCAAGGATTGCATTTCCTGAGGCTCTAAAGCTCTCCAAAAAACAACCTTCTCCCTTTGTAAAAGAGATGAACAATTCCTAGCCAGGGGATGATGCATTGTGCAACACTCCCATTTTCTCATGCTGAACCAGACCCTGGGCTCTTCATCCAGGCATCTCCTCCCTGGTCAGGGGAACACATCTCAGACACTCAACCAACCAGCAATGAACTGCAATTCCTCCATATGTGTTCATGAGCAGCCATAAGGTGCAAAAGATAATATATATACTGCAGGCAGTCACAGTCTCAAGCCAGACAGACCTCTCATAACTCTCCAAACAGTCCCAGCAGTCTGGAAACCAGCCTGAACCACAGGGTGCTTGTACAAGGAGATATCAGAGGAACCTGCCAAGATCAAGGCCTTCATTACAAAAGCTATTCCTATCCTTCAAAAGACAAATTTCTCACCTAAGAACTGACTTTCCAGAGATAACTGTGTGGCATTTAATGCATCTGCTGATCTTGCATCTCCAAGGTCTTCATCTACAGGAGACGCACATTAATTTGAAGACCATCATTTGCAATTTTTTCCTTCCAGCTCCATGCCTAGAGTCCTCTCCTGATTGCAAATCCCTCTCCTTTATAAAGCTTCCTTTACTTGTACTGTTTTGTCACCACCCTCATCCATTCCAGCATGGAGAAGAGGTAATTTTAAAAGGTCCAACTGACATTTGTAAAATTGACTTGATACTCTACTCTGCCAGGTGGCCAGCCTTGTTTTTTCAAGCTTTTTATTCCCTGCACAAGTGTTTCAGCACACAAATCTCACTCCCCCACCCCTTTTGAAACCTCCAAGGCTCTTTGGGCAAGTGTAGCCATCTCTATGTGCCAGATCAGATCACAGGTGACATGGGACACCACATGCCCTTGACCCAGGGACCTGTAGTCATACAACAAGGGAAAATGGTTTTAAACTAAGAGAAGGGAGATTTAGACTAGACATGAGGATGAAATTTTTTATGCTGAGGGTGGTGAGACACTGGCCCAGGTTGCCCAGAGAGGTGGGAGACAACACATCCCTGGGAACATTCCAGGTCAGGTTGGACGGGGCTCTGAGCAACCTGATCTGGTTGAAGATGTCCCTGCTCACTGCAGGGGTTTGGACTAGATGAGCTTGAAAGGTCCCTTCCAACCCAAACCATTCTGTGATTCTATGACCCCTCAAGCACACAGGTTCAGATCAGTTCACTCTCACAGGTCACCTGCATGAGAAGCAAGAACACTTCTCAAACAACATTTAGCAGAAGGAAAAGGGAATTTCCTCTGGGGGTGTTGGTTTAGGGGTGGTATCACAAAGAAGGATGTGCACAACTGTAGATATTGCTGCTAGAATTAAATTAATTACAATTAAATTTGAATATTTGGCAATATTCACTCTATAATACAACAGCTGGACTCATCACCACCTGATGGTCACACAACCCCAACCTCTGTGCCCTGCAGCTTCAACTATGCAAGAACTACACACCTGTAATATCTATAGAAGTCTAACACCATATTAATCAATTCACTTGTACCCCTCAAGCTGTATTTGCTAAATCTCATCTTTCCCTAGTCTCTAAAACAGGTTTTCATGCTGTTATCAGCATCTCCCTTCACCACAGCAACACTGAAGATCAACAGAAAGGAGAAACTCGAGCTGCAGAGCTCAGGTAGGTTTGAACTTGTTCCAAGGAGGACAAAAAACATACATAGGAGAAACAATGACAGCCTGTAACTGTCATTGTATATATATATATATATATATATATAAATTATATATATATATAAAAAATGACAATTGTGTATATAAAAATTATATAAATAATTATAAATTTATTATAATATAAATTTATTATATATAAAATTTATATATAAAATTTTTTAGCCCCCTCTAGGAGTTTCCAACACAATTTTAACACCTACTACCCAGCAGCACCTGAGCAAGTTGGTTCTGAAAAAGTTGTTCACACACTTAAAAAAAAAATAAAGTAAAAAAAAAAATATTAATAACTCTGCCCAGAAGAAGAAATACACTCTGCTTGTGTCTGAGAAGCCACTGTGAATGTCACCTAGCTCTTTTCTTTATAGATCTCAAAGCAAGGGAAAAAAACAATCTCTTTCTCAGTCTGGTGTTGTCTTAAAATCAGCATCATCAGGAACACGAGTACAAGAACTCATTGTCCTCAGCAAGCTCTAGCACAAATGAGACATCTGACTTAAAAGGAGCTCACATTTGAGAGGTCTGATGTTACTCACATTACAGCTTCCAAAAAAGATCACAGGAAGAGAGAGAAAAAAGCCAGGGAAGAAAGGAGGGAAAGAAGTGTGCATTGATTAAAAAACAAAATAATAATCACAAAGCAACATGTGTAATTTTACTGCCAAGGAAGGAAGAAAAAAAACCCGTTAATTCAAGGCAACATTAGATGTTGAACAAGTCTGTGTTGCTGGAAGCACATGGAGAAATGCAGAAATGGAGAAGCTGGAGCCTTTTTTTTCCCTCCAATTGCTTTTTCTGATCTCAAATCCTCTGGAGGCTTCAGAGGGATTATTTCCAGCAGGAACATCGTCCCCTCATCCATGGCCTATAGAGGATACCACCAAGCATCAGCACCAGGGCTAAGAGACCTTTTTCCCTGAACCACATTTACCTTTCCAACTTCACTGCAGATTTGGAAGGAAAGAAGGATGAAAGTGAAGGAGAAAAGTCCTGAAGTTGCTTCAAACACCATTACAGCATATCAACACTTTCTGTTTGCTTTATTAAGCACTTACATTCAGTATTACAAGGCACCTCTGAAAAACACTTCAGTTGGTGGTAATGATTATAATGGGGGGCTTTAGCACTCATTTCAGCCTCTTCTAACTCTCTAAGAGCTTTAAATATTAGTAGCAAGTGTTGAAAAATCTCAAGTTTAATTTGTTTTCAAGCCACAGAGGCACTGGACTCATAAGAAGTTGAGTACTGGCCTCTCATAAAGCAGTTTTAGCTCTAATGGCTCATAAACCAGTTAATGTGCAAACACCAGCAGATGTTTCCAAAATTCCCCCTCCAGTGTGACATCCAGTGTGGCTGATGGGAGTCACTTATGAAATAGAGATGGAGCAACACCCTTGAGAGCAGCAACTTACTCTTAAGATGACCAAACTCACTTGCAGACAGGTCAGAGGGAGTGAAGGGAGGAGAAGAGGTCTGCATCTTTAAAGAGAGCCCTCAATATCCATAAATATCAAAGTCCATCAAGAGCAGCTCTGAGGAGAAAGACTTGGGGTGCTGGGGGACCAGAAGCTCCACATGAGGCGGCACCGTGCGCTGGCAGCACAGAGCCAATAACCGTGTCCTGGGCTGCACCCAGAGCAGCGTGGGCAGCAGGGCCAGGGAGGGGATTCTGCCCCTCTGCTCCGCTCTCCTGAGACCCCCCCTGCAGTGCTGCCTCCAGTGCTGGGGCCACCAACAGCACAAGGACATGGAGCTACTGGAGCCAGTGCAGAGGAGGCCACGAGGATGATCAGAGGGCTGGAGCAGCTCTGCTGTGAGGACAGGCTGAGAGAGTTGGGGCTGTTCAGCCTGGAGAAGAGAAGGCTCCAGGGAGACCTTCCAGTGGCCTCCCAGTACCTGAAGGGGCTCCAGGAAGGCTGGGGAGGGACTTTGGCCAAGGGCAGGGAGTGACAGAACAAGGGGTGATGGCTTGAAAGTGTCAGAGGGGAGCTGGAGCTGAGATGTGAGGAAGAAATTGTTTGGTGTGAGGGTGGTGAGACAGTGTCCCAGGTTGGGCAGAGAAGCTGTGGCTGCTCCTCCCTGGAAGTGTTCTCGGCCAGGTTGGCTGAGGCTTTGAGCAACCTGGTCTAGTGGAAGGTGTCCCTGCTGCTGGCAGGGGGGTTGGGACTGGATGAGCTTTAAGGTCCCTTCCAACCCAAACCATTCTGTGGTTCTTTAAGCAGAAGGGGTGTGAGTCAGGTACCCCTGAGAAAAAAATGGGTTCAAGATCATCTCACACACGGCAGAGAAACAAGCACTAAAAGGTCAAAGAAAAACAACCACCAATTCACTCCAGCAGCCATTGTGGGTTGTTGCAAACCAACCACATCACCCTGACACCTGCAATGACAGATTGTCACCATCCATCAGGTTTTATATGCTTGTCCAGTATCATTTTGAAGGAAGTGGCAGGAACATTTCTAGCCTGCACCTGATTTGAGGTGAACCCATCCATCACTGGTGACAGCCTCGGAGGCAAATGCATTCCCCCAGGGAAGCCGGTGTACCCAGCTCACATCATCCCTGCTGACAGCAGCGCTTCCAACCTCATGTCATGACAGCCTGGAGAACAAGTGATAATTGATAAGGAAAACAATTCAGGAGTGAATTATCTCCTCAATCACATGAAGAGAGGGAAGGTGGAGAACTCTGCTAAACCTTAACCCTGTTGCAAAATATAATTGTTTTGCTCCAGTTGTCAGTTGACTTAATACCTGAAAACACCCTGACAGGTCAATGTAGCCAGGGACTAAAATGTGTCTAGCATCAGCACAGAGGAATGCTCCCTCTTGTCATGACCCAACACCCAGATCCCTTTAACAACGGTGCAAGATTAAAAAAAAAGAACATCCTCCCAAATTATTTCATAATAAAATTGCTGAAACACAAGGAGATGCAACACTGGGAGCAAAACTGAAAGAGAAAGATGTTAATTGGATGCAGAACTGGAACAGGTTGCCCAGAGAGATGGTAGATGTTCCATCCCTAGAAACCTTCAAGGTCAGGTTGGATGAGGCTCTGATCTGGTTGAAGATGTCCCTGCTCACTGCAGAGGGGTTGGACTAGATGACCTTGAAATGTCTCTTCCAGCCCAAACCATTCTGTGATTTTATGAAAAACACTCAGCAAAAGGAAGATTTGAAGACAACTGCAGGGAGCCTCAGCCAGAGCTTCCCTCCCAGACCCTGCTCCAGCAGGCAGACAGCTACCACAGATTGGCAATTGAAATGTTAATGAGGACAGGCTCTAGCAATCAGGGACTGTAATTTAGACAGGACTGCTTGTGTTTTGCCAGAGAGACAAGAAATGTAATTAGAGCATCCCGTTCTCCAAGGCTGGTGCAGATTTGCAAGCCAGTCACAAGATGCATTTGCCTCTAGGAAGCATCTGCCCTCAAACCAAGCTGTGAGCTTGCTACAGACCATTGACACCTTGGCCCCAACCAGAGTGTCCAATCCAACTCCTTACCTGGCAAAGCCAGGCTAGAAAAAACCCAACAAAACAACAAAAAAACCCAAACACCAAAAAACTTTTGCTTTTACTGATGTGAAAAATGGAGAAAAAAGGGAGAGGGATGGTCACTTCATCACTCTTCCCCATCTGTAACTGCAGAGATGCTCTCACGTAGGTCAGCTTTCAAGGAACAAGTGCAGCATGGGAAAGCTTTGTTTCCTAGAGCAGGTAAAAAAGCTTTCTGGAATTTTGTAAAAGTTTCTAGGAAAGGGAGAAAGGAGTAACTTTAAATAATTTAACCTGGCTGCTCCACAGAGAAGTCTATCCACTGACCCTATATCCGAGTACAACAATGCATGTTCAACCACAGCATCTCCCCAGAGAGCATTTGGTCTTGAGGTGAAGTCATCAGGTCTGGAGAGTTGCTCCATGACACATCACATCACATCCTTTAGGACATTGTACCCCATGTGTCACACTTAAGTGCCTAAATACATCTGTGTCCTCCTGCAGCCACTCCACTCTCCATCAGCCTTTGAAGAACCTTTGCAGCATCGTTGCATTGCTGCCCTGTTCAGAGACAAAAAGCATCACCTCTTCTTGCCACTCTGAATGCACTTTTATTCACATTATATATGCCAGGAGGATATTAAAAACTTTCATGACAAGATCCCAGGAGGAAGAAGTTTATACCAATTATTTGACCACACACTGCAGGAAGAGGCAGAAAAATTCCTGATAAATTTGTAGGGAAGCAAATATCCAGATTCTACTTAAAATAGCAGAGAAAAATCAATGATTAATCAATGATTATTGCCTACCATGGGGTAGACAGGTTACACACCTTCCTAACTTGTTTTCCAACTTCACCATGAGTGGCATAACCCATGACTAGTTACAACTACAATTCACATTGTAGGTCTTTTTGGCCACCGCAACATTGGGTCCCCAAGCAATGGCACATGGACACATTGACCAGCTCACCACCACTTCAGCACATTCACACATATATTTTCAGAGAACTAAAAGTGTTAAATGTCACTTCATTGATATCAGGCTCCATTAGGAGGTGAAGAAGAATAGTTTTCAAGGTGTCAGTTGAATTTAAGACTGGTAAGACAAGGACCAGACCCCAGGCTTACATTTAATTCACCAGCAACCATCATATCCATCACTCAGGGCTTTTATTACAATAAAACAAAGCTTCAAGGGAAAGACAGAATATTAAGGCAAGAAGCACAAACACAGTCTAAGCTGCTTAGAAAGATAAGGGTTTTTAAAAAATAAACCTACACACCTTAGGACCAAGAACAATTTTTATCATTCAATGAATTCTATTCAACTCACACAATGAAACACAATGAGATGCACTGAGTCACAGTTTATTAGCATATTATTAGCATAAGGCACAGCTCCACCATCAATACTCCACATCTCAGCTAGGAAAAGGAAAAACCCAGCACAAAACCAGAAGCTTCTGAAGAATTAACAGTTTATGGAGGAGGTTGAAGGTTTAGTGATAACAGGTAAGGAAACAACTCAGAGGCTGGGATGGGGACATTCGTGGCAAAGCAGAAGAATGTTAGTAGGGTTTTTGGTAAACATTAAAGCAAACACACTGTTTATTTTATTTTATTTTATTTTATTCAAAAAGACAGATCAGAAGCAGCAATAAAGAGCAGCAGCTCCTGATGTGCTCTAGCTTCCCCAAGCAGGAACAAGCTCGTCAGCTAAAACACCTGTGTGGTTTTGTCTCATACCAATCCATTTACCTTCTGAAATATACTTGCTTCACTTAGACACATCTAGGCAGAGGAGAGATGTTTCTGAAGCAAATGGCACCTCTCTAGACCAATGATCAGCTCAACTCACCACCACTCTGCCAGTATAAAGGAACCCGATCAAACCTTGAAGGACACATTGATTTTGGAAAAATGCTGAGTCAGATCTGTTTGTATTTCCCATTAATAAATCCAACGTAAAGTCACAGAACCTCAGAACTGCCTCAATTGGAAAAGACCTTTAAGATCATCCCATCATGAACCCAACACTGACCAGTCCCCACTGACCCATGTCCCTCAGCACTGTGTCTACACAACTCTTCAATCCCTCCAGGGATGGGGACTCCACCACTGCCCTGGGCAACCCCTTCCAATGCCTCAGAACCCTTGCAGCAAAGAAATTCTTCCTCACATCCCATCTCAACTGCCCTGGCCACAACTGGAGCCCATTTCCTCTTGTCCTGTCCCTTGCTCCTTGGTTGAACAGACCCACCCCCACCTCTCTGCACCCTCCTCCAAGGGACTTGGACAGAGCCAGAAGGTCTCCCCTCAGCCTCCTTTTCTCCAGGCTCAGCACCCCCAGTTCCCTCAGCCGGGAACTCAGCACACTTGTGCTCCAGACCCTTCCCCAGCTCTGTTCCCTTCTCTGGACACGCTCCAGCACCTCCAGGTCCTTCTTGGACTCAGGGGCCCAACACTGAACCCAGCACTTGAGCTGCAGCCTCACCAGTGCCCAGGACAGGGGGAAGAGAACTTCTCTGCTCCTACTGTCCACACTAAGTCAACTCACTCCTCACCTCAGGCTCCCTCAGACAACCCAAGCTACACAAGGGAAATTACTTTGGTGATTATTTTTCTGTCCATCTGTAAAGCACTGGGGAGAGAAAGGAGTGCTGGAGTTGCTATTCAAGTGGTACTGAGACACCACCAAACTCCCCAGCAGAAACAACTCTGGATCACACAATAGCCTAGATAATAAATATTGCAAAAAGCAGGAGACAGATTCCAAACCCATCTAGAAAGCTAAATAAGGAACTTAGTTTGAAAGGAACCACCAAATGCAAACAGTTGCCCTAACATCCCACAAGTGGTGACAGTCCAGCACATGAGCTGCTGATTATAAGAGCATTATCCTACACCTAAATCAAACCTTGGTGGGCTGAAATCAGAATAAATCCATTGTGTCACCTCTACTCACAGCCTACAAGTGGGGAGAGTAAAGGCAAAGCACTCATGCACAAATTCACACTGGTTGACAACCCTTTCACATCCATGGTCCCACTTGCAAGAGCAGCTTAACAGTCTCGGAGATGATGGGCTGAGCTGCATACAACATGGTCCAGGCTGTATCTCCTTCTCCTAGTTTTGCTAGGATAGGGTTAATTTGCTTCTTAGTAGTTAGAAAGTGCTGTGTTTTGGTTATGAGAACAATGTTGATAAGGTACAAGGACACAGTTTCCAAGGAGAGAGGACTGGAAGGGGGGAGTGGAGAAGAAAAGGGTAGTAGTTAGTAAAACCCAGAATTGACAGTTGGAGATGCCAATGAGATATTCCATCTCACATTATGTCATATTTAGTATATTAACTGGGGCTGACCAGAAAGGGAGGGAATTCTCTCAGGAATCATTCAGGCTCACTTCTCCAGGATTGTGATTTTGGTTTTAGGGTTCCTTTTCACTCTTCTGTGATCGTTATCAGTGGGTGGTGAGCAATTTTACTCTGCATCACTCATAAATATATATATATATATATATATATATATATATATATATATATACACACATATTAGAGAGAGAGGGAGAGAGAGAGAGAGAGAGTTGTTATCATTACTATTCTTACTATTTTAATTTTATTTTCTCTAATTATTAAATTGTTCTTATTTCAACCTACCAGTCTCCTGACCTTTACCCTCCATTTTTCTCCCATGTTCCCTGGGTGGGGGGCACTGTAAGTGGCTGTGTCTTGTTTGGCTGCCAGCTCAGTTAAATTATCACACTCTTCCAACAGTCCCTGCATGATCTACTGCACAGCCACCATCTACTTCCCATGAGTGAGCGTGCATCTACCTGGGACATGTCCCTATATGGCACCATAAGCCATATGGACACTCTTTAAGCTAGAAATTCAGGCAGGAGAACAGTAAGAGTATCTCAATTATCATGCTGTCCACAGGCTTCCAGATTGCCATGTCACACAGTGCTGAATTACAGTGCTTTTCTCCCAGCACACATTTATCTCCAAGGATGGAGTGCTCCTACAAAGTCCTAAGGGAAATACCCACCTCTGATTAGTTTCTTTGACCCCAAATAAACCACTTTTATTAAATCAGGTAACGAGACACAGCTCCATTACCCCACACCTTCCATTTAGGAAGGTATTTTTGCAAAGATAGACAATGAAGATCTGGGGCCAGAACCCATCTCCTGGTTCCTCCTTCTACCAGTTCCCACCAGTTTTGTGTTGCTCTGCTGCACAACACCTCTCAGCAGGTCTGAGCTTGGAGCAGGACCCTACACCAAATCAGCAGGAAAGGAGATGAGGGGGAAAAAAAAAACAGAGTGAGAGAAAGATCTAAAGAAAAAGAGAAAAACAACACCTTGAGATTACCATATTCTTTTTAATTAAGAACTATTGCAAATCTAGGACTTGTGAAGGCAAGCACCAGACACACACATCAATTTATTCCCTAATTATTCCCTACTGAAAACAATTAAAACCCTTAAGGGTAGCTAGAGCCTCATTGCCTCTTGCACTGAGTAATTACTTAAAAGACAACTCTGCTAAGATTTTTGTCACCAATCCTCAAGAAATTAATTTTCCAACTATCCCTTCATTCAACCCTCTGGGTTCATCCCAAAGAAACCACAACAGGATGTGGACATAATAACACAGGATGTTGTCATTTCAACCCTGGGTAAGCAGAAATTTTGTTTTTATTTCATTTTCTCAGTTGCCTTTTGTAGGAAACACCAAGCCACCTCCTCTTTGGTTTAATATATTTGCAGAAGACAGGCTGACCTCATCACTAAGTTCTCCCATCACAAGACCAGTAATAAAATTTGAAATACCAGCAACTCCAGCTTTCAACAACTGCTAAGTGAGAACTAACCAGAACTTCAGAAATACTTTCTTTCCAATTAATTTTCATATTCCACAAGCATAAGCAGTCCAACTCAAAGAAAATAGGGAAGTAATTTTTTTCTTTTTATTGAAATAATAATAAAAGACAACCACATATGAAATGGATAACTTTTTCCTCCAGTTCTAATTTAAACAACTGAATACATAAAATTCCTCCCAGATCTCTGCTTGAAGGCTTGCACACAGGCAAAGAAAACCTTTCATAGATTTATCTGCTGCCCATAAATATTGTGGTTTATTATGGAAACAGTGACAGGCTCTCAGTGAGGAATTGAGGCTAAAGCTGATGGAATTAAACCCAGCAAGAATATCCACTTAATTATAGAGCAGGGAATTGCTCAAAACCTTGTTCCAGGCAGCCAGGAAAGATGAGGAAGGGAAAAAATAATGACTATTTCCAAGGTTGATTGGAAGTTTTAAAGGGATATTGTGGAGACATAGAGTTGTATTCCAGAATCAGCAACAGAGATTTAAAAAAAATAATTTAAAAATCCCCCCAAAACCAAAAACAAACAAAAAAAGACACCAAAGAGGAATAGCCAAATCTCCTATTTTGGGGGGAATTTTTACTCCAAGGGAGAAATGGTTTAGTTGCTCTCAGAGAAGCCAAGTTCCCCACATCACATGTTTGATGGTGGATAAATGGTGCCCTGTGATGTTTTTCGTGCCAAGCATTACAAAGACGACCCAGCCTGGCAGACACTGCTCATCTCTCTCCTTTTAATTGTGTTTACACTATCAGTTTCTTGGGAACTATTCAGCTCCCAAATTCTCCAGCATGATCCAAGTTGTCACTGTTATTAACCAGCATTTCCACTGAAAACAAACCTAGAAAAACTCAGAACCTCTTGGTGCCTCTGCATGGGTCATGCCCTGGCATCAACCTCTCTCTCCCACTGTAGCAAAAGGGTCATGACACTTTCCTTCAAGACAACTGCCTCACATCAGACCTGCCATGGCATCTCCAAGGAATCAGGATGAATGCAACAGCAGCTTTCCCCTGCACTGGTACAACCTTGGGGGGGGGAAAAGTAATAAATATATATATATATATACACATATATATCTATATGGTCCCAGGACATCAGAGCATTGTGTCCTTTGGGTATGGACAGATGTGAATTCCCTACTGTAGAGCACAGGTCAAAAAGAGAACTGGTCCAGACCCAGAATCTCAACCAGCTGAGCAAGTTCATCATGAAATAAGTTTTTTGGGTTTATTTTACATAATTTGCACATTACAGTTCTCAAAACTTTATTCTCTTTATCTACTCTATCTCTCTCAGAACATGAAGTCAAACCATTCATGAGCAGCTCCCAACTTGGGTCTAGGTCAGATGTGAACAAGCTGCACTGATTTAGATGAGGTCACCTGCATTTCAGGTTTCCAGTTCATGCTTCTGATCAATCAAGATGCAAAGATCAGACTGAAGAAGCTGGAAGAAAAAGCACTTTATTCACAAGTTCAGACCTAGAAGGTGATATTTTAGCATGACACCTCTGAACAGAGCTAAAAACTACCTTGAGGTAGAGGAAAAAAGGAAAAAAAAACAGCTTTAAAATAGCAACAACAGAAATTCAGCAAAAATAAAGCCAAGAGGCAGTGATCCTGAATTTCTTTCTACTCCCATGCAGGTAAACTCTGCTTGAGTCCTACAGTACAGAGCAAAACTCAGAGCAGCAGAACAATATATTAGATTAAGTAGTATGTGAAAACACAATATATGGAAAGAGGTCCCTGGGACCACTCATCCAATTCTCCAGTGTGCTCAAAAATTACCCTAATGCCATTTTACTCATCTAAGAGGTCTATGTGTCCACCCAAACCAGTCCCACTAAAAATGAAATTATTTTCCAGTTGTAAGATACTGACAAACAATATCTATTAAATTGGAAAGGCTTTTTCCACTCACTTTCCAGGCAAGTTGATAGACATCAGATAATGAAAATCAAAAAGTGCAGCCAACTACTGGATCAGAGTCACCTCCCTCCTCACTGCTGTTTTATTTTCTTGCTCTTCATCCCTCCCCCACTTCTTCTTCCCCAGACTTCCTTGAGATTTTCCAAATCTCAGTGCATCAGGATAGCAAGCACATATAAAAGAAACTCAATCTCATAAGCACAGGAAAAAAAAAAGATTGAGAATTCAGTCCCATCCATAGAGCTCAAAACTCCTACAAAGGAGTAAAAAGGGCAAGATGGGATGAGAGCCACAAAGGAAAGGAAGGAGAGAAACTTCACACCAGTATTCACCAGCAATGTACCACCACACAACTCATGTTCCCTTGGCCAACTGCCCATGTTTCAGTTCCAGAAGTCATGTTAAAGGCTACGTGGTAGAAGTTGATGGTCAACTTCAGTTGATGGTCAACTTGTATGTGGACAATTTCAATTCAGTTCCTTTCTTGCTATAGTCTGGAGTTTTTTGGTTGAATTGTTTGGTTTTGGTTGTTTTGGGGTTTTGGATTTTTTTAGTATCTTTTTCTGGCTGGTTTG
Source organism: Caprimulgus europaeus (assembly GCA_907165065.1). Next base: position 123,631,748 of record OU015523.1, read on the forward strand.
GTTTTTTAGGTCAAGGAACTTCCAGATGTATTGTAATCAGAATTTTTTTGGAAGGCTGTCCCTTGGGCTGCGCATAACCTCCTCGAAACAAAGGTCCCAGGCAAGTTGCAGCCCCTTTATAATCCTCCTCTTTGAAATGGAGGGGACTGGGGGAGCGGACTGGGTCTTCTTTATGGCAGAAGAGCACTTTTCCTCAGCTCATTCTGTGTCACACCAGAAGCTCAGTCTACCATCTTGTTCCATACCACCTCTCCACTATCCATCCCCCCAAAGTAGGGACCTTTTACCACCAGATACAGTGACCCATTTCCACCATTTCTCTGGATTTAGTACTAGACAACCATCTATAGGGAAGATCAAAGGGTCCCCAGCACATGGACCTCCTTTGCCAGAATGAGGACCCCAGCATAGATGTACATAGGTGTACATAGGTGTACAGCCAGCATCTCCTCTTCCAGCACCTCCAAAAGCTCTTACTGAGAACCTGTGTGCTTTCCCACCCTCGTTTATCTCCTTTCTTCCCACCCAAGGCACTACCTGTCTCACTTTCACCTTCCTCTTGGCCAAACTGACCATCTACTGCACCAGGAAGAGGAAGGTGCCTACAGTTCATGTCTTATCCCATGTATTCAACACTGGGCAGTGACCCTAGCTCTTGGTGTACCTAACAGGAGCAGGGGGTAGTGACAGATGCCTCACTTGTGTCCCCTTCCAGTTACCCTGAAAGAAGTTACAGTCCATTCCCCAGCAGACGAGGCAGTGAGTGTTTGCTCACCCTGTTAGGTGAGCAAACTAGGAGACTTGGGATCTCACTCACCTGCCTGACCTCTGCTTCTACTGCTTGCCATTAAGGAAACATTGCTCTGGACAGAGGTACCAGGCTGAAAAGCAACATCCCAGTCCATGGCAAGTGCTATGAGGAGAAACACTCACAGCACAGAGCCAATAACCGTGTCCTGGGCTGCACCCAGAGCAGCGTGGGCAGCAGGGCCAGGGAGGGGATTCTGCCCCTCTGCTCCGCTCTCCTGAGACCCCCCTGCAGTGCTGCCTCCAGTGCTGGGGCCACCAACAGCACAAGGACATGGAGCTACTGGAGCCAGCCCAGAGGAGGCCACGAGGATGATGCCAGGGCTGGAGCAGCTCTGCTGTGAGGACAGGCTGGGAGAGTTGGGGCTGTTCAGCCTGGAGAAGAGAAGGCTCCGGGGAGACCTTCCAGTGGCCTCCCTGTACCTGAAGGGGCTCCAGGAAGGCTGGGGAGGGACTTTGGCCAAGGGCAGGGAGTGAGAGAACAAGGGGTGATGGCTTGAAAGTGTCAGAGGAGAGATGGAGCTGAGATGTGAGGAAGAAATTGTTTGGTGTGAGGGTGGTGAGACCCTGTCCCAGGTTGGGCAGAGAAGCTGTGGCTGCTCCTCCCTGGAAGTGTTCTGGGCCAGGTTGGCTGAGGCTTTGAGCAACCTGGTCTGGTGGAAGGTGTCCCTGCTGCTGGCAGGGGGGTTGGAACTGGATGAGCTTTAAGGTCCCTTCCAACCCAAACCATTCTATGATTCTATGAAACACATCCTCCAACAAGGACCCCAATTCAGATACAAGCCAGTTCCCAATTTGACAGGAATTCCTCAAGGCAATTCAAGGATCATTTTTTGGACTATGAAGCATTTTCTATTTTACATCATTTCTGCAGCAGGCTGTTGGCACAAGGTCACTCCAGATGAGTACAGGCAGCTTCACAGAGCAAAGCTGTTTTGTATTCAACCAGAAGGCCAGGAGAGAGAAGAAGGAAGCACAGAGCACAAGCAAACACCCATTGCTCCTCTCAAGCACCCATTGCTGGACCCTTGAAGAGACAGGATGCCAGGCAAGATGACCTTTGGTCTGACCCAGTTGGCAAGTTCTATGTGCTTGCACTTTGCTCCACAAGACATCATCCCATCAATAGATTTATTTGATGAGATCCAGAGGGCAAAGACATCTGTTAACAAAAGCCATTGAAGTGGCTAATATACAAAATGCTTTCTCCTCTATCTGTGGGGGCAATCCAGTGACCTGAAGGACTATAATAAAGATTTACATCAGGGAAAACTGAAGGCTGTCTCTTTAAAGGAGGAAAAAAATCAATAAGATCAGGGTGCTCCCATCCTCCACACACCCAGCTAATGTGGACAGAGAAATAGTGGACAGTGACATGTCAGATTTACCAGCATGAGGTTAGAGCTCAGCTTCCCAGAAACAAGGCTGCACTTGTTTCTGTATCTGCCAAACAATGGGACACTTTGTGCAAGTCAAATAAATCATGGCTTTTTCAAATACTTGACATATGGAAGGGATTTACTTATTTTTCCCCCTCTAAGAGATTTAAATAGGTTCAGTGCAATGCCAGAGGGAAACCAAATGAAGTCACAAGCTTCAGCAGCAGCTGAGGATCCAAAGCCAGCATCCATCTGGAGGGAAGGCAGAAGCTTTGCTTATGGGATTTATTTTATTTTTAATTTTTTTTTTTACTTCTCAAGGGCAGGGAAAAAGGGAAAAAAAAAAAGGGAAGAGCCATTGTGGGAATAATTTAAGTGCTGGAGTTTGCTCATCACCCAACAGGTTACTCCAGGCTTTATATTCACAGCAGTGCCACGTTTATGCAGCACAGATAAAATGTATTAGAGCAGAATACAGCAGCATCGAGGCAGGTTTTGCCTTGCCTTGTGTCATTGATCATTCAGTTCTTGCTGAAGAAGCAGGAACCCCCGATGGCTGCAGACAACTGCAGTAAAACCGCTCGTTCCGACGCGGGCGCGTCGCTAATAACTCTGGCAAACGCCTGCGACACGCTAATTCACATCAACCTCCAGAAGAAAAGCAATGAAATGAGATCTTCTTTCTAGATATCACTCAGCTAAAAGCTACACCACCCCAACTGATTCAACTTGAGGCTTTCTGATCTTACTGGGGAAGGAAATCACCCAGATAAGAAGGCGTAGCTCAGAGCAGCACGGTTTGCTCGAGATCTGTAACCACCTCAACCACCACAAATTAGACTTGTTAAGCAAACCCTAAACGAAGGCTTCACGGCGTGTTCTGCATTAGAGGAACCAGGAGGTGGTTTGTTTTTCCAGAAAGGCCAGCATAGCTGTGTCAAAAAAATGTAAAACATGAAGAAACAGCAGCTAGCAAGAAGGAAGAGCAGATTTGGGGTGAAATCAGCAGTCTGGGAGTGAAAAACCCAACATACCTTCTTCCCCTGACATTAACCTGTGGTCCTCAGCCTGGCAACAGGGATGATGTCCCCAGAGTCTTGCACAACACCAGTACCAAAATAAGCATTACCCCAAGCATCACGATCAAGAGAAGGGTTGGTATCTCCTGGAAAGGATGAGATGTTGGGTGTCTCTCCTCTCCCTTCACTAAGCATCCAACTGACTTGTAAAGGAGGCTGAGGGGGGACCTTCTGGCTCTCTACAACTACCTGAAAGAAGGGGGGGTTGGTTTGTTCAACCAAGGACCAAGGGACAGGACAAGAGGAAATGGGCTCCAGTTGTGGCCAGGGCAGTTGAGATTGGATGTGAGGAAGAATTGGACTCGATGATATTAAAGGGCTTTTCCAATGGAGGCAATACTGACTTGATCCCATTGAGATGGTTGAGTTTTTAATCACTTTGAGAATTTCAGCCCAGAAAGGACACTTTTGCAGAAGGTGAGGTGAAAAGCACCAGGCTTCTGCTACTCAAGTCACCCTTGAGTCAAGGGCTGTCTACCACAACATGGTCCCTGCCTAGCAAGCTCAGACACCCAATGGAAGGGGTAAAGAGGTAAGAGCTACTCTCCTTAGAGCAGGGGCCATCTCTGGCACATGTAAAGTGATTTGAACAACCATCCAAGCTTTATTTGATGGTCATTGGTCCTGCTTTTTAATCATCCAAAAGTAAACTTCAATTTGCAACTGGCCAGCAAAGCTTCAGGAAAGCACACAAGGAAGTTAACTCAATTTTTAAGAGTCAGAACTCTCCAAGTTTAGGAGACTTCAAACAAGGTCTTAGTTGTTTCATTTTTTCCCCCCATAATTGTCCCTGAAAAAGGGCCTCTCTTGACTGCACTGAAGTTAATTGTTTCTCAAGTGCTGCCTGACATCATCTGCAAATAAGCATGCTGCCAAATAAAGTCTCAAAACCACACTTCAAGAAAAACATGACAAATGATGAATCCAGACCAGTTCATCAGCTCTTCTCCTTTAACAGCTCATTGCAGAGATGCCACAAAGGAAAAGAATAATTTTCAAGGTTGAGATGAGCTACAAATACTAGTCACAAAAAAAACCCAACAAACAACAAAACACCACATTAAAACCTCCAGCCACAGACAGCTTCTCTTTGCACGTCTCCACCTTCTGCTTATACCCTTTAAATCACATTTTGGATCTCAGCAGGAGTTCTCCTGGTAACAACCTGGAGAAAAAGGTTGAATCTGCAATCAAAACACCCCTAAATATAAAACCTGTTTTCAAGAGGGACTCACCAGAAAGTAAAGACAATCAAAAATCCTCTTCACAGCTAACACTGAAGAACTGTCATTATATTTTTAAGCTTTGTTAATCAATGTTGTTAATAAGACAACACATTAGTGCAGAGGTTCTCAATTCATAAACAACAAAAAAAACCCACCACCACCACGAGCATTTCTGGCATCCAAGTCAAGCACTTCAGTGTTGAGACAGTCCAGATCCCCACCCAGATCCCACAGGCAGCCAAGTCAGCTCTAAAACAACAAACTGGCAGATTACTGAAATGCTTTGTGATGGATACCAGGAAAGCCACATCTCCACATATCTTCAAGTTCTTCTCTGTTAAGCACGCAACACCATAGAGCTACCTACCAGAAAACAAACCACCCATGGTCATGGTGCATGGTCATGGCCCCATTTTACCCACACCCCACCAACACTTATGAAAGCATTGGAAACCTACACACACCCCAGAGCACCCAAACAAGGTGTAACTCAGACATCTGTGGGCTCTCAAGCTTTTTCCACCACGTTAGCAAGTCGAGGCTACTATTATGGCATAACCAGCTCAAATCTTGTTTGCAGGATTATGCAAAGGACCTTACAACTGGCCAAGGATTTAACTTAATTAGTCAGTTTAGTCTCATTGGCACAGCAATATTTCCCCTCCTCACTCCACTAATGCAGTTAGGGAGCTGAGAATTGAATTGCAGATGGCACCTCAGGGAACAAGCAGCCAACAACACCACACAGCATTGCGGCAGCAGGGTTTGCTAACAGAGTCCAGCAGGAATGAGGTTGCAGCAACTACAGCCAAGCTCTGACGTTAGTAACATCTAATATCAAGATTACACACACCCCTAAGTTCACAGGCCTTTGGGTCAGGAGGCAGAGCTGGTCTGGCAGCTACTCTGGGTGTTTGCTCAACATCCATCAAGAGTATTTTGAAAGAACAACCCCCAAAACATAGTCATACCCCATCTGTGCTCCCTAGTCTTTGCTATGAGCTTTCCAGCTTCAACTAATCTTTGCTCAAAGAGGATGAGTCTGGCCCTCACTTCAGGTCAGGATCTGGCCACCTGCATGCATGTTCTGGAGGACTTTTTCCTTGGCTCCACCACGCAACCAGCACAAAGCAAAGCATTGCAAGAAGTCTGGTGGGGCTGGCTATGACCACACCACTGCTGAGACCTGAAGAGAATTCAGAGCAGGCACTGGGAGCAAAAACTTCAGGAGAATTAAATGTGCACTCTGTGGCCAAGCTGCTTGTTCACATATGCTAAGAGCACAGGAGAGGTTTTGCTGCCACCTTCTCTTATTTATTACCTATCTCACAATCTTTGGTAACACTCTTGAGCTTCATCTGCTGAAAGGCCAAGACTTCACAGGAGACACCCAGCTCCCACTGCAGTGATGTTCATCTTGAACGTGGCTCATCTGCCCTTGTGTGCAAGGTAGGGTGGGGTCAGAAACACAACTCAGATGATGCATCCTGGAGGTTCAGAAAAAATTCCATAGGAAGCATCACTGAACTCCCAGAGTAAGGAAATTTTACAGTCATCTCCATGTTTCACTAGATCCAAACTGCAGTTTCCTCAAAGCCTGGGCCTGAGGAGAAGGTATTTGCTCTGGTCCTAAAACATACAGCCATGATTGGAAAAAAAAAAAAAAAAAGGTGCATGAATCCCAACCCCTCTGAAGGGAGGAGAAGGGAGGAGAAGGGAGGAGAAGGGAGGAGAAGGGAGGAGAAGGGAGGAGAAGGGAGGAGAAGGGAGGAGAAGGGAGGAGAAGGGAGGAGAAGGGAGGAGAAGGGAGGAGAAGGGAGGAGAAGGGAGGAGAAGGGAGGAGAAGGGAGGAGAAGGGAGGAGAAGGGAGGAGAAGGGAGGAGAAGGGAGGAGAAGGGAGGAGAAGGGAGGAGAAGGGAGGAGAAGGGAGGAGAAGGGAGGAGAAGGGAGGAGAAGGGAGGAGAAGGGAGGAGAAGGGAGGAGAAGGGAGGAGAAGGGAGGAGAAGGGGGGAGAAGGGAGGAGAAGGGAGGAGAAGGGAGGAGAAGGGAGGAGAAGGGAGGAGAAGGGAGGAGAAGGGAGGAGAAGGGAGGAGAAGGGAGGAGAAGGGAGGAGAAGGGAGGAGAAGGGAGGAGAAGGGAGGAGAAGGGAGGAGAAGGGAGGAGAAGGGAGGAGAAGGGAGGAGAAGGGAGGAGAAGGGAGGAGAAGGGAGGAGAAGGGAGGAGAAGGGAGGAGAAGGGAGGAGAAGGGAGGAGAAGGGAGGAGAAGGGAGGAGAAGGGAGGAGAAGGGAGGAGAAGGGAGGAGAAGGGAGGAGAAGGGAGGAGAAGGGAGGAGAAGGGAGGAGAAGGGAGGAGAAGGGAGGAGAAGGGAGGAGAAGGGAGGAGAAGGGAGGAGAAGGGAGGAGAAGGGAGGAGAAGGGAGGAGAAGGGAGGAGAAGGGAGGAGAAGGGAGGAGAAGGGAGGAGGAGGGAGGAGAAGGGAGGAGAAGGGAGGAGAAGGGAGGAGAAGGGAGGAGAAGGGAGGAGAAGGGAGGAGAAGGGAGGAGAAGGGAGGAGAAGGGAGGAGAAGGGAGGAGAAGGGAGGAGAAGGGAGGAGAAGGGAGGAGAAGGGAGGAGAAGGGAGGAGAAGGGAGGAGAAGGGAGAAGGGAGGAGAAGGGAGGAGAAGGGAGGAGAAGGGAGGAGAAGGGAGGAGAAGGGAGGAGAAGGGAGGAGAAGGGAGGAGAAGGGAGGAGAAGGGAGGAGAAGGGAGGAGAAGGGAGAAAAAAATAATAATAATCTGCTGAACTGCTACAGCTTTTTCCTGGTAAAGGGGGAGGAAGCAAAGCCACAACCATCAGATTTAATTCCCTGACCGAGCATCGCTGCGATAACCCTCACGCTGCACAAAAACTGCAGAGTTTCAGTTTGTGGTGGCTTTTTGAATTTAATGGGACTAACTTGCAAACTACAAAGAGCAATCACCCTGTAGGGAAATATGCTCTACCTACCCCTTAACTGCAAAAAAAACCCACCCCAACTGTGTGTCTGAAACAACACTTTGCTTGATTTATTAATAAAGTGATTAGAAACTCCAGTAAGGAAATTAATCTCAAGCTGTACCTGGTTTGGGGATGATGTTGGGGTGAAGGACAGGACCAGTTTCTGCAGCAACTTGGCCAGACTCCCAGCCTAAGAGGCATGAATGTGAACATCTGTATTAAAAAGCAGAAAGATCTTCTTACGCAAAAGCATTTCAGCTTCCAAGCCTTTCTGTTCCAGGACTTCCAGCAGCTTCTCCTTCCAAATCAAGATGAACAGCTGCAATGTATTTGGCAAGCTAACCTCTGCCCTCCATTTAGAAGCTTTTTACATCACAAAATAAAACACATAGGTTTTAAAAACCAAAGGGACCACTAAATCACCTAGCTTGACTTCTGTACAAGAAAGGCCACCGAATGTCACCCACTTACTTGAGCTAAACGTGGTTTCTAAGCACACTTGTCTACAAAGACATTGGATGGGTTTAGAAATTGAGACTCCTCAACATTGCCCACAGTAAAACAAAGAAATAGATCCAAATAATCCACTTTTGTGAAGGGTTAGGGCCTGTTCAAGCAAAATTATGTCCCTCAATGCAAATGAAGATGATGGCTGCAGTATTTCCTGCAGGCCACAGAGGACATGGGACAATTCAAAATAGTGCAACCCACTCTCCAAAACAACAGGCCAAACACAGGGTTAAGACAATGCTGTTTTGCAAAATAGCATCAAAATCATGGAAGAGCACTCAGAACATAGCACCAGAACCTACAAATTCATCCTTAATCCATCCAGATGTTTGCGGCACAATGAAGTTACCACTCGTCATCTTTAGACGTGGTGAGATGGACCTCATTTAGAGCTACATCCCACAAAAAGCCTGACCACTCAACTGCCAAGAAATTCAGTTTAACAAATAATAAAAAACAGCTTAAAAAAAAAAAGCAGCACAACAGGATTTTTTCAGTACAACCTTCCAAAAAAACACCAGTTACAGAAGTTTTCCAACAAACCATAAGATCTTTCATCAGGAGATATCTTAAATGTAGGATACAACTTCTGGTCTAAGCCAGAGACCACTGAGATAGACCAGTCCTTGGGCTGGACAAGAGGAGGAAAAGCCAATGACTATTTGGACATTTGGACTGGATGAGTATTTACCCCATGCTAGCTGGATTTATGCTCATGGGCCAGCTAGTTTATGCTCATGGGCCAGGTGGCAAGCCAGACAGAAGACAATTCTTAGCTGCAGGCTTTCCCATGTGGGTACAACACATTGCCCTCTTCCCTGATGCTCATTTTCAACATCTGTAGGAACTTAGAAGCTCCAAAATCTGCCACCTCTGCCAAAATTTCTGAGCAAGGCTTATTACATGGCTCCATGAATCACAACTTTACAGTCCTGCAGAAGGGACTTGGGTTTTCCCTACTATTTTTAGCCAAAGGATCTTCCCACATGCAAATATTATTCTGCAAAGGAGCATGAAGCTGTTGTAGTATGGTGGTGTGCAATGGGGCCAGAGGAACCACAGCATGACACAGACACTTGCTCTTTCACACAGTCCTGTGTCTCTGTGGCTTTCACCAAAGCACTAGGACGTGTCACCCAAGGGAAATAAAAGCAGATGATACACATGCATTGAAAACTACACCAGTAGCAGGGGGGGAAAAATGCACCAGAGCATCCCTTGATGCTGGGTAGACCCAGCCTACCTTGATCTCCACTCCTGACCTCTAAATCAGTTACCAGCAGCAGAGAGGCAGGACTTTTATGAAAGGGATAGGAGAAAATAAAATATTCAGGTAGACCTTCTGTTTCTCATTATATTGACATTTCTCCCCTTTCATAAACACCCAGGATGGCAGCAGCTGTTAAAAGCAACTGCCTGTTTAACTGTAATTTCCCAAAAATTTACTCCTCCTGAGTCTTTTATTCTCAATTCTGTATTAATCCAATAACAAAGGGATGAGGTTGTAGGACAATGTGTGTCTTTGGGCAGAGGAATTAGTAGAAATAAAGAAACACCAGGCAGGCTCAGCTCTGTGCCTGGCTGAAGCCTACAGCAAAGATTTCAATCCCTCCCACATCTGTAATGAGTTGCACAGAACTTCCAAAAAGCTCTTTAGCACAATAGACACCTAGACAAGCTTCTCCCAGATGATGCAGGACATGGGAGCACCTCTCCAACCTCAAACATCACCTTCTCCTTCCAATTCTCCCTTTTCACCCCGCCACAAAGCATGCTCTCCTCCTCAACATTTGGCAGTCCATCACTATTTTGAAGCCTTCCCATTCTAAATTTGCTGAATTTCCCCACAGCAGCAACCTATAAATCAGGTTGTGTCCCACTATCTGCACAGCAGCATCTCCCACCCATCACAGCTGGTAAGAACTGGGCTCTCTATCATCACATCTTTCCTCCTGATGCCAAAGTACCAACACCCTCATGGAGCACTTCAACCCACTCACCCCCTCTGGAAATTGATCTACATCTCTGAGAAGGTCTATACATGCAAGACACCACCTTGGACCATCTGTGCTCCACCCTTGGCTTCACAGGAAGTTCAACCTCCTCAGCACAGAGATCTCTCTACTTTCTTTTATCCCTTCCCTGAAGGCTGCTATTCACAACCATTCAAAATTAATGCTAGAGTGGTGCCAAGTATCTAATCCACATCCAAAAATAAAGAGAGGACACCAAAAGGAGGCTGTTTGCAAAGCCAAACCCATCAGCAGTCCCCAAGCAGGGCCCTGTGGGAACGCAGCCTCTTAGTTTCCATCAATGTCTTGCATGATTATTTTCAGCTATTCATGGTTTTGGTGGGAATAGTTGGCTGTGAGCTGGGATGGGGCCAAGTAGTAGTGACAAGGAGAAAGAGGCTGTGTCCCAGGTGACAGAACACATGCTGGAGAAGGCAGAATCACACAGAATCACAGAATGTCAGGGATTGGAAGGGAGCTCGAAAGCTCATCCAGTCCAATCCCCCTGCCGGAGCAGGAACACCTAGATGAGATCACACAGGAAGGCGTCCAGGTGGGTCTTGAATGTCTCCAGAGAAGGAGACTCCACACCCTCCCTGGCCAGCCTGTCCCAGGGCTCTCTTACCCTCACAGTAAGAAGTTCCTTCTCAAGTTTAAGCAGAACCTCCTGTGTTCCAGCTCACACCCATTGCCCCTTGTCCTATCATTGGACATCACTGAGAAGAGCCTGGCTCCATCCACCTGACACTCACCCTTCAGATATTTATAAACATTAATAAGGTCCCCCCTCAGCCTCCTCTTCTCCAAGCTAAAGAATCTAACTAATCTCAGACTGTTGCTTGCATGACTTCCACCTTCATCCCATCACCTCCATCCCTCTGCACAAGCTTGGCAAGGGAACATCATAACAAGCTAATCCTGCTCCTTTTTATTTTGTCCATTTCATTCAGTTACTCACCTTCATCTATGACCATTTGTGGTTATTTTGGACCCACAAGCATCCTTGATCAACTTCCACAAAGTCTATTTTTATGAGAAATAGGAAAACTTCTTCTCTTTGAGGGGAAGAACAAAATAAAGCCTGCTCTGTTGGCCAATAAACCCTTGCAGGGTATCCAGCCACCCAGCAAGGACACACCACAATGTTGTTTTCCAATGTTTTACGTTCTGTCACAGCACAACTGTCCTTGAATCTCTTCCAGGACACCTAGAAATTGGGGATGGTGCTGGTGAATTGGGAGACTGGCAAATTCAACCCCAAAAAGTAAAATAAATCACTCTAGTCCAACTGATGGGCAGCAAGGTCACACTCTCTTTCCTCTGGATGAGAAAAATAAAGTCTCCTCTGGAAAAGGACCCAAATTTTTCACTCTCTTTGTTGACATCAGAGAGGGCTTCAGACACTAAAAGAGACCAAGAAGTCAAACTTCCATGATTTTAATATAAATTCACTTCCACTTCTAATTATTAATAACAGTAATAACAGGATATGCAAATGAGTGATGCACAGTGCAGTTGCTCACCACTCACTGACCAATGCCCAGCCTGTCCCCAGCCAGTGATCCCAGAGCAGAGACAATCCCAAAACCACAGTCCTGGAAGAGTGCGCCTGAGTGATCCCCAAGAGAATCCCCAGCTTTCCAGTCAACCCTGGTTAATGTCCTGACATGACATGATATGGAATATTTCATTAGCATATCCAAATACCAATTTGGGGGTTTGCTAATTACTCTGCTTCCACCCCCACCAGTTCTTTGCACCTGCAAACTACTCAAACCCAATGACCTTGGGCTCCAGCAGCAACTAATAACATTAGTACCTGATCAACATTCTTCTCATAACAGATCCCACACTGAAACTAAAACCTATTCTAGCTACTCAGAAGAAAATTAACTCCATCTTAGCAAAAGCAGGACACAGGGACAGCCTGGAAAAGCTCTCCTCCTGTATGTGGTGTTATGATAAAACCACAAGTTGACTGAACATCCAAGTCTCATCTCTCACCCAGCATCTCTCAAACTGGTAATGATTTTGTAAGAGTGGTTACATGCTGTTGGCTTTAGACTGGAAGGACATTGCCACACCCAAGTGCTCAGGGAAAAGCCCTGACAAAGCCCATCTGACAGAGCTTCTAGTTCATTAGGAGAGCACAAGGTAGGTTCCAAGGGACTACATCCCCAAAATTCCCCTTTTCTCTCCTTTTTATCCATCTCTCCCACCTGCCTCCCTTCCCACTATCTCCCACCTGCCTCCCTTCCCACTATCTCCCACTTGCCTCCCTTCCCCCTATCTCCAGGGCAGTGCTGGCTGTTTATAGCCTGAAACACATTTTGCAGATGCTCTGCAGTAAAAAAAACCCCTTTGACACCTAGAAAGCTTTATAAATCATAGGGCACATTAATCACCCAGTCTGAGCCCATAATCCTAACCCAGGCAACACCAGTCAATGGGTTTTGCAGATTCCCTCCCACAGGCATTTTGCCTACATCAGGTCTAAGCCAGAGATTTAGCATCAGTCAAACACCCTCACCCTGACAGTGTTGGGTTGCACCAGGCAATGAGTTATCAAACATTGGAGCTTTCCTGGGGGGTTCAAGAACTTGGGATTTCCCATCTTTCAAACAAGCATTACTGAAGGAGGAAATATCTTTCACGTGGAGCAAGCAGGGATTTACAAAGGTCACAGTATCTACAGTCAATGTCCAATTATTTATATTAAATATTGGCTTTGGGGGAAAAATATAACCCAAAGCCATTAAGGCTGAAACTGTATTTATTGAACAGCCTATTATTTATAATGCTGCTCTGCAACCTGGCTTTGGTCAAGCAGTCATGAATATATCAGCTTTCTGGGCTTGGACCTCCACAGTAGGATCTAGAGGTGACCAGCAATGTTCTTCTGTCTAAGCAGACAATGGCTTCATCATCAGCCTTGCCCCATGGCAGGTTAATCCTAGCCCTTCTAGGAGCTGTTTGAGGATGTGGGTCTCAATGATAAGCAAGGTCCTGAGAGGTTCACCAAAAGGGTTGTCAAGCATCAGAACAGGCTGTCCAGGGAGGTGGTGGAGTCACCATCCCTGGTGGTATTCAAAAGATGGGTAGATGAGGTGCTTAGGGACATGGTTTAGAGGTGGAATTGGCAGTGTTGGGTTTATGGTTGGATTCAATGACCTTAAAGGTCTTTTCCAACCACTATGATTCTGTGATTCTAGGTTAAGCCCAGTTTTTGAGGATGGAACATCTCTCTGCTCCATTGCCAGTCTACCATGGGATTCCTGCCTAGCTCCTTCATGAAGGCCAAAGTGTGCCATTTCTAGATAGACCCAATAATGGTCCTTGCAAAGATTCATCTGATTGCACCATGCACAACAATTGCAATTCCTACCTGGCTCAGCTGACCACAGACCTTGGGGTTGGACTAGATGACCTTTAAAGGTCCCTTCCAACCCAAGCCATTCTATGGTTCTATGACCTTTAGGGAATATGCAATGAAGACACAGTGAGACAGAGGAGAGAAAAAACACATTATAATATGACAACACAATGCCTTGTGGAAGTTCAGTTCAGACTTGAAGTCTGCAGTCACACTTCAGACAAGATCTTCTTTGGCAGATGGCTTTTAGAAAAATGGGGAGAAATCCTGGCTTTTCATCTCCCCCACTGTGGAAGGACATTTCCATCATGCCAAAGCTTTAAATGCTTTTCAGCAGCTGAATCTCAATGTCACTGAGCAAGACAACACTTGAATGGTGCTTGTGCTCCCAGGAGAACCACCTGCAACCCCAACACAAGGAGACGTCTGCACTTAGCCCTGACTCCCAGGCATCTCCCAAGAGCCCAGAAGAAGAGACTTCATGAGGGAGCAAGACTGCAAATACAGACAGCACAATTCCTGCAAGACAGCACAACTGTAGTGATGACAAACCTGAAGGAGTTCAGCAAAACCTGAAGCAGGAGCTGGAGGCATCAGACCCTACAAAGCAGGCAGGATGATACATCCATATGCAGCTAGGAGCATCTCAGACTCCTTCCCTGCACAATCATCCACCCTGAGTCACCTCACACACTCCCTATAAAGCAGAGGGCTCAAAATGTCAGTTTAAAAGATGTTTATTTGATGTGGAAAGCCTTGAAGACAGGGTAGTTTTGCTTTTGATTTCAAGCTCGGGGTGGGAGGGGAGGAGGGAGAAATCAATATTTAATCCAACAATTGGATTTTCCTCTATTCATCCCATCACTCCAACGTAATTGGACACATCCATTCATGGGGATTCAGCTCTGATTCATTGGTCACATCCAAGATGCAGCATCCAATGCTTTAGTGCCCAACTTCAAATCAAACAGGCTTGAAAGAGCTTCTTTCCATCAAAAAAACTCTTGTGAGCTCAACCCTACAGTGATGAACATTAGCAAATTGAAACTGCATGGAAAAGAACAATTTCACCCACCCTTTAATAGTGATATTTAGCAAAGCAAGCTGTTTCAGTGACCTTTGGCCATCTGGGGATTAGCAATGAAGACCCAGCAAAGTCCCAGCTCCAAAGCCTATAGTCACAGAGATATATCACACCAACGTGGCTCAGATCATCTGTTCAGGTCATTTAACAGCTTTTGCCAAGTGGGAATTACAAGAGTATTTCACTACAAGGTGAATTAACACACAGACACAGCACAGCAATCCGTTATGTCGATGGATCACAGCTCCTCATTTGTCTTCTCACAAAAGGACCCAAAAAAAAGCCATCAGAAGCTTCAGTTCGAGGCCACAAGATGTTTTTAACCAGATGGACCATCTTGAATCGTTCACATTTTGCTTGAAGGGAATAAATTTTAACAACAAATGTCCAATTCATTAGGAAGAAAGAGTTTGATATCTCATTTATACTGGCTTGAAGCTACATGAGCAAAGAGGGGCTTTACAAGGATTAGATGTTCTCCCTCGTCTCTCCTCCCATATCTACACAGTTCAGACACCTTGCATTTATTGAAACAGAGGATTAGGAGACAAATGATATAAAAACTTCACTTCTGAAAGAAAAGTGACTGTGTAGCTCCTTCAATGACTCAGCTGCTATCTAGCAAGCGTGTTGAGCTGCCCCACAGCCCTCATCTCTCATACCACATCTCAACCAGGGCATCTACATGAAGCATTTATTTAAATCATAAAGGGCAATTTTATTTCTAATGTCCATTCATGGAATCACAGAATGGTTTTGAATGGAAAAGACCTTTAAGATCATCAAGTCCAACTGAAAACTTAACACTGCCAAATCCACCACTGACCCATGTCCCTCAGCACTGTGTCTACACCACTCTTCAATCCCTCCAGGGATGGGGACTCCATCACTGCCCTGGGCAACCCCTTCCAATGCCTCAGAACCCTTTCAGCAAAGAAATTCTTCCTCACATCCCATCTCAACTGCCCTGGCCACAGCTGGAGCCCATTTCCTCTTGTCCTGTCCCTTGCTCCTTGGTGGAACAGACCCACCCCCACCTCTCTCCACCCTCCTCCAAGGGACTTGGACAGAGCCACAGGGTCTCCCCTCAGCCTCCTTTTCTCCAGGCTCAGCACCCCCAGTTCCCTCAGCCGGGAACTCAGCACACTTGTGCTCCAGACCCTTCCCCAGCTCCGTTCCCTTCTCTGGACACGCTCCAGCACCTCCAGGTCCTTCTTGGACTCAGGGGCCCAACACTGAACCCAGCACTCGAGCTGTGGCCTCACCAGTGCCCAGGACAGGGGGAAGAGAACTTCCCTGGTCCTACTGGCCACACTGGTGCTGATCCAGGCCAGGAGGCTGTTGGCCTTCTTGGCCACCTGGACGCTCTGCTGGCTCATATCCAGCCAGCTATCGACCAACACCCCCATTACAACAGCTCTCCAATTTGTCCTGCTAAGTGAGCATTGTTGATGTTTAAATGATGCTGCTTGGAAAAAGGACAGGGAAAGGTATCTGGCTCTGGGCATTTCCATATTTCTCCACTGCTCTTACACATGCCCCAGCCATCCCAACTTCTTTGCTGTGACCACAACATGCCCATACAAGAGCATGTTTTGACAGCTCAGCAGCAGCCAACACATGCCATGACACACAGCATTTATGATGTACCAATTGCACTGGTGGTGTCACCTTCTAACACAGCAGCAATACTGTGAGCAGAAACTGGGGGTAACTGTGCTCCTTGCTGGGTTGCTTTAACTGCTCTGTGCAGTTAAACCAGTTGTCATGTAGTAGGAAGGGGTAGAGGAATCATAGATCATAGACTGGTTTGGGTTGGAAGGGACCTTTCAAGGTCATCTAGTCCAAACCCCCTGCAGTGAGCAGGGACATCTTCAACTAAATCAGGTTGCTCAGAGCTCTATCCAACCTGACTTTGAATGTTTCCACAGATAAGGCACCTACCACCTCTCTGGGCAACCTGTGCCAGTGTCTCACCACCCTCATCATGAAACATTTCTTCTTCCTTCCATTAGCTGCCCCTGGAAACCCTCAAATTCTGCCCCTGTCTCTCTCTCTCTCTCAAGAAGCTCACTTCAGTAATATGTCAGAAAACCTCACAGCCAACTATCTAAACCTTTAAAGTTTCCTCCTTCAGCAGTGCTTATCTCCAAGAGCTTCAAGGCATCAACCATATCTGCTCTCAGCCTTTCTGATTCCCCAAGCTAAGTATGGCAAATTTGAAGTCATTTATGACTTTCTGAATACTTCCTAGGAAAAGCTTGGCTAAACTCCCTGATAACATGTAATGGATTTCCTGGGAGGCACAAGCAGCCTTAGACTCCTGTCTGGAAACCAAAGATAAAGGAGAAAAAAAGAAAATAAATCCAATACAAGATCCATCTCCTCTGGCTGCTGCTGGATTAAGGACATGGAGAGAAACAAGGAGATTTCTTGAATATCAGAAACAGGACAAGTCCAGTTTGGTCCTGGCTTGTCTGGGGATCTTTAAGGGGTTTGAAAAATCCCTTTTATCCCTATATCCTTCCTTAACTTCAATGTGATGTTCCCATCTTTCTCCCCTTACCTCCTCCCCAGTAGCCCAAAGCTTTCTTTTCCTGCAGAGACAACACTTGGCCATCAGTCCTCAGACCTACTTGCCTACACAGACTACAGACATTAATTATTCAGCCCTATTTTATGGTCATTCAGGGTTGGTTTTCACTGCAACCCAGGATGAAAACTAAGAGTGGTAAAGGTCCATCTCTACATTCTTCTTTTGTTTGCTATTCTGTGGGTTTGGAGCTTCACTGGCTACTTAAGGACTTTCTGGTGCATCTTAAGTGGGTTTCTTTATGCAGCCAACCTACTGATATTCAGTAATACTGAGCTCACCTTCCCCAGTTACACTTTAAGGCAAGATGATGCACACAGGAGCTACAAGAAGGACAGGAAAAGCAGCATGTGCTACATCCTCCTGAAAAGGTACAAGAAGAAACAGGAGGAAGGAGGCATGATGGGCTCCAGAAATGTAATTTTTCACCCAGATAATGACTAGAACACAAAGGAAAAACACTTGGAGGGAGCACATCTGGCAGCTATAAAAAGGAAATGCCACAATCTGAATAAAACCCCAGAGACCCATAATGTTGGCAAAGTCACAAGGCACCTTTGTTTATGTGAGGTGGGCTGGCCTGGTCATTTATCACAGGGAACTTTCACATGGATCTCTTCAAAGTTTCTGAATAAAGTAGTAATGACAAAGTATTGGAAATCCTGCAAGCCTTTGCTATATGAGCTAATCAATCACCTACAATAAGGTTACTCCTTTGCTCAGGGGTCACTTCTAATATTACCCAGAGCCTGAATTTGCAGGTAGACAAGTTAAAGCTGTAGAGAACATAACTGCAACCCACCAAGTTAGCTGTGATTCTTGGTGACATCAGCCACAAGGCCACAGGAGATGCTGTTCCTAGCTCCTCACCACCAAACCAACAGGCAACAGCCAGTGGCATCAGGAAGCCCCTAAGTGCATTCACAGGTGAAGTGTCCATGTTAAGGTGATTCCTGGGATTTAAAATTCATCAATGGTGGTCAACACCAAGTGATCTCTCAACAGCTTGACTTCTGTGCTTCAGTTTCATAGAATGGTTTGGGTTGGAAGGAACCTTTCAAGGTCATCTAGTCCAAACCCCCTGCAGTGAGCAGGGACATCTTTAACTAGATCAGATTGCTCAGTTTACCCAGTTATAAAAAAAGATAAAAAATAAATCTTTTTAGAAGTCCCACCCAAGCTGGCAGAGGGACATCTGCCACTTCACACACTGAATATAGTAGTTTGTGTTGATTACAGGCTTTGGTATTTTGCCTGGATGTTAGCAGTTCCATTTATTAACACTGGAGCAATATCCTGGGGAGGGAAAGGAGGTACCTGCAGAGTGCTGAGGAAGAACTGGTTGGCTTAGGAAATTCTCAATTCCCTCCCACTTCAGTATGCCCATCTGCTCCAGGTCAGAGGTCAGGAAGGTTGAGGCACTCTGCCAAGCCCTATTAAGTTTTTATTGCACTAAATCAGAGCAGCTCCAGGAAGGTGTTCATAACACTTCTCAGTATTTTCCCCAGCAAAAGTATAAAAGCTTGTTTGTCAAGAGAGCTGGGGAATGAACAACACTCCTGACCCAAGGTGCTTCCAGAGAGCCTGTAATGTCATAGAATCATGGTTTGGGTTGGAAGAGACCTTTCAAGGTCATCTAGTCCAACCCCTCTGCAGTGAGCAGGGACATCTTCAACCAGATCAGGTTGCTCAGAGCCCCATCCAACCTGACCTGGAATGTTCCCAGGGATGGGGCTTCTACCACCTCTCTGGGCAACCTGGGCCAGGGTTTCACCACCCTCATTCTAAAACATTTCTTCCTTCTATCCAGTCTGAATCTCCTCTCTTTTAGTTTAAAACCACCACCCCTTGTCCTGTCACTACAGTGATATCTAGCTTTTATTCATCAGGTACCAAAGATCTTCAAACTGCAATTCATCAACATATAACATGGCAGCTCCTGAACTCTATTAGCTACAGAGCATCTGCTGCTGATTCAGAAGATTCAGAAGAGTTGTTGCACTACAAGACATTGCTCCAGACTTGACAGCTCTGCACTGATAGGAGCAGCAAGCCTACAAACCAACAACAATAAAGAAACACCTCTACTACAATTAGTGAATATTGCTGTCAGAAGAAGATGAAGACAGAAAGGGAAAGGTTGCAGCAGGTACTGATAGGACCAGAAGAACCATGTACTAGGTGGGGAAAAAGCCACCTGCAAGGACAGATGTTCAAGGGAAAGGACAACAAAAAAAAAAGGCAAGGACACTTGCTGGCACATAGAAATGGAATCTAAATAGAACAGTGAGGAAATGCCACCCAACAGCAGTGCTAGAAGCAAGGGCTACAGGAGTAGCTCTCCCAACACCAGAAGCTGGTGGGTACAAGCAACCAGCATTTCCAGGTGTATTTAAAAAAAAAGCTTTAAAAACATGAGGTTTCTGGGAGGCACAGAAGGAAATACAACTTTAAACAGGCTATGTTTAAACACCAGCCCTACAAAGCCACACTGAAAGATGATAAAAGGGATTTTTTCTTTTTCCTGAACAAGTTATAGTTTTAAGGACAACAGAACATCAATGTTCTACCCAAAATCCAACCTTACAAAGCCATGTTTTATTGATCATCAGTCCTGATGACCTCCAAAGCTTTCAAAGAAAGGATATGAAATATCCTCAATATATGAGCTTGGATATGCATCTCATTAATTCCAGTTTCACCATCTTTCCAGGTTCTTAACAAGGATGTGGTTGATCAGATGCTCAGGTTCACACCTGTGGGATCAGAACATTCAGAAAGCAGCAAGATTTCTGTATGTTCAAGATTTCATCACTAATACTGCTCCTTACACTCACATCTCCAGGGTGTTTACACAAGAGACAGGAGGAAGACAAAGAGCTTGTACAAGTACCATGAACTGTACCATTCACAGAGTTCTCACTAAGAGACCTCCACTTCAGATGATGTAGATGACACTGAAGAGCAGAAAGTCACAGGGATCATGCAATTTCAGTCACTTTGGATCCAAATCTGCCCATTTTGGGTTCATTCCTAGCTGGTGATGGACCTTCCTACTCTGTGTAACCAAACCAGGCACCTAACCTTGCCTATTCTTGGCAATTTTCTGGAGGAAAAGATAGTTTTGTAAACATGGGAAGCTTCCAAGGGAAACAGGGGTGACAAGAAGAGCTCCCAGTTACATTTTGTCTGCCTCAACTTGCATCTCAAAAGGGTTTGTGGTTGGGAAGTACAGAATCAGCCATGCCTGCCACTAAGCAGAGAAGCTAAAGCCCTTTGCAAGTGGAAATACTATTTTATCCTATTTGACAGGGAACTAAATAAGGTAAATAAAATTAAATCCCAAGATTGTTTAATACACAGTAACTACAAACAAAAAAAAAGTCAATAAAAGTGGCTTCTTCTGTTTGTTGGAGAGATAAATAAAAAATTATCATTGCAACTTTCCTCTTCAGAATATCTTTTCCCCACTCCCACCTAGGATGATTTCCCAGGTGTGATATTTGCTGCCTACAGACAACATAGTTTTAGAAGCAATAAAAAGACCTGAACAAAACCAGTTGATAGATGTGATTTCATGTTTATACAATGCAACCCATCAACATCTCCCACGTGGATACTGATCCTGCAACATCTCTGGATGGATTTTAAAAGATGCTGCAGCTCATCTTGGATTCTACCCCAGGAGCAAGAGCTATTCTTGTGTTGTCATACCCAGCAGCAGTTCATTTTGGGTGAAGAGCATTGGGTTTATACACAGCAATTAGCAGTGCCACTCTCTCTGTGTTTTTGATTTAAATCCATCAATAAGATCATAGTATCTGGGAGCTACCTTGGAAGCTGTCATCTGAGCTTCAGACCTTTAAAAGCACATATCATAACTACAAGCTAAAGCTTATTTAATCACAGTCTCTGTGTTCAGGGCAAGAGGGCCCTGTTAAGATGATGCACTGACTTCATAAGAACTTCCTTGGTTGAATATCTGATGAACAAGCTGTAGTTAGCTCAGAAATTGCTTCCTCACACCAGCTACAGAGATTATAATGGTCTGAATCTCAGCAAAATCATTTATTCTCTTTTAGGTGCCTTTCATTAAAAAGAAAAATTATGAGCCATGAAAACTGAAGGTGCACAATCAAAAAAGGAATTTTGCAGCTGTTCAAAATGTAAAAAGAAGACTAAGAGTACAGGGTGGGAGCCTTCAGCCCACCTCCTCCATTCTCAAAAGGTCAGGGGAAAGCAAGAGATAATTAAAATTCCAGTAAGCATTCTCTCAAAAAACCTCCAAACTCGAGCTTACAATTAAAATTCTCATTTTTATGTAAATTTTTAATGTGTAGTAGCAAGCCTGATCTGCATACAGTTGGGAAAAAAAAAGGAAAAGAGTCATTAAAACCCTGGCTGGTGAGCTGCAGCACAAATCAGAAAGCAAACATTCACAGTCACCACCAGAGGATTTCAAGGACACAAGGCTGGGTCATAACCCAAATTTAAGTGGAAGCTTTTTTATTCTAGAAATTGTGATCTTTTAGAAAGGAAACAGATAACTGTGCTGCAGCCTACACTAAAATAAATTGCTCTTTGAATACATGCATTGCTTTCTGATAATTACAGAGTATAAATATAAATTTACATACTCTATTCTTTCCTTCCCATTTAGCTCTAGATTTTGGGGAGATTTAAGACCTCTCAAGCATGCCATACCTCATTTTATAGAATGCATGTTCAAGACAGTGTGTATGACACTACAGTTGCCTCTACTCTGGGCTTGTAGTTACTATAGGGTCAGATGCAGGGCAATACAATAGGTATTATCAATATTGCTACCTTAATAGGTAAATTAAGGTAGCAATTAATGCTACCTTAATTTAAAGCAAATAGGCACCCAAATTATGGTATGGTATTTTCTTGGCTAATCCTTCATTGATACACCTAAATATTGGGGCTGGATGACACCAGCTGAAGTCAATTGGTATATGTAAAGCTTCCTACCTCCACCCAACACCTTGAGATCTTGGAAAGTTTTCCCACAGATAGAATCATTTGGTTAGAAAAGACCTCTGAGATCATCAAGTTCAACCATATCTGTCCACTACAAAACCATATCTCTGAGCAACTCATCTGCCCATCTTTTAAATCCCTCCAGGGGTGGTGACTCAACCACCTCTCTTGGAAGCCCATTCCAGTGCCCTTGTGTTTAAAATACCTCTGCAGGTCTTAAAAATATGTCCAGTCTCTGAGTTGGTCTTATTAAGGTCTACATGAGGTCTTATTAAGGTCTTCTTCACCCTTTCAGTGAATAAATTTTTCCTGATATCCAGTCTGAACTTCCCCTGGTGCAACTTGAGGCCATTAAAGTCCAAACATCCCAAAAGTCTTCTCACACAGACCAGAAATCACTAAACCCCCAGTTCTGGGAGTATCTTGTATGTTAGAGTAAGTCCATCCCTGCTTCAGAGCTTCACTCAACTACAGGGACTGGAGTTGGCAGCATAAGTGGTCCTGAATTTTGGTGACACCATTAAATATTCTCCTGTCTGACCCAGAGAAGTGGAGGGATGCTCATACTGGTTTGCAACGTGTAGAAGTCACCTCCTTGCTCAAACAGCCAAGGACTATTTTGTAACAACAACAAAAAGAGGTTTCTGACTCATCTCTTGCACATGTCCTAGAGTTCCCACCCATTCACTGCAATACTCAAGCACGTGTAAGTAGACCAGTCCAACAGAGGACAATTAGCCTTCATTTGCACTTTTTCCTCCAAATACAGTGCTACAATCTCTCATTACAGCACTAACACCTGCAAGGCGAGTTCCTGACAGCAAGGCAGGAACAGATCCTTCACACTTTGGTTTTACAGAGCCTGTAACTAATTTTAGCCTTTCTTCTCTTGCTCCTGCAAGAGTGAAATTATCTCCATTTCTCCATTCAAAGTTGAAGTTGAGACCTCATGGAGACCTTAATAAGATCAACTCAGAGACTGGACATATTTTTAAACCCTGCAGAGGTATTTTAAACACAACAAATTCCTTTCTAGCATTAAAAAAAAAACAAACCACAATTAAAATTCCAAGTAGAAATTAAAGGCTGTCACTGATATTTTTCTGGTAAAATAAATCAGTGCAAGCAGAGACGGCTTTCACTGAAAAAATTCAGTCAATGGTAATTTTTCTATGGATTTTTAGCTAAGAAGCATAAGGTTCTTGGTTCATAAGGCATATGGAATAAGGCATTTTGAGTATTTAAGTTAATACATGCACACATGCCAAGACATTTCATCTTCCTGTTTTCCTGACAAAGTCTTCAAAACCCAAGTACACCCTCTCCTACGGATGTGCCCGGGTATTTGCTCAAAGGAAACTTCTGCTGGCTCAGAAGGAGTCACTCAGACTAGGCTGGCCAGCCTGAAAGAAGAGGAAAAACAGCACAAACGTTTCTACTTTGCAAAAGGAAATTTGTTTTATGCTGCACAAACACAAGCCAGGACTTCTCAATTCAAGTGGGAGCTCCCGGCCAAACTGCACCACCGACAATCGATGCAATTCAGAACCAGCAGCTTTTTTGGCACCAAATCTGCCACCCAGAAGTGTTTTCTCCTTAACAGCCTCTTTTCCAGAGGAAAAACACTCCACAGACAGGAATATCCCTAGTTATAGACTTAAAAAAAACAAAACTTAGAAGTTCAAAACCAAAACAGAGCAGTTAGCTGTCACCAGAGCAAAACTAAGCCTTCAAAAAGCAGCAGAAGAATCTCCTGGGATCATTAGCAGGAGAAAGGAGATTTAAGTTTTATGTTGTGGTTTTTTATTTCTTTAAGTAGAAAGCACACTACAAAAAAAAAACCCACAGACAACATGAGATCATAAAATCAATCATAAAATTGTTTGGTTGGAAAAGAGCTTTGAGATCATCAGGTCCAACCGTACCTGTCCACTACTAAACCATCTCTCTGAGAACAGTAATATACAACCACTACTACCTGGAAAACACAATAGGGCACCTTTTTACACCTATTTTTTCCACATTTCTTCCTACAAACACATCAGGTCTCACGAGATCCCATCTCACAGCCTCAAACAACTGGGAGGGTGCAAGTCCAGCCCTGCTGCCTGGATTCCCATCTACCAGAGCTTTTAAAAACTGCATCTCTCCAGAGGAGGGAAAAGTCACCTCTACCAGCTCCCTTATTTATCCCCAGCTAGTTCTCACCTCCTGCTGTCTTTCCCTACCTACAATCTTATTTTCACACACACAGAACCTAGAGACTACATAAAAATGCAGGTCCTACATATTCAGCCAAAGAAACACAAGGACACCAATAAAACACAGAGCAAGGAGCAAAACAGAAGTCTCCTCCAGCAGCTAAAAGGAAAATATGGACAGATTTGGCCATATCACTCAATCCCTTTGAATACCTTGACCAGCTAACCATGCCCATCTGCTACTTCAACTCAATGGTGAGGACTTCTTGCAGACCTCCAGCCATGAGGTCAATGATTTCCATGGTCTATCCAAGCCAAAATAATAATAATAATAATAATCATTAAATATCCATCACTTTCAACCAAGATCCACAACCAACCCAAAGTCAACATGGTCAACTACCCACCTTGGTGGTGTCATCATGTGACCGCTGGTACCGTTTCCAACGGCAGCCGTAGATCCCAGTCAGACAGGACAAACATAGCTGTGGCTCGTAGTACTGCAGCGGTTGGTGTTTAACCATGCTCCTTCCAGCCCCTCAGGAGTGAGGTATCAGAAATCCATCAGGTCCTGGGAGTGCCCTTCAGCAAGAAGAAAAAAAGAAAAAATAAATTCATTAAAAATACCAAGCAATATTTCAATATATTAACAAGCAATTTAATAATTAACCATGTCCTCTGGCTATTAAGAGAGGAGGAATGATAATCAGATCTATTCCCAGCTCTGCCAACATCTCCAGCTTGTTACTCAACAAGACAGAGAAGTTTAATTAGTTTCCAAGTTTTATTTCCTTGTGCAGTTTCTCCCACACTGCTAAAAGCAAAATGAATTCACAGGAGTTATCAGTTAGGAAAAAAAAAAGGCCACACAAGGACAAGAGCAGCAGATAAATTATTTCCAGCCCAGATGATTAGATTTTTATGAATGATTGAAATGTAAAGAACCATACCCTCCACAAACATAACCTTAACATTGATTCAGGGACCTCTGCAAAGTTGGAACCCAGCCAAGCTAAATCAATTTATCTTCAGCATCCTATAGAGCCTGCAAAACAGTCCCAGATGAGGAACTAACATTTCTGTGCACGCTGGAAAAGGCAGATTTTTACCCTTTCCCTTTTATATGCATCTCCAAGCAGAACTCACAGGGATGCAGAGCCAGTTGCAGCCTTCATCTAGAAGAAAGATCTCCTTTCCACCCAACAGCATCCATCCCCGAAGGACCAGACTGACTCTGATGCAACTGCTTGATTTGCCATGCGTGGGAACGTTGCTGTTTCGAGGGGAAAGGACTCTGCTCCATCCATTACATCCTTTGTGCGTCACAGGGTTGAGTTTTGGTTTTATATAGATATATATTTAGCCACTCGCTTGTCTCTGGTGAGATTCATATCAAGAACAAACCAAGTCACAGAATCACACAGAATCACAGAGTGTCAGGGATTGGAAGGGACCTCGAAAGCTCACCCAGTCCAACCCCCCTGCCAGAGCAGGAACACCCAGATGAGATCACACAGGAAGGTGTCCAGGCAGGTCTTGAATGTCTCCAGAGAAGGAGACTCCACAACCTCCCTGGGCAGCCTGGCCCAGGGCTCTGTCACCCTCACTGTAAAGAAGTTCTTTCTCAAGTTCAAGCAGAACCTCCTGTGTTCCAGCTCACACCCATTGCCCCTTGTCCTATCACTGGACATCACTGAGAAGAGCCTGGCCCCATCCTCCTGACACTCACCCTTCAGATATTTATCAACATTAATGAGGTCCCCCCTCAGCCTCCTCTTCTCCAAGCTCAAGAGCCCCAGCTCCCTCAGCCTTTCCTCATCAGGGAGATGCTCCACTCCCTTCATCATCTTGGTGGCTCTGTGCTGGACTCTCTCCAGCAGCTCCCTGTCCCTCTTGAACTGGGGGGCCCAGAACTGGACACAATATTCCAGATGTGGCCTCACCAGGGCAGAGTAAAGGGGAAGAAGAACCTCTCTTGACCTACTGACTACACCCCTTCTAATGCACCCCAGGATGCCATTGGCCTTCCTGGCCACAAGGGCACAGTGCTGGCTCATGGTCATCCTGCTGTCCACCAGGACTCCCAGATCCCTTTCCCCTTCACTGCTCTCTAGGAGATCATTTCCTAACCTATACTGGAACCTGGGGTTGTTCCTGCCCAGGTGCAACACCCTACACTTACCCTACACTTGCCCTACACTTGTCATCGTAGGCTCTTCACTAATTCATAGAGTCAACGTTTGGGGATGGGGAAACTCAAAGGAAATGTTTGCTATGGTGGTGTCATGCTGCTCTCAGCTGTGCTTAACTCCCCAGCAGGGGTTTTCCAAAGGTTCCTGGGGCACAAGTGTACACCCACAGCCCCACACATTGTTGTCCCATGGATAGTCAGTGGACTAGGACTGATGTTCAACAGCAGTTGAGTTTCCAAAGTACTTGGCTACCTTTCCAGAGCATGCATGACAAGTGAGCAGTAAGGAAATTGTACCTTCTCTAAGGGAAACGTTTAATTTCCTTCTGCTCAGCATCTCCAGTGCTCAGGGCTTGCAAGAAGCTATGACAGCTATGAGTAGCAATGTCCTCACTGGCATCAGCAAAGCATGACAGGGCTTAAGGAGGTAACCTAGCCACCTAAGAGCTTTGCATTGCCACCTCCCATGCAAGGAAGCCTCCAAGAATGGGGTTGACCATATTTTTCATTTTAGCTGATGCATAACAGGGATGCTGCAGGCTTAGCAAACACCGTGGCAAGCTCTAGAAACATCAATGAGGACACAGACAGCTCAACCCTTCCAGCTGCTGACCTTCTTTGTGTCCATTTACACTCTACTCCATGCTGACAGCCTAGGACAGCCCTGTCTTGACTTTCCCTAATGAGGACCTGGTGTCCTGGAGGCAGATAGATCCTGCTAGTTGGTTGTTGTGGTTTCAAAGCCCATCAGACCATTACCATGCTATCTCTAGAGCCCATAACCCATAGGTCCTCTGCCTTCCTCTTACACAGACACTCAAATTGTAGCTTTATCCTTTCAGCAAAGCTCTCTAGAATGCTCTGGACACTGCTCAAGGCATTGACCCAGCCAGAGGACATGAGATGTGCAGGACTTGCATATTGGTTTGTAGCTGGACCACATCCCCACATGGTTCATCCCCTCAGGGAGGACATGCAGGACAGAGGCACAAACACATCCAGTCTGAAACAAGAACTGTTTGCTGACCATGTCACCCTATGTTCTCCTGGCTCATCCACCCCTAAGCGTTGCTGTACCACCTCCATGGCCTCGTGCTTGAGGTCACCTCCCTGCCTGCATGTCATCTCTTCTCATGCTATTTATAAAGCTCAGCATTAGTCACTGCACAAGTTGTCTCCAATCTTCAGCTTTTGTCTACTTCAAGATTGTCCCTACAAAATGAGTTTCCCAGTCTGCCATCCTCACGCACCGGCAGCACACGTTGGGCAGAAACAACCATCAGAATAGGACAGGAACACTGAGGACATGCAAAGTTTGATGCTATTTAAGGGTCTTGGACAAATCCATAATCTCTGCTCTAAAGATCCTAAGCATCAAGTGATGTACAAGATGTTGTGGGACGTAAGCAGGATGTAAAAATTATGCCCAGCCTATTAACAATTCCACTGCCAAGTCCCATATCACCACCTTGAAAACCCAGCAGGCTACAGTTGTTACAAGAAATCCTACATTAATTCATCTCCAAAGGACAATAAGATCTCCTGATTTCCACCTCTGCCTCCTTTAGTCATGCAAGGCAAGAGGGCAGAGAGACCACCTCTATCTACAGAAGCTTTGACCATATATTTTATTTTGCTAACTTACAAGAATTGCTTTGCACACTCAAACACACTCGAGTATTTCATCACTTCACTCTTCTAGGAAGTCCCTAGCTGTTTCTCCAGCCCAGACACCTGAAGAAGTGATGCTGTCCACCATCCACACTGGTACAAGGTGTGTATCAATCAGATACCCTGATTTTTTCAACTAGAAATCCAATCCATCTGAAATGGCAGGAGCCTAGGAGCAGAGATTGTCCTTTGGAAATAATTTAATGGATCCATCATTCCATTAATGAAGTTGAAGCTCAAGTACTCATCATTAAGTCCCTTAGCTGAAACTTCCACATCACAGCTCACAAGAGGCAACTGATAAGGCTGGAAAGGGAACAGGAAGAGTTTGGGCAAGCACCACAAGTTAGCAGGTCTCATCTCAAGGCTACCACCAAGATCTCTGATTCAACATAGTCCAGATACAAACAGCCCTTTCATGACTACTTATCCAAAGCTATCTGTTAAATTGCTGCACAGAGATAGTGGAGACACCAAAGCCTTTTCAAACAGCATTGTTTTGTTAAGGTATGAGTGCACTTCAGAGATGGAGAGGGACCAGCATCAACCCTTCTCCCTGAAGAAAAATCCTCCCAGGAACACCAACAGCCAGAGTAAACACCAAAAGCTTTGAGTTTATTGTTCAGTTCTGAAGAGTATCTACCAACCTTCCACAACAGCATCTAATCCAGCATCTCCCAATCTCCTGGAAGAGTTCAAGATGAACACAAATGTTTTCAGTATAAAAGGGTAACCCAAAAGCACACCTGACCACCATCACCACCATCAGAAAGCACTGCTGGAAGGTTTGAAGAGCAGCAGAATCCACTACAAACAACCAAGAGGATAAAAGTTACAAGCAAGGGGAAAATACAGCTGAAAAGGCTCCATAAGCCACTAAGTGATGCCCCCACCCTGGTTCCTCTTGCTGAACCCCAGCACAAGCAGATGTTATGGGAGCCCATAGATTCAGGCTGCTCTACATAAAAGCAGACAGAAGAAACACAAAGAGAAGAAATCCAACATGAGGCTTTAAAAAAAAAGCCCTTCCTAAATGCAGTTGAATTCCATGAAGCACAACCTACAAACCTAAAATCATTCCCCCTTCTCCATGAAGGTCATGAGCAGATGACACAAAAAGCCCACAGGAGAAAGAAAAAACACAAAATACAGCACCCATCCTCCCCACCACACACACTCAGACACCTGAATAGTAGCAGGAGATGCAGGAAGAGACTGAAGCACAGCAAGATCCAGCTCAGGAGAAACCACACTGATACCATCTGTCCAGAGATGCTTGCTTGGCCAAGATCATGGACTAAACACTTACTTCTCCTGCTTCCAGAAAGTGATTTAATGGAGAGAAACAGAAAGTCAGTACCTTACAATCTCTGTTCCCATGACATCTACAGCTTTGAGGTGGAGAAAGCAGGCTATGAATGATTCAAACCTCTGCTGGTTAGCATTACATACAGAAATGAAAACAGGAAGCAAGACAACATGCATTAATTATTCAAATTCAGCAACATGCACCAGAAGAGAGAGGAGGAAAAAACATAAAATAGAAAACAACAAACCCACGCAAGCTGGCAACCTTGACTTTAAAGATGCATCATCCACCAATGGCTACAAACTTCTTACAGCTGAATAACTGAGTTTGCCAACCAGCTTGGCCAAAAATAGGGAGTAAGGAAGAGTCCATCTGCAAATACAGCAGGAGCATTTTTCTGAAGGCTCCAGGATGCCTAATTAGCACACAGTGTATTCCTGAGATGCTGGACTGTAGGTATCTGTTACAGCCTGTGACACATTATTCCTTCTCTTCTCCTTTGGAGAAGAAAAAAAAGAAAAAATTAAAAAAAAAGAAGGACAAGAGAGAATTCAAGTTGCAAATTTAAAATGGAAGCTCTCTGGGGAGATCTGGCCTAAAAATTTGGATTTTTGCCTGGATGAGTTAACTCCTCCATTCCTGTAGCCTCAGAGCAATACTCAGAAACCTGGAGCACAGTGGGAACAGAGTCATCAGGACTAATTGTTAAACCATCTCCACGCTATCATTTTAAGCAAGGAGGAGAGCAGCAGCACTTGTCCTGAAGTGCACTGAGTAAATAACGTGAAGGAAACCACGGCGTAGCAGGTTTGATATCACCTAACCCTTTCACAAGGCTTGGTACAGTCCAAGTCCTCCCTTCTAATCCCCCTTCAAGTTCTTTTTCTATCAACCTGGTTTTGTGCAGGTCACACTGATCTCATTCAGCACCTTGGGATAAATCTTTTAATAGCCCAGAGAGAAGCAGCTTACTGCTCATCCAGTGAGATGATCTACAGCACTGGTCTGAACACCCACATGGTTTGGTCAGGATGGTTTGGGGGATCTAGAGGGAGAGATGAGAGCTACAGGCTCCTGCCTACCTTACCTTGACCAGCTACCTCCAACCTTCTACCAAATATGTGAGGCTGGTTCAGTATGATGAGCACACAGCTTCTTGAGTCTGCCAAGGTCCTAAATAGGATCAGCATATCCAAGAAAGAACCAAAACACAACCAAAGGTGCTTTGATGCATGCTTATGAATCCTGACGTCTAAGGAGATGTTGGAGTGTGCAAACCCAAGCACTTGGGGAGAGGAAGACATGTGTGTTCTACATCATCTCCATCCATCAAGACCAGGAGGACAGCTGTGATGATCTACAACAACTCCATCTATCAAGACATAACTGGAAAGATCCACGAAATGGAAATCTTTGGCTTTCCATGAGGTGGCTCCCATGGTTTTGGAGAGGCAGATTTGCTGGGAGAGTGAGGGGGGTAACAGAGAAATACCATCACAGCCATACCTCCATGTGCTCCCCCCATATCTAGAGAGGCCAAAAGGCCATGGCAACAGTGAGACACTCAAAATCAAAGCAAGACCCAAGTCCCACAAGGTGCAAACTCCCAAAACTCAGGCCCAAAAAAAACCCCTTGCCCCTCTTGCAATGCAAATAAACACTAAAAAATAGAGACTCAAGGGCTGTTTAACATTATTTTTTTCAAGCTAACCCATTTTAAAAGAGCTTTGACAGATTCTACTCATTTCCACATTAAAAGAAGTGTTTTTCCTCTCACTGGTGACTCATGGGATCACTGTTTATTAAGTAACTCTGTATAATATCAACATCTCCATCTCTAGTTTCATTTATATATATATATATGTTTAAAACCTTGTTAAGCAAATAATTACCTACACTGATTAGGTGAGAACATCACTGATAACCAATTATCCCTATTGATATTCTTGTTAGCCAAGTTCTTGTCAATTGTTTCCCTAATTATACTGGAAAATCTACATTTTCCTTAAATACTTTCAAAACAATGTTTTGAATTTAAGCTTTTCTAGAGCAAATCCTTCAGTTCTATGCATAAAACTCAAAAAACTCCTTTATTTTAGCCCTGGCTGGGCAATAATTTAAAGCATTAGAAGGAACTGATCTAAATTCTTGTGATTTTCATGGACTTTTCATGATTTCCATAGTAATTTATTTTTTTTAATATACTGAACTCATCCAAAATAATGCAATTTCACTTTCCCCAACTCAGGGGATGGAAATGGAAGAGGGACAATATCCCCATCTGTTTATTAACAGAACAGCTCCTAGGGAGATGTTTGCTACAGCCGTTCCCACAGGAGGAAATCTATATGCACACACACAGAGCAGTGCTCTCCACATTTTGTTGGCCCAGACCCAGAACATCTCCACTTGCAAGATTAAGATTTAACTTCAAGGCAGGAATGGTAAGAGAACACCCCAAAAGCCATAAACAGCCTCAGCTGTTGAGATGATATATTTTGGTGGTGGAAGGTGGCCAAGTAATGACCTCCCTGATCACTGAAGACCTCTTGATGACCCAGTGGGGTTATTTTTTCCAATATATTGTTATTCCCCACTCTGGAAAATGAGGTTGGGTCAGAGGTTTCCCATCTACTTTTCCCAAGCTACAAAAAACCATTTTTTTTATATGGATAACACTGAAGAGTCTCTGCAAAAATAAAAGCAGCAGATGTGTTAAGATGCCAGCTGCCATCTGATTTTTTTTTTTCCCCCCTGGCAAACAAACAAAAACCAATCCATAGCAAAGTGCTCCTTGCATGTGTATATATATATATATTTATTTATTTGTATATTTTTGTATATATATTATTATGTATATTTTATATATATATTTATATACATATACATATATACATACATACATATATATATATATACATATATATATATATATATATATATATATAAACCACAGAATCCCAGAACTGTCTTGACTTTAAGATCATCAAGTCCAACCATGAACTCAACACTGACCAGTCCCCACTGACCCATGTCCCTCAGCACTGTGTCTACACGACTCTTCAATCCCTCCAGGGATGGGGACTCCACCACTGCCCTGGGCAACCCCTTCCAATGCCTCAGAACCCTTTCAGCAAAGAAATTCTTCCTCAGATTCAATCTAAATATCTTTTTGGATGGGAACCAAGGCAGGAAAGCACACATTGGCAAAACATCCTTGTCCTAAAAGCCAAGTGTTTCTGCCCCAGTGAAATAAAATAAAATGGGGGAAAAAAATAAAATAATTAAAAAATAAAAATTGAAAGTAAGGTCTACAGGCCATGTCTTGATGTACCAGAGAACTCCTACACCTCTGAAGAGGAACATCACTCTCTCCCTGATACCCAGTGATGCCCAAACCCTATGACTACATCCTAATCCAGAGAGAGAGCCTGCAGAACCACTTTGATTCACCAAGGGATGACCCAAATAGGCAGGATCTGGCTGACGTTTAGCCCTGATGGGTCTGACTTGTTGTTTATTGTTCTTAAATTAAAAAAAAAAAGAAAATAATAAAATAAAAAAAAATTAAGGCTTTGAAACTAGGGCAGCATGTAGTTTGGGGGTTGTACACTTCCAGTTAATGAAAATTCAGACTTCAAAAGATAAACACTTCAAAGGGATTACAAAAGAAAAACTTAGACTTTAATCTCACTAAATAAATAAGCACAGTATGTACTGAGGCCCTCTGCAATGGAGCTTCTCAGTGTTTTCCACAAACTAAGGGCATATTGGGTCCCTAGTATTTCAAAAAAGGTTGAAGAAGTGGAACAGGACACCAGAAAAACCTGTACAAACTTCTTGCAGAGCATTAACCAACTGCAACCTCTGCTTTCTGCACAAGCCTTTGCCAGAAAACCTTCTAAGTCAAGGCCTTGTAACAGCTCTGAGAACCAGCATCTGCTACAAAGCTGTTGAGAACCAGATTCTCTCCTCCTCCCAAGCTAGGAAGCAACCAATACCAGTCATAAAGATATTCTTAATATTAGTAGGACTGTCCCACATTTCTGTCTGTGATGGCAGTGGTGGTGGTCACACATTGCCTGACTTCAGGTTGTACCTGCACTAGCACATCACAGCAGAGTCCCTTCCTACAAGTTGACCTCCTCAAGGAGATCATAAGTTACAAACTTAATCCCAGCAAGAGAATTGCCCATTTAGTTCATTTTCTACCTAAACATCAGTTTGCATCCTCAAAAGATAGCAAGAATAAGGTTCTGCAAGAACCCCAGGTGCCAGCTATGATGTCCAAGACAAAGATCAACCTACTATCTTTGTCTTGGCAAAGACTACTGGGGATGAACGAGGCACAAACAATTCAGTTCATGGTCAGTTCAGGTTCTTCTTAGAGACATATTCTGATATGGAGACCTAGCTGATAACAGATGAGAGTTGAAGGAACTCCATGAACTGTGCCCACCTGTTTTCTACATGACTGTTTACAGGAAACCAGTGCAACCAGTTCAAATGAGCTCTGCTTCACACTCAGAAAGCCAACAGAAAGCTGGATTTAGATAGAAAAGCCATGAGGACACTATGTGAAGTGTCCTCAAATAGTGTCCTATTTGAGGACACTTCACATACTTACCTGGAATGCTGCCTTGCCTAGACAGCTCCAGAATCAGAGAAACACAAAGTCATGTAGACCAAAGATTTCTGCACAAAGGAGACCAAAGTCACTTCAGATTATAAAATAACAGGTGAGAAATAAGACATCCAACATCTCCCCAGGCTTCCCTAGTTAGAAAAGTCCAAAGAGTACATGCTGCTTGCTTTAGAGCTTAACAGGACAAGGGGCAATGGGCACAAACTGGGACACCAGAAGTTCCAGACAAACTGAAGGAAAAACTTCTTCCCTGTGAGGGTGCCGGAGCCCTGGGCCAGGCTGCCCAGAGAGGGTGTGGAGTCTCCATCTCTGGAGATGTTCAAACCCACCTGGACACTTTCCTGTGCAACCTGGTGTAGGGAACCTGCTTTGGCAGGGGGGTTGGACTGGATGATCTCCTGAGGTCCCTTCCCACCCCACCAGTCTGGGATTCTGTGATTTTCTGAAGCACCACAGCCCTGAGAGCAGGCCAGTGCAGCAGAGACCATCTTTGCAAGCCATGGTTAGCTACAAGTGGCCAAAACACAAATCCTGCTCAAACCTTTTCCTGCTGTGGGAGTAGTTCCTATGCAATAAACCCTCTGTGGCTCATCAAGAGAGATCTCAAAACACAGCTTCCCTTTTGCCTTGCTTGGCTCATCTCCTCTATGCTATTCCTTATTTTTAACAAGCCCTATAAGCCCTATCTCACATATCTCCACTATTCTTCAACATAAATAAATCAATAAATCTTAAAAATCAGATGAAATCACAAACATGTTCTGAAGTTACTGGAAGAAGCAGGCAAAACATAGATAGGACACAAGGACTTTATATTAAGAGGAAACATGGGATACTTTTAGTCCTCTCTGCCAAAGACTTCCTGGAAACCCAAATATGAAGAGTTTTTTTCTTCTAGGGGATGGTGGAGAAAGGGGCAACAAGTCAGGAGTTGCTCACATCTGCAAATCTAATGAGGTTCTTGGCTTTTAAAAGTAACCAAGAGAAGTTTTAAGCAGACCAAGAGGTGTGAAACCCCATTCTTCCTGGCAGAGAAAGTCAACCATTAGCCACTCCAGAGACAGATGGTTGGAGGGAGTCAAAAGCATCCAAACAAGCTGGAAAAAAAAATGCATTAAGTGACATGGACAGAGCTGATCCCACCTCAGGGTAGCTGGTAGAGCTGTCAAAAGTCTGCTTCCATCTGAGTCTATGTGATAAGAGAGGCTCAAGTTGGGGTGCTCATAGGAAGATATCTCCTATGCTTGACAAGAAAGGCCAGCAAATGTCAGGCAAGGCAGGCTGGTGTTCAGCAGGCACAGAAACATTTATGGTACAGCCATGGAATAATGATGAATTTGGTTGCAAACAAAGCTGAAAGGGAGCTCAAAAAAAAAAAGTAGAAGAAAGATTGATAAAGGCTGTAACAGCAACACCCTGAATCCCCATGCCAAGGAGTTAATTAGTCCTATAAGCACATTTCCTTTATAAAGTGCTTTCTGGCTGAGAAAAGCTAGGAATAATCTCAGTGTTGCATCAGGGTCACTGACCATGATTAGAAATGCAAAGAGTTTCATGTGAAAAACTACAGCAGCCCAACTGCTGCACCATCATTACTCTGTGAGAGATCATACTCCAACCCTACTGAGCCAACACTCTGCTAACTACCAAACTAGAAACTGCCAGGAAACCAGTGGGCTTCAGCAGATGCCAAGTTTTGGTTTTACTGTCCAAGAACAAGCCAACTAGACTTTCCAGGAGAGCCTTGCCAGTATTGCCTTCAAGAAGCTGCTTGATATCATCCAGGAGGACCAAATAAAAAGAGGTCATAGCATGCTCTTTTGTCCTGTAGAAAGATGGGCTTGACATGCTGAAAAGTTCACTCAGACACCAGAATGTAGGTCAAATCATAAGAGTGGTGAGGATGTCCTAGTGCAGGGCTGAAATCCTCTGCCAGACCAACCAGAAGAGATGCCAATCACTTTGCTAAAGTTGTCCTGCATTCAAGTAGTATTCCAGCTAGCAGGGATGGTGTTGTGGGGAAGGAGAGCAGCATCCAGGACACAGTTAGGAGTTCCCATGTTACAATAGAGCAACATCCAGGACACAGCTGGGAGTTCCCATGTTACAACAGACAACCATTTATGATGGTAAACTGTGGAGAGACTACAGAGAGGAACCTCTGTCTTACAGCCAGACCAACCACAGAAACAGGCTGGGTGCAGGGGGTTTTACCAGGCATGGTCCTAAACACACACAAGTGCTTCTGATATCCTCAGACATGTACAGGCACAGTGACTCTGGTACACATCTGGTCTTGGACCATCAGCTCTACCACAAAGAAGACATGGAGATCACCTTAAAAGTCATCACAGCACATCACTTTGCAGCAGTGGTGAGCACTGTCTTGGCACCATGCCTGGTGGAGTCACCTTGGGACAGCATGTCAGAAACATTCAGACCAGCATGAGGACACAACAGTTAAAAAATAAACAACAGCTCAACAGTTAAGCTCAGGTGAATCAACACAAGGACCCAGACTGTACCAGGAGTGGCTGTTGATCTTGGCACAAGACATAGAAGAGGAGGTATCTGAGCCACAAAAGCAAAAAGACATGCAGGAAAGCACCAAATAGGTCTGGGAGAAGTTGAAATAGGAGGGATGTTGTGTCTTGACTAGGACACCCTATATTCAACCTGACCACAGAGACAGCCAAGGTGAGAGAAGAGAGGAAAAGCCAACAAGGCTTAGGAAAGTACAGCTAAGTGCTGAAGAAAACTCTGAAGGGGCTCAAGCAGAGACAAAGGCTTTTAAGGCCTTTCAAGGCAAGGTTGGATGAGGCTTTGAGCAACCTGGTCTAGTGGAAGGTGTCCCTGCTGCTGGCAGAGGGGGTTGGAACTGGATGAGCTTTAAGGTCCAACCCAAACCATTCCATGATTCCATGAAAAGATATTTAAGAAATTAAAAAGACTTCATAATATTTTCCTCTCCACAGACTCCAAGAGTTTTGCCATCTTCACCAAGCCACAAAAAAAAATTTACATCAAGCCTTATCCATTTTCACAGCATGTATTTTTGCTGGAGGAATTAAGTGGAAACAGAACTGGTTTTGAACGTGCACACCCTGACAAGTGGTTTCCTTTACAGACTGACTTTTCTCCTTCCCTCCCTGATTGCTCCTTCCCACCCCTGAAGAGCTTGCTGTAATCACACATGAATTGTACTAGCTGGTCCTCCAAGGGGTAGTTTTTATCTTCTCTGGAAGGTGTTAGCTAAAGCAGAAGCCTGGCCAACACATTGCTGAAGAGGGCTTGTCTTCTGCTTTCCCTAAGAGACGTTTCCTTGTTGTGCTGATGAGTCCTACACGAATCATGCCAACAGCACTCAACTGAGACCGAGCAAAACGCTTCCACGCTCACTGCACGCACTTTAATTGAAACAGTAAGGAGGAATAATAATAATAAAGACAAAAAGAAACCAGCAAGATTCATTTTACAATTAATAATCTTCGTGTCTGCTGTGCAACTACTATCCAGAGAATTAGGCATGAATGTCTCTGGCTTAATGAGAGGTGGAAAGTCCTAGTTAAATATGTTACAAGCTCTTTATTTCCTATGATTGATTCCTTCCATATGGCTGCAAGAAACATTCTTCAAAAAAAATAATGTTCTTAATCACCAGAAAAGCTAAATTAGCAAAGAAGCAAAACTTGCTTTCATATATTTGCTGCTCCTTCCCTCCCATTCTACATACAACCAACATTGCAACACAACACCAAAATACCCTCACTGATCACATTGGCATCAAGACCTGCACACCCAGGACCTATTCCCTCCACGTCTTCCAAGATGTTATTTCTACTTCCATTTCCAAAGCAAATATTCACTGTTCCACAGCGATTAGCTGCTGCTCTGTAGCTCTCTTGTTCTACAAGCCAGATCCTGTGTTGGCTTCCTACATCAAGAATGCATAAATTAATTTGATAAGACTCTAATCACACAAGCTCCTTCCCACTACAAACACACTGGATGTGCTGTGGCCAAAGTAATCAAAGAGAAGATAGTCAGCAGGATCTGGTGACGTGAGAGACTCAGAGAAGTCAACTCTGTCTCCCTGATTTCACCGAGTCATAGTGGTTGGAAAAGAGCTTTAAGATCACTGAGTCCAACCATAAACCCAAGACTACCAATGGCAACTCTAAACCATGTCCCTGAGCACCTTGTCTACCCATCTTTTAAATACCACCAGGGAAGGTGACTCCACCACCTCAATGGGCAGCCTGTAGAACTTCTGGCTCTAGCACTTTTTGTTTCCTTCTCATTGCAGCTGGACTGATTTGGAGAGATCCAGATAGACCATTTCTAAGAGCCTTACAGATATTTCCTTTTGGACAGAGCACTCCAAAAAGCCATGAGCTAACTGATGAAGCCCAGGAAAGTTTACCAAGCAAAGTCAGCCGGGATCAGGAGATGAATAGGAAAGAGATTGTTGACTGATCTTTATAATAAAGGCGTGGTGGGGTGGGAAATACCAAAGTTCTCAGCAAAAACAAGAGCAGGAATTCTTCATGTGATATAAAGAAACAATGGGAGCTGCTGCCTCGTGTCTGGGAATGCCAGATGTGACATGAGCTCTGAATGCAGTTTGAAAGGTTCATGGCTGACATGAGCACCACATCTCTCAGACCTGAAGATACTACTTCTGACTCAGGATGACTCTCAGTGCCAGAAGTATCTCTGAAAGGTTGCAGAAGGTCCCTCCTTTGAATTTTTCCAAGATCTGGCTGGACAAAAGACATCTGGTCTGAGCTCAGTGGTGACCCTGCTTTGAACAGAGTGAGATGGAGTAGAGCTCTCCTGAGGTCACCTCCAACCTGAGCAACCTGATGGGTCCAAGATTAAAAAACATCAAGTGCTACCCCCAACAAGAGCCTCAGCTTCCAGAATGGCATGCACACGTGGGTTTTTCAAGCAAGCAGCTACAGCACATCCAGAATCATGGAATGGTTTGGGTTGGAAGGGACCTTAAAGCTTATCCAGTCCCAACCCCACTGCCAGCAGCAGGGACACCTTCCACTAGACCAGGTTGCTCAAAGCCTCATCCAACCTGGCCGAGAACACTTCCAGGGAGGAGCAGCCACAGCTTCTCTGGACAACCTGGGACACTGTCTCACCACCCTCACACCAAACAATTTCTTCCTCACATCTCATTTCCATCTCCCCTCTTCCAGTTTAAAGCCATTTCCTCTTGTTCTATCATTAACTGCCCTTTTAAAAAAGCCCCTCCTCAGCTTTCTTGTAGGCCCCAAAGGGGTGGCCTCAAGGCCCTTTTTCTCACAAAGAGACTCCAAGTTTCCCATGTTGCCTCCCTCCCCACCAGCTATTCCAGTCTGTGATAAGATAATCCCCTCCTGACAAGCTGTCAGGGCAGATTTGCACAATTGGCTGTTTCCATTTCATCACCTCCACAACAGCTTTCTGCTCACTTGAAAAAAAGAACCCAAAAAACATGGAAACAAAAACAGTGTCAGAAAAATGAGATGTTCACACACCCCATCCCCTCTTCCATTCCTACTTTGATATGTTGACTTCTAACAGAGAGCAAGGGCTAACATCCAGGTTACCCCTCTTGTGTTTCAAAGATGCTCAAGTGAAGCACAGGTTTGTCTCACATTCCTAAAGGCTCTTTTGAGGAGTTACTGAAGTCTTTCCAGTTCTGTATAAATCAATCTCTGTTCAGTGTAAGGTGACAGATGTGACAGTTTTCCCCTCCCAGAGGATTTACACACTCAACTTAGACACTACACAGTGAAGGAAAAAATTGCATCTATGGAAACGAGGGAGTAGTGAGAGACAGGTTACAGCCACCCCACCACACAGTTACTCAATGCCAGGTAAATATTGTCTTGATGTGTGTGTTTCTCCAAACCTGGGAGTTGATCTTCAGGAAGACATGAATAAGGACAGAGTGATCTCACTGTCTGCAGTAGCATAAATCTTTCAGAAAGGAATTTTCTCAATTGACTTGGCAAGCTGTTGCAATGTTCTTAAATGCTCCTCGCTTTCCAAAGAGCATCTTAAAAAGCTGGTCAAGGTCATTCTGCCTCTGACATGGGAAGTGACACATCAAAGGAAAAGGAGAAAGGGTGAAATCAGGAAGGAAAACACCCCCCCATTCACAGGGTGACTCCCAGAGTTAACAGAGGAGATTCACAGCCATTTCCAACCCATGGCTGGAGATTCCTGTTCTAATAAAAACAAAAACCAAAACTCCATCTGCCAGTTACATCAGCTATTATCTTATTTTCCTTATGGAAAGAACCAGTCATGAGGGATTCATAAACTCATTTATAATGCAAATCCAAGACCTATTAGGCAAAGTGCTCTCAAGCATTTTGAGGACTTTTAATACAATGAGCATTAACCCACTCCATTCCTGCAACCTCCTCAGCATCAGTGACCCTTTTCTAGACAATTACCAGTAGCAATAAGGCCAAGAGCATCCTGGCTTGTATCAGGAATAGCATGTCCAACAGGACCAAGGCTGTCATGGTCTCTCTGTACTCAACACTGGTGAGGCTGCAGCACAAGTGCTGGGTTCAGTGTTGGGCCCCTGACTCCAAGCAGGGCCTGGAGGTGCTGGAGCGTGTCCAGAGAAGGGAACGGAGCTGGGGAAGGGTCTGGAGCACAAGTGTGCTGAGTTCCCGGCTGAGGGAACTGGGGGTGCTGAGCCTGGAGAAAAGGAGGCTGAGGGGAGACCTTGTGGCTCTGTCCAAGTCCCTTGGAGGAGGGTGGAGAGAGGTGGGAGTTGGTCTCTTCTCCCTTTTAGCAAGTGATAGGACAAGAGGAAACAACCTCAAATTGCATCAGGAGAGGTTTAGATTGGCTATTAGGAGAAATTTCCTCACCAAAAGGGTTCTGAGGCATTGAAAGGGGTTGCCCAGGGCAGTGGTGGAGTCCCCATCCCTGGAAGCATTTAAAAGACATGTAGATGTGGTGCTTAGGGACATGATTTAGAGGTGGTCTCAGCAGTGTTAGGTCAACAATTTGACTCAGTGATCTTAAAGGGCTTTTCCAACCAAAACAATTCTATGGTCTTGAGGCAAGACCTCAAGGGGTCCATTAACATATAGTTATGTAGTTTTGATGGAATTTCTTCCAGTCAGGAGCAGCTTATCCAAACATCTGGAGCAACTAAGCAGCAAGTCCCACAGGAGCACAGAGGCCAGGATGCAATAGCACCAATATTTCTCTTCTCTTCCCTGTAAAGCACTAAACTTTCTAGGAAATGGCCTCAGAAAAAAAAAAAAGAGAGGTTGAAAGGTCATTTTTAGGAAGCTCTGAGACATTGCAATAGTGTAAAGAAAATAAGAAATACCCAAGAGATTTTGACCAGGACATAGATCAGTTATGCAAACATTCAAGTAGCCCTCATAAGACTGACCACAGGGAACATGTGTTCCTTCAACAAGATGACCTTTCCTTTCCTACCTAGAAAGGCAGAGATGTCACCACAAAGACAACAAGGGCATTCCTCAAAGCAGACCTTTCAGCACCAGACAAAAACCACAATGAAATTAAAAAAGGCTTCCACACATCTTTTAATGAGTCATCCTCATGCAAGCATCAAGGAAACAAGAGAAGCACGTGGTAGTCTTCAAAGCTACTCTTGCTCTGAAGACAGAAGCACCCACCCAGGTGGGTCAGACACTTTATACATCTGGAACACAGCCCAAAATGCACCCACATCCCAGGAAATCAGAGATGGATTTTCTGGAGCACAGATCTCCCACAGAAATCTAATTCTATCTCACACACACTCTTCTCCCCCAGGGTTTATTTATTAAGAGGTTCCCAGGAAAATTACCCTGTGTAACTTGAAAGGGCAAGTCAGCTGCACACAAATACAGCATTTCCAGGATTAAATGGCTTTCTTTTCAGCTTACTTCACTTCCAATAAGTCACTTTGGGTTTTCATCTTCAGATGAAAGAGCCTACTTAGATAGAAACATTGAGGGAAGCTACTGTCTGCAGAAAACAGGCAGATTTCCTAGCCCAGAACTAAAAATATCTTTATTTTCCTAAAAAAAACCCACAGTGTGATTGCATAAGTGTCTCTGCTCCTGTGCTCTCCCTTATCTTTCCTTCCATCCCCAAGCAACAATGCCCTGGAGCATCAGCTTCTTCCAACCCACAAAGCAGTTCCACACTAGCAAGCTCTCCAGGAGAAGTTGCTGCCTGGTGGGAAAGGATCAAATGAATTTCCTCCTCAAGAGGAGCACAGTTCTAGTCCAGGTCACTGTCAAAAACTAGTCAGCATGTACAGCTGGAGACATGAAAGGATGGAAGTGGGAAGATGAAAGATCACAGAATCACAAAGTGTCAGGGCTTGGAAGGGACCTCGAAAGCTCATCCAGTCCAACCCCCCTGCCAGAGCAGGAACACCCAGATGAGATCACACAGGAAGGCGTCCATGGGGGTCTTGAACATCTCCAGAGAAGGAGACTCCACACCCTCCCTGGGCAGCCTGTCCCAGGGCTCTGGCACCCTCACAGGAAAGAAGTTCCTTCTCAAATCCAAGCGGAACCTCCTGTGTTCCAGCTCACACCCATTGCCCCTTGTCCTATCACTGAACACCACTGAGAAGAGCCTGGCTCCATCCTCCTGACACTCACCCTTCATATATTTATAAACATTAATGAGGTCCCCCCTCAGTCTCCTCTTCTCCAAGCTGAAGAGGCCCAGCTCCCTCAGCCTTTCCTCATCAGGGAGATGCTCCACTCCCTTCATCACCTTGGTGGCTCTGTGCTGGACTCTCTCCAGCAGCAACCTGTCCTTCTTGAACTGTGGGGCCCAGAACTGGACACAATATTCCAGATGTGGCCTCACCAGGGCAGAGTAGAGGGGGAGGAGAACCTCTCTTGACCTACTGACCACAGCCCTTCTAATGCACCCCAGGATGCCATTGGCCTTCCTGGCCACAAGGGCACGGTGCTGGCTCATGGTCATCCTGCTGTCCACCAGGACTCCCAGATCCCTTTCCCCTACACTGCTCTCTAGGAGATCATCTCCCAGCCTATACTGGAACCTGGTTCCCTGCCCAAGATCTGAAAGAAGTCCCAAAGAAACTAGAGTGCATTTGTTCTTGGGTACAGTTTTCTTGGTTAAAATGTAAAACATGGAGAGTACTTCACATTAAATACTTTGCTGGATGGATGGCCAAGCCAGTTGCTGTCATTTCTTGAACATATTGAGAAGGTCCTGAAAAAAATACTGGTGTATTCATCAAATTCAGAGAAAGCACCTCTGCAAGCATGAATTCAGCAAGAAATTTTAAGATTAGATAATTTATTTTAAGATAAAATAAATTAAAAAAAAACAAACACAAAAAAAAGATCACCAACTAACAATACTTTTCTTTTTGTTGCAATGGTTCTTCCAGATTACTGAAACTCAAGGGGAAATAAACATTAAAATTACTGTTTCCTGGATAAGCCCACTTGACTTCAAAGCCACCAGTATCCAGACTGGCTAAACCAGAAGGCTCTTAATTCCAAAAGGAAAGAGTTGGCCAAGATGCAAAGAAATTTAAAACTATAAAACTTTTTTTTTCCTAAAAATAAATTTTAAAAAAAGGTAACTTCCAGACTAGAGAAGTATATTTGGAAAGTATATATGGGAGCAGAAAAAAAAAGGGTTATTTATCCCTCTGCCATTCTGAGATCCTGTTGTAGAAGGTTGCAGAGAGTTTCTCAGCTGGGTAACTGCTCAGACTGGAGAATGGGAAAGGAAGATGCAATTAAGAAATATAAATCAGACAGAGGTATAAACACCAAGGAAGCTGTGCCTGATGCTGAAAAGACACAGTAGGAGGGAAAGGAGCATCTATTTTATGCAGTGAGGAAGAAGAAGAGGAAGAATCCCAACTCACCACTCATACTTCAGGTCACTAATGGGAAGATGTGCAGCAGGAAAATACAAGGACTGCATTTAGCAAGAATTAATTTACTCAGATGTGCACAAAGTTGTAACCTAAAATACTCTCTATTAACAGGGTAAAGAGTTA
The DNA here is from genome assembly GCA_907165065.1 of Caprimulgus europaeus. The sequence continues at coordinate 123,675,850 of OU015523.1, forward strand.
CTTGAGGAGCAGGAAAAATATCATTCACCAGGAACAGTAATTTTTGGATGCTGTTGTTTGTACCAAGTTAATAAAATCCCCTCAAGCACCCTCCAAGCCAACAAACCTTCCCCTCAAGGTATTCCAGGGTAAGAAACTCTTGAGGTCAATCCCTTTCCCAGTCCTTACAAGGTGTTTATAGTGTCTAACACAATCTCCCCATTTATAAAAGTGTCCAGGATGCTGCTGGTCTTCAAGGGTTCATTGAAAGCACAAGGGATCTGGCATAAGAAGTTAGCAGGTTAATCTATCATCATCATCAGAAGAGACAAATGGGGGGGGAAAAAATGTAATAAATTTGTGTTCTTCATGTCTTTGTTCCCAAATCTGTCAATCTAGGTGTTTCTGCATGTCTTAAGAACTATTTACAACTGAAAACAGGGAATCCAACATGAATGCTCAGTCTGGAGGAATTTCAGACCTCCAATTTTCCCTGCATCCATGAGATGTGAGCATCAAGGTCCAGGTAAAGCATGGGAGATAACAAGAGCTTCCACACTACTTGCCAGAACCAGAAGACTTTCTTTCTCAGCTAGAACACAGTTTCTAAACCAAGACTGATATCTTCACATCAAGATTAGAGTGCAGCTGATGTGTGACAGCAGGTCTGTCTGGCTCACAGTTGATGTGACAGTCACTTGAGTTTCTCTGTCAATCTCCAGCAGACCATTACCTCCAACAGGTCCTTCTTCATTCCCAGGAGAATGATCCTATTTTGGGGATCTGTGGACTTATCAGCAATATGTTTGACTAGGGTTGGTTGTTTTTTTTCCCCCTCCATCTCTGCTATCTCTTAAGCTGGTTTAAGAAGTTAAGTTTATATAACTCCTAACCTTATGTAAGAGTTCTTCTGGGTTACAATGGGAAGGAAGTACTTTCTTCTGACCTGAATTCTGGCATTATTAGCACATCTTCCAGATCTCTATCAGCCTCACTGAAACCACTCATTTCAGAAATGTAAAACAAAACACTTAGCTCCCTCAAATTGAAGTATTTTAGATACTAGACCACAGAGTGCTTTCCTAACTAGACAGTGGCTGTTTCTCCTGAAAAGGAATAATTGAGAAACAACACCTGAAGGAGCATCTTACCTTTTCCAACATGGTCAAACCACAGCTCAAATATCATGTAAATCTAATTTCAGAAGCTCTTAAGCCAAAGAAGCTGGGGAGAAACAATACATGCAAGTCAGCAAGAAGCTGATCAAGAAATCCCAAGGGTGGATGAGACAGAAGACACCTAATTGATGAAAAAAGTCATTCTAATCTCTGCACCCATTAGAGGTAATTGAGTTAAATTAATTATTTCCCTCAGCTCTTCTAAACCCATAGATGTCAAGTGAGGGAAATGAATCAAAATTTGCATATTCTTCCTGCCCTCTTCAGTTGAGCCACTGATTTTACTACTTTTATTTCAAAGCAGGTCAAAAAGAAATCTAAGCAATTGCTAGAAAACTTCTCCTTTTCCAGCCAATTCAAACAACACCACTTGAGTTTGTTTTTTTTTTTAATTTGTTGGGAATAACCCCAGGCACCAGGACAGGTTGGGGGTTGACCTGCTGAAAGCAGCCCCACAGAGAAAAACCTGGGAGTGCAGGTAGATGACCAGTTGCCCATGAGCCATCAATGTGTCCTTGTGGCCAGGAAGGCCACCAGTGTCCTGGGGGGCATTAAACAGAGCGTGGCCAGCAGGTCAAGGGAGGTTCTCCTCCCCCTCTGCTCTGCCCTGGTGAGGCCACATCTGGAGTGTTGTGTCCAGTTCTGGGCTCCCCAGTTCCAGAGGGACAGGGATCTTCTGGAGAGAGTCCAGTGGAGGCCACAGAGATGCTGAGGGGCCGGAGCATCTCCTGTGTGAGGAGAGGCTGAGAGAGCTGGGACTGTTCAGCCTGGAGAAGAGAAGACTGAGAGGGGATCTGATCAATGTCTATAAATATCTAAAGGGTGGGTGTCAAGAGGATGGGGCCAGACTCTTTTCAGTGGTGGCCAGCGACAGGAGAAGCACAAGCACAACGGGCACAAACTGGAACACAGGAGGTTCCACTTAAACATGAGGAAAAACTTTTTTACTGGGAAGGTGCCAGAGCCCTGGGCCAGGCTGCCCAGAGAGGGTGTGGAGTCTCCATCTCTGGAGATGTCCAAACCCACCTGGACACTTTCCTGTGCAACCTGGTGTAGGGAACCTGCTTTGGCAGGGGGGTTGGACTGGATGATCTCCTGAGCTCCCTTCCAACCCCACCAGTCTGGGATTCTGTGAATTGCACACCAGTCAAACACACAGCAGAACCTAGATCCCTTGGCTCACACTTTTCCAAGTTCACTTATGGGAAGAGCATTCACACAGAAGTATCTGAGACAAAAACATTTAACTCCTTTGGAGCATGGATTGGAAATACTGATGGCCTGTGGCCCTGGATACATGCTTGTGAGCCTTCATTTCTTCATCTCATCAACCAAGGCAAAACATGGTACTGTTCTGCAGAAAACACAGATGGACTGTGTTGTCCATTGCACCAGTAGGACCAGTGTGACCAGTTCTAGGTTGTCTCCTGCCCAGAGCTGCCACTGACACACTGGTGTTAACCACACTGTGTAAGAACATTGGTGAGCAAGGTACATCCATGGGCTGAATGATATCACCTCAAAGTATCCTAAGGATCACGAGGGTGGTGAAACAGGGGCACAAGTTTCCCAGAGAAGTGGTAGAAGTTCCATCCCTGGAAATATTCAAGGTCAGGTTGGACAGGGCTTTGAGCAACCTGATTTGGTTGAAGATGTCCCTGCTCATTGCATGGGGGTTGGATTAGATGACCTTGAAAGGTCCCTTCCAACCTAAATTAATTTCTGATTCTATGAAAACACAGGAAGCAAATAGAACAAACTATTGCTTACTAGCCAACATGGAAAAAAAAGGCTTTTCAGGAACTTAAAAGACCAAAGGTGTTGCATTTCCTTCACAGACCCATGCCAATTTTTCTCTCATGCATCAAGGCACCATAGAGAAACTAGGAACCATGTGCTCAGGCAGCTTCCACACAGGAAAGAAGTTTTGGAGAGTTGTCTCTGCCTCTTGGCCAGGGAGAGCACAACACAGTGACCTGGGAAAAAATGACCATGACTCACACTGTGTTCAGAAAGGACTTAGAAAGAGGACTCAGGAAAATTTAGTGTTTTCCCTTTTTTTCTCCCCCCTTTCTAAATGGATATTTCCATTAGAGAAACAAAACACTTGACCAAGCTTTAAAGCAGCCTCAGGCTTACAACCAACGTATAAACTCCAAAAGAGTGTGGCTAGTCAGGATGGAAACATCTTTTCCAGCAGAAACCACTCAAACTATCAGTGTTGGCCAAACTGCTGTAAATCATCATCATCTCCATCTTTAATTCTGGCTATTAACTTCTAAGCTTTCACAGCAATTCTATATATTCCAGCAAGTTGGGGTTTTGGATCATGCTGCTTTCCAAGAATGTCCATTTTCTCTTTAGCACTACAGCAATTTCAAGCTCTTGAGCAGGCTGTGAGACTTCAGTTAAGAAAGATCTCATCCTTTAGCTTGGATCTTCCTCAGTAGTATTTAAAAAATAGGTAATAACATTTTCACTAGGCTAGAGAACTTTGTCCCAGTATTACGAATATCTCACAAAATCAACTTGGATTTTATGTATTTTCAACTGGAGTTGTTTGCTGTTCAATCTCCTGCCAAGCCCTCAAGAGCTTCAGATTTTCTCCTTTTTTTGTTCCATTTAGTATTGACTAACTAAAGCCTGTTATATTTCTTGCAAACAGCTGATACCACCTGCTTCCAGCAGCAGGGACAAGAGCGAGAGCGTCGCGCACCCGTTTCTATTCCGGTGACGTTACGCAAGCATCATCTTCACACACCACCTACACCTCAGTCCTCAACCTGTTTGGCTTCACAGCATCCCTCTAGAGTGAAAACAAGGAGGCAGCTCCATGTCTTGTCTAGCTCCATCTTTCAACAGGCTGCTCGTGTTTCTTTTCACAGCTTCACAAGGTTTTGTTCCCCAAGCTGGAGAAGTATCTTTGCCACCTAGCACTTGTTCAGCCCATAGGTTTGAACCCAGCATATGCAGCTTGCTCAGCACACTCAAACTAAAAGACCCCTCTCTCTGCAACAAGTGGCTCAGTTTTTATGGAGATGTAAGCATGACTTCTCTTAAATCTCTCCTTGAGCTCAAAGTAGACATTTTAAACACAGGCTCCTGAAAGCCCTTGGGTTTTCTCCTTAACTGACGTGTCAAAGCTGCTGTTTTTCAAACTTGCAGATGAAAACCCAGGCTATTTACTATACAGATCTGCAAATTTGACAAGCTCAGCTTTGGTGGTTGACCACAAGGCACAAAAAAAGTAATCACAGATACAGAAACGTGATTTAGAAACAGTAGAGAGGGACAAAGCCAGTCGTTCTTTGGTAATGAGCTGCTTAGTAAGCAGTGACTTTCCCTACCATGGGATTCTTTCCAATAGGATTCAAGGGTAGTTTCTTCTCAAGTTCTGAAGCTTCATAAAAGGTCATAACAGTCTTGCCCAAAACACTTCAACACATGGCAGGAGATAATCCTGCTGGCAATCTGGTCATAGCTGCACAAAGCTCCGTGTGATCCGCAGCCAGTACATAGCTAGATTGCACCCAACCTCAAGATAATGAGTACAACTCAACATTACACTGCTGTCTGCTGACTAGACCCAGGGTAAACCCAGCTTTGTGTCCAGCCAACACAAAACAGGCTGCTTGAGGTCCCATCATAAAGTCCCTCAGTGGTTGTACCATTAGGTGACACCACCTGTTAAAGAAAGTAGCATGGAGGGAACACACCATATTTCAGACACCCTTTCATACAGGGAAATTGTTTTGCTTTCTTCTGTAGTGAGATCAAAAGAGTTGACATGACCCTCAGCTAGTAAACTCCAACCCTATGCCACCACTTTCACATCATCTTCCTCAATTCCTGGTTCCTTTTCCAGAGACTTCAGGAACTAGACAAGATGCAAAGCAATGGGATCTCCCAGGCTTGCTTGGAAAAAGATGCAAAGGCTTCACTTATTATGTTATCATCACAACTCAACTCCCTGTAGCTTGTTTTGTCTGTCCCAAGAGACCTCTTCTACAGAGCAAATGACGTCAAGACACATCCATCCCATAGCAGCACAGTGGTGTTCTCACAGAACATGTTGAGAGCTTTGTGCACAGATGTTCACATCTGAATTCTCTGCTGGGAGGACAAGAAAAGAATGAAGACTTGGGGATTTTATTGATGTATTTTTTATTATTATTATCATTATTTTTTTTTAAAGGGAGTGATCTAAATGGCTACGAACTCCTGCATCTTGCAAAGGTCAATATCCCTAATCTTCAGAGCTTCCTCCAGGAAGCTTCCTTCAGGACAAGCAAAACATCCCAACAGCAGCATTCCTCAGAGCATCAGCTCCAACCCCCTACCAGAATCCACAGGTATCACTGAAGGAAGAAGCAGAGCACACAGAGCAGATCAGAGAACAAATGAGACAACAAATCACCAAGTCTTTCATAACAGCCAGAGTGTATTTAATAGCAAATCACATCCTTGTCACTCTGCTCTTACAGAAAGAGCTTGAACCTACCACCATACAGGATTTTCCCTTTTTTCCTCCCACTCAAGCTACCAAGTGGAAGTGATGGAAACAAAGCCCTAGAAGGAAGAGGCTCTGACATGCTCACAAGCACCTAGAAGTGTAGCAGAAGGCCACAAGAAGGTTTATAAACATCTTCTACAGCCCACCTAAAAAGGACATTATTACAGTTACTGAACTTAAAAGTCACTTCTTCCTCCCAGCCATTAACCTGGGTCTGATGCATTCTGTGGTAGGTGGCAGAAGAAACATATCTTGGTTGCTTGGTAGCCCAAACCTTTCCCTACACACCCTAGAAACCCACCAAACATGACAAGATACCATTTTTAGACATCAGAATAAGTCTGGGTTTTTTCAGGAGAGCTCAAAAAGTGGCACACAAATTTCATATCACACTGAAGGCTGCAGAACCAACTGAATTATCCGTTTTCCCCTAAAAAAAATAAAGCTTAAGCAATCTGCTAGAGCTGAGCACTTAAACATAGAGGGGGAAAAAAAAAACAGGTTTAGGATTACAGAATTGTCTGGATTGGAAAAGCCCTTTAAGATCATCAAGTCCAACCATGAACCCAACACTGACCAGTCCCAAACTGACCCATGTCCCTCAGCACTGTGTCTACACGACTCTTCAATCCCTCCAGGGATGGGGACTCCACCACTGCCCTGGGCAACCCCTTCCAATGCCTCAGAACCCTTTCAGCAAAGAAATTCTTCCTCACATCCCATCTCAACTGCCCTGGGCACAACTGGAACCCATTTCCTCTTGTCCTATCAGTCCCAGTAAATCCAGTGCCAACATCCACCAGACCATCCCAGTCTCAATGATATTATTTAAAAGAACATGCTTGCATTTAATGTCAAGTGAAAAAAAAAGTCATCTCTACCCCATTAACCTTTGTCATTGTTGTGACAGGTAACTCTCCTGACACATCTCCAGCACAAGAGTCAGCAGAAGCACAAGAAAATCAGAGCTTTTAAGAGAACAGTCAATATTGTAGGCAAGAAGTTTGAGATTTGCATATTTTTAACTGCATATCATCCTCTGCTATGGAGGCTGAAGCACTGGCCTCCCAAAGACAGGAACTGTTAGCAGCTTTTCTCCTCCTTTATGGAGTAAATACTCTCCAGAACAGTTTCTCACTATTGAGTCCTTTATTTTTAGCTTGGCAGCTATGAGCTCAAGATCATCTCCATCTTTGTATTATGACAGTCCTGAATTTTTGCTTCAAGTTAAACACCAGTTTATTAGCTGAAAGAAATTTCCAGCTGCAGTTATTGCCTGGTAGGAACTAAACTGATATCCATTCATCATCCTCCTACTTACAAGGCAAGATCTCACAAGAAAGCTGAAGCTCATCATCGATTTCCTGCATAAATCAGGTCCTAGAGGCAGTAGAAACTCATTATATATTTCAATCTTGTCAGGCTTTGAAATTCTCCTCACAAGATGGTTTAATGAACACAATTTGGAGACTTGCAACAAAACTGGAAACAGGAGGTGGCCAAGACTTCACCTGCACAACAGCTCAAACATTTTCCCTGTCATTATTCATGCAACACAGAGAAGAGATTCCAGATTGGTAGATTTATGCAGACTCAGAAGCCACTGAGTTATTCTTTGCAGCAATCTGTGTGCTGTTGAGCACACGTAGAACAGGCTGTTCACCAGGACACTTGCCCGGTGTACAAATATCACTTGAGCCTCAACTGCTGAATTGAGAGAAGTGAGAAGTTTAAGAGTGCAGAATAATACTGGTTTATTTGAACCACACCTGAAGGTGAAGGGAAGGTCAGATGCAACACAACACAGAGAGAAAAGCTCTTTATAGAGACAAGGATGTTGAGCAAAAGGCCAACAAGACCTTCACAGCATTCTTGTTTGACCGCAGCATCATCCAGGGACTAGAGCCACATCCCACGGTTTTAAAACCAGTACTTGATTTCACAGGATCCCCGAATGGTGGGGTTGGAAGGGACCTCAGGAGATCATCCAGTCCAACCCCCCTGCCAAAGCAGGTTCCCTACACCAGCTTGCACAGGAAAGTGTCCAGGTGGGTTTGAACATCTCCAGAGATGGAGACTCCACACCCTCTCTGGGCAGCCTGGCCCAGGGCTCCAACACCCTCACAGGGAAGAAGTTTTTCCTTCAGTTTGTCTGGAACTTCTGGTGTCCCAGTTTGTGCCCATTGCCCCTTGTCCTGTCACTGGCCACCACCCAGAAGAGCCCGGCCCCATCCATGTGGCCCCCACCCTTCAGATATTGACAGACATTGATCAGATCCCCTCTCAGGCTGCTCTTCTCCAGGCTGAACAGTCCCAGCTCTCTCAGCCTCTCCTCACATGGGAGATGCTCCAGGCCCCTCAGCATCTCTGTGGCCTCTGCTGGACTCGACTCTCTCCAGAAGATCCCTGTCCCTCTGGAACTGGGGAGCCCAGAACTGGACACAACACTCCAGATGTGGCCTCACCAGGGCAGAGTAGAGGGGGAGGAGAACCTCCCTCGACCTGCTGGCCACGCTCTGTTTAATGCCCCCCAGGACACTGGTGGCCTTCCTGGCCACAAGGACACACTGCTGGCTCATGGCCAACCTGCTGCCCACCAGCACAGCCAGGTCCTTCTCCACATTTCCCTCTTTATTTTGCTGGAAGTGATGAAGGAAGTGTATCACGGCCACAAAGCCAGGTTACCTCCAAAGTCCATATAAACTGCGATGGTTGAGTGCCCTGGGTGGGGAGGATTAGCTATGTTCATGCACACACACACATGCAGGATGTGTTTTGTCTCTGAGGGTTTTTCAGCCAGAAAGACAATAGCCAATTTTTGCAACACTTCTTCTCCCCAGATGATCTTTTACACACCCACATGCCACACCACTCTGAACAGCCGTTCTCAGCAGGTAAACACGTTGCTTTTAAAACACAACAGCGTGGTCATTGCAATTCCCAGACCTCCCCTCAAAGTAAGTTCTTCCAACAATTCAAAAAGACTCAGACTCTGTCTTATATTGTTCAGCCTGGAGAAGAGGAGACTCAGAGGAGATCTCATGGTGGTCTGGAACTTCCTCCCAAGGGGAAGAGGAGGGGCAGGCGCTGAGCTCTTCTCTCTGGCCACCAACGCCAGGAGCAGAGGCCATGGCAGGAAGATGTGGCAGGGGAGGGGGAGGTTGGCCATGAGGAAAAGGTTCTTGAGGCAGAGGGTGGTGGAGCACTGGCACAGGCTCCCCAGGGAGGTGCTCATGGCCCCAAGCCTGACAAGATTCCAGCAGCATTTGGCCAAGGCCCTCAGGGACATGGTGTGAATGTTGGGATTGTCCTGTGCAGGGACAGGAGTTGGACTCCATCATCCTGGTGGGTCCTTCCAGCTCACAGCACTCTGATTTTATTATATTTACTTTTAAGCAGCTTTCCTACTGTCAAGGCATGAACATGCAAAAAAAACCCCAAGGAGAGAGATCAAACAGCAGGGCAGGATGAGGAGAAAAAAATTCAACTCCCAAAAGGTCATTCTGGGGCAGAGACATCTCAAAGCTGCTGACACTTTTTGGCAGCTAAACATTAGCAGAGGAGGCACAAATGGGAGCAGACGTGACATCGCCTGCTATTTGCAGGAGACTTGGACAGATTCAGGTTGCAGTTTCACTTGTCTAAAGCAGATTCACCAGGTTAAGCCACACTGAAATTTTCTTGGAAAAAGCAAGGCATTTTTTAGGTAATTATATGTATATACTAAAATAAAAAAATAAAATATAAAATAAAATATAAAATAAAATATAAAATAAAATATAAAATAAAATATAAAATAAAATATAAAATAAAATATAAAATAAAATATAAAATAAAATATAAAATAAAATATAAAATAAAATATAAAATAAAATATAAAATAAAATATAAAATAAAATATAAAATAAAATATAAAATAAATATAAAATAAAATATAAAATAAAATATAAAATAAAATATAAAATAAAATATAAATAAAATATAAAATAAATATAAAATAAAATATAAAATAAAATATAAAATAAAATATAAAATAAAATATAAAATAAAATATAAAATAAAATATAAAATAAAATATAAAATAAAATATAAAATAAAATAAAATATAAAATAAAGCAAAAGTCTCAGTGAAATATTAGCCCTACTTAAAAAAAATAGTAAAAAACTCATTAAAACAGTGATTAAGTTGCACTAATATAGTTTCTATAATTTCTATCCATACATCTGTCTTCAGACCACACAATTTGCTTTAGATTTCAGATTGACAAAAAAAGCCAATAGAAAATATTTGCTGTAGAGAATAAACCACAAAAGCCCACAGCAAAAGTCACCTACACAGAGGAAGAAAGACCAGAATTGTGCATCAGGATTTTCTTTTCATCAAAGGTTGAAACCCTCCCCTAAAAAAAAAAAAAAACAACAAAAATAAAAACACACCACCAAAACCACCCAATTTCAGGAAGTTATGTTACATTTCACTTTCTGGCCAGATTACTGAAAAAAACTGTGACAGATGCTGAACTACACAGGAAACTGAACTTTGTTTTCAACTGGGGAGAAGGAACAGCCATGAGAGCTAGAAAACCTAAAGAAACCCTCTCCACTCTCAAAACCAGAGACAAATTGGCATCATGCTACGAGAGGTAGCACAAACCAACCTAGATTTCTGCAAACCTCTGGAAAAAAAAGAAATAAAATTAAATTTTAAAAGACATTATGATGAGTGGTGCCATTTTACACCTTAAAACCTACAGGTTCATGCAAGGATGCTCCTCACCACACAACCCATGAGCTAACCCCACTCTCCTGTGCCATCCTCTGTGTTAGACACCTCATCACACCAGACCTCATCTGGCACATCTTATTTCAGAGCACTGCTGCAACAAAGCTCTTTATCCTCACAGTGCACAAAAAACCCAGGACAAAACAATCCTTTGACAGCCCTATAGCCACGCTCGGATCCTTCACCGCTTGCCACAAGCCTGCTGAGCTCCATTTCTTCCCTCCCCACCTCATCAGGACATTGCAAACCAGCAACCAAGCACACAGAGAAGCATTGAAAAAAATCTCACCATCACACTTGCATCATGGATTATTTCATCCCAATTATTTGCTCTTGTCATGGAAAAAAAAAGGAAAAAAAAGGAGAAAATTTAACTCCTGATTCAGATGATACAACAGCCAAAAATGAAGATGTTGCCCTAAGTCTTTATTTCAGATTATTTAATTTTTTTTTACAGCCCTTCAGAGTCTGAGGAGTCTCCACAAGTGTTCTTGGAGGAAAGACAGGCATTAAAGCCCAATTATATATCTGAATTTAAGACTCTGATTCAGGGGAGCCCGAGGAACACCCACGTACAGGAACAGTTTGTTTAAAAAGAAGACCTGAGAGAAAAAAAAAAAACAGAAGTGTGCAAGTTCTGAGGAGAAGCCGGGCAAAGAATGCAAATTCTGACCTACTTCTCCCTCCTGGCTGGGAGAGGGCACGAGGCAGCTGCTATTGCTGCTCTGCAAGCACAAGAGATGAGCAGGAACTCTGCCAACACTTCTGCAGTGATGCCTCTTCCAGACATAAGCTGCTCTGCTTGCAAGGCAGAGGTAATTGTCCTTCTGCCCAGGCAACAAGACCACAACCATCCAGACCAGGAGAGGATGAAGTCAGGATGAGCAGGAGTCTCTGAAGAGCCTGGATTGAGCTCTCATGTCAGCAGTATTACCCACTGGACTCCTCTGCCAACACCCACCTTAGTTCCACTACAGGTAGCATAAGGAAAGAGCAAGGTCTTCCAGGTAAGTGAGAGGTCATAAAGCCTCTCAAAACCAGCCTTCAAGATGGGAAGGAGGACAGGGACAAAGCCATTGAGATGATGGACACATTGGCTCTACTGATACACCAACTGGATGCCCATGCACAGCAGTGTGTTCTCTGATCAAGATCCACATGAAGACCATCCACTCTACAAGTGCAACAAGCCCAAGGTGCAAGGAAGATACCAGAGGAGAGGAATAGGAGCCCAGAACAGGAAGGGTTTCACTCAGCAAGTCCTCCACTAGAAAAAGTTTCTCACTCTTACTATGCAAGCTGAGGCTCTCAAACCAGATCTTCATGCTGGACTATCTACCCAAGAGCCACCAACCTGCTGCAAGGACAGTCTACAGGACAGTCATAGAATCCCAGACTGGTTTGGGCTGGAAGGGACCTTAAAGCTCATCCAGTTCCAACCCCCCTGCCAGCAGCAGGGACACCTTCCACTAGACCAGGTTGCTCAAAGCCTCAGCCAACCTGGCCCAGAACACTTCCAGGGAGGGGGAATCCACAAATTCTTTGGGCAACCTGTTCCAGTGTCCGACCACCCTCACAGTGAAGAATTTCCTCTTCATATCTAATCTAAACCTTCCCTCTTTCAGCTTAAGGACATTTCCCCTTGTCCTGTCACTAACTGCCCTTATGAAAAGTCCCTCCCCAGCCTTCCTGGAGCCCCTTCAGGTACTGGGAGGCCACTGGAAGGTCTCCCCAGAGCCTTCTCTTCTCCAGGCTGAACAGCCCCAACTCTCTCAGCCTGTCCTCCAGCCTTCAGCCACTTCACAACCCAGCAGGATGGAGTCCAGTCAGACCAGTTACTGCAACCAAAGGTGAAGTGGAAGCACTGGCATTTATGCACGATTCACCCTACAGTACTTCCCACATCAGAAGATTCACGTTTTCTATGCACTTGCAAAAACTGAGAGCACCCTTCAGAAGGAGTCATTTGAAGTCTTCCTCCCAAGCTATTCCACACAACTTTCTATAGGAGAAAGCCTTTCAAATAAAAAACACCTCATCTGATCTCACACAGACGTGAGCTGATTGGATTATCCATCAGATGAGGTTAAATGAGTCCCAGAGACGTGTTATTACAAAATATTTTAATTAAAGCACCAAGTTGTTTTCTCACAAGGTGATATAGAATAAATGCAACCAAGAAGCAAGAGCCATCAACTTTACATCGATGGAAGTGATTCTGCCCCTCTACTCTGCTCTCCTGAGACCCCACCTGCAGTGCTGCCTCCAGTGCTGGGGCCACCAACAGCACAAGGACATGGAGCTACTGGAGCCAGTGCAGAAGAGGCCACGAGGATGATGCCAGGGCTGGAGCAGCTCTGCTGTGAGGACAGGCTGAGAGTTGGGGCTGTGGAGCCTGGAGAAGAGAAGGCTCCAGGGAGACCTTCTAGTGGCCTCCCAGTACCTGAAGGGGCTCCAGGAAGGCTGGGGAGGGACTTTGGCCAAGGGCAGGGAGTGAGAGAACAAGGGCTGATGGCTTGAAAGTGTCAGAGGGGAGATGGAGCTGAGATGTGAGGAAGAAATTGTTTGGTGTGAGGGTGGTGAGACAGTGTCCCAGGTTGGCCAGAGAAGCTGTGGCTGCTCCTCCCTGGAAGTGTTCTCGGCCAGGTTGGATGAGGCTTTGAGCAACCTGGTCTAGTGGAAGGTGTCCCTGCTGCTGGCAGGGGGGTTGGAACTGGAGGAGCTTTAAGGTCCCTTCCAACCCAAACCATTCTATGATACATCAGCCATAGATCCAGCTCATTTCACAGTCACATTTTACTTCACCCAGGGCACACAATGCATCTAGCTTTTGCCCTCAAGCTCACATTTGGTGCTGGTGCTTCTAGACCAACACTTGGGAGGAGCTTATTGGGTGTGTTCCTGGCTTATTACATCCAACTGAAAAAAAAGAAAATCAGGGAAGCACTGAGCCCAGCAGTTTTCAAACAGCTCCAAGTCTCAGCACATTTCCAGCTCTAGCATAAAGACACACGGTGCCCACAGGGAGTCAAAGCTACCTGCCAAATTTCAAGCAGTGGGATCACAAACAGCATTGACAGTCCCACATCCCAGCAGGAGAATCAAGCATCTAAAATTATGTCCAGCAATACATTTCCAGAAACACACTGATTTCTCATCAGCTCTTGATGTGCAAATACTATCATCTCTTATACACATTAATCTTTAACACTATAGTCTAAGGTATATTACTCAGCATCTCCCAAACCTTCTGGTTGCCATAAATGCTGTTCCAGATAGAGACATAAAATCTTTGCTGGGCTGGCCAACAATCACCTTTTCTGTCCAAAGCCTACTGTAAATTCTGATTATAGAGGTGGCTTTGTTCAGCCAGTCTCCTTCTTTTCCCTTGGGAAACCTAGATGTCAAAAGACCAATAAATGCTGGTAATTTATTATGTGGAAAGACAGTCACACAGCTAAGAGAGAACTGAGAGTTAAGGTGAGTTTATGTTTGAAATGGTCAGAGCCTTGTGGTGGCAAATCAGATTTGTTGCTCCTCTGTTTATATATGCACAGAAATATTTTGGGGGTGAAGGGATGTGAAGTAGAGAAGGATTACCAGCATCACAGGAGCATTGGGAAGAAAGATATAATTGAGGTTTAAAGGCTGTTCAGGGATTGTGTTGCAAGAAAATAAAGAGGAAAAAAACAAACAACCTCAATTTACCAGGAATCAGATAGCTCCAATTTAAAGAGTCTGTTTATCAACATTGATTAAGGAAAGATTGGTTTCTTCCTAAAGGGCAGCAGGTACATCACCACAAGTCCTTAGAGCTCACATCTCTCATTAATAGATGTCACTACCCTGGGCTCTGGAGGCATCTCTGGTTTAATTTTCATGTTTAAATAAATAAGAATTAGATCCATGATATTTGAGGTTCTCCCAGCATCCAAGTAATCCTCCAGCAGACAAGGGATTTGATACCTTGTCCATCACCTATGCAGACACCTATAAGCACAACCTGCCAGATGATCACTCATTTCTCCTCAGCCTCTCCTCAAGTGTCCAACCACCACCTGGATAATTCACTTGCCTGTGCCTTTTCTGTAGGGCTGCAGTCAGAGCACACAGGGAAGCATTAAGCACAGCAAGCAGAACAGCTTTCTCCAGCTTCAGGAGGATGCAGTGTACAAAAAAATCTCCATCTCCCACCCTACAGAAGAATGAACTGAGATGTTAAACAAAGCACTTCATCCTTCCCACCAAAGCCAGCCTATGAACAGCCCAAGAGCTTAGACAGGTATCTGATCTGTGGGAGAGCTTCAAACCTGTGTTGTTTTCCTCCCACCTGCCTTGTCCATCAACAGCATTTCTACTCTGACCAAGAGGAAGAGAGCTCTCAGCTCCAAGATAGAGTCACCAAGGACATTACACCCCTGTTGCTTTGGGTTTAGACAGTGAGCAGATGTTTAGAAGATGTCCCAAGGTTTGCCCTCATCTAAACCTCTGCTACTGGAATAGCACAGGGACAAGGAGCTTGGGAATGCTTTACCACTCAAAAAATATTTGTCCTCAGGAGCCTTGCTGCTCTGCCAGCCTCCTGCCAAGCCCATTTGGCCATATAACTTAACCAGCCAGCTCCCATCAGATCTGTTGGCAGCTCCTGACTGCTCTTCACAAGGATACAAGGGTTTAGCAGGTCATTCAAGGCTGCTGGCAGGACTCTCCTGCCTCTGCTTTCACACACAACTGTGCTGGTGCATCAAGGTCTCAAGCTCAAATCAATGCATTGCAGTTGGTGAAATGCTCTAACCATGGTCTACATAATTCCCCCTGTGAGGAATCAAGCACCACATGGACACCTTCAGTTCAGAGCTGTTCAGCATGGTGGTCCCATGGAGATCTGTCCCCACCAGGTGTTGGGCAAAAAAAAAAAAAAAAAAGACATTTAACTCTACATTGATGTTCTGTGGTTTGAAGGAATTTAAGACACCCAACTTGTGTATAAAGTGAAGAATGGGAGAGGGGAAGGTGTTACCCAAGTAATTAAGTGTTTTGGACATAACAAACAGCATGTAGGGGATGGGAGAGCACTGTAGCTTGACAAATGAAGCAGATGGCCTGAGTCTTGGTGTGGCCAGTCACAAAGCAGACATTTAAAATAAATAAATATGTACTGCTGCCTCTAGTTCCAAGGAGATGGTGGGAGAAGAATTAGAGATATTCATGATTTCTTATCAGCTGGAACCTAATTCTTGTCTCTGGCACAACGTTACGAAGCACATGCTTGGCAGCATGAAAACTAGGCAAGATATCTTCCTGCACCACTTTCTACCTTTATCAGCCCTCAACACAACTTCACAGCAGCTCCTGGACCCACCTGTGCACCCACTCCCAGTCTTCATTAAGTCACTTTTAGGATCTGTGCTTTTTGTGAGAAGGAAAAGCCTTTCCCCATGGGTTTGCAGAGGGCCCAGCAGAGAGGGACAATCAGTTTAGTTTTAATTGCTGAAGAATGGTAGAAGTGCATCTCAATAACTATTTTTTTTTAAGCTACTGCAGGAATGTGACAGCACATCCACTCAAAACAATCAAGGAAGCAAACACAGGTTCATGCTCTCCATTCTTCATCTGTTGAGGAATATAACAACTGTTCCTCTAGGAAAAGCACAGCAATTTGCATGCAGGAAATCCAACATACAAGCTGTGCTGCCTGCTGAACAGAGAACTGTCAATTCCTTGGGTCACTCTGCTCTGTTATTGTCCTCAAGTTTTTCTCCATGACTGAAGGCAAAGCTTTTTACTGAAGGCAGAAATTCTCAGGCAGCTGTAGACTCCAGACTGGGGATTTTGGAAAACCCCAAAAGCAACCCCACCAGAATCAAAAAGGAAGGTGTAGGAAGAAATCAGAGAATCACAGAACCACAGACTGGTTTGGGCTGGAAGGGACCTTAAAGATCACCTAGTTCCAACTCCCAGAGCTATGAGCCCATCACAGTCTACCCCAAGAGGTTGGACAGTTATCCCTTCTTCTATATCACCCCTGGCCTCCCTTCCAGCAATCCCATGCTGGTACCTTAGCTAGTTAGCTGGGAACTAAGTAGCTTCCCAGTCATCCTTCCTCTTCTCCCAGTTCTCCATGACTGAGCTGGGATCCTCTCCTGGTCTTTTCCAGAGAAATTTATTAATGCATTGACCATATATGGGCTCATGCACTAATGCAGACAGACTACCTTTGGGGCACCACCCCAACCCATAAGCTACCAACAACCTGTTCCAGAGGTGCTCTGTCCCATCTTCAGTAGTAAGAGTCACAATCTCCCCTTTCCCTGGGGCTCACCCTTCAAACAAGACTCATGAGTGCCTTCAGCACTGTCCTCCTCACAGCTTCTGGACCAGAGCTTGCTTCTCTCTCACCACTTTGAGACATGAAGGCACATCAAACTATCCATAACATTTTTAGGGAGAAAAGGATGTAAACTAGCTCCCTGGCATATCTGGATAAGTGTTAGTTAACTGTGTCTCTACTCTTACAGACCAAGTTGGTTTAGGAGTCAACTACCTCAAGTTTAAATGAGGTCATTCTATATCTGCTAAGAAAGCTGTCTTTTATTCCTCACCACCTCAAGCCTTTTTAGATTCAGAATTAAAGTCTTTAGCTACAGCTTAGAGCGAGATGAAAGAGAACATATGGATTTCTCTTCACCTCCAAGGCAAGTTAATACCAATCAATCAAAAGGAGAAAGCAAGTCACACAAAATAAAGTTTAAACCTTCACAGCAGCAAAGTCATTTTCACAGCAGAAAAGACAAACCAGCTGCAAAGAGAGCAGCCAGTTGCATTTCATAGTGCCTGGGATTCACATGGGATTGAGGGAACCCACAGACATCTCAGGTCCACATTCTGCAGTAGACACAATGGAAGAGGAGATCTTAAGTCATCATCCCCCGTTTCCCTTTCTCCATCCTTCTGTGAGAGACAGTAAAGGCATCCTCTGAAGTCTGCATCAAACCAAGGAGGAGGGCCAACAATCTTTTTTTGCAGCCTTAATGAGAATAGCATTCACCAAACGAGAGATAGTGAGAGGAGGAGGAATCAATACATCACAAATATGTCCTAATTTGCAAGTTTAATCACTCCAGCAAGCTATTAACATATTTCTGAACACAGTTACCTGCCAAACATTCAATTTTCAGTTGCACTGTGCAATAATTAAGATATCCAAGTCACCAAGAGACAAAGAAATGGTTGTGCAACCTACCAAGGTCTCAGCTTGGCTTCCTATGAGCAGCTCTAATGTCCCACCAAGTACCAGATTGCACAGAAATGCTGTGTTCAAGGCTCTGCCTTTGCCAAGTTTTCTTTAATCCATCCCACAGGTTCATGTGTTAAAAAGAAAAGCTGCCCAGTTGCACCAACTTGTTTTCCAAGAGGCCAAAAAGGAGGAAGAAATTGAAGTCAAAGCACTGACTTATCAAGACATTGATTTATACACTGCAAACACACACTGGAAGGGGGAGGAGGATAAATTAGCACAGACACAAGTTGACACATCTTTGTTATCAGCCTCCTGGCAGCCCTGGGACAGGGATCCAACCATAACAGAGTGTGACTGATCCAGCATCTCCAAATCTGCCAGCCCTGGTGATTAACTACACAGATGTTAATTACAGGATGTAAACAGTGCCCTCGCCTGACCCATAACTTGACATCAGACATTTACAGCTCAGCTGGTGCTCTGGGGAACCAGTCAGCCATGCAGCATGGTTGTACATGTGCCCCCTCTTGTCAAGCCATTGCAGCTCCTTCCCACTATCCAGCAGATGACATCAAGAGGACAAGAAGAAATGGCCTCAAGTTGTGCCCAGGGCAGCTGAGATGGGATGTGAGGAAGAATTTCTTTGCTGAAAGGGTTCTGAGGCATTGGAAGGGGTTGCCCAGGGCAGTGGTGGAGTCCCCATCCCTGGAGGGATTGAAGAGTCGTGTAGACACAGTGCTGAGGGACATGGGTCAGTGGGGACTGGTCAGTGTTGGGTTCATGGTTGGACTATGATCTTAAAGGGCTTTTCCAATTGAGGCAATCTTGTGTTTCTGTGATCAAGCATGACACCATCTTTACTTTGCACTTTGTATTCCTATCTCCACCTTTTCCATTCATAGAGTAAAAAAACCTCCTCAATGCTAAGAGCTCACAGAGCTTCTACCACAAATAACAAACCAGGACTGCAGCATCATGTCAGCCCATCATTCAAGAAACACCTTAAGGAATGCAGATCAGTGATTTCACAGGCAGCCCTGGACCAACACCGGTCCACAGCATCCACAGAAGCTTGTGGTTCACTCTCCAAAGAGGCACCAGAATAAGACTCAAACACATCCAAATCTTCCTCTGCCACAAAGGCACCACTGCTGTCACAGCTGTATTTAGCAATGAAGGACTCCACAGTCAACAGCCCACAAGGTGTGGCCAAGACAGAAGACACTGGCATCTTAATACATGTCACCATGACCTTCTGCTGCTCCAGGAATAAACAGAGGCATAACAAGATAACAGAAATGCAAGTGCACCAAGGAATAAAACAGCTATTCCTGATAAATATTCATTAGCATCTTTCCTTGCTATATAATTTTCCTTTTTTTCTTTTAGCTACATGTCAGGGAGAGGAGAAGAGTAGATGCCACCAGCCCAAGAAACATCTGACTCTGATAGTTAATAAAACCAACACACAGCTTTACAAACACACTCTGAGCCTTTCCACCAAAAGAAAGGTAGAAACAAACACTCTCTCATCTCCCAAAAAGTTTGTCCTCAGGTTGGTTTTCTTCTTAGTATTTCTGTAGGCAGCTTTTGAAACATCTGAAAAGCACTGTTTCATGTTAAATTCATATATCCAGAAGGCACAGACACTGGGAGAGCACATGAAGCAGACTCAGGATTTTTACACTGCTTTTCAAACTGTAAGCACGTGGAAGAACAGATGACCTCAGGTGTGGTGAGATGGTGTTGGTGAAAATTCCACACCAGCCTCTAGTTTGGGGTACTGAGCACCCACCCTTACCCACAGAAGGGCCAAAGAATTGCCTATACACAGCATTTCCAAGTGCCAGGTTTTAGCATGTGGTCACACACACACACAGAGGCTGAATCCTCTCATGGTGCACAAGAAAATGGTTTCTACCTCTCCATCCATCTACCTGTGCAACACAGGAACTCATAGAATGGTTTGGGTTGGAAGGGACCTTTCAAGATCATCCAGTCCAACCCTCCTTCAGTGAGCAGGGACATCTTCAACCAGATCAAGTTGCTCACAGCCCTGTCCAACCTGACCTGGAATGTTCCCAGGGATGGGGCTTCTACCACCTCTCTGGGCAACCTGGGCCAGTGTCTCACCACTCTCAGTGTAAATATTTCTTCCTTCTATCCAGTCTGAATCTCCCCTCTTTCCATTTAAAACCATTTCCCCTTGTCCTATTGCAGTAGGCCCTACTAAAAAGTTCATCCCCATCTTTCTTATAATCCTCCATTAAGTACTGAAAGGCCACAATAAGGTCTCCCCAGAGCCTTCTCTTCTCCAGGCTCAACAGCCCCAACTCTCTCAGCCTGTCCTCACAGCAGAGCTGCTCCAGCCCTGGCATCATCCTCGTGGCCTCCTCTGGACTCACTCCAACAACTCCTGCTCACCTCACAGAGATTAATGCAGAAAAACACATAGGACCTTCAGCCCATTCCTGCTTAAAATGAATGGGGACCTGCACCCTGTGGTGAAGTCCCTAATGCAGAGCAGCCTAAAAAAACCCAAAGGTTATCCTTCATTTTGGCCAAGACAGCCCCAAACCACAGATTTGTTTCTTCCTTGAGGTCCCAAAGAGATGTAGAGAATCAGCCTGGAGCAAGGCACATGCCACATCACTGTCACCCATCCCAAAAGGGTGGGGAAAGTCCCAGGAGGACAGGACTTGTGCTAGTACAGGCCACCACAACATTTCAGTCCTGATTCTATCTACACCACACACATCTGGGGTCTCTTTAACCAGCCCTTTCCTTCCAAAGGGTCCTCCAATAGTTTAAAAATTGGATTTTCCTTCTTTATTTCCCCACACACAGAAGCACAGCACAAAACACAAGCTAATAAGCTCCCCTCAGGCCAAATGTGATGGGCACAGATAAGGTCAGTCTGGTGCTTATCTCCTCCAAAGCTGCCTATTATTAGCAAAATAGGCTCAACTCCACAACCAGTGCATTAGTGAGGATCAGCCAGAGCAACACAGGCAGCTGGGCCACCCCACAGCTGTCACCTAGAAGGCACCCAGTTCATACCAGTATGCTGCAAGAGACCAGAGAACTGGGATGGTTTTTCTTGGGGATGAAGGAAGCCTTGTAAATCAGGTATCCCTTGGCACTATGGCCCTCTCCAGTAACTGGTTCAGAACAAAAAGCTAAAAAAATAATAAAAAACCACCAAAAACCAAAACAAACACCCCACAAATACACAAGAATTTGGGGATAATTTTTAGCTCCAGAAAAAAATTCTATTTTCTCTCCACGCTTTTGCAGGCAGCTTCATTCATCTGCCTCTAATCCCTGCTCAGATGCTCTCTGTTGACAGCAATTTTGAATAAGTAAAGGGATTAAACAGGGTGATTCAGACAACCAAGGTCAGGCTGAATGGGAGCTGAAGTTATCCTTACAGCAGCACAGACCTGGCCCCATCCATACCATTCATGGTCCCAATCCCAAAGGACATGATGTAAAGGTCCTCCATGGCTTTCTGCACCACCAAGCTAAGGTTGGTGACTTTCCACATGGTCTGGGGGTAATCAAACCAGAGAGATGTGTTAGTGTAAAGGATCCAAAACTCACCCCAGCAGGCCTCCTGGGCTCTTTGTAAGGTGATTCCCCCAAGAGTGGCAGGTCCAACATTGAGAGTGATGGCCATAGCTCACTTCAAAACTCCTTGGCATAGATCTCAATGATCTTAAGGGTCTTTTCCAACCTAAATGAATCTATGATAGGACACTGAGGAGACCAAGTTTATAGACTTTCAAGGGGAAATATGCTTTTAAGAGCAAATTCCACCAAGACAAAAAAAACAGGGATATTGGTTTCACACAGCTAATGCTAGAGGTCTCCAAGAAACAAACATGGAACCTGGAAATGTATATCTGATGATAGCATATCTATAAGCATCAACTCTGTTCCTCTGCTCTTTTCTACACCTCTGGACCAGCTCTGCATTGAAAACTTTCCACAAGTACCTTCCCTGGAGCCCAAACTTCAGGGAGATTCAGCTGAGGAGGAAAAAAAAAAGGACACAAGGGAAGAGCAAACAACTTGTGCAGAGTCAGCAGTGTCTTCTGGCACCTCAATCAACTGCCTTGTTTTCTTTTGAGGAACTGGAAAGGAAGGAAGTGGATCAGCACTTCAGAACAACAACATTACTACAGCTGTGTCCGTGGAGCCTTTCCCATTCAAAACAAGCTCCAGGAATCTAAGGGCTGCTGCAGATTACACAAGAACATGTTTTGGAGACTTATTTAACATTTCTGGATGAGCCAACGATGTTATTCCTTGCAGAAAAGCAGAGCTGTATGTGCAGTGCCTACAAGAGTACCCAAGTTGGTCCCTGCAGGACTTCTGCCCTCCTCCAGCAAGAGATGTCCTGGAGGACACGTTACCACCTCCCAAAAGAAAGGAAGGTGGAATCTCCAACCACTTTCCAGAATAAGTCAACCAGCCATATGAGGTAAGGTTGAAGTTGCTTGGTTTGTTCAGCCTGGACAAGACTGAGAGGAGATCTCATGGCGGTCTGGAACTTCCTCCCAAGGGGAAGAGGAGGGGCAGGCGCTGAGCTCTTCTCTCTGGCCACCAACGCCAGGAGCAGAGGACATGGCAGGAAGATGTGGCAGGGGAGGGGGAGGTTGGCCATGAGGAAAAGGTTCTTGAGGCAGAGGGTGGTGGAGCACTGGCACAGGCTCCCCAGGGAGGTGCTCAGGGCACCAAGGCTGACAAGATTCCAGCAGCATTTGGCCAAGGCCCTCAGGGACATGGTGTGAATGTTGGGATTGTCCTGTGCAGGGACAGGAGTTGGACTCCATCATCCTGGTGGGCCCCTCCAACTCACAACATTCAGTGATTCTATGAACTAAGAGGTATCTTAAGCCCTCGAACCTCCAACCTGGCCAGGACCACCAACACTTCAGTGTTTGGACCCCTGCTAAAGAGAGAGTACTCTGCACCATGCTATTTTTAGGCAGACTCACTGTTTCCTGCATAACTCCTAATAACTCCTCATCTTGTGATTTTTGTTTTCTTTTCTTTTTGTAATTAAAAGCAGCAATAATGAATCAGAGAGAACAACCTCAACAAATTCAGTCCTACCAATACACACAACCTGAGCTCAGAGCCTTGCTCAGCAGCATCAGAGGCAGCATTTTAATTGTTCCAGCCACCACAGTCCCAGTTCCTACTGCGTCAGCATCCCCTCTCCTGCTTCCCACAAAGCCCAAATGAGCTCTTAGTACAAGAGAAAAGTCCTCTGTGCAACCACTCTTGTCCCCATGAGACAGCATTAAACAGTTTTAACAACATCTATTTAAATTATTATCTAAAAATACATCTGGCTTTTGCCCACTGCAGATGCAGGTAAATCCTCACAGTGACTGTGCTATGGCAAGGACAGATGCTGTGGTACAGCTTGGACCACACTGTTTCAGGTTCTTATCTGTCAAGTCAACAAAGAGAATCATTTCCAAGCAATTCTCAGTCAATAATCATTTCAGAGGATTACTGGCAATTCCAGTCTCCACTTGCCTTGGGAAGGGTACAAAAAGGATTTTATTTTTATTTTAAATAAATAGGAATAATGGATGCCTCACTAACAGCTCACAGGAGAAGCCAAAGTAAGAATTTGCATCGGTTTCAATTCTTTAAGACACCAAAAATCATCTAATCCTGCACATGTAGGAAGACAATCATCTGGCACTTCATGGTACCTACAGCCAGTTAGACCAAGCATCCCCCTCACAAAAGAAATGAAGAAAAAAAGCCACCTTGGTCAGAGCAAGTGTTAAATTTGCTCTGTAGTACTTCTAAAATACAGATTTAGCCCAATATTTTTGTAGGCAAAACATCTACTTGGAGGTAATTTCCATTTCCATGGACTCAAAAGGACTCTCACCTCCTCACAGCCTGGCCCATGCAACATCCATCAACACCTCCTGCAAGCAAAATCTCCTCACCATTTACAAAATCCAGGGTGCTCTGGATTGAGCTTCACCACAACCTGGGACATGAGAAACACAACTGGAGGTGGGAAACCACTGCAGTTTGTGCAAGAGTCTCAACGCTCATCTCTGCAACCTGGACTACTCTGGTGTCTCGTCCTCTGCTCATACAGAAAGTCACATTAAGGCCAAGCAACGTATTCACCTCCCTGTAACCTTTCAATTTGCTTCTCTAAAGAAAATTTGTTGTGTTTAGGTCAAGGTTCCACTTTACCTGGACTGCCCAAGGACTCGGTTCCTCCTTGTTGTGTGTGAAGGAAGGAGGTTAAAAGAGAATCATTTTATATTAACCCCCCAAAAAATAATCTTTAGAATTATTTTAGTATTAGTATTAGGACTGATGACTCCACAAACACAGAGTTAACACACGCTCTAGACCACCACTCTGCCACATCTGAGGGTTTTTTTTGGAGGATTCTTGCATTAACAACAGAAAAGTCACTCCCCTCCTCCCCATTATTCATTAGCTTTGTAAGGGCAACCAGGAGATCAAAGTGATCCAGAAACGATTCAACCAAACCATCAGCAATGCCACTGAAGCCAGAAAACCTGTATTTCACATTCCTGGGCAAGGTTGGAGCTTTCCAGTGACAACTGGATCTCAAATGTATCCTCTGGACTGTACTGGAAGTAGAAGGTGGGGTTAAATCCTCAGATTTGGATGAGTATTTGGTACAGCTCTATCACAGTTCTCACCACGTGTCCTAGAATTGAAATCTGCTGTGGGATCCAAGCCAAATACTAACATCATTGCCAGAAAAATTGGCCTCATCCAACATGTTACTGCATGAGATGTTTTCCTTAGAGGATCATGGTCCCACAGAGCATTCAGCTATGTAAGCCTCCACCACAGAAAGCCTCCAGTTCAAGTCAACACATAAATCTGAGCTTTCCAAGAGAAGCTCCTATCCAAAAATCCTAATTATGGCAGTAACCAGTCCCATGAAGATGAGTTTCTGCAGCAGAGCTGGACTGAATCACCTCCATACACCTTCCCTGCTCTAGGGAGTGGCATAGTCACCCACCCCACTAGATAACTTCATCTCCAGCTCTGCCAAATGGAAAGTTTTCAGATGCTCATCAGCTTTGTACTCCAGGGAGACAACACCCTCTCCTCCTCTACACCAGCAATCTTTAGCAGGGAAGTGCAGATGTGCTCTCACTTTCCAGTTTCTTCTTCCTCCTGAATTCCAACCCCAAGGTTCTCATTTGCTACAAAAAGTGTTTATGCACCAACTTGCCACAACAGGTCTTGTAGCTGCAGCATTTTATTGCTGCTCTGCAAGCTGATGAATGTGAGCACAAAGCTATGAACAGCACAAGGACAAGGGATCCAACTCCAAAGTCTACACACAAAGGGGTAGATCAACACCATCCTAATGCCCCATGACAGACTCCAGACACCAAGACAAGTCTTTGAAACCCAACTATATCACTCCATCACACATAAATTACAGCTGCAAGGATTCCAGTTCATTTCTCTCCATAAAATTATGGACCCTAAGTAAGAAGACAACTTACCACTGCCCAAGGGAACAAGGTTTTAAATACCCACCATGAGCTTCTTGCTTATTTTGAAGCTACAGCTTTCCATTAGAGCATCTCACACAGGCTCAGACTGTTAATAACTGTGTTTACAGTGGGTGTTGGCTTTATCAACAGGATGAATGTGTTCTGGCTGCCAGCCCCATTCTGTTGAAGCATGATATAATCCCTCCAAACATATTCACAGGAACTGCTGTTGTTTAATTAGCTCATGTGATTTCCACCTAACAGAAGAAAGCAAAAATCCATCAGTCTGCTGCTGCCTTTCCTCTTCCTTCTCATTATGAATCGCCAACAGGTCCCTGCAGGAAGCTCTTCTGATAAATCCTGAAAGGACCTGGAAGTTCTTATCTGCTGTGTCATGGAGTCTAGGGGATATTTGGAAAAAGAAGTTGGTCATAGCAAAGTATCTACATAATCAGGTGGTTACTGATGTCCTGAAGTCTGTAACATCCACAGGGTTTGTTATTTCTGCACATGGTACACCATGAATTGCTCAGGTCAATCCACAGGGAAGGCTCAGTGAACAGATGAGTCTCTCACTGCTCTGTCAAGGCCTGATTTAACACAACTCTTCCTTGGAAACACTCTTGGAGAACAAATCCAACCTTCTCACTAGTATTCAGGTCAAGTCTACCAACTTTGGGGGTGTGTGTATATATAGAGGGGTATAAGGGATTGATACACTTCAGAAGTCGAGATCCACACAATTTTAACACTTCAAATTATGTGTAAAACCCTGGCTGGTCCAAGATAAACATTGTCTCTGCTATTTTTTTTCCCCTCCCTGTCTGAAATGAAGAGGTGGGTGTCTGTCTCCATTTAGCCATGTGGCTGATCACCATGCAGTCCCACTGTCTTGTTTGGCTTCACCTCTTCATCTCCAAGTCTGGTTCAGGAAGAGAAGATACAAGGCCTGACAGGAGGAAGCAAGGGATTCTTGGGCACTGCAGATGCAAAAAATTTAAAAAAAAATAAAAAAAAATTTAAAAAAAGTTTAAATCAGGTCTTGTCCCCAAAAATGGATGAGTTTCAAAAGCTTTTGAGACCGGGCTGATCACAAAAAGACCAGTTTTTCCTTAAGGAAGAAAGCAGCCCTCTCAAGAGGAGGCTACATCAACTTGAGGGAAGAAATCTAGTGGTATTATGAAGCCTGTTAGACTTTGCAGTCCTATGTCCCTGGCAGGTAGAAGCTTCTTTGATAGTTAATTCTCTCCATTAGCACGAAACCAGCTGGTTTTGAGGACCCTGTGATGAAGATCCAGGCAGAAATTATAGAAGAATAAGAGAGACCTGAGCAGGACAATGGAAAATAAATCAGAGACTAAAGCTGAGCCCATACATCATCAGGAGAGCGCTTCCCACGATGGAGAGGAAAGGGAAGGAAGAGAGTGAGTTGCACAGGGAACAATAGCTCCAAGGAAGGGAAACAGCATTGTTTGAGAGATTTAACCAAAAAAAAGTAATATAAACCAATCCACCAACCCAATCCCTCAGAAAAAACTACAAAAAGAAAACCCATAGTCTTTGGGAAGGCTCAGCTCCACCTTGGCATCACACACCCGCTCGGAGCCAGAAGGGAAGAGAAGCTGCTTTGTTTGGTTTTTCCCAAGCTGAACTACCAGCCCTTTTCCCCAGGAAGGAAACCTTCCACACTCTCCTTCCCCTCAAATTCTCAAAGGTTGAACCTGGTTCCTTATTCCACCTCCCCCAGCAAAATAGGTCACCAGACAACAGGACCATACTTTTGCTGTGCTGCTCAATAGCTCCCAAGAGTCCTGGTGGCACGAGGAAATAGGAGCAAAATGCATTTAAATCCAGCCCAGGGTAGCAGGACAACTTCTGAAGAGCTTTCATGGGAAAGCCTGCAGACCCAACACACCCCTTCCCTCTTTCACTGATAAGATCTCCTTCTTTTCATCATGGAAGACCCCAGAGACATCTACACAGGCAGGAGAAACATGGCTGTGCACATCCTCTTTAGCAACAGTAAAACTCATTGCTCCAGCTCAGTTGACTCCAAGCCTCCCTGCTGTAACATGATCACAGCTCAATTTTATTCCACTTAAGCCTTTCCCAAAATACCTGTGGTCCTTTGAGGGACTTTTTCTTCCTCTCATCAAAAGCTTTGCAGAAATTAAATCCTATTAGCACATAACAATCACGCAATAACTGTGACATTTGGGGTTTGGTGGGTTGGGTTTTTTCCCTCCACTGCCAGTCTCAGCAAAGATCTTACCATACCTTCTCCTTCAAACACTAGAAGTTCAAAACATCTGAAGCCTCAAACCACCCTTCCGTGCACAGCATTTAGTGCTAATCCCATCAACAGCACTAACGACCCATTGTTGGATCTCAAATCTCTGTCCTATCCCACCTCACCATCCAGGAATGCAGCTTCACTATGTTGGATCATTCCTGGTCCCTCCAAGTAGAGATCAGGGGAATCTTTAACTGATTGTTAAAAGAAGTCACCTCCCCATGATGGCTGGCAGAGGCAAAGCACCTGAATTGTTCTTCAATGCTGCAAGAGCCTCAAAGCACTCTTCTCCACTTATTTTTTTGGAAACATGATGTCTTTGCACCTCTTCCCAAAGGAAACTGGACATCTGCTTATCATTCACAAGCCCCATTATCTTTAAGCTTTTTCCTACAAATATCTCCATGTGCTTCAATGCTACAGCAGTGATATGGGGTCAGACACCACTCCTTCCTTAGTGATAACTCCTCACAAGTTCTTAGAGATGCTCTGGAAGTGAGCTTTCCACCAAGCAGAGGAGAAGGCACTGGTAGGAACCAGCTGAGTGGTCTTATCTAGGTTGTCTTGACAGTATGAAGGAGAAGGATGAGTCTGAACCGCAGTGCTGGGGAGACCTTTGAGATGTCACCCAACTTGATTCTCACCTCTGCACAGGGGATTAATTTGTCAGTCATGCACAAGATTTGTCCAAGTGGCTCTCAAAACCTGGAGTGTTGAGGTCCCACAGCCATGCCCCAGCACATCACAACCAATGGAAAGATGTTCTGCTACTAAACCTAAGCTACCTTATCTCCAAATGAAGATAAAACCCTTCCACTTGTTTTCCCTAGTTCTCCAAGATTTTAGCCCAAAACTGGAAGTGCAAAAGCCTGCTAGAAAACAATTATATCCCCTTTTGGCCTTCTTGTTTCTTCAGCCAGCCAACAGCCACATTACCACCTTCTCCTAGGTCCTTGATAATCCTCCATTTCACCCCATATCTTGCTCTAGTAAACACAGCATGGCATCCAGCCAGGGCTGAGGACCAAGAGGACCACTTCCACGTGCCCTTTGCTTGATTTCACTTTTATTTTCTCTTAAACCAGGGATATCCATAGTGCTTCACACACCTCAGGACATGAGGAGCCAGGCAAGAGGAAGAAGGTGCTCTGGCAACCCTAGGTTTGATCCCCTGCACATAAAGGCAGCAACAAAACCACTCACCTTGAACAAAAGATCCTGTCAGCTCACATTTGGCTTGACATTAAGATGGTCTTTTGAGTCATGGGGTTCAGAGCCATGAGATCTTCCTTTTTCACCCCAAATTACCAACAGGTATTTTTAAGTTGTTCCTGGACTGCACACACAACCCAAACAGGTTCCCTGCCAAGGAAGCTGTCAAAAATCCACTGCTCCAAGGTGACAAGGGTGAATTCTAGAAGAATTCAAGAATCCTGTTATAGCAACCAGCTACCAACACACAAACATTCCCCAGGTCCCAGGTTAGAGATGTTGGCAACCAAAGTTTGAAAAGCAAAAATCAAATTTCTGGAATTCTCTCCTCTTTTTTAACCTCCAGCTTTTCATTAGCATCTCCCAGTCAGAAACTGGTTTCTAGGGAACATTTTGAACCCAAACATGAAGGGAAGAAGCATGGCATTCACCTCTTGACATCTGCTTTGCAAGGGCATTTTATCTTCTGAAAATTTACATGATAAAATAAAAATATATTAAGAATAATAGGAAATCTTGCACTAATTTTAAGAGAGGAAAGTTGGGTTTTTTGGGTTGTTTGGGGGATTTTCAGGGGGTATTTTTGTTTGATTTGTTGGGTTGTTTTTTTGGTTTTTTTAAGAGGCAGATATTTTCTGTCCTTTACCCAAAACATCTTTCAAGGCTTCATTAAGCACATTACATTGCATTTTTTTTCCAATAGAAGCACAGATGTTGTTTGATCTAAAGATTACAATCACATTTCCTTCCTCTAAAGCAAAAGCCAAACATTAGCATGGACTACTGGGGTTAAACTTTAATTATTGCTTAGGAGAGGCTCAAACTTGCTGAGGTAAGAGACAAATTTACAAGTTGGTTGCCACAGATTAAAAGACAATTAAAATAAAGTTATATGTGCTAGCAAGGCTCCATTCTTGCCTTTATCCCACCTTCTCCAACACGTTCAACTGGGTCAAGAAGTCATCCATAGGCTGCAGGGAACTGAGCAGTGCTCAGCACCACAAATACAGGTAGAGATAATCAGTAGCATCCATGTACAGTGCTGTCAGAAAGTTATCTTGCAAGAATTCTATTGCTATTTGAACAGATGTCCTCTACAAGACTTCCTCAGCCCACAGCTTCAACATGCTCTTCAGATATTTGCTCCCCACTCATGGGCCACTAAGGAAAGGGGTGCAAAGCAGAGATACATCCAGGTCAAGGAGCAGATCCAGCCAAGGCTAAATTTAATCCCATCCCCAGTTGATTGAGATCACTTGGTAAATAAAATAGAAGCTTTGGCAACAAGCTTGAGGGAGGCAAGTTTTGAAGATGTAGTTTTTCTGGTCCCTAAGTCACCCCAAAGGCTGCACAACCAGGCAAGCATTCAGTTCAATGCCTTCACAAATATCTTTGGTAGCCAAGAGGATGGCTGCCCCTTGCTGCCTCCTTCTCTCCCCAGGAGAGTTCCTTCTCTAGGGTAGTTCCAGAGTTTTATTTTCAGTTTAGGGGACAGGAGGCCATTGCACAGCAGTAGTTCAGGAAGCCATACAAATTTAGCTGGAGACCTCAACAAGGCTCTAACACAAAAGTGAGAACTAGCTTTAACCTACATACTGGTAGAAAAAGAGCTGGGACCATATCCAAGCTTCCCACAGAAGCATGTG
Source organism: Caprimulgus europaeus (assembly GCA_907165065.1). The sequence continues at coordinate 123,706,232 of OU015523.1, forward strand.
GGACAAGTAAAACAGTTCTTCAGTAGTTTAAGGAGCAGCTTATGGAGCCCAGAAGCTATAGGAACCTGAACCTACCAGGAGACCCACAACACTCGTGGAGTCCAGCATCTCACCCCAGAGAATGAAAGGCTAATACAGAATCATCAAATGGTTTGGGTTGGGAGGGACCTTAAAGCTCATCCAGTCCCAACCCCCCTGCCAGCAGCAGGGACACCTTCCACTAGACCAGGTTGCTCAAAGCCTCAGCCAACCTGGCCGAGAACACTTCCAGGGAGGAGCAGCCACAGCTTCTCTGGCCAACCTGGGCCAGGGTCTCACCACCCTCACACCAAACAATTTCTTCCTCACATCTCAGCTCCAGCTCCCCTCTGACACTTTCAAGCCATCACCCCTTGTTCTCTCACTCCCTGCCCTTGGCCAAAGTCCCTCCCCAGCCCTCCTGGAGCCCCTTCAGGTACTGGGAGGCCGCTAGAAGGTCTCCCTGGAGCCTTCTCTTCTCCAGGCTCAACAGCCCCAACTCTCTCAGCCTGTCCTCACAGCAGAGCTGCTCCAGCCCTGGCATCATCCTCGTGGCCTCCTCTGCACTGGCTCCAGTAGCTCCATGTCCTTGTGCTGTTGGTGGCCCCAGCACTGGAGGCAGCACTGCAGGGGGGGTCTCAGGAGAGCGGAGCAGAGGGGCAGAATCCCCTCCCTGGCCCTGCTGCCCACGCTGCTCTGGGTGCAGCCCAGGACACGGTTATTGGCTCTGTGCTGCCAGCGCACGGTGCCGCCTCATGTGGAGCTTCTGGTCCCCCAGCACCCCAAGTCCTTCTCCTCAGGGCTGCTCTCCAGCCATTCTCCACCCAGCCTGGGTTTGTGCTTGGGGTTGCCTGACCCAGGTGCAGGATCTTACACTTGTCCTTGTTGGACTTCATGAGATTTGCATGGGCCCATGTCTCAACCCTGTCCAGGTCCCTCTGGATGCCATCCCTTCCCTCCAGGGTGTTGACCAAACCACACAGCTTGGTGTCACTGTCAAACTTACCAAGAAGCTCCCTTTGAAATGCTCTTTGATCTATGGCACCAGGCAGCCTTTTTGGCCATAATACAGACAAGTGGATGCATTGCCACTATCTAACCATGACCCAAAGCATTGTACACCTTCATCCAGACACAAAGCCAAGAACTCTCAAGACCACTGGAGTCCAGGTGACTGCTGGAAGCCCTGGATGCGATGGTGCTCTGCAAAGTCCAGCTCTGACTCTTCTGCAAGATCAACTTTTGCAAGTCAAGTACAGGTAAGGAGGGTAGAAAAGAGGAGTTACAGGGGAAAGTGGCACACAGTGGCTGCGTAGAACCAGGAGTGACTGAGCACCCCAGCACCTCCTTGTCCAAAATGCCTGATGGTGAGCAGAACACTCAAACTCTGCAGGAAAACCAAAAAGCAAATAAACCACATGAAATCTGTTCTACTTCCATGCTCATTCCCAAATATACACCTGGTTGAGTGTTGTGCCTGAATAGTCAGCAAGTGGCAGGGGAAGAGGGGACCTCTCAAGGCTCTTATCCCTCAGATCCTCACTCATACACTGGCTGTGACACCCTTTCTCCAAGAGAAGCCTTCAGCTATGGGATCTGCCACCAGGTTCCAGTTCAAGAAGATGCTTTATAATACCCTGTTTTGCACCTTCCTGAGTGGAAGCCTACACACAATATCACAAGCCCAGTTTCCTTCTGGTGGCCAATCTTCTCAAGTGTGGAAATAACCAGTGTACATGCCAGGCACAGCTCTCCTCCGAGCCCAACTCCTGCTTGTCAGCATCAAGGTTGTGGCAGTGTTGTACCTTTCCACTTCCTCTGCAGTAAAATTGAGTTATTCTAAGCTCATAAATGACACTCAAGTCAAACTCCATCTGTTTCCACCAAGATAAAGATTCCTCTGAGGTTGCTCTGTTAAGTACCTGGGATGTTGCTGTCCTTCCTCCCAGCATGGCTCTCCTGCACCAGGAGCTGAGAGGTGTACAATGCTAAAATTAGTGTCCAGATTTGCTCAGGGTTTATTCCAGGCTGGATTCAAGACAATATCTTTGTGCTATTTAAATACCCAGACCAATGCAGCAAGTCCAGTGCTATGCAAAGCATGAGTAAGTGGGAGTCTGACAGTTTGGAATAAGGAGGAAAATACAATTATCCCAGGAAAAATTCAGGATGAGAGCACTCTTTCTACATCCATTTCTTGCTCCACCATAGTTTCTTAAGTTACATCATAACCAGACAAGTAAATAATATAAAATACAGCTCATTCCTTGGTTAAATGTTTTTAACTACTATTAAAATTAAATTAAAGCCTTTCCAAAGGTGCTAAAGTGCACAGTCAATATCCAGGATGGGAAAGCAGCAGTGATTTTTGTACCCAACAAGAAATGGCTTTAAAAGACTCAATCACTGCCTGTGGCCTTCAAAGGAGAAAAGCTACATGAAAGTATTGGTGAGCTGGAAGAACAGAGAAAGCCAAACAGTAAGAAAATAGGTATGCAGGCTGAAAATAAGTGTTATTTTTTATCAATGGTATAATTAGGAGTGATCAAAGTACTGAGTGACAAATCCACTTGTGCTGTATAAACACAAGTAGTCAAACCGAGTTATCCCAGTGCCAGAAGCAGCCCCAGGAGGTCAATGACTTCCTGCAGAGTTGTTTCACTTCATGACAGTTTGGGTGAATTTGGTACTGTCACCATCACAGCCAGTGGGCAGGAACAGGGCCAGTGAGACTGGCATGGTGACCATCATCTTCCTCAGCCCCACTTAGTAAGGCAGATCACAGAATGATCAGGGTTTGGAAGGGACCTCAGGAGATCATCCAGTCCAACCCCCCTGCCAAAGCAGGTTCCCTACACCAGGTTGCACAGGAAAGTGTCCAGGTGGGTTTGAACATCTCCAGAGATGGAGACTCCACACCCTCTCTGGGCAGCCTGGCCCAGGGCTCCGGCACCCTCACAGCAAAGAAGTTTTTCCTTCAGTTTGTCTGGAACTTCTGGTGTCCCAGTTTGTGCCCATTGCCCCTTGTCCTGTCACTGGGCACCACCCAGAAGAGCCCGGCCCCATCCATTTGGCCCCCACACTTCAGATATTGATAGATCCTGCGTGGGGAGTTTTGTTACACACTTTGTTCTTTCCAGCCAGAATAACCACTGACATTTCTAACCATGCTTTTTGCAACCACCTCATTTAGGTAGCCACCCTCCCATAAACTGGCTTTGGTCTGTGACATGTACAGCACCATACCCCAGGGAACAGTCCTGGATGGATAAATCATAGAATCACCTTGATTGGAAAAGCCCTTTAAGGTCATCGAGTCCAACCATGAACCCAACACTAACAAGTCCCCAACTAACCCATGTCCCTCAGCACTGTGTCTACACGACTCTTCAATCCCTCCAGGGATGGGGACTCCACCACTGCCCTGGGCAACCCCTTCCAATGCCTCAGAACCCTTGCAGCAAAGAAATTCTTCCTCACATCCCATCTCAACTGCCCTGGCCACAACTGGAGCCCATTTCCTCTTGTCCTGGCCCTTGCTCCTTGCTTGAACAGACCCACCCCCACCTCTCTCCACCCTCCTCCAAGGGACTTGGACAGAGCCACAAGGTCTCCCCTCAGCCTCCTTTTCTCCAGGCTCAACACCCCCAGTTCCCTCAGCCGGGAACTCAGCACACTTGTGCTCCAGACCCTTCCCCAGCTCCGTTCCCTTCTCTGGACACGCTCCAGCACCTCCAGGGCCTTCTTGGGGTGAGGGGCCCATCACTGAACACAGTAATCAATGTTTCTACAAGGTTTGAGTCCCTCTTGTATATTCCTTCCCTAGTCCAGCACATGCATGATGGGCAACCTGTGCATTTCCCAGAGGGACAATGTGGACAGGACATCTGTCCCTCAGTGGGTACAATGTGGCATTAAGCAGCATCATGTAAAAAGTGAAGGAAATAATTGCTGTGCATCTGCATCCATGCAGTGGCTTGCACAGAAAAGGGTTTTATGAGGAACCCAGCCCTTTCTCAACATGCAAAGAGAAATCAAGAGTACAAATCTGTCAGCAACAAAGCCACCACTGGGCTTGTGCTTTGAAAAGCATGAGAATTTTCTGAAAGAAGCCAAAAGTCTTTGCAGACCAAAGTCTTCCCTCCAGCAGAGCACTGATTCCCTTCTCCAAGGGCTGCAGGATGAGGGGAGAGCAAGAAGGAACAAGGTCTGAACACAACCCTTGCTTGCACATATCTGGATGCCATGTGGAGCTTCAATGCCACCAGTTGATGGGCATGCCATGCCAGATCAGAAGATGTTTCAGACCCACAACCCACACACCTGAACCATGCCAACCAACATCTACCTGGTTGCAGCCTCCAAGCTGGTCCAAATTTGACCCAGAAGTGCCAGCTGATGGTCAGAGGCATCACCCTTGGTTCTAACACCAAATCTTTCCAGAAAGCAGCTTGTCTTGCCCTCCCCTCCACATGTAGAGGTCACTGAGCTTCACAGGCATATTTCATAAAGGAGACTGGTCAGACACTGGCCCAGGTTGTCCAGAGAAGCTGTGGCTGCTCCTCCCTGGAAGTGTTCTGGGCCAGGTTGGCTGAGGCTTTGAGCAACCTGGTCTAGTGGAAGGTGTCCCTGCTGCTGGCAGGGGGGTTGGGACTGGAGGAGCTTTAAGGTCCCTTCCAACCCAAACCACTCTATGATTCTAAGTTACTTTTCAGTTCCTCACTAACATCCTAACTTCCTATGAACATATACCAAGTTAAAAATACCAAAGCCACTTGCTGAGCAGGAGCTAGGAGATGCATCAAAGCATCTTGCCTTGCATGCAAGGGATGACAAATCTCAGTTAAGGTCAGGATCTTGATGTATTGACAAAAAAACCCCACAAGTGTGAGTAACACAAAGCTGCCCACATCTCACAGCAGACAAATCTCACTCCTGTCCCCAACGTGCCTGCAAATAAACTCACATCACAAGGAAGCCCTTTAGAAGATGACTCCCCAGAGCAGATCAAATTTCTTCTCTCCTTTTGCTCCAGATGCACCAACTACTTCAGGAACTCGATGAATATTCCCTCAGCTGCCCTCCACCTCCATTTCACAAAGTGTGTATTATGCTACTTCTGCTAGACCATGAGAAGACCCACCAGGTTAGCAGCCTCTGCTCAGCAAAAACCTGGACTTGCCAGCATTGATCAGAACAGACTCAAATTCTCCTAATTAAATCAGTTTTGATTTTGTCTTTTACTCCATAACAGCTCCTGAGTTGTCCTAAAAAGACCAACATTTATTCAGAAAACCACCCTTTTCTCAACAATATTTAGAGAAACTAAGTCATGCCATTCCAAGCAACCCTCATAACGTTCCCAGGTCCAGTGGAGAAGTTGTGAATAAGCACCATGAAAGCAACACTTTATGGTTTAACATCAACCTTAAGATCAACCTGAGAGCACAGCTGAAAGCTGAGCCTCCAGGACACTAAGCAGACCTTCCATGCTCATCATCTCCAGCTGTATCCCCCAATTATTACCACCTCCACATGGGAAAGTGTCATTTCCATATTGAACAGGAGAAGTCAACACATTCCCTACTGCCCTCCTCCCAAATTATTCACAGAACATCCCCCAGAGTCTCTCTAAACCAGGCTGGTGGGAACACAGCAGAGACAGGTTCAGCTGTCAGACACTTCTGTGCCACATGCAAATACCTCCCTGGGAAAAGCATGTGATAACAAAAAGCTAAAGATAGCTCACAGTCCTGTAAGCAGACCCATGAGACTGAGATTTTACTCCCACCACCCCAGCTGATCCACACTTCCTGGGATAAATATCTCCTCTACACATCTAAATCATCACAAGCTGCTTTTGCAAGGAGCTGCTTGGGTTTGAAGACCTCCTTTATGTACCTCCAGTCCAACACCAGGGTACCAAAAATGACTCAAGCCATTGGGATGAAGAGCAGCAAAGCTTGGGTTAATGGTTTCCAGCTGCAAAGCAAACCATGGTGAGCATCCCACGAGGTGATGGAACAGTCCCTGTGTCACTGCCACAGCAGCAAGGAGGTTTTCCCCATTACCACCTTCACATCCCACCACCTCCAAAGATGCTCTGTGAACTCAGCTTGTTGGTATGCTCAGGATAAAGTGATTCCTTTACCAAGTACCAGCCCCTCCAGAGCTCCCAGCTATTTTTGGTAGGTTGTGTTCAAAACTGAAAGTATTTATGGTGTCTAATTACCATCCATCACTGGGAAAAAATAAATTAATATAAAAAAATAAGTCACAAATTAAGTCTTCATCATTTGGCTACTGCACTGGAGAAAACCTGTTAGAAATGAAAGGAGAAGGAGGAAAATTATTGCAGATTCCCTTTTCTTATCCCATCCCACATACTCCATCTCCTAGTGGTTGTGGTCCTCCAGTGGACCTGTGAAATAGTGAAATAGTGGAATTACACTGAGGTTATTATTGTAAGAGAGCAAAAACTGCAGTAAAGAATTAGAGCCAGGGAAAGTCTCCTACAAAGCATCTTCCAGATGCAAAAAATCCCATCCTCCAGGCTTATCTCACCACCTTCCTGCAGGTGCTGCACACTCTACCTGTTCCAGCCCATCACTGGAAACAAACCTCCATCAAGTCACCTCCTCCCTGCAGAGGCCACTCAGAGCTTCACCAACATTTCAACTTCTCCACACAGTTCTTGGGAAATATTTTTGCCTGTTGCAAGAGGACAGCATACCTGCAGTGCACCCACAAAGCATCTGGGGACAGGGACTGCAGGAGTAGGCTTTGAATCCCAGCTCCATCACAAGTTCAGTGGTACAGATCACAGAACCCCAGAATGGCCTCAATTGGAAAAGCTCTTTAAGATCATCAAGCCCAATCATGAACCCAACACTGACCAGTCCCCACTGACCCATGTCCCTCAGCACTGTGTCTACACGACTCTTCAATCCCTCCAGGGATGGAGACTCCACCACTGCCCTGGGCAACCCCTTCCAATGCCTCAGAACCCTTTCAGCAAAGAAATTCTTCCTCACATCCCATCTCAACTGCCCTGGCCACAACTGGAGCCCATTTCCTCTTGTCCTGGCCCTTGCTCCTTGGTTGAACAGACCCACCCCCACCTCTCTCCACCCTCCTCCAAGGGACTTGGACAGAGCCACAAGGTCTCCCCTCAGCCTCCTTTTCTCCAGGCTCAACACCCCCAGTTCCCTCAGCCGGGAACTCAGCACACTTGTGCTCCAGACCCTTCCCCAGCTCCGTTCCCTTCTCTGGACACGCTCCAGATGCTCATGTAGGTTTGGTTTGAGCAAACAGAGACAAAATGGGATGCTGAGTGGATGAGGTTGGCATCTGTCTGCACCCAAAAAGGCACCCACAGTGCATTTGAAGTGTTGCCAACAGCGAGCTGCAGCTCTGCTCAGGGGACTGTCACCCTCCTTACAGTCAACCTGCTAAAAATACTCTGACCATGTCACTGGAGCTGTATTCCCACTCATCAGAGCAGGCACCTGAAAAATTGAGTTTACTAACTCCAACTAACAGTGTCACAGCAGGAACAGGCTGAGCAGTGCATGTAAGCAGAGGTGCTTCCAAGGAACGACCTTCTCTTTCTTTGTCATTCTTGTCATGCATGACTTCACTAGGTGAAGGTAGGAGAGCAGTGCACAAATACTCCTGTGATAACACCAACCCTGCAGATGGATCATGCAGGCTAACACCAACCTTCAACTCAAGACACATGTCTTGACCTCCCATAAGGCAAACTTCAGAGAAAGAGGTGGCTCACACCAGGTCCTCCTGGTGCCTCTGGTTGTAAGTGTACTGGAAAGAAAACATCCAACTCCTCACACAAAACAGTTCATTTTTGACACCATCAGACATGTCTACAGAGCAGTTGTGTCAGTAGCACAATTACCCAAAGACCAACACCCAAGGAAGTTGCATTCATTGGAATACACCTCAAGGAAGGAAAAAATCTACACATCTACCTGCCTTCTATAGTATCCAAGTCTTCACATGCTCATCTTGCCCCACTGAGGCAGTGCCAGGTCCTTTATCTTGCTAGGACATAACTAGGAAAGACACTTATCTCCTTGACCAAGACCACTGAGGTTGTCTGCATAAAGCAGATGGATGAGCCCCAGTCATCATCATCCAACAGAATCACAGAATGTTGTGAGTTGGAAGGGACCCACAAGGATCATCAAGTCCAACTCTTGCCCTAGCATAGGACAATCCCAACATTCAGACCATGTCTCTGAGGGCCTTGGTCAAATGCTTCTTGAATATTGTCAGGCTTGGGGCCATGAGCACCTCAGACATCCTTCCTTCAGAGTCATCATCAGAGCATCAACCCAAGACTTCATAGCCACCTCACAGTACCTGAGGACAAATAACCAACAGCTGAAGTGCTTCTTAAATTAAAAGGCAGGATCAGGATAAAACCTCTGTCCAGTGTTCCCAGGGTGAAACAGGAGGCAGAAGGCACAAGAACTAAGCCCTCTTCTCTCGAGATGATAATTTTCAGATGTCTTCACTTTGCTCAAGAGGAAGGACACAGAGTTCATCAGTTCCTGCAAGCAAATGTCTCTTGCATGGCCAAGGGAGGAGAAAGATTTCTGCTTGAGACTTCAGGCTGCCCACAGCATCACTGATGTGAACTGTGGTGAGAGGGGCTCTGAGGCAGAAGTGAGACCTCAGACCATCTAGACAGTATCCCTGAAGCTGTAGCAGATGCACTCAGCTGTGGGCAGACCAACCAACACTTCTGCTTTCTCCATCACTGCTAACTGATGATGCACAGTTCACCCACTCAAGCTTGACTGGTTAGCCATGGAAGAGGCCCACCAGCCCCCAAGAGCCCAGAGAGAACCAGTCACTACCTGCTGCCATTTACTTCATGGGGCCCATGCAAGTAGAGGTGACCACACCAGTCAGAAAGCACCCAACAAGGACACAGGCTGGCATGAAACACCAGATACCTACACCCAAAGGGTGGAGTTCTGCTTCCTATGATCCCATGAGGCTCAAGGCCAACAGTTGCCCTAAAGCCCACCATGACTCAAGCTGTACAGGAGAAAGGTCTAGCTTTCAGGAGCAGAATAAGGGAAATCAAGGTCAAGACATTTCCCTGGGGTGGTGCATGCAGGCAAATCCTGCTCATCTTTCCAGTCAAACTCTCTTACTCTGCAAAGTTCTTCCAGGAAGAAAAAAAAAGTTGAAACACAGAAATTTTCTGCCTGAGCTGAAGTGTGACAGGACACAACCAAAGCAGTCCACAAGCAAAACACATCAGCATGAGCAGACCTCAAGCACCTGAGCTCCAGAAAGGCCACAGCATACAAGTCTTCACTAAGCCTATGTCACCATGACACCAAGATCTTTCAGCATTTTACAGCTCTTCTACAAAAACAAGAAAAGTGGCAAATCCTACTTTGTCCATCATTTCGAATCCCAGACTGGTCTGGGTTGGAAGGGACCTTAAAGCTCCTCCAGTTCCAACCCCCCTGCCAGCAGCAGGGACACCTTCCACTAGACCAGGTTGCTCAAAGCCTCAGCCAACCTGGTCAATATGAAAAAAAAGTTATAACATGAAACATTTATAACATTAAAAAACCCAAAAACCCCCAAAACCTAGAAGCAAACTCTGCAGCTGGTTTCAACTCCAGAACAACAACAACAAAAATATTTAAAGGTAACCCTCATGTTTCGTGGCAAGAAGAGAATTTATTAGCAGTGGCACACAAAACTTTCTCCACAGGCAGGAAGCTGCTGCCTTCCCAAAGTAGGGAGCTCTCCTCCCCCTCTACTCTGCCCTGGTGAGGCCACATCTGGAGTGTTGTGTCCAGTTCTGGGCTCCCCAGTTCCAGAGGGACAGGGATCTTCTGGAGAGAGTCCAGTGGAGGCCACAGAGATGCTGAGGGGCCTGGAGCATCTCCTGTGTGAGGAGAGGCTGAGAGAGCTGGGACTGTTCAGCCTGGAGAAGAGCAGCCTGAGAGGGGATCTGATCAATGTCTGTCAATAGCTGAAGGGTGGGGGCCAAATGGATGGGGCCGGGCTCTTCTGGGTGGTGCCCAGTGACAGGACAAGGGGCAATGGGCACAAACTGGGACACCAGAAGTTCCAGGGAAACTGAAGGAAAAACTTCTTCCCTGTGAGGGTGCCGGAGCCCTGGGCCAGGCTGCCCAGAGAGGGTGTGGAGTCTCCATCTCTGGAGATGTTCAAACCCACCTGGACACTTTCCTGTGCAACCTGGTGTAGGGAACCTGCTCTGGCAGGGGGGTTGGACTGGATGATCTCCTGAGGTCCCTTCCAACCCCACCATTCTGGGATCCTGTGAAATTCCCAAACCTCCCACCTGGCAATGAGCCCTGGGAGGAATCCAGACACCTCAGCAGTCCCCATATATCCACTCACCAAACAGTCACAGCACGATTTATTTCAAAGCTCCCTGACTTGCAGCTTTATATCTATATATATCTATAAATATATATATATTTAATACCAGCTACTCTGCCTCAGCCCAATGCTTTCCCTCGACAGCTCTGCCATTTAACAAACATTAAACCTGATGGTGCATGAGACCTAACAAGCTTTTACTCACACCACTGTCTAAGAGCTGGCTCAGTAGAGCTGACAGCCACAAGTGTCTTAGACCATATTTATCTCATTACCTTTCCTTCCAAAAAAAAGCCAGTCTCTTGGAATCAAACATAAGGGATATGTCAACAAAAATGGTCAGTTTAGGAGCAGAACATCTCATCAGCTTCAGATAATGCTGAAACACAGAAATAAGTTTTAAGGTAGCTACGTGAAAGCAGCCAGCAGAAGACAACAGTGGCTTCCTGAAGACAGGACACTTTCCTGTGCAACTTGGTGTAGGGAACCTGCTTTGGCAGGGGGGTTGGACTGGATGATCTCCTGAGGTCCCTTCCAACCCCCACTATTATGGGATTTGGTGGCTGAGCTGAGACATGTACAAGGAGGATGTGCAGTCCGTGTTCAAGACCAAGAACCAGGTCATTCCCATGAAACAGCAACACTTGAACAAGAGCTTTCCTCTCCACCAGATGCTCCTCCAGGGACTCCAAAAGCCTTTGCAAGTAATTATCTCCTGGAGCTTAATAAAGGGTTGGGGAGGGCCGTGAGTGGGGGAGGGGGAAATGCCACCTGAGCAAATTAATTGGGCCAAGGTCCAGATCTGATGCCAGAACTTGAAAGGTTAGAGGTGAGATCCCAGAATGTCAGGGATTGGAAGGGACCTTGAAAGATCACCTAGTCCAGACTCCCTGCTGGAGCAGGAACACCCAGATGAGATCACACAGGAAGGCGTCCAGGTGGGTCTTGAATGTCCCCAGAGAAGGAGACTCCACACCCTCCCTGGGCAGCCTGGCCCTGGGCTCTGTTACCCTCACAGTAAAGAAGTTCCTTCTCAAGTTTAAGCAGAACCTCCTGTGTTCCAGCTCACACCCATTGCCCCTTGTCCTATCATTGGACACCACTGTGCAGAGCCTGGCTCCATCCTCCTGACACTCACCCTTCAAATATTTATAAACATTAATGAGGTCCCCCCTCAGTCTCCTCTTCTCCAAGCTAAAGAGCCCCAGCTCCCTCAGCCTTTCCTCATCAGGGAGATGCTCCACTCCCTTCATCACCTTGGTGGCTCTGTGCTAGACTCTCTCCAGCAGCTCCCTGTCCTTCTTGAACTGTGGGGCCCAGAACTGGACACAACACTCCAGATGTGGCCTCACCAGGGCAGAGTAGAGGGGGAGGAGAACTTCTCTGGACCTACTGACCACCCCCCTTCTAATGCACCCCAGGATGCCATTGGCCTTCCTGGCCACAAGGGCACATATGATGCGAGATGGTACACACATAAGATGATTTAAACTCTGCTTGCTGCCTCCTCCTACCACCACTCACTTATTTTCTCTTCCTCTTTAGATCTAACCCCAGGCTCCACCACATTCATGTTTCATTTCCAACTTGGAGCAAAAAAAATCTTCTAAATAGTATGAAATGGCTCAGGGATCCAGTTAACAACAACCCAGGTAAAAAGAGGATCTGAGATCACTGCAACCACCTTGCTCTGATACAAAAAGCTGGTTTGTGTTCTCCAACTGCAGTATTTAAAGAGAAATTTCACAGAAGACACTGCCTTAAGCAAAGGTGGCTGAGCTATAAGTACCAATAGATGCTCCTTCTCCCCAGCTTTACAACATTTTGAGTCAATTCAGATATAAGGATTAGTGTAGCAATTGTGGTAGAAATCAGATGGCTTTGCTACATGAGGCACTGGAGTTGGAGAGCCCCAGGAACTCCATTTCCACCCATTTTAACTCTAGCCTTGGTTGTTTGGATTAGGTTGCTATCACAAAGCTGACTTTGAAACACTGGACGCCGTGTTAAATCCCATTAGCTGATTACACAGCTGAGCAGCAGCAAGTGTTGGCTGCAGAAGTGAACCCAAGTGCTCAACTGGGGAACCAGACGGTCACCCTGACCTTGTGCACAGCAGCTGGTAACAGCAACGAGTGTTTCCTCCCATTTTTGCCAGAAGTCATCTCTTTCAACAGCTCAGGCTCATCTGCAGCACAGCCTGGGCTGATGTCCCTGAGAACAACTCTGGCTCATCCAGCTGAATCATGGATCACAGGTAAGAAATTGTTTGGTGTGAGGGTGGTGAGACCCTGGCCCAGGTTGGCCAGAGAAGCTGTGGCTGCTCCTCCCTGGAAGTGTTCACGGCCAGGTTGGCTGAGGCTTTGAGCAACCTGGTCTAGTGGAAGGTGTCCCTGCTGCTGGCAGGGGGGTTGGGACTGGAGGAGCTTTAAGGTCCCTCCCAACCCAAACCATTCTATGATTCCATAATTTGCAGAACGCAGGCGTATTTCTGCCACCTTGCAATCCCAGCTCCTTCCTTCCTCCATCTCCTGCCGTGCCACCAGTTGGTTCAGACCAGCTTTCTTCATGCCCTTCTGGAGAACCTCTCCCAGTACATCAGTACAACAGAGAAGGAAACAAAGCTATTCTGAAACTGGGATAAAAATGAAGCCTTCCACAGCAGGGTCTGGGACAGCCCAATACACACAACAACCAGGACTGATTTGTCCTTTGTTCACAACAGGACACTGTATGCAGAAGGACAGCAACCCAGACCATGGCCAACAGCCAGTGAATCACGTTTCATAGAATCACAGACTGGTCTGGGTTGGGAGGGACCTTAAAGCTCATCCAGTTCCAACCCCCCTGCCAGCAGCAGGGACACCTTCCACTAGACCAGGTTGCTCAAAGCCTCAGCCAACCTGGCCCAGAACACTTCCAGGGAGGAGCAGCCACAGCTTCTCTGGCCAACCTGGGCCAGGGTCTCACCACCCTCACACCAAACAATTTCTTCCTCACATCTCAGCTCCATCTCCCCTCTGACACTTTCAAGCCATCACCCCTTGTTCTCTCACTCCCTGTCCTTGGCCAAAGTCCCTCCCCAGCCTTCCTGGAGCCCTTTCAGGTACTGGGAGGCCACTGGAAGGTCTCCCTGGAGCCTTCTCTTCTCCAGGCTGAACAGCCCCAACTCTCTCAGCCTGTCCTCACAGCAGAGCTGCTCCAGCTTTTACAGAGGCTGGAGGTGAATATTTTTATTTCCTCATCCCAAAAAGGAAATCTCTAAGCAGTTGTTCTGATCACACCACTCTCCTGTAAAGCAGGTATCACCATGTCTCCCTCTTGGGGAGTTCAGCACAAAAGAATAAACCATATTCTTGTTTTTGGAAAGAAGCTCTGGGCACCTACCCACTGGAGAAGGTTCCAGATTGCAGATCCCAAAAGGATGGAGATATCTGCATAAGCATGGAGTCAACTGCCCAAGTCTGAGAAGAAGAAGATATGCCCATGCTCAGGCTGCAGCAGCATCTCCACTCATCTAAGTGCATTCAGGCCACACATGCGAGCTCCTTGGAATTACACGCTTCCAAATCAAGGTGGGAGCCAGGTGATTCCTGGCCCAGGTCTACATTACAGAACCATTTACAAACTTCAACCCATGTTTCACTGTCTTTGCAGAGGTCAGTGCCCTGAAAGAGCATCAAGCCAAGTTGGGAGAACTAGCCTAGAACAGAACCATAGTGGTTGGAAAAGACTTTTAAGATCATCAAGTCCAACCATAAACCCAACACTGCCAATTCCACCTCTAAACCATGTCCCTGAGCACCTCATCTACCCATCTTTTAAATCCCACCAGGGAAGGTGACTCCACCACGTCCCTGGGCAGCCTGTTCCAATGTTTGTCTACCCCTTTGGTGAAGAAATTTTCCCTCATATCCAATCTAAACCTCCACTGGTGCAACTTGAGGCCATCTCCTCTCGTCCCATAACTTTTTACCTGGGAGAGGAGACCAACTCTCACCTCTCTCCACCCTCTTTTCAGGTAGTTGTAGAGAGTAAGAAGGTCTCCCCTCAGCCTCCTTTTCTCCTCCCTGTGCAGGGAGTGTTCAACAGTTGCACAAAAACACCAAGAACTCTTTCTCCAAGCCAAGAGCAGCCAGGCTAGATGCAAGAAGGTGGATCTCTCCATTGAATTCAGACCACATTGAGACCAGCTACCACCTTCATTAAGCATCAGCTAGCTCATTATATGCAAAAACATCCAGCATAGTAATGAGCCAGCTTCATTTAAGTTGCATGCTTGATGAGTTTACAAGCCTCATTCCCCAAATTGACCAATTTATTTAAAAATAAAAGACATTTGAGAGGGACTTAGAGTAATTCCAGCTTGATTCCTCCTTGAACGTTTCTGTACTGCTAAAGGACCCAAAACACCCACATCTCTCCAGCTTTGCTGATCCTTGAGGTTTTAACAGTGCTGATAAGCTCTCAGCTGGAACAGCTCTTGCGTACACTGAGTTTTATCTGCCACAGAGCACACTTGTTAGAGCCTCTCTTATCACTACTCCAAATATCAGCAGAGATAAAGAGAAGCACATAATGCCCTGGAAGGGTAGGTGCAGAAATGCAAGTGGACACACCATCTTCTGATTCCATCTACTCAAACTCATGACCTCAGGGGCTCCCTGCTCCTCATCTCATGTACTCCACAAAAGTTCTACAGCCCTCAGTAAGGACAGCCCTTCATCCAGCCCACAAATTGCTCAAGGAGAGTAGCAGAGCAGATTCCAGACCTTCAGCCAACAGTTCAGATATCTCCCTCCATGGAACACACAGCTGAGCTACAAAGTTCAGGGAAATAAGGGAAAAGCCAATATATTCCTTGAGCTGGAGGAAAGAAGCCAAGAGAGCAAAAGTGATGGTCTCATGGGTCCAACACAGCACTTGGTACAACCAGATCATTACCCCAGAAGGTTGGATTTAAGGACTCTCATTTTGGAAGGGTTTTAACATCAGAAGATGACACTTTTAGAAATATAAAGGGCACCCTAATTTAAGCTTATTCTGCTTTTAGAAGCAGATCCATAACTGTTCACTACAAAACATCTCTTAAGGAAGTCTGGACATCAGGTTACAGCTTCACAATGAACTCAGAGGCTCTGTTCCTGCTAATGAATCACATTCTCACTGTAAACAGAGGCATTTAGCACATCAAGAAGATAAAAACCATGAGAGATTTTTCAGCCCAGCAGGAACCTTTGCCTTCAGGTCATAGGCTCAAATCCAACCTTGCTATTAATCAACTGACACCTCCTTCCCCACACCTCTCACCCTTCTTACCAGAAGGGCCCATTCACCAGCAAAGGTATTTATCATCCCGCTCCAGGTGACACTAGGGCATGTCACCAGTGTCCTTAAGGCTTCCCAGTAGGTCTGTATTCACCCATGCATGGTTTGAGTCCACTGTACACCAAAGCTTTCCCAGCCAGGCAGATGGTTTGCAGCAGGTAAGCTGTTTGCAACACCTCCATGGAGGTGACCCCTAAGAAACAGCATTTCATGAAATCCTAGAATGGTTTGGGTTGGAAGGGACCTTAAAGATCATCCAGTTCCAACCCCTCTGCCATGAGAAGGATCACCTACAATAGGTCACACAGGAAAGCATCCAGGTGGGTTTTGAATGTCTCCTGAGATGGAGACCACAACCTCTCTGGGCAGCCTGTCCCAGTGTCCTGTCACTCTTACACTGAAAGAGTTTTTCCTTATGTTTACATGGAACCTCCTGTGCTCCAGCTTGTACCCACTGCACCTTGTCCTACCACTGGACATCACTGAGAAGAGCCTGGCTCCATCCACCTCACACTCACCCTTCAGATATTTATAAACATTAATGAGGTCCCCCCTCAGCCTCCTCTTCTCCAAGCTCAAGAGCCCCAGCTCCCTCAGCCTTTCCTCATCAGGGAGATGCTCCACTCCATCATCTTGGTGGCTCTGCCACACAAGGAAGGACACTACCCCAGATGTTACCTTCAGCCTCACCACTCCTGCCCATGTTTTCAGGGACACTGGCTCTATCACCAAGATCCCACAAGCAGCTTTATTATTCTTTGCAAAGCAAAACTGTACAAGGAGAACCCACTCAGTTGGTGCTTCAGGAAGACGTGTCTACGCAGCAGCCTGACCTTGCAAGGCACAAAAGCTTGACTGACAGCTTAAGAGATACCAGAGCACACTTCTTCCCATCACATTAACATTTGAACATATACAGCTGTCTCACCCACAAGGACACTGCATTCCTTTAACACAGAGCTCTCCAAGAGCCTGGAGACCCAAACCCATCCTTACGCAAAGGAGACCGATTAGGAAACACTTGTGATAAGGGAAAGGATCTCAGCCAAGCTGTCAACCTTGCACTTTAAATTAGGCTTTTAATGAGGATTGCAAGCTCTCTGCATTTCAGTGATTAACTCAGAGCTGAGTTTAGCTGCTTCGTTTTTAACACAGGTTCTACCTCCAGGTTTCAGGCAGGAGCAGAAGCAGAAGACAAGCACGACTGGGAGAAGCCTGTCAGACACCAGTAACTGCTGAAGCTAATGCCAAAGCACAAGCAGGGGGATAACTCACTCCTAAAATGAGAACCACCCACCACTAAGTATTTACAGAGCATCAAATGCAGCACAGCAAGCAGCTCGGGAGCTTGTAGGACCCAGCTCGTGAGCACAGGAGAAAACAGAACCCCAGAATTGCCTCGATTGAAAAAGCCCTTTAAGGTCATCAAGTCCCATCATGAACCCAGTGGCCAGTCCCCACTGACCCATGTCCCTCAGCACTGTGTCTACACGACTCTTCAATCCCTCCAGGGATGGGGACTCCACCACTGCCCTGGGCAACCCCTTCCAATGCCTCAGAACCCTTTCAGCAAAGAAATTCTTCCTCACATCCCATCTCAACTGCCCTGGCCACAACTGGAGCCCATTTCCTCTTGTCCTGTCCCTTGCTCCTTGGTTGAACAGACCCACCCCCACCTCTCTCCACCCTCCTCCAAGGGACTTGGACAGAGCCACAAGGTCTCCCCTCAGCCTCCTTTTCTCCAGGCTCAGCACCCCCAGTTCCCTCAGCCGGGAACTCAGCACACTTGTGCTCCAGACCCTTCCCCAGCTCCGTTCCCTTCTCTGGACACGCTCCAGCACCTCCAGGTCCTTCTTGGAGTCAGGGGCCCAACACTCGAGCACTCGAGCTGTGGCCTCACCAGTGCCCAGCACAGGGGTAGACAGTAATATATATATATATATATATATTTTTGGCAGGCATTTTGCTATCTGGGTAAAAGAGGGAAACAGGGCTTGCAAGTTCAGTGTACTAAATCCAGATCAATTCTTTACAATAAATATAATTTGCATGTGAACAGGAATGCATCTAAAAATAGATGTTTCTAGAAGCCACAGTTCTTGCCTCTTGGCTTGACAAATTCCAGGATAACAAGCCCAAAACCATCCACAGATTACAAGGACCATCCAGCCATTATTCCTGTGCAGACCTCCAAGCTCAAAGAGCCAACACACAGTCAGAGATGGAGAAATCACAACTCAAAAAGCTTGAGAGAAATGGATGAAGTCACACAGCTGGATTTCTGCTTGGACCTCCAGACCAGGACACAAGCACTGCCTGTTTGCTTCATTTCAAATTGCAAGAGGTTTGATTGACAGTTTAAAATCTTCATTGATGAGGTGCATGAATAATTAGGAGGTAGATTGACAGCAAAATTCCCACAATACCTGCAAGCATAATCACTGCTGTACCAGGCAGCTGCCTACAAAACTTCACCTACTTGACAGCCTCAAGAAACTTCTTTATGGGACTTCTTCATGGAAGAAAGTAGAAGAGAAAAAAAAAACACACTAGTTTTGAATGTACACTTCTTACCTTCTTCAAAAAGCCTTTTTTGTCTCCAAGAAAGGTCAAAGGGTTGGATGACTCCTTCCTACATCAACAGTTGAGACATGCAGGAAATATTTTAATCCCAAGGAAAGCATTAACTACCTCTCAGCAAAAAAACAAACCCAAAAACCAAACACACACACAACAAAATAATCACCAAGTGACCTCACCACTGTGGTAAATCCCTGTAAACAACCCTCAGCCCTCTCTACCCATCTCAGAGCTAAGGTTTGGACACCAGTAGCATCTCCTTTTAGTATGACCTGGGAAGCCCCCAGATGCACCTTGCCCCTTGGCAGCATGATGGAAAAGCACTGGTCACAGGAAGGGGACCTGAGCCATGACCCCAAATAGATTCCAGTTTTACCACCATCCCCCAAGGTTTTGCTCAGAGAAATGCTCTGCAGTCAGCACATGGGTTTCACAGAACCCCAGAATGGCCTCAACTGGAAAGGACCTTTAAGATCATCAAGTCCAACCATGAACCCAACACTGACCAGTCCCCTCTAACCCACGTCCCTCAGCACTGTGTCTACACCACTCTTCAATCCCTCCAGGGATGGGGACTCCACCACTGCCCTGGGCAACCCCTTCCAATGCCTCAGAACCCTTTCAGCAAAGAAATTCTTCCTCACATCCCATCTCAACTGCCCTGGCCACAACTGGAGCCCATTTCCTCTTGTTCTATCACTTGTTATCTGGTTGAACAAACCAACCTCTGCTTCAGATGGGGTCACACACACAAGAGACACCTTGGAAGGGCCAAGCCTGCCCCTATCACATCAAGTTTTTGTCCTCATAGCAAGGTCCTAGGAAATTTAGTGGGACAGCAAGCCTAGACAGGAGCCTCAAATCCTTTCCAAGCTCTTAAGTGACCTGCTCCAGGATTAGACCTACAACAACCTTATGGAGGACTCTGTGCATCACCCCACCACCTCCTGTCCTTCAAGTACCAAGTCCAAACTGCTAGCCACAAGGTTGTAGCTGTTTCCAAGCATGAAAATTGAATACATTTTATTTGTTTGGCTGCAATTCTGCAGTAGGCAACCAGACCATTGACTTGATTTTTAGACTCAAGTAATTTGATTTATGATTAGGTGACTCAACTCAAGAGCTTCATCAATATAAGTGGATCAACATATATTCTGTGAGTGGCTCAGGAGAACACTTGGACACTGAAGGGTACAGTGAGTTCATTCCATGCTGCCCCCAAAATAGCTATTAAAGGAAACTCTGGTCTTCACCTTGTGCTATTTAAGTCAGATGCAAGATGCTTTCCCTGAGCAACCTGTGCAAAAAGGAGCCTGAAACTTGGCACAGCTAAAAAGAGCAGATGACCAGAATATTTTTGCACTCTGCATCTAACCTCAGGCT
Organism: Caprimulgus europaeus; assembly: GCA_907165065.1. Next base: position 123,725,939 of record OU015523.1, read on the forward strand.
CAGGGAGGAAGTTTTGTTCCAGCTCATCAAGGGGGGGAAGGGAAAGAAAATGCAAGGACCAGATATTTATAAAGAAATTGTACAAGTGACAGTGGAGTTCTTAGAGAAGTGACAGGATTTAAAATACAAATTGAAATTAAAAATTAAAGGTAAGTTGGCTTTAAGGGGAACAGTGTGAGATAAAAGCTGTTTTTGCACGGTGCCACATGGCAAATCTGAAAGTGAAACAGATCCTTTTGAGGATTCCCAGACAAAAAGAGCATCAACTCACAGTCCATCACCTCCAAGTCCACCAGGATCCAGTAATCTGGACTCCAAGCACCAGGCAAAGCCTCAGAGAAAGCCCAGCTCCCAAGCAGAGGAGGCAGTGGTTAGAAAGCAGGAGGATTCAATTTTGTTATGGATAAAGAATTACATTAAAAGCAGTATGAGCTATTTCCAAGGAAGAGATTAGCCACCAGCAGGACTCCACACTGATGTGGGAGCCTAGGAATGGGGCTGGTGCCCAGATTTGTGCATCATCCCAGGCAAGGTGCTGTTTGCCTTCACCCTATCCCCATCTCACCCTCCATCCAGCAGGTAAATAAATTAAAATAATAATTAAAAATCAGCCTACTTCAGTATAACATGGTTCAAAAGCCACAAAAAAATCAATTAAAAATCATTTTAAAAAAATATTCACAAAAGAAATATTTTTCATAAATCTGATCCTGCCCAAAGACCAGACAAGCAAAAAGAGACAGAGCTCAAGCACAAAATCACACCATGTAATGGATTCAGTATGTGAAAACAGGCAATGCACCGACACAGGCAGGAGCACAGAATAATCCCCACTTGCCACCCAAGAAGGTCCTTGTTTGAACACCCTTCAGGGGAACACTCTGTACCTTAAAACCACTCCTTGGCAAAAAAACTTGACACAAATATTTCATTACATATAAAAATAAGGCTTTTTTTATTTTTTTTCCCCCAGATTATTGAGCAATAATAGACTATTTAACCAAATATTCAGGCAGTTCTCCTGGCAGTATCTGTGGGTATTTTTGGAGGAAGTGAGGAGAACGCAGTGGTTAGCTAAAGAGGAAAAAGCTGCAAAGCCAAACATCAACATGCAGCTTTTTTTATTTATTTATTTATTTAGAAAGTCAAAACATGCATTTAAGTAGCTGTATCAAATCCCTGTTTAGAGAGGAGCTGGCAGGCAAAAGCAACTGCTAGAAATAGACTTTTAAATCCCTTTTTTTTCCCCAGCATCATGCTTAGAATATTCCTATAAAGGTCTGTTAAACACTAGCAACAGAGCTGGAAGGGGAATATCTGGCTTGGGGAAGAGGGAATGAGGTGCCTGGGTCTCTCACACACACTGGATATTGCATAGACCCTCCTGGAGCCCTGGGTGGGCAAAGGTTGTCATCTCCATGTGTTATTTGAACGTGATTAAGAAGCAGCTCGTTGGTGTGACACTGCCCTCTCCTGAGCAGCAGGAACCACTCAGCTTCACACCCAACTTAGTATTTTCAATATCACTACAGTGATTTTTTTCTGGGGGGAGCAAAAACCTCAAGCAAACACCCTGCTACAAGAGAAGAAGCCAAGAGACAACACTTACCCCACAACAGTTGACACCAACAAAGCCCAAAGCAGCTCCAACCTCCTCACACCAACAGCATTTCCTATTCTTCTGCACAAGGATGAGCTACCAAAAACACCTCCTCCCCCACCATTTAATCTCCTTGAAGCATAATTATCAGCTGCTGGAGCCTAATGAGGCCCTTTTATGGCCACAGCCAAGTGGCTGCCAGGTGGATCCCCTCACATCATCTCACTATCAGCAAGAAGGTGCCAAGTATCTCATTAAAGGGTTTTTTGGAGAGAAGTATAGCCCCTCCAGGTGAATCTTCTCAAGAAAAAGGAATTTCAGACCAGCATCATAGCCTCCATGTTCCTACATCCCATGTTTGTAGGAAAGCTGCTTTCAAGAGGAGCTTCATCCACATCCAACCCCAACACTCTCAACGTTAGCAACAACACCTTCATACCCAAGCCTGTAGCTCTACATCAGCCACACCATGAGTATTTCAAAGGTGCAACCATACCCTTTTATCTTCACCCTTGGGAAGACTCTCAAAGCAAATTAAAGGACAATATTCCCTGCAGGTGTGTCTGTTAAAAGAGGACCCAGCTCTAACTTCCACCACCTGTGAGCATCAAAGTACCTCTAAACCAACAGGGTGAATGAGCCATCTGCTACCAGCAGCTTGACCTCAACCTATGGCACCATTTACAACCAGGAGTTACTGTCACCCACACATTAAAAAAAAACCTAAAAAAACCAAAACAAATCAGAACAAAACCTTAATTATATTGATTTTGGCATTGAGATGTGTGAAAAACTACGGAAATTTTAATGTAGTTACTGGATAAAAGTGCAACAAATAATCCCTGACCCTTGGAGCTGGTTCAGGATCTCATTATAAAAAAAAAACAAAAAAACCCAAACAACTAAACCTTTTATCATTAATTCCAAACCAGCAGTTTCTAAACTCTACAACCTGACACCAAATATAAATGGATTGAACCAGAACTCATTTTCTTTGCCCTGCTCAGCGTCGACACACAAGACAAACATCAGTCAAGCTTCGCCTTCGAGTCCTGAATTCATCTCCTGATGTGCAGAACAAGCTTATTTACCAGCAAAAAGTCCAGCTTGACAGAGACACCTACTCTAAAATTAACTCTGCCTTAAAAGCTGAGCTTATATTTCTGAATCACAGAGAAATATTCTGCAGCTAAATATTGCTGGGATCTCGGCGTGAAGATGCTTCAAGTCTTGATGGAGGGAAATATGTTAAAAGAGCATCTTTAAGGATTCAGGATGCATCACTGCTCAGGTGGATAAAAGCTGGATAATAAATTAATGGACTGCTTTCCATAGCAATTTGGATGACTGGTGTCCATAGACGGTGCCAGATAAAATGCAAAGCAGAAAAATCCATTTATTCAGCTTTTCCCCAGCTACACCTGCCAAGTGCAAGCTAGCAAGTTCTAAGAAGGAAAGAAGGTAGAAAGCATTTATCCTGCATTCAACCCCCCCAAAAAAAGCTCTTTAAGAATACACACTGGTCTAACTTTTCCTCACTAATAAGCAACAATCTAAATTTCCTGGCAGCTGGGAGCAGCCCGAGGAGGATGCAGCATCCCAACGGCGTAGTCGGGTTTAACACTCTCCATAGGAGCCGTAACTTTCTAACAGAGCAAAACCTCTCTGGGTTTACCAAGCAAGCACTCATTTTCCTTCATCCAGGGACAAAAAGCCAGCAAAGAAAACCATAATTCAATTTATTTTAATTTTTTTTTTAATTTCACATGCAGCATGGTCATGACTATTCCCATCATTTCTCCATAATCTCTTTCCAGCCTTAAAATAACCCTTAAGCCAAGACGATTACAAGGAATAACAGTGGCTGGATAGACCCACCCCTAAAAAACCCAAAGCATGGTGAGTTGGACAAAGCCAGCTTCTTGGGTTTGGTTGGGTTTTTTTTTTCTGGCTGAAGAATTCCTATTTCCAGCTCGCCAGGGTGAAATTTCACAGCTTCACCATCAGGAATTGCTCCAACAGACCTTTTCCAGAGGAAAAGCTCACATTTCGACTGCAACTCCTCCTCACAACGCCCAGTTTTCAAGGTGGTGAATACACAGGACTTGGGAGAGAGCTTCAATAAAACAGCTATGTGATTTAATTTTTTTCCCCTCTTCTTTTTTCCTGAATTACTCCTTTTTCCAAACAATTTATTTGCCAAGCATTAAGACAAAATAATCCGTTCTACATCCACCTTCTTCCACCCTCTCTTCTCAATGCTGGCAAGATATTTGGGGTCTTTAACACAGGGCTTTGCTCTGGGGTGATGTCTCCAAAAACCATCCAGATGATGCTGGATGGGCACAGGGTGCTGCTCCAGCTCATGGTGGGGAAGTAGCAATAAATCCCTCTTGGAATTTTGCTGCCTCAGGATTTTACGACGCCGGACAATCCCGGTGTAAAGCCCTGGGGCTGTGGGACATTGGGACATTGCAGATGGCATTATTTTGAGAGTGGTGTATAAAAATGAAGCATTACCTGTAAAACAAGTGGGATCTAAAGGAGAAAAAGGGGTGGCCAGATCCACACCATGGCTACTTTGTGGGGGGTGGTACTGGAGAGCCAAGGGGGTACCCTGGGACCTCTTCCTCACCCATGACTCACCACCACCCAACTTTGCTTGGGATGTTCTTGGTCAGGTGAGCCACCATGGGGAGGTGCCCACCCGTGACCCACCACCACCCAACTTGGTTTGAGGTGCTCTTAGCCAGGTGAGTCACCATGTGGGCAGTGCCCACCCGTGACCCACCACCACCTAACTTGGCTTGAGATGTTCTTGGCCAGGTGAGCCACCATGGGGGGGCATACATCGTTTTAGGGGGCACAGAGGACAAAGAAAAACCTTTTTATGTAAGAAAACATCTTTTGGAGGAAGAAACACCTTTTTGGGGAACAGAGCAGCTTTTAGGGGTCAAACTCGGCATATTTGTCACACACCCAGCACCCACCCGGCTCAGCATCACCCACCCTCCGGGGCGGGGGGACACCCAGCACCTCCCTTGCCAGGCAGGGAAGGGGAAGGGGTGGGATGCCAAAGGCCAACCCTTCCTCCCAGTCCAACCAGTCCAACCCTTTACCTGCTGTCACTGGGAGATCCTCCAGGTCGCCAAGTCCCGAGGGAGGGGGATCTCTGCCCCCTCCGAGCGATAATCCCCTCGGCAGAGGGTGGGACGGGGACAGGAGACAGATAGGGAGGTGGCACCACCGCGTCCCTGTCCCCGCAGCCCGGCTCGGCTCGGCTCCGCCGCCCGCTCCCGGGAACGGGGCGGGGGCTGGGGCGGGCGGCTCCGCCCCGGACAGTGGGAGGAGGAGGAGGAGGAAAAGAAGAAGGAGGAGGAGGCAGGCTGCAGCTAAAGGCTTGCAGCGTCTGTTTTTGAGGTGTCCCTGAGGGGATGATGTCCCTGAGCGAAGCTCTCAGCAGTGGGGTGCCCCAAGGGGGAAGGTTTGGGGCAACCCTACCAAGGGCAAATGTCCTAATCCATAGGGCTGCCCCAAATCTCGGCTCTGGGAGCCCCAAGGGGTTGGGAAAGCTGTGGGGGATTGGAAACACCGAGCCCCAAAGAGGCAGTGAATGCCTGGCTTCATCATGCATCTTCATCACGCATCTTCAATACATATCTTCATCACACATACCTGAAAGGGGCTCCAGGAAGGGTGGGGAGGGACTTTGGCCAGGGGCAGGGAGTGAGAGAACAAGGGGTGATGGCTTGAAAGTGTCAGAGGGGAGCTGGAGATGAGATGTGAGGAAGAAATTGTTTGGTGTGAGGGTGGTGAGACCCTGGCCCAGGTTGGCCAGAGAAGCTGTGGCTGCTCCTCCCTGGAGGTGTTGAAGTCCAGGTTGGATGAAGCTTTGAGCAACCTGGTCTAGTGGAAGGTGTCCCTGCTGCTGGCAGGGGGGTTGGAACTGGATGAGCTTGAAGGTCCCTTCCAACCCAAACCAGTCTGGGATTCTATGATTCTATCTTTATCACACACCTTCATCACACATCACCTCCATCTTCCTCTTCTGAACCCAGATGTGTGGAAGTTGCCCATCCCAGGGAGCAATGTGTACATACACACACACACGGGGTGGAGCTAAAATAAAAAGCCAACCTGGAAAACCTCTGCGAGATAGAACAAGTAGATGGCCCTATATGGCCCTATATGGCCCTATACGGCCCTATATGCCCCGGGCTGCTGTTAACTGGGCACCAGTAAATCCCCGCTTGGCAGCAGAGAGTGGAGTGGTCACAAGGGAAAATACATCATAGAATTGTTTTGGTTGGAAAGGATCTTTAAGGTCATCAAGTCCAACTGAAAGCCCAACACTGCCAACTCCACCTCTAAACCATGTCCCTAAGCACCAAACCTACCTGTCTTTTAAATCCCTCCAGGGATGGTGACTCCACAACTGCCCTGGGCAGCCTGTTCCAGTGCTTGACAACCTTTGGGGTGAAGAAATTATCTTAAATCCTGATGAAAATGTATCATGTGGGAGGATTTTGTTCACTGCCTGGTTGCTGGGTCCAGTGAAGAGCTTTAGGATGTGTTTCCCTGCAGGCACGAAGGTGGATGTCCAGGGGGGTACAGCACAGACACAGGTATTTTGAGGCACATAACAAAGTCATGACCACAGTTCCTTGTGACTTTGCCAGACTTTAAACACAGGGGATGAAAATTTTACATACTCAGGTGTCTGCCTAAGGATGGTCTACTTCTTAATTTCAGCAGAAATAGTTCAGCCATTTGTAAGACCAAGAGAAAAACATTTTCTTCTGGCACAGGGAGAAAATATTCTTCTAACTCATCAGGTTCCAGAAACACTGCAGCTGCTCCTAACATCAACCAGTAATTTGCTTTTTACCATCCATTTGCTGAGGAAAACGCCTCCAAAAAGAATCAGAGTTTGCACATTTTCAGAATATCTCTCTGACTTGGCCAGTTGAATCTGACACAGGCTCCTGCCAGAGATGCAGAGCTGGAGAAGGTTTCTTTTTCAAGCCATCTCCAAGCAGCTGTGAAGAGAAGAATGAAGAGCAGAAAGACCATCTTTCCCTGCTGCTAGCAGCACTTTGGCTGCTGAAGGCCATGAAACATCAAAAAAAGAATTCATGGAAGGAAATTTCATATGAATTCCAAGCCAACTACTAGGAAATTAGATGTCATTTGGGGTTGGGAAAGTTGTTTTCAGATTTAAAAGTTCCTGATCCCATGCTTGGATGCTCAAAGCTATTTTAAATATCTCCTTTCGGTATGGCTGGGATTTCTGCTCTGCTCATTCCTCACCCACAGGAGTTACATCCCCAGCCACATTCATTTCAAAATGATGCACTTCCAAAACCCTCATTAAAACCCTTTTTCACTCCTGTGACCCTCACAGTGTGTGATCACTTTTTAAGCTGCTTTATTAGGACCAGGGATGAGTTTTGGGCGTAGGCAGATTTCACACCACATCCTGAAAGTGCTTCGTTAAACACTTCTGGAAAAGAAAAATTGGTCCAGAAGGGACATTTTTGTTTTCTGGCAGGGAAATATGAGACTGGAGATCTGGTGATGTCAAAAGGCATCATGTGCAAAGACTTTGAGGAGATGATGGTTTGGTATTTTGGGTGGGAGGGTGGTGAAGGAGATGCTGCAGTTGCCTGCAGGAGTGGGAACAGAGGGAAGGGGGTGAACAGTCCTTAACCACCCTCCTCCAAGAAAAAGTGGGGGTTCATCCCATCTGTAGACAGAAGAAAATCCTCTTTTCCTCCTTCCAGGCTCATGGGAGAGAAGTCTTTGCTGGAGACATACTTGCCTGAGCCCTCCTGATGACCAAGCTGAGGATCTTTTTTGGTGTCTTCTTCTTCCCCTATAACAGGGCATTTTTGAATGTTGCTTTTTTGCATTTGCTGGTGTGCTCAGGGGTGGGAAGGTCTGGGAAACAAGTCAGGGTATGGTGAAAGCACAGGAGATTCCTCCATGGCTGCAGTGAAATCAGCAATGTGACTTTATGGCCAGGAAGGCCACCAGTGTCCTGGGGGGCATTAAACAGAGCGTGGCCAGCACCTCAGGGGAGGTCCTTCTCCCCCTGGTGAGGCCACATCTGGAGTGTTGTGTCCAGTTCTGGGCTCCCCAGTTCCAGAGGGACAGGGATCTTCTGGAGAGAGTCCAGGGGAGGCCACAGAGATGCTGAGGGGCCTGGAGCATCTCCTGTGTGAGGAGAGGCTGAGAGAGCTGGGACTGTTCAGCCTGGAGAAGAGCAGCCTGAGAGGGGATCTGATCAATGTCTATCAATAGCTGAAGGGTGGGGGCCACATGGATGCGGCCGGGCTCTTCTGGGTGGTGCCCAGTGACAGGACAAGGGGCAATGGGCACAAACTGGGACACCAGAAGTTCCAGACAAACTGAAGGAAAAACTTCTTTCCTGTGAGGGTGCCGGAGCCCTGGGCCAGGCTGCCCAGAGAGGGTGTGGAGTCTCCATCTCTGGAGATGTTCAAACCCAGCTGGACACTTTCCTGTGCAAGCTGGTGTAGGGAACCTGCTTTGGCAGGGGGGTTGGACTGGATGATCTCCTGAGGTCCCTTCCAACCCCACCATTCTGTGTTAGCCACCACAGAAGCATTTTGGGGAAGAGTGAGGGACACCTGTTTAATTGACAATATACCCAATGCCACATCGGGCTGGAGGGCTCTGAGCAAGGCTTGGAGATTTGCCATTTACCTCCATTTTGCAGAGGAACAAAATGAAACATGAAAAAAACAAGGCCAAATCTATCTAGAAGACGCCTGGCAGGAAGAGAGCCAAGATGTGTACATCTGTCTGTCTGTCTGTCTGTCTGCCTGTCTGCCTGTGCGTGGCAGCGAAGCCGGCCGGAGGTAAATCCAGATCCCCATCGCGGCGGCTGCCCCGCAGCCCCGGGCGAGGGGAAGGAAGCCTGGTGAGGGACACCCTATTGTTTTGCCCATGTCAATACTCGGGGAATGCAGGGCAAACAGGAGGGAGATCCACGCTTTCCTGTGTTTGTGCTGCAAATATTTTCCTTAAGGTGCTTTTTCCTCATTCTTTCTCCAAAGCTTTTGTGCCTTTACTAAGTGCAGAGAGGGTGTTGATTGCAAGCATCCCCTCAGACACAATTATTTTATCATAATAACATTTCCAAGAAGAACCTGAAAAGTTATTTTGCTATTTCATCCTCTGTATTTCAACCTCTCCACCCTTTTTTTTTCCCCCACCAAGCCCATGGAAGGCACCCATCCCTGCAGCAGGAGCAGTGGTGGGCTTGGGAGCTCTGAAGAGATGGTTGAAGGCAAATATCTGTATGTTTGATGTTACCCAGCAACTGAAGATGAAGATCTTGTTTGTGAAGTCAGAAAACACTTTGCCTGTTTGCACAATAGCTGTGTTTGCTTGCTCTGTGGTAGGTTAACCAGCAGCTCTACAACTCTTTCAGGAGATAAAATGAATGTATTTAAAGAGAAGAAAAGTCACTGGCATGGATTATGAGTGCAGGTAAATCAGGTCCCAACCACCCTCAGTCTCCTCTGAATCAATAGTCCAAACAGTAGACCAGTTGACCTTGGTCAATGGTCCAAAAAATGAAGCCAAAAAAAAAAAAGAGAGACTAATCTTTTTCCAGTCTGGAGAAGAAAATTGCAGTCAGCACCCTGCATCCCTTCCCCACCGTCAGAATAAAACACTTGGTGGCGTGTCATTAGTACAAAATTAGCCCTGAGCACATCTTCACATAGACCAAGCAGCTGGAAGCCAACAACAAAGTCAACTGAGAAGACAAACAAAGATTTTTTTGTTTTTAGCTGTTAGAAGAAACAACCAAGGAAAGTGAAGAACAGAAGAAGTCTTCTCATGTGATAGCTATATTGCAAACTAGGTGCTCCTCCACTGCAGGGATGGTATTTAAATATAGGTTATTTTATATAAATGAATGCAGAATATGACATAAGATGTGTTATCAAGCCCTTGAACAGCCAAGTGGAGTACACCTGGGCAAAGGTTAACCAGTGTTTGATCACACTGTTGGCTATCATAGTCCCACCTCCCCATGCAGACAGACTCTCCACAACTATCTTCCAAATCAATTCCTCAGGAGCACAGTAGGAACTTTCCCAGCAGACTCTGTAAACTCAGAAGAAGCAGCTTTACTTTCCAAGCAGAGTAAGGATAAAGCTGGCAAAGTCCAAACAGAAGGTTGCAGGAAGCATTGATAGTCTTCAGAAGTGCAAAGAAGCACCACCAGGATGGGGGAGGGAGAGAGGTTAGTTGTCAAAAGATGAGATCTGGAGGAGCCAGAAGGAGTCTTTGTGGTGATGGAGGTCCAATGGCAAGACGAGGGATGTCTATCTCCATCGAGGTGGCCCAGGAAGAAGAGCACTCTGTGCCTTCCTTTCCCTCTGAAGCCCTAAAGGACATAACCCTGTAGAAATGTTTTATGCTCGTGGACTGGAACCACAGTCCTTCTAAAGGGCTTGGTTGGAGAAACTTGGGTCTGATCAGTCAATCCACAGCCTCTTGCACCTGGGTCAGGGCAACCCGAAGCACAAATCCAGGCTGGGTGGAGAATGGCTGGAGAGCAGCCCTGAGGAGAAGGACTTGGGGTGCTGGGGGACCAGAAGCTCCACATGAGGCGGCACCGTGCGCTGGCAGCACAGAGCCAATAACCGTGTCCTGGGCTGCACCCAGAGCAGCGTGGGCAGCAGGGCCAGGGAGGGGATTCTGCCCCTCTGCTCTGCTCTCCTGAGACCCCCCCTGCAGTGCTGCCTCCAGTGCTGGGGCCACCAACAGCACAAGGACATGGAGCTACTGGAGCCAGCCCAGAGGAGGCCACGAGGATGATGCCAGGGCTGGAGCAGCTCTGCTGTGAGGACAGGCTGAGAGAGTTGGGGCTGTTGAGCCTGGAGAAGAGAAGGCTCCGGGAGACCTTCCAGTGGCCTCCCAGTACCTGAAGGGGCTCCAGGAAGGCTGGGGAGGGACTTTGGCCAAGGGCAGGGAGTGACAGACAAGGGGTGATGGCTTGAAAGTGTCAGAGGGGAGCTGGAGCTGAGATGTGAGGAAGAAATTGTTTGGTGTGAGGGTGGTGAGACAGTGTCCCAGGTTGGGCAGAGAAGCTGTGGCTGCTCCTCCCTGGAAGTGTTCTGGGCCAGGTTGGCTGAGGCTTTGAGCAACCTGGTCTAGTGGAAGGTGTCCCTGCTGCTGGCAGGGGGGTTGGGACTGGATGAGCTTTAAGGTCCCTTCCAAACCAAACCAGTCTGGGATTCTATGAGGTGAGGTGGGAAGTGATGCATGATCTTGTGCAGATGTCTTAATTGACAAGGACATCCATTGCCACAGAGGGTACTACAGGGGACAAAAGTAGGCCTGCATTAGTACAAAAATCCATATTGCCTCGTGCATCAGCCTTCATCACCAAAGGTCTGTGAGTGCCAGAGACATTCAGGGCTGTGTTCAATTAGTGGAGAAGTAAAATCAGTATCTGGACAAGTGGCTGCCCTTCCAGCTCAACTGAAGGGCCAGGAGTTAGACCAGACATCTCACACCCCATCTGCCTATGGTCTACAACTGGCCTGTTGACTACAGCTTCGGGTTGTTAGCAGAAAGAGGACATCTGGTGTCCACATTAAGATGTTTGGAGAAAAGAGACATCTCTAGTGGACAGAAAATGAAAGTGACTGAGCAAGCTGACCCAGCCAGCAGCACTCATTGCTGGGATGCAATGCATGGTGTTCTCAAGACCTGTCTGTGCATCTTCTTGGTACCAAGAAGTAGTTTCCATCTCATTTCCTCCCCTCTATCCACACAAACCAGCATCATGCAAATAATGAGTGTAGAGATGGGACAGGTTGTTGGTCCTGCTACTCCACTCTCAGTGTTCAAGGGTCAGGAGGATGCAGCTGGACTACTCTGAGATGGTTGTACACGAAGCTATCTATGAAAAGGTATGAACTTAGATCATATTGAAGCTCTTTGGTCCTGGAAAGGAACATCTGGGCATCACTAAGTGTCCTTTTCCTCCCTTTTTTTAAAGCCATGAAACCAGCATCCCCCTCACTATCTGGTGGTTCCCTGAATGAAGGTGGTTTAAGGGAGAGAAACCCAGTCCTGAATATATAATTGGTGGCAAATGAGACAATTTCAAGCCTGCAACTCCTTTTCTGGAATGTGCATTTAGCTGTAGGTGGGAACAACTATCCACCCACTCCCAGACTGTGTTTAGATATATCATGAGAACTTCAGAGCAGGTAGGTAAAGCCATCTCTGAACCAATGAATCAAAATGACTGTGTTTAACAGCATTTTCTAGACCCTAGATGTGGTCCATTTAATAAACAAATGTGGCTGAAACAGCAAGGAAATAAATCTATTTGTCATCATGTGAAGCAAGTTTTCCCTGCCCTTGTGAGAAGGAGCCTTACCAAAAATGCTTCTGATACCACGTGGGCTAAAGAGTCAGAGAGGATGAGTATGAAGGCCAAACCTTGCATCAGAATCACAGTGGGTTTTACTAGAGGAGCTCCCATCACATCCATCCTGGAAAGCAAATCCCAGCACCCTCCCAAGAGCTGCACGCCGACTTCCCCGTGCAAACAGGGCTGCATTGTTTCCTTCTGCTCCCTGCCCATCTGCCCCTTGTTTTCTCTTAAATGAAACATTAATCAGAGGCTTTTTGCTGTTGCCTTTGTTCTGTGTCTGTACATCACACCAAGCACAGGAAGGTCTGGGCTCGTGATTTATGTTCTCAGTGCCAACACAAACATCTATATTTATTGACCAAGATGATCATTGATACAGCTCCCCCCAGGAGGACTTTCACCTGCTCCAGCCTTTGCAGGGCTTTAGAACATTGATATAACTTTGGAGGTTGATGTTTATATACCAACACAGATAGGTTCACAATCAAACCTTTCATAGATGTTGAACTAGTCCAGTTAATATTAAACACCACCTTTGGGTGATATCTCTTCATTTCTCCAGACCAAGAGGAACCTATCACATTCTTCTCATAGCTTCTTTGCAGGTAGCTGAAATAAAATCTCTTGCAAATGCCTCTGCCACAGACCTGACCTGTATCCCTGAACAAAGCCTCTCTTATTCAGTGAGGCCAAGGGGAACATTAGTTTTTCTGATTATCTCCATCCCAGAGTTTTCTCACAGACAGAGATGTGGGGTTTGAAGGTCTCTGTTCAGTGACCCCATAACAGGGGCTTTATCTGTAGGCTGGGATGAAAGACCCTTCACAGCCTCTAGCTAAATCTGTCTGTGATGGAGCGTGTTTGCACAAACAATGCTGAAATTAACCCCCCCTCCCAGAGTTCAAAATCTCATTGTCTGAAAAATGCAACATGAATCCATTTCCCTTCCTTTCTAATAAAGAAGCAACATATTTGCTTCCTGCTCCAATATAATGTGGTTCTACGTGATGCTGTTCCACTTAAATACACATTTAACCTATAAATTGCTTTTTGATAGGTGAAATACAGCATCTAAATTCAGTTGTCCAAGTATTTATGCACAAACACACTCCTCCACTGCTGTCAGATTGGCATTTGGGAGCATATTGGACCCATTAGGGTTTGAATAAAAGATCTTGGGAAGATGAGTCCTCCTTGCAGAACATCACCTGTGCTGGCCAGCACGTTGGTGGCCCGAGCTCATGGAGAAGATTTTAAACAGAGTGGAGTGGTCACCATCAGTTCTGATGTTACCTGAAGGTTGGGTGCACTTGAAAGGTTCAACACCCCCAAAAAAACACCACTAATAAAGCAGGACCACACTCCTCTTCTGGTGGAGAGTGTTGCAACCTACTGCAAAGAGTGTGAACCATAAAGCCAATTAATCAGTTCACATAGGAAGATAAATCACAGAATCCCAGCATGGCCTGGATTGGAAAAGCCCTTTAAGCTCATCCAGTCCAGCCATGAACCCAACACTGACCAGTCCCCACTGACCCATGTCCCTCAGCACTGTGTCTACACGACTCTTCAATCCCTCCAGGGATGGGGACTCCACCACTGCCCTGGGCAACCCCTTCCAATGCCTCAGAACCCTTTCAGCAAAGAAATTCTTCCTCACATCCAATCTCAACTGCCCTGGCCACAACTGGAGCCCATTTCCTCTTGTCCTGTCCCTTGCTCCTTGGTTGAACAGACCCACCCCACCTCTCTCCACCCTCCTCCAAGGGACTTGGACAGAGCCACAAGGTCTCCCCTCAGCCTCCTTTTCTCCAGGCTCAGCACCCCCAGTTCCCTCAGCCGGGAACTCAGCACACTTGTGCTCCAGACCCTTCCCCAGCTCCGTTCCCTTCTCTGGACACGCTCCAGCACCTCCAGGGCCTTCTTGGGTTCTAAACTGAGCACAGGGAAATGTGTTCAGTTTCCCCTGACACGCAGGGATGGATGAAGGGGTTCATCCCTCATTGTGCAAACCTGGTGTGGGCACAGCTGCGGTGCTGGGCCCAGGGTTCGTGTGTCAGAGCCAGGGAGGACTCAAAGCTTGCATGGTGTGAACCAGAAAAGCAGTGACTCAGGAATAAGAGTGAGCAAGACCCGGTGTTCAGCCACCCAGGAGGACATGAAGCATGGAGACAGCACAAGCACCTTAAAATAGCCTCAGGTGAGTCAAAGGGCAGAATTGCTTCTGTGCTGCCTGTCCTTTCCTGCAGCAACTCAAGATCTCTGGCCCCAAATCCTCCACAAAGCCTTTTCCCAGGAGATTTCTAGCACCACATCAAGAGCTGAGACCACACAGACCTTTCCAATGCCTTGTTGCTCCATTTGAATCAGATCAGATGATCGTTTTGGTTGGAAAAGACCTTGAAGAACATCAAGTCCAACTGTAAACCCAACACTGCCAAGTCCACCACTAAACCATGTCCCTAAGCACCACATCTACACATCTTTTAAATACCTCCAGGGTTGGTTGGCATCACTAATGTGCCACCCTCACTACCCACAGGGGTTTATTTCTGTGTTTGAGCCCAGAGTTCTTAGGCAGGGTCTGTGCTCTCCTAGATGAAATCAAAGCGAGGTGTGAAGTAGCAGGAGGAGGCAAAGGGACTGGACACAGCAAGGATTTCACTTCTGCAAGCCAAGCTATGCTGGCAGAGCTCCTGCTATGTCCTCATGGTCACCAGCAGCAAAACAGTCCCACTGAACTGGGAGCACTGGTCTAGCCAGGGCTGAGCCAGCACTTGGCTGCAAGGGCTCCTTGTCCCTGGAGTCCTGAGGTGCCAGGACTGGATGAAACTCAAGGGAGTTTCAGCAGTTGTCATACAAATCCCAAAGGATGCAAGACAGGTAGGGTGGGTAGGGCTGGCTGCCTGGCCAGGGAGAGCAGCAATGACCACTCCCAGCCCGTGGTCAGGGCAGGGTTGGGCAAAGAAGCGTCAGAGCATCCTACGTTCCTGGGGTGGGAGCATGGGCTGCAACCTCAGCTGCAGGGACAAGCTGGTCTCTTACAGATGGATTTTTCCAACCTTAAATGTAGACATCACTTGGCCTTCATCTGCAAAATCCACCAATGGCCATGACACTGGGACACTTTGTGCCAGCCACAGTGGGAAGGAGGTAGATGTAGCAGCAAAATCCTTCTCTCCAACCAGCTCAGGCTGGGTTCCACGAAGGAGATGTGAGCTAACTCAGTCCTGGTAGATTAAAATAACTCAGGGGGTCCCCATGTTCAACACAGCATGTTGTCCTTGAGGAACAAGCAGGAGGGCACTGTAGGCAAGACCTACATGTCATGCCATCACTTGGGCAAATGAGTCCAAACCATCTCCCAAGCAAGGTCTGGACTCACTCTGAAGATGTCATGGTTAGTAAGGCCCAAGCAAAAATCCTCCCTTTGACCCAGGTTTGTGAAAGCCCCTAAAGTGCTCATTTTGGCCCATTTCATGCATAGATAGCTTAGCTCAGCGTCTTGCTCTTCAGCAGAGGGTGGATCCCAGGTCAGGTATGTAGCTGCTGTTTGAGCAACTCTTGCAGTCCCAGCAGCATGAAGAACCTGTTGGTCTTGCTTCCAGCTTCCTGCTTGACCTGTCCAGAGCTGATCCCAGGAGGAAGCATCTCAGCTGGGCAGCCTCCTCATCTGCTGGAAGCATGATGAGAGCAGAGAAATGTATTCAGCCTCTCCTCCTTTCCTCCTTGGACTAAACCTGCCTTGTCTTCTTCTGGTTTCATCTTGAGTTTCCCCTCCTCTTCCTGGTCTAGGAGGCTTTTTCCCACTTTGAATGCTCTCTGGTGTTTCTGATGCTGTTAAAACACCTTCTTATCCTCCCATTGCCAATCCTCCAACCCAGATGTGTTTGCATTTCACTGGCAAACACTCCAAGCCTCATGTAGGGTCAGCAGCTACCCCAACAATCACCATGGTCCTTTACATCATGGGGGGACTAGTGCAAATATGCGCATTTTCAGCATGTGGAACAAAGACATCTCCACTCCTTAAGGTCAATTTTCTCTTCTGGTTTGCAGGACAGGTTGGAGAGGCCATGACAAATTTACTTGGAACATGAGGTAATGTCTGGAGTGGGAAGGTTACAACAAAGATGCTCCTAGTATTCACACAAGTGAGGTCAGCAGCCACCGGCCAGGCTGTGCCGGGCAGCGGTGTTGTAATGAGGAAAGCAAATATTATGGTATGGAGGTGTAATGAGCTGCTGCTGGTTTTTAGTGCTGGGGCCATCCAGAGAGAAAAGACTCCTTAAATAGTTGGAATTCCTCTGACCAGCACAGAGATGAGAGGAAGAATCTTTGGGAGAGGAACACACCCCATATAACAGCGCCTGGGTGGAAAGCAGAGAGCAGCCGGCATCTCCCAGCCACAGATGGTTCCCATCAAGATGATTTTTTTCTTGTTAATCCCAAAACAAGCTTGAGATATATTTTTATTTCAGAGTTAAGTGAAGAAAAAAAGAAATTCCAACATGACCTCCTGTTTTTCTGGCCTCAGTCCCTGCTTGGCCTCTGCTCTGAGCAAGCACAGAAAATTCATTTCATGTTAAAGGCAGGTTCTAGCAGAGACCCTGAGACTAAAAATTCTTGGGGTGGCTCTTCTTGAGCTGGAAATTCACCCCATTCAAGCTGGAAATGAAGCTAAAAATCTAAAGGTAGGACTGCCTCACTCTGCTACTGAACTTAACCAGAACAGGGAACCTGAAAAGAGTATTAAAGTTTGACAAGAGCAAAGAAAGTCAACCTAAATCTCTTTGGGGTTTGTGCCCCTGTCCTGCATCCATGTCCTGTCTGTGGAGGAGGAGAAGGTAAAGAGAAAGAAGGCCACATATGAGGAAGCAAATAGGTTAAGTCCCACACAGGCTGAAGGAAGGAAGATCTTCTGGAGGAAGATCTGGCTCTGCTGTGGTGTGGATGAGCTCCTACCATACCTGTGGACGGGAAGGTCACCCTCACTGTCCTTCCTGAACCTGTCATCATCCTAGGGGCTTGGGGTTTTGTCCATTTTAGACCTGAAAGAATGGAGAGAGGAAATCAAGGGCTTGATCAAAATAACCAGGACTCCTTCAGGCTTGCTGTGAGGAGCATCCCCACAGCCAGCAAGTGCCTGGCAAGAGAGAGGGTGATTTGGGGACGTGTGTCTATCTAAAACACCCTCTGGTGCACTCTGTGCTGTTCATCAAGGGACCCCTGATATTTGGGCATCTATGGAGGTGTCAGCAAGGGTGTCCAGCACAGAGGACCTGCCCATGCTGCAACTCTTACCTTTAAATCTTAAACCTGCTTTGAGCATCAAGGATGAAGTCCTGAGCTAATCCATGCCTGAAGCCATCACGTGCTTAGGAACATCTTTACCTAAAAAAACCCCCAGAACAATCATAGAATCATCAAATGGTTTGGGTTGGAAGAGACCTCAAATCTCATCCAGTTCCAACCCCCCTGCCAGCAGCAGGGACACCTTCCACTAGACCAGGTTGCTCAAAGCCTCAGCCAACCTGAGGGAGGAGGTTCCAGGGAGGAGCAGCCACAGCTTCTCTGCCCAACCTGGGACAGGGTCTCACCACCCTCACACCAAACAATTTCTTCCTCACATCTCATCTCCAGCTCCCCTCTTCCAGTTTGAAGCCATCACCCCTTGTTCTGTCACTGCCTGCCCTTGGACAAAGTCCCTCCCCATATTAAGTCCTTGACAGCTCAGTAGGTTTCATCAAGAGGAAATTTTTTTCAGACAAATCTTCTTCCTGGACATTTGCATCCCTGGATGAGGCTGGGTATCCCCCTGCTCCTCACTGGACATCCCCACAGTGACTCAGCACCTGCAAGCACCGACTCATCACGATCTCCCAGCAGCGTTGGACTTCCCACATGCTCCAGGACACGATGGTGAGAGGAGGAAAATGCTCCATTCACCCTTCCTTGTGCCTTGAGGACACATCAGAGGCCATTGCAGATACATCAGTGGGGTGGAGAAGCCAGGGCAGGCTGGGACAGCACAAGGAATCTTCTTCTGGAGAGGGATATACAGAGATAAGGTGATCTGGTCTAGGAGTTGCTGCCCAGTGTGGGAATGGGTTGCCAACCATCACCCAACACACCATGGGACCTGCTCTCCAGGACATGCCCTTATGGATGAGGAAAAGGGCCAGGGACAGGTTTAGGAAGAAGGATTTGTAGAGATGAGGAAGAAGATGGGTAAAGCCAGGGCTGGTGTCTTGCTTTGGGGTCTGCAAAGGGTAGTGGCACAAACTTAGTCAAGTTAGTGAGCTCAGCTGCACCTATCACCGATTTCAGCACAGACATCAGGAGATGGTTATTCCACACAAGGATAAAAATAAGTGGTTTCTGCAGAAAACACCACCAAAAAGGCTGCCAAGCTCTGAAGTCTGTGAGCACCCACTGCAAATCCTACTGGAAAATTAAGAAGAAACCTGCATTCTCTCACCAGGGATGAGGTGGACTGCTCTCCTGGAGATCTGCAATGTAGATGGTCATCCTGAAACAGATATATAGATGGTCATCCTAAAAAATATATTCCCTTGTGCCATAGCAAGTTGGGGTGGACAATGTTCTCTGACCTGTTTCGTATGTGAGTCAGAGCAGATGGACAAGATGTTCCCTTCCAGACCAAACAAATAAGCTTTGGAAAGCATCTCAGATATTTCACCTGAAAGATCCTGTGATGGGGGATGTCTTGGTGTGGTTGTGATCCAGGTATCTGTCACGCTTCTTGCACGCACAGAAAGAAACCATTAGCAAAAGACAGGGATGCAGCCTGGCTGGGCACTGCCTGGCAGTGAGGCTCTTCACCCCAGAAGTGGTTGCATCCTCAAGGACTTCTTCTTGCCCAGTGTGACCAACACTGCCACATCTCACAGAGATGCACCCAGTCTCCAGTTCCTCCATGGGCAGGGCTGTTTACAGCACATTCATTCATTTACAGCACAATGTTTGTTTGTTCTGCTCCATCAGCCCTGAGCAATGATCTGGCAGTTGGCCTTGGACCATGGAGCTGGGGAGCTGCAGCAATGGGTCCAGAATCCCAGAATTGCCTGGATTGGAAAAGATCTTTAAGGTCATCAAGTCCAACCATGAACCCAACACTGACCAGTCCCAGCTGACCCATGTCCCTCAGCACTGTGTCTACACGACTCTTGAATCCCTCCAGGGATGGGGACTCCACCACTGCCCTGGGCAACCCCTTCCAATGCCTCAGAACCCTTTCAGAAAGAAATTCTTCCTCACATCCATCTCAACTGCCCTGGCCACAACTGGAGCCCATTTCCTCTTGTCCTGTCCCTTGCTCCTTGGCTGAACAGACCCACCCCCACCTCTCTCCACCCTCCTCCAAGGGACTTGGACAGAGCCACAAGGTCTCCCCTCAGCCTCCTTTTCTCCAGGCTCAACACCCCCAGTTCCCTCAGCTGGGAACTCAGCACACTTGTGCTCCAAAGTTTTGCCACCCGCTCCCTCCTCTCCCATTTCACGTGGGCTTCAAACACCCCAGGAGGAACCTGGGAGAGGTCTGGAGCCATGCAGAAGCAGACAGCAGGGTCCTTTCCCTGCTGCTCCAGGCAGGTAAGCCTGAAGCTGGGACAGGTCTCCAGGTGGTACCAGCACATTACATGCTCAGCACTAAACCTGGAGAGCCAACCCCAGCTGACCCAGTGGGGTTCCTTCAGCAGGGTGTTTTCTAGCCACTTAGTGACCTTTCTGCCTTTGGCTTTCATGCCTGGTTAAATTAATCTGTTAATTATGCTCTTCTGAACTAATGACTCAATTAGGAAGTCAAAAGTGTCTTACCTGGAGGTGAAGCCTCCAGATTTAGCCATGTAGAACCATCCTTTCAACAGCATCTCTGGAGCATTCTTCTTCTACCATGACTGTAGTGCCACACTGTGTTTTAGAATCACAGAGTCATAGAATGGTTTGGTTTGAAAAGACCTTTGAGATCATTGAGTCCAACCATATCTGTCCACTACTAAACCAGATCTCTGAGCACCTCATCTACCCATCTTT